>JARPVV010000004.1:1800000-2383058 GCA_038502285.1 Trichoderma sp. 2475
GGGGCTTTGCATTTCCACAGCTCTGCAATCTCAAACAGATCCGAACATCCTTTTCCTCTGCTGGACGGATGGAGCACAGTGGAGCCGCAGCGCTCTGGAGCAGGCGCGGCCAGTTGCGAAATGGCACCACTTGCCCTGTCCGAGGCGGGTGCGGCGGCCAATCAGCGGCGCGCAAACTGAGGCTAGGCCATCGGTAAGCAGGCGCCTGGGCATGGTGCAACGCCAATGACAACTTTCTGCAGCGCAAAATGGGCTGATCTCGCCCTCAACACCAGTCCAGCACGTCCGTCTGTCATGCCACTTTTGCCGTACGTGCGTCGGGCTTTGCCGGGGCCAGGCGCTGTGTCGCTCCTCCCGTCAGCCTCTCCGACTGCTGGGCCCGACTGTGGCAGCCAAGCCCTTACAGGCATCGCTGTGCTGAGGGCAAAGTAGCTGGTACGAGCATTGCCAGTGCATTTGCTCGGGGCACGAGTCGCGAGTACCTGCGCCGTGGCCGTTATTTATTACCAATTTCCCCCCCAGAGCAGCCCTGGGCGACCTTCTGATGCCTCCGGCCTAGCGGTGTTAGTGAGGAATGGAATAGAAAACCAAAGGGGACGAAGCTTTTTTCATTCTCGAGGCCAATGGGCTCAGAGCTGCCGAGTGCTGTATCGGGATTGCGCGTGACACGCCTTTGAGATCGACTGCTCTGCGCTGCCACCAGAACAGAGGCGGATCCCAGGTGACTGCTTTTGTCTCGCCAGCGACTCACGCCTCGTCTTATCTACACTTGATCGCCGCTGGCTTCTCTTCTTCTTTTTCCATCTAGCTGCTGTTCTGTGCATTGTCGCATCATCCTGATTTTCTGGCCCCAGGACCCCGATTCTGACCCCGGTATCCATCCAATTCGTCGCAGCAGCCAGGGGGGCAGAAGCCGAGGAGTCAAAGACCGCAGGCCCGACAACGCCTGTGCCGTATATTGCCATTTCTTTCTTCCAAACGGCATTGTGTCTGTCAGAACTGAGCAGACCTGACGCTGAGAGGGTTCTGAAAAAGCACTGTATTGCGTTGCAGTTACGGCTGCGCTGCAGCGTACGAGGTGTGGTGGAGACGATTCGCTACTCTCCTGAGGCGCTGAGGCAAACGGGCACAACTGCCTTATCCATCGCTTCCGCTGTTGTCGGGCACGGCGTGCTCTGCTGAGTGTCTGGTTTGGACGGGCAGAGGCGCCATTGGACGAGCCTGCAGCTGACTGGCCGTTGAAACTGAAAAGCTACCAGGCTCCCTGGCTGTGGAGCGAGCTCGTCTTTTCAGCTGTCTGCTGGATTCTGCCTGCAGCCGATAATCTACACGGCTAGACAACAGGTTAGAGAGCCTCTTTCACACTGGCCAACGCAGCTTCTGACGCTTCGTTGTCTGCCATCAACATGGCGCCGGGCGTTGTCAGTCCCGCGTCCAACTCGCGGAACCAGAGTCCCAACCACATGGACGAGGAGCCAGATCCAGGCCCCTCAAACATTGAAACCGCCGTCGACGATGAGGACGCCACTGATCCTCTTGCTCTGCTCCGGAGTCTCCCAGAGCCGCCCACCACATGCCAAGTATGCGTCGTTGGCGCTGGTCCTGCGGGCTTGATGCTGGCGGCGAACCTCGCCCGCTACGGCATTGACGTTGAAGTCGTGGATGACAGGGCAGATCAAACGCCGGTTGGCAGGTATGTCTCAGTTTGCACCATATTACTCAGATGCTTTTATCCAGCCCTGGAGTTCCCCTTCTTCCCCCCCTTTCATCGTGCCAAATTTCATGCCTAAATAGGTATCTATTCACTTCATATTACACAATGTCATGTTTGAAAATTCTCTGTTTTCGTCTATTTTCATCTATTCCAGCTTCATCTCACCATTCTTCTCCTTTTTTATGACGAGACTCCCTTCGTTCTAACATGAAAATCATAAAACAGAGCGGATGGCTTACAGCCCAAATCAATTGAGACATTTCGCCAGATGCGATTGGCTGATCCGCTGCTGCAGCGCGGCGTGAGAGTCTTCGACATCTCCTTTTGGCGCAGCACAGCCGACGCTCCCCTGCACCGTCTGGGCCGTGAGGTGCATTACCCTCCGGTCATCGATGTTCTGGACCCCTATATCCTGCTCGTTCACCAGGGCATGGTCGAGGGCCTATTTGTCGATGACCTGAGGAAGCGCGGAAAGGAGGTGCGCCGGAACACAGCCTTTGAATCTCATTTCGTTCCCAAATCGGGACCTGTGCAGGTTCGATGTCACACCAATGTCAACCAGGACAAGAGGACCATCCTGACCAATTACCTCGTCGGATGTAAGCAAAATCAATTGAAATTATAGTAAATCTAGCTAATGTGAACCCCCCCCCCCCCCCCAAACAGGCGATGGAGCGCACTCCAAGGTCCGCAAGAACATGCCCGACGTTGAGGCCGTGGGTATGTCACATCCAGACATCTGGGGTGTCTTGGATGGCGAGCTCATCACCAACTTCCCTGACATTTGGTCCAAGACTCTCGTGTATTCTGAAGAGCACGGCTCAATTCTCATCGTTCCTCGGGAGCGTAACATGACGCGCTTCTACATCGAACTCAAGGCCAGCGCTCGTGCTGACCGCCGCGAGCTTGGCCAAAAGTTCGTTATGCAGCAGGCTCGCAAGATCATGGCGCCCTTTGAAATTGACTGGAAGTACATTGAGTGGTTCGGGCGATACCAAGTGGGCCAGCGTGTGGCCAGCCGCTTCACGGACACCAATACCAGAGTATTCCTTGCCGGAGATGCCAGTCACACTCACTCCCCCAAGTCGGCACAGGGCATGAATACGTCCATGCACGACTCGTGGAACCTCTCGTGGAAGTTGAACCTGGCGTGCCGTGGACTGGCCAAACCCAATCTGCTCGAGAGTTACGAGGTAGAGCGCCGCAAGATCGCCCTGGATCTCGTCAACTTTGACTACGAGCACGCCAATCGGATCGCTGAAGGAGATGCCGTCAAAATGGCCGAAAACTTTAGAGCCAATGTGCGATTCATCTCTGGCATCGGCGCCGACTACAGCGAGAGCCCGCTCAACATCACCCGGCCAGAGGATAACTCGGCCATTCTGGGTGCTGCTCGCCCGGGATGCCTCCTTCCCCCAGCCAAGGTGTCGCGATACATTGATTCCAACCCGGTGGACGTCCAGCTGGATATCCCCATGCTTGGCCAATTCCGCATCTACCTCCTTATGTGGGATGTAATACAGGCAAGGCCATTCTTGGAGACATTCTGCCGCTCCATTGCGACACCCAAGTCTCTGGTGAGCCAGCTTTCCGCCGCCGCAAGCGCATCTTATGCGAAGCAGCCCAGGATCCCGGCACCTGAAGATGTGTACACACGACCTGAGAGATATACCGTAGTCAGCCACTTGTTTACTTTTGCTTTGATCAGTGGGTTCCGCGTCTTCCCCTTCAGATAACCTTTTGCTAACCTTGGTGCGTCCAGCTACCATGCCCAAGTCTGAAATCGAAATCTCAGACCTTCCAGCACTCTTGCAGGACAGCCGGTGGACATTCTATCTAGACAACGTCCCCGAGCTGGATACAAGAGGCGCTTTCTGCACGGAGAAGTGGCTTGGAAGCCTCGGCCCCAGCGAGGTCGCCATCGTCAATGTCCGTCCCGACGGCTACGTTGGCTCCGTCGGCCGCTGGGACACAAACATTGATGAGGCTGGCGAGCAGGCGGCGGCGTGGTTGGATTCTTATTATGGCGGGTTTTTGCAAGCTCCTCCCATGCGATCTCCTAGCGTGCAATCTCCAAACAGAGAGTAAAAAGGAAGTTGCATCTTCTAAGAGAAATTGTTGCTCTTTGGAGGAAACGGAAATATTGATATATAAATATATGAGGATGGGAAAAAAGGGAATGAAATGAAACAAAGAGGGGGCAATATCAAAAGAAGCTTCGGAAAAGGAACTCTCACTGCTTTTTTTTTTTCCTTGTCATTGTCATATGGGGGATACTCTGACATATCTCCCTCAAACTGATTTTGACCAATCGTTCATGGCAAATTGTTGTTTTTTTGTTTTTTGTTTTTTGTTTTTTGCTTGGCCACAACAAGGCCGGGGAATATATAAGTGCAATTTTTTTGTAAACTGCTTTATTGTCTCTTTTTTATATTAGATACACGCATTGTTCGGGAATCGGTGTAGATGCGGCAAGAAGCACGCAGAATGGCACCCTGCCTAATGAAACGGAAACGAAGCCATAGAAAAAAATTCCCTCGATAAACCACCCTAACATACGAGTTTGTGACGCCACAGATGAACTGAGAACGTTAATGCCGCCTTGGTTAATGTGGGTTTTCGGGGTGGAACGTGACCAAGGAAAAAGCATGAGACGTGTGTTTTAACGTGATGCTCTCTTGTTTCGCCATCTACCTTGGTATCCCGTCCCATGGAGTCAATGACGGATTAGGGCTCTAGTTGCTTCTGCTTTTGCCGCCTTTACAACTGATTATATGCCAAGTTGTATTATTATCCAAAGAGTGTTTTATTACCAATAGCTATCTCATCATTCATCTAATCGTTACTGCGTACTTCCCCTCCCAAAACAGCTTAGAAGACGAGAATGAGAACGTCTCCAGCAGGAGTCTCCCCAAGGAGCCACCGCTCATCGCCAAAAATGCTTCCCCTGCACATGATCTGAGGCCACATCTTCGCTCCGAATGGGACGTCCGTCTGGAAGGCCTCCTTCCTGCTCTGGCTCTGCATCGCATCGTCCAAATGGTCACTTTGATCGACAAATGACGGATTTAAGCTGGAGCTAGAGCTAGAGGGCCTCGAGCCATTGCTCAAGCTGTTGATATTCCTTTTTACCCTTCTCTTTCGGTGTACGAGGCCGTCTTTATCGACACCCTGAACATAGATCTTATCCATTGGAAAGGTAGAGATGACATCCAGCATGAAGCAGTTTCGGGCAACGATGCGAATGCCGGCAGGGATATCCAAAACTTCGGACATTGTCAGGTAGGGAAACTCGATATGGCGCCAGCAAGGAGCTCGACCGGGCCATGTTTCTGAGTGTCTGGCCCAGGATCTTGTTTCCGGAAACCAACTTGCTGCGGTTGCATTCGTGACAGTTGTGCCGCTGCTGCTGCCGTCTCCGTTGCCCTCGGCGGCATCTTCGGCAGTCTCATCATCATAGTCGCCGTCCTCTTCGGTTGCATGTATCCTCCATCTGCTTCTGCGAGAGGGTTGTATGTTGGCTTCGGTCCCTCCTCGACACACATCCACCCACCTTGGCCCCTCGCCAATCAGCGGTATCCCCGTTGTCTTGACGAGATGGAAACGCGGTAGTTGACTGGAGCTGTGTTTGCCTGAAGACCATCTGTGTTCCTCCTCTGTGAAGAAGACGTGGCCGTAGGCAGTGCCCCTGGATGCATCCCAGGTGCAGTCGTCCAAGGCCAATGTGCGCAACGAAGGCGTACGGCCTTGTAAGACGGACCAGTCCTCAAGTTGAAAGCCCCCCACATTGCGAATGATGTGAGGGCCCAAATTTGAATCTCGCTGCGCGACGCCAGATACATCTTCAGACGGTTTGTATGTCGAAGGGCTGCCAATATCCCATATTGTGAGGTGCTCCATGCGATGAAGGCTATTCGTATTCTTATGTGGAAAGCTCGTGGCCCGCCATGTATAAATGACATAATGAGTAGCGTTATGCGCTGAGAAGAATCGATCTACGGTGTTCACCGGAAAGCCAAAAGGATAAATCAAAAATTTACCGCGATATTTGATCTTCCAGGTGTAAGTCGGCGTAGTGCCGCCAAGAGCAGGCCGCTGAGGAATGATGCCGTCCCAAGATCCAGTCCGACGGACGTCGTACAAGGTGACATGGTGCTTATAAAGCTCTCCACCGTTGAAGTACTTTCCACCTCGGCCGTCATCGTATCCGCTAGGAGTGCTCCGGTTGCTGGGAGTATTTGGACACCACTCAATCGCAAGAATGCCATGGCTGATCCGCAGCCGTCTCACAATCTTGCCCTTCAGGTCAAACGGAACCCTGACCTCCACCCCGGTCGCCAGATCTCGGGCCCGGTATTCTGGCACGCAATACCGGTACTTCGTATTCGCCGGCGCCGGATAGACCAGCAACCCTTCCGTCGGTGCCACCGTCCATACCGGATCCTGGTAGTCAAAGGGCGTGTTCCTGTTGGCCAAGCTCAGAAGCCGATCCCACGGCGCCACGCCCTGGAGAATCTCCGAATCTTTCAGCACAGGGACGTTGATCTCCTTCCAGGGCTCTGCCCGGCCCAGATGATGGTA
Organism: Trichoderma sp. 2475; assembly: GCA_038502285.1. Taxonomy (NCBI): domain Eukaryota; kingdom Fungi; phylum Ascomycota; class Sordariomycetes; order Hypocreales; family Hypocreaceae; genus Trichoderma; species Trichoderma sp. 2475. Next base: position 1,806,296 of record JARPVV010000004.1, read on the forward strand.
TCGCCTCGCCAGCCGCGCATACGCGGCAGGCCAATCCCCTTGGTCCAGAGATTCGGTTTCGTGGGCTTCGAAAAGCTGCCTGAGTCGCCGACCTTCTAGAGCGCGTGGGAATTGCTTTAGAATGAGCGTGATGCAGAGCTCGTCTCTCGTGAGGACCTCGTGAAAGATGCGAGATATGCGTCGGCATCTGATGACCTGTACGGGAGGGAGGTATGAGATGATGTCACAGAAGATGTGGAGAGGGAGGTTTATCAGCGCAATATCCATGATGATTGATCTGTATTATTCGCTAAAGTATATGGGTATCATGTTTATTCGAGATGCATTTGAAAGAAGAGTTGAAAAGAACGACGAGGTGGGATGAGGCGATGTTTTGGATGGGCTTGAACGCAGGCTGTTTACGGCGGCAGGAAAGGATGTTGTAAGCGGTTGCTGAGGCAAGTTGCATGTGACCTGCCTGGATGGTGGTGAGTCACCGCCTCGATAAGTTGAATCCTTTTTTCCTCATTATTTAATTTACCACGAAAACAAACATAACTTTTTGTTCTAAAAGTTCGATTATTCAGATGTGCATGAATGTCTAAGCTTCCACTTCCGTAGGTGAGCAGGTTGAGGTTCAGACTACCTAGACAACACGGTAGTCCAGCGCCACCTTTACATGTATGTTAACACTCAATGTATACCCGCGAGATTGACAGTATATAGTTCGATGTTGATTTAACGTAAATTTATTTCATCTCGACAAAATCATTTTCATGCCGTCTAGCAGAATCTGGTCGTGACTACATTATCATTCAAAAAATGTACATGCAAGTAATGAGAAACCACCGATGGTTTCTCGCTCCCCACCCCCCCTTTTTCCATCACAGTGAACGACTTTATGTTGTCCCGCAAAATTCATTCGCATGCATACAGACAACGCTCACCCCACCGATACCGTCAGAACTAATCCAAAACTAACTCTCCCCTACTGCAGCGTGGGCATGTTCACTGAAGCCTTGTTGGCCACGGCGTCTGCGCTCTGCCACAGCGCCGTCACAGTCTTCTGCTGTGTGTAGAAATTGATGCCGGGTCGGCCGTAGAATGTGTTGGCACCGCCTCCAGCAATGGACTTCTTGTTACCGGTGAAGGAGAACATGGGCAAGGGCACGGGGATGGGCACGTTGATACCAATCTGGCCAGGCTCAACCTTCCTTCGGAAGGTCTCGGCGGTGGCACCGGATCTGGTGAAGATGGCAGCACCGTTGCCATACTCATTCTTGTTGATGAGCTCAATAGCATCGTCAAGAGTCTCGACGTTCAAGCAGACCAGCACAGGGCCAAAGATCTCCTGCTTGTAGCAAGTCATGTCGGGAGTGACGTCGGTGATGATGGTGGGGGCAATGAAGTTGCCGTTGGGGTACTTGGAAGGCGCGAAGCCACGGCCATCGAGCAGGATCTTGGCACCCTCCTTCTCGGCGCTGGCGATCAGGCTCTCGATGCGCTCCTTGCTCTGGGGGGAGATGACAGGGCCGAGGTCGGCACCGTCTTCGAAGCCACCGTCAACCTTGAGGGCCTTTGCCCGCTCGGCCAACTCTGGAAGCCACTCCTTGGTCTCGCCAACCATGACCAATGTGCTGAGGGCCATGCAGCGCTGACCAGCAGCGCCAAAGGCGGCGCCAGTAACGGCGTTGAGGAAGTGGTTCTTGTTGCAGTCGGGGAGCACAGCGGCGTGGTTCTTTGCTCCCAGGTTGGCCTGGACACGCTTGCCGTTGGCGGAAGCTCGCGAGTAGATGTACTCACCAGCCTTGTTGCCACCGACAAAGGTGACCGCCTTGACAGCGGGCTCGTCAAGGATGAAGTTGACGGTGTCGTGAGCGCCGTGGATGACGCTGACAACTCCGGGAGGGAATCCAGCCTTCTCGGCCAGCTCAACGAGGATCATGGCGGCACCAGGATCACGCTCTGAGGGCTTGATGATGATGGTGTTACCGGTGATGGTGGCAATGGGGATAGACCAAAGAGGAATCATGGCAGGGAAGTCTGGGGGATCAATTGTTAGTCACAAGCAGATACAGATATGTCACGGCAACAACTTACTAAAGGGGCAGATGGAAGCAGTGACGCCCAATGGCTCCTTGTAGCTTCTCGTCTCCATGTCCTTGGCAACCTCCAGCACCTCGCCCTTGAGCAGCTCCGGTCCGCCAACGGCAGCCTCAGCAACCTGCAGACCACGCAGCACATCGCCCTTGGCATCGGCAAAGGTCTTGCCCTGCTCGAGCGTGATGCTGGCGGCCAGTCTGTCCCAGTTGTCCTTGATCAGCTGCACGTAGCGGAACAGGATCTGCTGGCGGAACAGCACGGTGGTGTCCTTCCAGGAGAGGAAGGCCTTCTGCGAAGACTCGACCACGGCCTTCATCTCGGCCTCGGTCATCTGCGGCACGCGCGTGACGAGGTTGTTGGTGGCCGGGTCGGCCAGGTCGAAGTACTTGTCCGTGGAGGACTGCACGAACTTGTTGTCGATGAAGTAGGGCGTGTTGCGGACCTCCGCAATGGGCTCGTGGGTGGTCGGGAAGCTGGTGGCCGTCGAGGCGAGGGCGTCCATGGGCTTGAGCTGCGCGGCCGTGGCGTGTATCCGCCGGGCAGCGGTGGCGGCCTGGGCTGCTCTGGAGTTGGAGGCCATCTTGGAGAGGGCAATGGCGGAGCGGGGAGAGGCTGCGGCGGTCAGGGGCCGGCGGGCAGAGGCAGAGGCGCTGCTCGCGACGAAGCGACGCATATTAGTAATTGGGGGGGGGGGGAGAAAAGAAAGAAGGGAAGAAAGGGTTGAGGCGGCTGAGGAGGACGATGACGGGTATTAGTAGATGTTGGAGCAGTGACGAGATGGGAAGGGACGCGGGGCAGATGTCTTGCTTGCTGTCTCGCTGTCCACTAGAATCTCTTCGTCTTCTCTCTCATGCGTCTCAGTCCAATCAAGTACATACACACAAAAGAAGAAAAAAGGAATCCGTCCCTCTGCATCGTCGTCCCCTCCAGCAGTATTTATTCTCGCCCGTCTTGCCCGTTATAGCCAGCAGATTACACACGGCTACGGCCGGACGTGGGGAAGGGGAGGCGAATTAAGATGGGGGACACTAGCCGCAAGCCCCATGTGGGGAAGGGCGCCGCATCCTCTCTCTGCAGTGGGATTTCCCAGCAAAATTGCCCAGAGACGCTGCCAGAACCACAGATGCTGTTAAGCCGATGCCGCTTCATGCCGAAAAGCAATTGGCACCATTGACACCGCCTGATTCCCCTGTTACATAAGCCGGTGCTGACGGCGGTCCGGTATTACTGCGTCTCAGCTGCTGTGCCCTTAGTTTCTCTGCTGCGGCGGATCACCATCCTGTTCGGCAACGCTGCAGCTATAAAAGCTCCGATGACGGGGCACCTTTACCGAGAAAAGTACGAGATAGAGCTCTGCCTTTGACGCCATCATCCAAGCTACTGCCACCGTAAGGTTGTTTCAATCTGCATTACCTTGGCTGTAGAGAGTCAAGTCAACCGAGGATATGGCCAGAGAAGCCTTTTGGAGGCGGTTGGGTTGTTAGGTAGGTTTCCGTATATGGTCTGGTGACGGTATAGAGCATCTACTAGCAACAGCCCATTGCCTTTAGCAGTAATAGGTCCTGTTTCTCTACTCCGCATGAACAAAGATGCCAATGGCAACGAGATTTCAGCAATCTCCGAATAATCAATTCAAACTTGACACCAACATGAAAAACACTAGCACCCACGTGCTGCTTGCGCCTAATTCCTTCGTCTCATGCGCTGGTGCCCTTCTTCAAGCCGTGCTCTAAGCTGTAATCGGTGCTTACTTGCCTGTGAGGTAACATCCATCTGCACAATCATATTGAGTGTCCGGTCGCTTACTGCATCTCTCCGTAGGCACTCCATAATACGTCCGTTGAATAATAAAAAAAAAAGACATGGGATACTATCTAACAGGAGATACTTGGGTAGTATTCTCGAATCAAAAAAGGAACAAAATGATAACAATAGATTCCAATTTTTTTTTTGTAATAAGGTTTGCTTTATAATACCTATTCATGTTCCTTCGCCTATGCTTCCAAATCTTATTGTGGGTTCTGTCCCAGATATTGGTATATTGGATATGTTTGTTTTGTTCATCTCACATCCCGCTCGCTATTTGATCCCATTCACTCAACAAAAGAAAAGCAGTCGTCCTTTTTCAAGGTTCTTTACGATTGACTGCGAGTCGTGCGCTTGGTGACCTCGCCCTTGACCTTGTCGGCACCGGAAGCGGCAGCCTCGGACAGGTCCTTGGCCTTGTCAGCGGCGGTAGCAGCCGCCTTCTTGGCGACAGGGGCAGCAGAGCCGCCAAGGTTGACCAAACCGACGATGATGGCAATGAGAGAAACGAAAACAGCGCCAATGCCAGCAGCAATCTCAGGGACAAACTTAATGGCCTCAACGGGGTCTCGCTGGGCAATGGTGACGAACAGGTCAAACTTCTCCTTGATGTAGGTGACGGGGTCATCGAGGAAGACGAGGTCAGAAGGAGACTTGGGGATGTCGTCAATCTTGGGCTTGTCAGCCTCCTCAAGAGCCTTCTCTACGGGGTGCTTGACGAAGAAGGTCTCGTCAGCCAGCTTCTTGGCATCCTCAACGGAGTGGCCAATGTAGATGTTGTCAAAGAGGATGTTGTTGGTCATGGTCCAGATCTCGAAGCCAATCTGTAAAGCACACAATTAGCAAGCAGGCTTCTACAGTAGAATTAGGAGGAAGGATGTCAACTTACAGCGCCCATGGGCTCAAAGTTGGAGGGGGTCTTGTCCTCGTAGTAGTCAGGGTTCTTGATCTTGCGAGGAGCCCATACGCCCTTGTAGGCGGGGTTGTCAATGAAGGGAGCAGACCACTTGCCCTTGTAGTCAGGGTTCTTGATCATGGGCTTGGTCCAGGGGCCACATCCAGAGATTTCGTCACACTTGGGGTTGGGGACGGTGGGAGCGATCCAGTCGCCATCCTCCTCATCATCCCAGTCCTCGGGCTTCTCAGCCTCGGGGTCGGGAACGACAGAGGGCTCGTTCTCGAGCCAGTCCTCAGGCTTGGTGGCCTCCTCGTCGACGATCTCGAAAGGAGCCTCCTCATCCCAGTCCTCGGGCTTCACGGCCTCGGGGTCAGCGATGCGAGCCTCGTCAACCCAGTCCTCGGGCTTGGAGTCCTTGGGGTCGTCAATTTCCGCGGGGGGGTTGATGGAGGGTGTCAGGTCCTCAAGGAGGTTGCCAGCCTTGGTCTCAACACCGTTCTGCTGGATGGAGAAGGTGTTGTTGGGGTGGACAATGAGAGTGTAGAGCTCGGTGGTCTTGACAATGTTGACCGAGGGAGCAGAGTTGAGGTGCTTCTCCTCGTACTCGCCCGTCTTGGGGTTCTTGTGGTTGACAATGAAGTGAACCCGGTTGTTGTGGCCACACTTGTCGGGACCGAACATGATGACGTACGGGGTGGTGTTGCTGAACTCATCCTGGTGAAGAGCCTTGTTGTCCCGCAGGAGCTTCATGTAAGCACCACCGCAGTCCAATCCGTCTAGAAAGCGCACGCGCAGGTCAGCACATGTCTAAATCGCTTCGTCTCGCAGATATTGAAATTCATTGACAGGCATCAACTTACTCTGGAGCTTGACCTCGTACTGAACAACGAGGGTCTTGCCCTTGTTGTCAATCTTCTTGGGGAACTTGGCCGAGATGGCGTGGTGGGCGGCAGCGTTCTTGATGACAAGACCCTTGTCGCCGTCGATACCCTTGTACTGGAAGGGCTCTTCGACAGACCATTCACCAACGTAGGCCCATTCCTCCTCCGCGTTGTCCTTGTCGGAGGCAGAGGTGTCCTTCTTGGCGTGGGAAGGCTTCCACCGCGTCTCCCAGTCATCGGTGAACTGCTCAAGGAAGTCTGCCTTGATGGTGGTGGGCTGATAGTCACGTCTGTTAGCATGCAATTCGCAGTATGGCTCTCCAAACCAAACCCCAAAACATTGCCTTTCCGCATTCACCAAGAGAGAAAGCAGCTTACAGTAAAGGTGGGAAGTTCCGGCACAGCCTTGGACTCTTCCACTTCCTCAGCATACGCGACGCCAGCGAGCAGAGCCGCGGCGGCGGCGACGGTGTTGAACTTCATTTCGAGAAGCGCAACTTTGTCAACAGGCTTGAAACCACTGCAAAAAAGTATCCCAAGACGCAGAGCGCAAACGAGGATGCTTTGGAGAAGAAGAAGGAAGTTAATGCCAAACAAGAGAGGCAGTCCCAGCGCTCGAAGAGAAAGACAATTTCTCAAGAGTTTGGTTGAGAAAAAGAAGAAAGAAGAAAAGAAAGATTCAGATGCGCGCGGCGACACTTGAAGAAGGCTGGGGAAAAGGCCGGCCAAGGTTCTTGAGGACACGTAGAAGCTATCAAGGGCCACCACCAAAATTTAGCTGCCAGGTTTAGTTCTTTGATGCGGGGGTCCAGCTGCCAGGCTGGGTTAAATCGCAAAATGTACGTACCCAAGCTCATCGGAGGCAGCGCAATTCGCCAATCAGCGGCGCTGGAAGCGACGAGAATAAAGTCCCGGATGAGCTCCTTTGGCGCCGCTGCAACCCACGTGTGGGGCTTGGCCTGCTGATTGATGCTGCAAGTACTTATCCATCATTTTTTTTTTCCAAAGTCCTCAGAAATCTTTTGGAGATGCAGACAGCCAACACCAATTGAGAAGGGCACGCGAGCCAAAGCCATGATATGCAATAATACACGAAGAAACAAAGACCGTCCAATCCATTCATGAAGCAAAGGCCCCTTGTTTCTGTACGCAGGCGGAACCAATTGATCGTATTACCCAGTTGGTAGCATCAATATATTACCCGTGAGACAGAGGAGGGGAAATGGTGGAGGAACCTGGCTAGACGGGCCAGAAGATGCCACATGTCCAATATTTCGTGCTGAGCAAACAAGGTAACCTCGGATTAAGGTGCTCGCAGTGCTGACACAAGGTTCGCTTCTTCTGTATTATTGCATGCAGTCTAATGCTGCTTTATTTATTTTCCTTGTGCTCTTCTTTTTCTTCAATCTCTTGTCAGTACGCAACTTTTTTTTTTCCTCACTCCCCAGCACTATGGAGAGCCTAAAACTTTTAGCAAATCGATCGATTTCTAATGCACACAAGAGCTGCCCCATAATGTGACAAGCCGCTAAGTTCTGCCGCTATTATTAGGAGTTTGCACCGGAGAATCGTACAGAGAGGCACCGCTAAGGCACTAGCCCGTGCAGATGTGCCGAGAATATTTCGGGAACGGCTATTCAACGTCTAGAATCGCGCATCTTGCCAACGATTGTAATTTGCATGCAATTAGAATCAGTCCATGATGATAGTGTTGCTTTGTATATCAGCGCTCTCGATGTCATTCATTGGCTCATTAGCTGGTATGTAGATGTGGCCAATGACCTTGTAACCAGCCGGGTAGCCTTGTATAACAAAAGCTGCGCATCGTATCAGACAACACGTGTAGGTGTATGCAAGACAAATTGCGTACATGCAAATATCAACTAGTCTATGCAGTGCATGTACTACAGCTTGATTAGTAGACTTGCAGACATAAGTAGTAATAACTTGACTTATATCACTTCGTGGTACCACTTGGTAGATCGCACGTCTATATACGATCTGCGCTGGTCCACATCAGATGACTGATGGCACGATACGCTCACCGGTCCGAGTGTCAGCGGCGGCCAGCCTCATGAAGACATTGGATATCAGGAACTGAACGAGTAATTGCAGCTCATTGTTATGGCGTCAGGTATCAAGGCTTCATAGCATCACAAATAAGTAAAGGAAATCGCAAATCGTTAAGCTGTCCAAACAGGCTCTTTTGGTATTATTATCCCTATCCAACCAATCCATATTACGTTTTTGTGGTTACATACACACAAGCTCGTCATTAAATCTTCAAACCCATGAAACTGAAAAAAAACCCCTTTGACATTCTCCAAACTTGAAATTAAAAAGATAGCAAAAGACAACAGGGATATCTCAGAAATTACAGAGCAAGAAGGGCAGCAACGACGCCGAACAGGGCACCGCCAGAGGCGATGATGGCGGGAGCAGCGTTGTGGGTGGAAGACTGGGCAGCAGCAGAGCCGGTCTTGGAGCCAGAGGCGCTGGAAGACTTGGTGGCAGAAGAGCCGGTGGGAGCAGGGCCAGTCTCAGTGCCAGTGGAGGAGGAGTCAGTGCCGGTAGGGGCAGCGGCGGTGTCAGTGCCGGAGTTCTGGGCGTTGTTGCCACCAGCGGCGCCGGTAGCCTCAGGAGTGCCCTTGGAGGTGACGAAGTAGTTCTTGCCGATGCAGCCCTGGACGCAGTCGCCATAGGCCTTGTTGTCAGCAGCGGAGCCCTTGCCCTGGGGGCAGGCGGCGACACACTGGGTGGTGGCGTTGACCTGGCCGCGGTCGGGAGAGGGAACCTGTGAAATACACGTGTAAGTCATTGATTTCGCTATACAAGATTGAGAGCAGTAGCCATGAGCCACTCAGTCACTCTGCTCTTCTCATAGCTTCAGAATGAAGAGAGCGAGAACAGACAGAGAATCGAGTGACAACATGAGACGTGGGATCAAGAACATACGGCAACGCAGTGAGCCTGGCAGTTGACATCGCCCTCGGGGCAGGCCTTGTAGCAAGCCATCTGGGAGGCCTGGGCGGGGCTCAGAGAGACAGAGGTGGCCGGGGCAGAGGCAGTGGACTCGGCAACAGCAACGGCGGCGAAGAGGCCGGAGAGGAGGACGGAGAAACGCATGGTGACTGAAGTGTTTGTTTTTGTTGGGAGTGTTGACAAAAAGATGGGCTGACTCTGAGAGGTCGTTGGAGTAGAGAGCACACGAACGAATGTGAGCGATGAGCCGAAAACGAAGGACGATCGAGATGATGAAGAGAGAGGAGGAGAAAGAAGAGGAGAAAAAGAAGGTTTTCCACGCCGAAGAGCAGGGAATCTCCCTTTTAATAGTACGAGCAGCCCTCGACGACGCGGCGAGCAAAGTCCCAAAAGCCAAGCGCGTAACGAGCCTTGGTAGCTCTGGGAGACCAATAACGCACTGGCGGCAAGCCTCGCCGTTGTTATTTTCGGCGCACAGTACGGGTCTCGTACCGGGCCCTTGTGCTGGCAAAAATTGGGGTGCGCCAGAGACAAAAAACCTGCTGGTCTTTTAAGGGGCCCCGCCCAAGCATTGCTGCTAAGCTGCCCTCGATGCTACGATACGATACAGGTAGCCACAGTACTTGGGTACCTACCTGTGTTAGTTCTGAAGTGCCTCCAAAGTAAACATTGGAAGAGGCTCAAAAAAGCTCAACCATGTTGGCCATTGAGACCCGAAGAATCGCCACAATTTGCGAGAATAGCTTGCGTAGATAAGAATAGACGTCCGTTTTCTCTGTGGCAGCGGCGCAAAAAGCCAAGGCGGCGCCTTTAATTGCGTGGCGCCGCGATGCAGCTGCAATCAAACCCGCTGCAACCCCCAACCTTGGGCAGTCGATGCCGTGGCGCCTGAGGTTTTGCTGGGTCCAGCTCGCTGGTGGCACTCCCGCTGCGCTTTGCCTCGTAAAACAGCCGAAGATCCAACGTTGCGGCGAGTTTGCAACCTACACATGAGTTTTGGCTCGTATCCAGCCGTGGCGATGGGTGCTCAATGCATGCATCTGCCCAACTCGCATCTGCCTATCCAGATTTTGCTGCCTTTCCCACCAGCCATTGACTCCTCTGTACCAAATCACTGCGCATTTCGCCGAGGCCCTGCGTGCGATGCGGTCATTGACTCTTGCCGGCATCTCGGCGAGGCCATGGGTCCCATAGAGGCTGTGTGCGGCTTGTGGGACGGACCACCTCTGAAGGCCTGCAAGTGCACTATCTCGACCTGGCTCCCTTGTTCCAATCTGTCTTGTTCATGCGGAGCGAGGCCTCTTGTTGCGTGTTGCTCTGCTTCTTCTTTTTCCTTCTTCTCGTTTCGTGGCATCCATGTCAAGAGAATGTCACCAGCATTAAGTTGAGCTTCCTCATGGGCCACTCCCCCGTTTCCCATCGCCGATTCGTCTCCCCCGCTGCTACTGCTATGCACTTGCTGGGACCAGCACCACATACCTCATCGCCATCAACAATCGTGTGTGCTTGCGAGCATTATTGGCTGTTTTGTTCCATTCGGCTAAGGCCTGCAGGGGCATGAAGCGGCGCTAGGGCGGCCCATCCTGGCGAAGCCCTTCTGCTTGAATTCTAGTGACTAAGACAAAAGTCCAGGCCGTATTTTGAATTTGATCGTCCTCTGGAATTCGTCACACGGTTGCAATGGTTGAGTAATAACGAGAACATCAACATTGCCACTCTCTCACTTTTTGCGATATAATCTTTTGCGAGGCTTCAAAACGCGTCACGAATGTCCGGCAGCATCAACGCCCAATGGATACGAAAGGGGGAGGCTTACACTTGGCGCAAAGCCAAAAAGAAGGGCTGCCGAAAGCCAAATCTCGATAGCAAAGCAGACCGTCGCCAGCTCACCACCCAATTTGCCTGATACTGCGGCCCTTAGCCCGCGAGACTAGGCGCTCTAGCTTGTGACTTCCGAGCCACCAGGGGTCGCGGCGCTCCCCTTGGCTTGCGGTACAAGCCCGGCCCAGTTCCGATTCATGTCTTCGTACTGTGCCTTAAGATGCAAAAAAGCCTTTGGCTCCTTCTTATACGAGGGCTCCATTGGCGATCGGTGCATGGCCGTGCCAGACGGGGGCATGATTCCGAGGGGGATCTAACCGCTTCGCGGCTGGCGAAGCTGACCGCGGCCCCTGGTCAAAAGGAACATCTGCTCCTTGTGCAGCTGAAAGCCGTACGCACAGGCAGAACCAGCGACATCCGCCTCTATCCTGAGGACAAGACCGCAATTTCCACAAAAACACTGGGCGCCAGCACCTTGGACTCGGCCGCCCCAGGCCTTGTGACCTGGAGATGGAGCTTGGTGGCGATGGAGTCCCGAGCGGCAGTGCTTTCTCTCAGCTTGGTGACTGGGGGCACTCGGCTGATCGTGGTTCGGTGACAGTCGCCAACTTTTAGCTTCCTGTCTTCATACATTCAGCCGTGATCCTTAATATGCGAGTATTTGGACACAGTATAATGGATGGCAAAGACGAATGCCATAACGCCCCTTGGAGCTGCAGCACTAGGTGGCTGCTACTGCAACTCCTGCAGCGGTACGTGTAATGCGGGTTCTTGAATGTTAATCTCAGTGCCGGCTTGACCCTACATACAATTGTCTGAGACAATTGTATCACAAAGCTGTGAGGAGAAAAAACATACTTTTACCAGTCTCCCTTTTCCCTCCCGCCTCTCGCAGAGTCCATTTTATAAAGTGCGGCCTAGCAACAGCAAACGCGGACAAACGCGTTGACGATCCCATCCTTGGATTCGCCCTTTGCCACTCGAGCCAATGAGACGAGCTGGTTTACAAGATTGAAATGAGATGCTGAAACAGCTGTCAGCGAGGGCGACGCTTAGTAACTAGGGCGACCTTTGGACCAACCACGACGCAAGGAGAGAAGCGTCCAAGTTCAGGAGATCAGGTACCGAGCTACGAGCAAACTAATAACCGCAAGCGGCGTTTCCTAAGCAAGACGCGGCACACGCTGCAGCATGAATGTACATGCGTAAAGTACACATCGGGATTCCGATGCACTTTTCCCCATGGCATTCTCGGCCTACCAATTGTTCTCAATGGGAACAAAAAAGGCATTGCTTCGTGTTTCTGCCCCATAGTATAGAGATCCCCGGATCAAATCTTATCTCACTTGAAGTAATCGAGATCAAATCACTTTTTTAAAATGATCAAGTGGTCCTTGCGCGGCCTCCCAGCAAGCTGCCCACGTTTTTTTGGCTGCTCCTACCTATCGCAGCCAAGTTTCGTCATTTTCCGCGTATGGAGGGGCAGGGAAAAAATAGGTGCACTAAGTTGAGAGGGGCAACAAGAGCTGCTCTAACACGCAACGACAGCTCTCGTACTGTTTGAATAATCGAAGAGAGAGAGGAGCAATTCATTTGATACTGCCTGCATTTATTTATTATTATTGTTGTTGTTTTATAATACTATTTTCATATACAAATCCTTCGCAATGGCTGAAGCTGCTGCTGTTGAAAACCCGGACCAGCTCATCACCTCGACGGATCCTGAGCACCCTGCCAACCTCATCCCTTCGCTGTGCGCCAAGTTTTGGACGTTGGGATGGGTTACTGGCACTGGAGGAGGATGTTCAATTAGAGACGAGTAAATGCCCCTTTTTCCTTGATCAAGCTTATTGTTGTTCGGTGGTGAAGCTTCAAAGACGATGCGGATGAGCTTCACCTTTTGCGTCTTCTCAAGTGAGACGACGGAGATATAAGACTCACATAGCCGTATAATGGCGCCTCATTCACAATATACCTACTCATATATCACCATCTCACTCTCATTACAACCCCCAGCTAACAAATCCCAGCAATCTCGTCTACCTCGCCCCCTCCGGCGTCCAAAAAGAGCTCATGAAGCCAACCGACATCTACGTCCTCTCCCTCAAAGACCAGGATCCCTCCCACAAGCAGCAGCGCACCTATCTCCGCTCCCCTCCCACCTACAAGCCCTCCCAGTGCACGCCCCTCTTCCTCGCCGCCTTCACCCGCCGCGGCGCCGGCTGCTGCATCCACACGCACTCCCACTGGGCCGTGCTCGTCACGCTGCTGCTCGAGGCAAAGGGCAACAGCAAGGTCTTTGAGATTAACAACATTGAGCAGATCAAGGGCTTCGGCAAGGGCTTCGGCAAAGTCGGGAACCTGGGGTACCATGACACGCTGAGGATTCCCGTCATTGAGAACACGCCGCATGAGGAGGACTTGACGGAGTATCTGGAGGCGGCGATGGAGGAGTATCCGGATACGTATGCTGTGCTGGTGAGGAGGCATGGCGTGTATGTGTGGGGGGATAATGTGCACAAGGCGAAGACGCAGTGTGAGAGGTGAGCCATCTTTTTTTCTATACATACATGTGTCGAGATAGCAGTGCTGACAAAGGTGTTGATTTATAGTCTTGACTATCTCTTCCAGCTGGCCGTTGAGATGCACCAGCTCGGCCTGCCTTGGATCAGCGATATTGCCCAGATTGCACCCCAGAGGTCATAGGGTGACGTAGGGTTAAAGAAATAAAGAGTAGAGAAGCGGAGAGACATCAACTTGGTATTTGGAGTTCAGAAAGGAGTTAAAAAGGTGTAGAACCCATCCTATCTTTTAACAATGTTAGGACATAGTCATGAATCAAATCTTCTTTTTTTTATTTCATACAAGTCCCGCATTATAAGTACATGATTAATGCTCATAGCTCATCTCTCGGCCGCGAATCTTCCACCACCACCTCTGCAGATTCCCTTCCCTCCAAATCGTCATCAACATCTCCAGGTATCGCTCCCAACTCATCAGCCTCATTCACCGCATCTACAATCTTTCCAACTCTCTCAACCATAGACTCATCATTATCCCCCCTCTCCTCCGTCACTTTCGGCTCCCGTCCCACCTTTGCAGTAGGCAAGCTCTCATCCGGCAATCCATCCACCTGAATCTCCCCATCAATCACCACCCCAGCTTTCCCAGACTGCCCAGCTTCCCGACCACCGCTCTGCATCACCGCTCTTCCAGCCGTCGACCCAACCCCAAACACGATCCGCAGCGGCAGCCACACAAGCCACCACAACGGCCCATACAATATCCTCCTGAACACAAGCCACGCACCCGTCACCATCAGCATATACAGCGCCGTCTGCAAATACCACGTATCGCTCTTCTGCGACTTGAGCAGCGTGCCCAGCAGGTCCCTCGAGCTGGCCAGCATGCCATCCAGCGAAGTATACGACTCATCCAGCTTCTTCAATGCCATGGAAGACTCCGTCAGCGTCTGGCGCGCAAACTCGCTCTTTGTCAGCTCCGACGCAATGAGGGCGTGCGTCCGTCGCAGGGCATTCGTGACGTTGCTGCTTGCGCCCACCGTCTGTCGGTCTTCCTCCGAAAGACTGGACTGCAGCTGACGGCTCTGGTTGTAGCTGGGTCGTAGAGGTCGAGATATGACTTGTGATTGTTCGGCGCTGCTGCCGTCGGCGGAGGTGTTTGTCTCTGAGATGGGTTCGGAGAAGGATTGTATCATGAGCTGTCTTTCCAGCCTCTGTGCTTGCTCTAAGCTCTTCTTCGCTGATAGACGTGCTTTTCGAAGTGATGATCGATGGCTATACGAGTGTAGTTATCAGCATATGCAAAACTCTGGATAGATCAGAGCTATATTCAGTGTCCGCCTTACCTGGCCAATTCCTGTCCTACCCTCTCGATCCCATCCTCAAGCCTCTCCTTCTCATGTCCGCTTCGCCGCAGATATTTCGCCTCCTCACACAACAACTGCTGGTCTTCCAGCCCATTCTTCAATATCAAGCCGGCTTCTGCGCTAAGCTCTCCGCTCACGCTGCCTTCTTCTTCGATATTCAAAGGCACGGATCCCGGTTGAAATTCCACGTTGGCCAGTCTATCAATCAGTTCTCTTAGCTGCGCCGTAGTCTCTTGCAGGGCAGTCAGCCGTTCCTGCAGTCCCTCTAGAGACATCTTTGCCGTTGGGGACAAAAAATTGCAGAAGATAAAAATTGGTTCGCAGTTTAAAAATCAAAGAATCTCGAAACGCTGATAGCCAGATAACTTTCAAAGCTAACATGTCATCATCATTGGCCCGGCGTGGACAGCTGTTGGATGAAAAACGGGCCCCGCTTTATTTTCACTGATTCCAACAACAGCAAAATACCTTGTATAGCGATATGCTTATATCGAGTCTCCGCCAATTTTCAACACCATCCCACTATCGACAACGTCGTACCAGCCAGCGACAAACGCTCAATTCCCACTCCACGCCTCAGTGACCTCTCGCTCAAGCCGACAAGATGATTACCAAGTTTATGACCGAGGTCACGGCCAAATTCAACCCCTTCTCGACATGCGCTAAGCCCGCTCGCCTGTTCCTGACTTTCCTCCCGCCAAACGTTCGTGCGAACGGAACGGTCGTCAACACGGCTCTGCTCCCGAGAGATTCTGCAGAGAACAGCTCATTAAAAGTCAAATTCAGTATGCCTACCGAAAGAAAAGGGGGAAAGTTGTGATATTGAGCAAGTGTGCTAATTTGTTTGCGCAGAGGATGGAAAGGAAATGGACTTCAACTGCTCAAAAATCAACATCAAGAGTTTAGTCGAGGAGGTTGACCGTCACTCGCGCCAATTGCAAAAAGCCGCAGACTTGTCCGAGTAAAAATACTACAAAAAATTTTTGTCTATACTTTATGCATTGACGGCGTTACGCGGGGCAGGGATACAGCTTGGATGAGGCCAATGTGGACATCACTAGATATTGTACGATACATGTTGTCATGAAACTTTTTTTCTTTTCTAGTACTTTTTACTGCAGGGCTTAGATTTTATGCCCACAGGGTATACACTATCAAATACTAAACATTTGATACATGTGACGCCAGCAAAAAGTGTTCCATCGTGATATCATGCAGACTAAGCAGAAGCACCGCTGATGAAGAACCACTTGTCAATGGAAGCGTCGATCTTCGCGGGGGGAAGCTCCTCGTGAGGAGGCAGAGGAGGCAGTGACTGGGCAGGGACGCGGCTGGGAGAGTTCTCAACGGTCGTGTTGGTGCTGGAGCAGAAAGAAAAAAAGGTTAGTCAGGCCGACCATTTGCTGTCATTTAGGCAATTGGAACTTGGACTTACGTAGAAACGCTGCCAGGCTGGGTCTTGCCGTGGATGAGGCGCTCCCAGGCCTCACCACACTCACGGATGACGTCCATGGCGTAGCTGTTATCATGTTAGCTGAAAGCTCCTCGAAAACTCTCCACAGGTGGAAGAAGACACGTACGCCCTGTTCTTGCACTCGCCAGTGAAGGCGAACTGGTTCTCGGGCTTGCCGTCAGGGATCTTGTAGATACGGAACCACTCGTTGGTGGCGCGGAGGAGGCCAGGCAGGTGGCGCTCAACGTCCTCGACGTCGTTGAGCTTGGGGGCCAGAGGGTCGTTCACGTCAATGACAATGACCTTCCAGTCAGTCTCCTCCTCGTCGAGAAGGGCCATGACACCGAGGACCTTGACCTGCTTGATCTGGCCGGGGTAGCCAACAAGCTCGCCGATCTCGCAGACATCGAGAGGGTCGTTGTCACCCTTGGCCTTGGTCTCGGGGTGAACGACGTTGGGGTCCTCCCAGGTCTAGAGTGAGTAGCATTGTTAGTGCCATCTATTCTTGCGTTGAATAAAGGATTGGCCCCTTGGCCAGAGCGCTGGAGTTAGGTGTATAGGAAATCTGGCATCGCTTACCTGGGGGAAGGCACCGTAGTTCCACAGGTAGCCCTTGTGGGGGAAGCAGTTGCGGACAAAGCGAAGCTTGCCCTTCTTGACGTCCTGCTTGATGGGGTTGAGGAGCTCCTCCTTGGAGATCTACGAGAAAAAGACACCACCAATGTCAGTATGCTGCAAAGAGCGGTGCCCAAAACGAGGGGCAGCAAAAGGGGGGAGATGGACAAGGTCGAATTCAGATGCGCTCGTGTCTCAGTTGAAAGACAGAGACGGCAGCCCATTCAATCCAGATCCAATCAATTGCTGCAATTGCGAGCTCACCTCAAGCTTGCCGTTGGTCCATCGAGGGATCTCGACAACCATGTTCAGGACGGTCTGCTCCTTGTTGGCGTAGAGAGGAATGTCGTGAAAGGGGGACACGGGGACGCCATCCTTCTCGATGTAGACGCGGTGCTCCAGAGTGTTCTGGGCGGCAACCTTGCGGACGGTGTATCCAGACATCGTGGCGGCTTGTGCTGATGATGAATTCGAATTGCTACTCAGATGGCGAGCAATTTGGGCGGTTCGCTGGAAAGGTTGGGAAGCTTGCGAAGAGGCGGAGGAGTTTTGACCCGATGGAGGGGGCGGGGCACGCGGACCCATCTTGGCAGCGATAGGGATAGGGAGAGAAACAGCACTGTCAGCGCCTGTAGTAACACCGTCTACAGGCCTACCAGAGCCCTGTGTCCGGGCAGCGTCAGAGGCAGCGGAACTGTAACTGTACGGTCGAGGCGTCGTCCAGCGTGCGCCGCTGTGATTGGGCAGGGAGACTTGGCCACGCAGACTCTGCCACCTGAGCTGCAGTGCACGGCGAGCCAACATGGGCAAAGGTCTGAAGATCGGATCGAGGCTCTCTTTAACGGGCAGCAAGAATAAGGAGGGCCAATGAGTAAGATGCGTTTATTTTTGTCCTTTCCGGATTCTCTAGAATATCAGGCTCACGGGGGGCGAGTTCGGTTGATTTGGGCCTATGACCGAGGTTCGTAGCAGGCTTTTCAGTGCCGGAGGGCACAGCGGCTGCCGGAGATACGGGGCGGCAGTGGAAATCTACTGTATGCGCACGCAAGAGGCGGTAAAGCCCACGAGGCTCGAGCTTTACCACGGCTGTGTTAATGCGGGGCTGTTAGGGAAATGGCTCTACCAAGTACCGTGGCACGCAAATTGATGCGTAATTGTACATGAACGTCGGCAACGCTCCAACACCTCGCCATCTCTACTCCGTGCAGGGTAACATCATGGGAACATCACTTCATCTCTCATCTAGTGAGATACGCTGAATATATTCATGTCATTTGCTGGGCACATGATAAATAGAGCTCTATTGTCCATGACTACAGTTTAAAAAAAGTTACCCAACTTGTTTAAAATCAGTTGGATATAATAGATGTTTTCCCCACAGCGACCAGAGAAAGAGAAAATAAACCACCCAATCCATATAGATAACCCCAAGCTACTCGTAGTTGCCCAATCCTCTTGCAAGACTCCTCGTGTAGACACAACAAAAGGACGTCTGCAAAACTCCCTTTACATGCCAAGGCCATACCTAAATTCCAACAGCTGATCAGCTTTGCGCCACTCCCCAGCCGTTGATGTTAGCTTGCTGGTCGACCTCGTCCGCAGTTTCTTCCAGCATGTCGCTTCCTCCTGGAGCCCTGTACCTGTCATCCGGCTGATACTCCTTGAGATTAGCTTCGGCGTCACTCAGCACTTGGTGAGCTTGATCTCCATGTTCGTAGGGCACGAAACGCTCTCCCGGCGCGACTGTGTTAGCGTCAAGAAGCTCAAGGAGGCGAAAGCCGTGCTTGGCCAAAATAACTTCTTTCTCGGCGCGCTCAATAGCGGCAGCCAGCTCGATCTGGAACGCTTCCCTGAAGTTCTGGCGAGTCTGTGAAATGTAGGGTTAGTGAACTGTACTCAATAAGTAGGAATTAGAGGCACTTACAAGGTTTGTTAACTGCGCCTCAGCAACCAGACTCTCGGCCTCTACCCTAACAAGCTCCTGCTCCAGCGCGGCCAGTTTGATGCTTTGAAGAGGCTGCTTCGATCTGATTTTCTGGATATTATCCAACACCCTCATCTTTCTGTTGCGAATTGGTTGAACGATTTTCTCAATGTTGCGGATGATCTTGAGATGGCCACGCGCATCTTCCAGTGCAGTGGCGTACGGCTCCGACAACTTGCCCATCTCCTGAAGAAGAAGGCCGACCTTGCTGGATATATCGACGATGGCCTCATCTTGCGTGTTCTTGCCCCACTCGCAGATTTGCCTGCCAATTTCCACACGGTCTTTACCCGCGGACTTGTACGCTTCGATGAGGCCCTTGTCATTCTTGATAATGCGGTATTGCTTTCGCGAGAGCTCGGGTTGAATGTAATCTAATAGCTTGGAGAGCGAGACATAGCTCCGGGCCTTTGGCGGCTGATGTTCCGTAATAGAATGAGGCGGTGCGCCATTATCCCTAATTGGAGCAGGGTTAGACCATGCCTCTTGGATACCGAGTCCCCGATTCCATGGTTGATCTGGGGCGGTATCATCGAAAGATGCTTGAAAGGCATGCTGGGACGGCGCAACGGGCGATAGAAAAGAAGTTTGAGACATGATGAAATGATATGATGAGAATGAGAATAGAAAGATAATCTACCCAAAAAGAAGAGTGCTGTGTGGATGGAAATGTGATAAGAGGAGAGGGGAGTCGAAACCACTTACATGGTGTTTATTTTTCCAGGTAAATTCTCAGTCATGGCTTGGAAGGTAGCGTTATAGTATAATTCGCAGGAGCGCTGGTTCCAAGGCTCCTCCTAGCTCAGAGAGCCTGAATTACTTATTTGAATGTGAGCAAGCTCAGCATTTTGAGTTTAATCTTCTGTCATGTCTAAGGAAATCAGCTTGAACAGCTCGAAAAAAAGGAAACAAAGAGGAAAGTAAGTGCCGTTTCAAAGCCTCAAGAAACAAATGATTTGCGAACAAAGCATAACGAGCACTGAATCAAAGAACCATACCCCTCTATTTTATTTTGAAGGATGACCAGCGAAAGGATGATTGAAGATATGAACATTGTGTCGCAAAGCAGTGCTTGCTACAATCCACGAGACCATTGCCTGCCAAAGGTGATGTTGCCAAAGTGAAAGCACATTGTCTGTTGCTGCTAAATGCGTCTTGAAAGTCACAAATAAAGCCAAGTAGAGCAACAAAACGCGCACTTGAATTGAAGCCGGCGAAGATAGTAAAGAGTCTGATATGGGCTGCGATATCCCAACTTTGGAGATGTACTGAGCCTATGATGTCATTTCGTCATTTCCATACTGCAAGACAAAGAAGCAGGCATTGTGTAAATACAGACTGCAGCTTTGACTGGGGGGAGGTCTTAAGTGCTCCGATAAGTCTGAATAGAAATCAAATGCTACCGCCGATGAGGCGCTCTTCGTGGGATGAATCATGACGATGTCGACATCATTGTTCAATGTTGTGGCCACTGGCTCGCTGCATGTGCTCAGAAGCGGAAGTGATGCGCAGTCATATCATTGAAAGGCGGGCTGGCACCTGAAAGTGTCATCTAGATCATCTAGACTGGGCAAACGTACATGTACGCTTCATAGAAAATGGAAAAATCCGTTAAAAAACAAATAAACAAGTAGTAGATTGAAAAATTCCAACGCCGTCATCGCATAATCAGAGTCTCATGAAGCCGTGGCTTGCCTCGTTCCCATCATTAACCGCCCGCCCGCTACCCGACCTTAGTTTCCCAGACCTCGTATCATACCATATTCTCAAGCCCAAAAAACGCTAAACCTTGATAACACCGATTTGAGTTCTGCACGCAGCATCGTATCTTATTCCTTCTAATTTTCCCGTTTCTTTCATAGGTCGCCAGCATGGCTAAGCATTTATACGTAGCGGCTCTGCGTCGTCTCCTTGTACACGACTCTCGCCGGGATGACGCTGCGCCTGGTGCTGCTGGAGCTGATGCGAGGGCTGTATGTGCTGACCCGCGGGCTGCTGCCGTACCGTTCAACGGCCGTGTGGCTCGCTCGCGGCGAGTGGGAGTGCGAGTGACGAGAGGAAGAATGGCGGTGGTGATGGTGGTAGTAGTCGACGCCGGAATCGCGGTATGAGTCGCGGTACCCATCGCGGTACGACTCACGGTGTGGCCGCGCAGGAATGATTTCCTCCTGGTAGTAGTATTTGGCCTTTGGTTCCACTGAGAAGCACATTTTGTTTGTGTTGAGTTGGTGAGGTAAATGTAGGTAGAGTAGAGCGGGCTGCTGTGTCGCTGTGTGCAAGCGCTTGGAAGTAGGACCGGCTTTGCTTGTTCGGAATTGGCAAAGAAAAGGCTCCTTAAAAGACTTTCTATCTGGCTTATAGACGAAGAAAACCGATTTCTCGTCAAAGGATGCTCCTGTATATGAAAGAAAAGATGGCTGGATGAATCCCCTTTCAAAGGCAGGGGGAGCACTGCGTTTCTTTAAATAAAACCGAGCTGTGACAACCTATGACTACGTCCTGACATCCACCACCAATCAGTGCCCGCAGCTTCGGCCAAGCTCATCCTCTCGTCTTCGTGTGGCTTTTTTCTTCCTCGTTCCCGTGGCCAAGTTTCTGAATCTCTGACCCCTGTCGAGCGGCTCGAGCTGCTTTGGCCCTGCGCCACTCCACCACTACTGCACGTTCGGCGAGAACGCAAGGCACTGCTTTAACACAAAGTAAGAGGCTAGCTGCTTCAGAGCCAACCAAATGGCACAGCCTCACCCGCAATCTACAGCTGTTGGTCTCGCCTTTGCCGAATTCAAATGAATACCTAGACTGTTAGCAGCTTTGAGCTGATTGAGCTGATGCATATATGTACTTTGATAATGTTTTGAGCTTGGCGTGCTTAGCACCATTATGCGAGGGCACGCACCCAGTTGGCTGGGCTTTTCCTGGGGCTGTTTTCCTTGGCTCGCTGCCCTTAGGATGGACGCATATTCGCGCCATCACGACAGCACGCTAATGTCGTCATCGCAGCAGCTGTCCGTAGCCCAATGGGGACTCCCCCAGGGACTATCGCCAGCATCATTGTACAGATTCCCGCCGTGCTATGATGCCAGGCTTTAGGAGCAATGACATAAACATCAAAAACAAGTCTGCTTGAATTTCTACATAGATATCGCGCTGCTAATGCTGGCGGCGGTCTGAGATCTAGTGCGCCATGGATCTGGCGAATCCCACCCATCATGTGCCAGATCGGAATCGTCGTCTCAAACGCCCACTTAATGACACATCATCTACAAATACCGCTCTCGTTTTCTATCCGTCAAACATGGTGACCCAAAATAAAGTTATAGATTAATCTGATACAAGTTTTATTTGGGTGAGAACCCCACCTCCACCTTTCCAACCGCCCATGCCGCGGCGTACACAGCAAGCATGCTTCCAAACACCACCAGGGGCTTCTGGAGGGTCCCTGCCAATGGGAGGTCGTACGAGATGATCAGATCTCGGAATCGGAAGTCATCTACTAGGTTCTTGGCCTTGATCACAATGGCGGTTCGGCCAGTGGTGTCGAGATACGTCTTGTGAAGACCAACCGACGTCTCAACAATTGACGAATCGGGGATATCGGTGTAGAATTTCACGTTCCTGGTTCTTGATTAGTAACAATTCCAAGTATTATAGTTTACATGAATCTGATATGAACCAAGGGCAGTACTTACTCAGATCCCTCAGGGAGGAGGACGCGGACGGTGACATCCTCGTACTCAACACCCTCAGCTTGCTTTGGTCCCTCGATGAAGGGAACCTTGAGCACATGGCCTCCGCTAGCAGTGTTGCGCAGGACGTTGGCAGCATTGGTGTTCCAGCCAATGGTGAAGGGGTACTTCCAGCCGCCGAACACAGGGTAGCGGGGCTTCAGCTCCAGCATGGCCTCGCGCTTGCTGCTCCTGAATCGAGAAGTTGATACGTTTCCAATGGCATCGGTGAAGTAAGGATCAACGCTGCCAATCTGAAGCGGGTACTTGAGTTCCTTCAGGGCAGAGGAAGCGGGGTTGTAGTACAGAGACTGCGCCCACTTGACGCGGTTGAACTGGGAGGAAAGGTTGGCACCTCGGTGATACAGGGTGTATCTTTCCTCAAATGCCACGTTGCCGCCCCAGTGGCTGACCTCGATGTCTCTCTCCAGCTCCGACACGTGGATCACAGGCTTGGTGAACTCGAATCTAACCTGGGCTGGGTAGACGGCGCCGGCGGGCTGCTCGTCAAAGGGTCCATATAGCAGCTTGCTACCGTGCTTCTCAGGGTATTCCTTGCCCTCGCTATTGGTAAATGTGGTGTAGTCTGGGATGGTGACCGTCGACAGTTTGACCTCGGTCTTTTGCTTCAAGGTCGGGTATGCTGACGCAGCGTAGAGGGAAAAGTCGTATAGCAAGTACTGTTGCTCGTCCTGCTCGATTGAGGCCGGGAGAGGGCGATATGGCTTGAGGTAGTACCATGAGATGGCGAGAGTCTGCTGGGCGCCAGCCTTGAGGGGTGCTGGCAATGTGATGCGGTAGTATTGAACGTCGCTGCATGCGAATGTTTAGCAAAATGAAGCTTTACCAATCGCCTTATGGCGACAGTTGGCGTAAAGACGAGTAAACCTACCTCTTAGAGCTGTACTCGACTCGGTCGACTCCAAAGGGTCCAACATGGTCATCTTTGCGATCTTTCGCTTCAATGCCACCCAATCGGGTTATCTGATCCGCAGTAAACGGCACAAAGTATTCATCTTGAGGCTTGCCAGAAACGTTTTCGATCAAAACGTTGATCTGTTCTCTCGCAAAGCTCTTCTCGACCGAAACGACATGCACCAAGTTGTTGTTCTTAAAGACTGGTGGGGGCTTGAAGTCGGCGGGCAGAGAGGCGACAGAGAGGGCGCTGCAAGGACCAGCCAGGAGGCCCAGAAGCGTCGCTACAAAGGATAACGACTTCATGGTGACGAAGGAGTGGAAGCGACACTCATTGACTGTGCGTGCCCTGCGCAATGGGAGTCGGACTCGATCGCGAGACTGTGGCAGCTTGGCTCTTAGTGGGCAGCCCCAAAAAGCATACGTCGCCCATTCGATTAGCGACAGCGACGAGCTACAGGGGTGCTAATGGATGAGCTCGGTCCAGCCAACCAGAGGCCGCGCAGGGGACCGTCGCGGCGTTATGAATTTCCGGGCTCGGAGTACACCACAGGAGGTACCTCTGCTTATCCTTGCCATTTTGCTGCCCAGTTGAAGCTTGTTTCGCAGTGTGTGAGTAAGGTAGTGGAGACATGACGATACCGGTGCATCCTTTTCTTTTTGTTTGGCGCGGGATCTTCCAGATTCTGCCGGCAATGCTGGAAAGGTTTCCATGCGTCTATCACGAGTTTGACGAAGAGAATTGGTTAGATGAGATACAGCAATTGGGGAAAAAAAAGATGCAATTGCAATTGTAAGCTGTGAGAAGATTTAATGGTAATTTCATATCTAGCTGCCTGGTTATCAGCAGAAAAAACTGAAACAAAAACGCTCATTTCTCTGCTGGCAATTGATGGCAGTTGAAGCCACTAAAAGCTGCTCTCCATAATCGCTATTTGGAAGCCTGGCCGGCGTGGAGGCAACAAGAGCAACAGCCAACCAGGGCCGGAACGAGTTGCCCAACGACCCGAACTAGCCCAACCTTGTGGGCTTTTTATAGCTCCAAATCTGCTTCCGTTGCTGTGTCCGGCTTCTAGACTCGGTGCTCTTGCTACTACTGCAATTCTCTCGATCAACATCGTCTCCTATTCTGTGCTTTTTACATTCCTGTCTTTGCATTGCTACCTCGCACCTAACTCAACCTCACGCCCTCGCAGCGGTTGTTTGGCTGCCACTCGCTCATCCTCTTCGGAGCTCTTTTACTACCCCGCCAGCCCCGCGATCCTGCTGTAAAAATGGTCGGACTTGGACCCCGTCCACCTCCCTCTAGAAAGGGTACGTCTAATGCTTGATATCTGGGGATCTGGAGCTGCCATCACTTTATTCTGTCATTCATTTTTTGATCTCCTGCTTCTCGTTTCATCATTGGCGCTGGCTGGGGCTCTGGTACAGCTCTGGCGTCTCTTCGTTGATGCCTGCTGTTCCCCATATCATGCCACGCCAGGCTCGCCAAGAACAGGAGATTCTTCTCCGGTAGCATATACCGATATGGCTGCTAGGCCTTGAGCTATAAAAAATCATTGGGTACTCGAAGCAAAGGCATGAGTAAGACATTTTTTAGCTTTCAATGCCTGAGCAGTCTCAACCACAAGCTACACGCAGTTGCAGGATAAGC
The DNA here is from genome assembly GCA_038502285.1 of Trichoderma sp. 2475. NCBI lineage: Eukaryota > Fungi > Ascomycota > Sordariomycetes > Hypocreales > Hypocreaceae > Trichoderma > Trichoderma sp. 2475. The sequence continues at coordinate 1,831,001 of JARPVV010000004.1, forward strand.
AACGGCCTCGGGTGTCCCGTGGACGTCATTCTCATGTTGCACAGACGCTCAGGCCTTGTCCAGGGCCAACGCCATGGTTTAAACTCACCTTTTAAAGAATAATTCCTCGAGATCGAGTGGATCTCTTTCATCTGTACACAACTATACTTTTGATACCCTTTGTTACCAGGCTGCCAGATATCATGGAGAGTCTCGTAGCACACAAGCTGACTTGCGACATGCCAGGTTCCAAGGCGGACATCCCCAAGGATCTTCTCGCTGAAGTGAGAAAGTTGGAAGAAATTTTCACCGTCAACACACAGAAGCTCAAGCAGATCACGGATCACTTTGTGAGCGAACTTGCCAAAGGTATGTACTACTGTGTGGAGTCATAGTGATGGTGATCTTGGGCATCAAATATACTAATATCTTGTGAAAAAGGCCTTAGCGTTGAGGGGGGCAGCATTGTGCGTAAATGATTCTTGGTGGCAGAGTGGGAGGTAATGTGCCAGCTGCTAACGACCATTTAGCCCATGAACCCAACATGGGTCATGTCTTTCCCTGATGGCTACGAGACCGGTACCTTCTTGGCTCTCGATATGGGCGGCACCAATCTGCGTGTTTGCGAAATCACCTTGACAGACCGCAAATCAGAATTCGACATCATTCAGTCCAAGTACCGCATGCCAGAGGAGCTCAAGACCGGATCCAGCGAGGAGCTGTGGGAGTACATCGCAGCCTGCCTTCAACAGTTCGTCGAGACTCACCACGGTGACGTGACCAAACTCGAGCCCTTGCCTCTGGGTTTCACATTCTCTTACCCGGCCACCCAAAATTACATCGATGAGGGTATTCTCCAGCGCTGGACCAAAGGATTCGACATTGCCGGTGTCGAGGGAGAGAACGTCGTGCCCATGTTCGAGGCTGCCATTGCCAAGCGTGTAAGTGATGCCCTTCCGGCCGGACAAGGAAAGAAAAAAAGCCTGTTGGCTCACAAAGTATACAGGGAGTACCCATCAAATTATCAGCCTTGATCAACGATACCACAGGAACATTGATTGCTTCCGCCTACACCGATACCAAGATGAAGATTGGCTGCATCTTCGGAACCGGCTGCAATGCCGCCTACATGGAGAACTGCGGTTCCATCCCCAAGCTGGCGGACATGAACCTCCCCCCCGACACCCCCATGGCTATCAACTGTGAGTGGGGTGCCTTTGACAATGAACACAAGGTCTTGCCTCGTACAAAGTACGATGAGTCCATCGACAACGACTCCCCTCGCCCAGGCCAGCAGGCATTTGAGAAGATGATTGCAGGTCTCTACCTGGGCGAAATCTTCCGACTGGTCCTAGTTGACTTGCACGATAACAAGGACGTCCACGTCTTTGAGAACCAGGACATTTCATTGCTTCGCAAACCTTACTCTCTGGATGCATCTTTCTTGTCTGGAATTGAAGAGTGAGCAAGCTCCCCATCCAGTAGTATACTACATGTTTCCCGGTTGACACTAACGAATTATGAAAGGGACCCCTTTGAGAACCTTCAGGAGACTTTTGACACTTTCCAGGCCAAGCTGCACATCACTCCCACGGTCCCTGAGCTTGAGCTGATCCGGAGACTGGCAGAGCTCATCGGAACCCGAGCCGCCCGACTTTCTGCCTGTGGTGTCGCAGCCATTTGCAAGAAGAAGAACTACGAATCCTGCCACGTCGGTGCCGACGGATCCGTCTTCAACAAGTATCCTCACTTCAAAGCTCGTGGCGCACAAGCCCTGCGTGAGATCCTCGACTGGCCCGAGAAGACCAACCCTAAGGATGAAGACTCGATAGAGATCCTGGCGGCCGAGGATGGTAGTGGTGTTGGAGCTGCTCTAATTGCCGCTCTGACGCTCAAGCGAGCCAAGGCTGGCAATATGGCCGGTATTCTGCACCCCGAAAACTTCAAATAAATAAAAAAAAGATCTGTCCCGACCTGATGTCATTTACAAAAGAAAAAATTCCTAGGCAGAGTCTAAGATAGAAATATTTTGTTGTTGAATCTTGGCCAAGCATTGTACCTTGCAAGCATCTGATTGGAGCCTACTATGTTATTCAAGCTAACCCATAAAGGTGCATACAGGCAGTCGATACTCTGTTTAGTGTTAGCTGATTCATGTGTGCATGTGCCACTATCGCCAGGGGCAGGGTTCTTACTGTCTAACGTCCAGTATCGTCGTCGGACGCCCTTCCACTCTCCTTCGCCGTCTTGGTCCAGTTTCCCCATATCAACATCGATCTCGTCCCATTCTACATCCAGACCGGCATCTGCACAGTGCATCTCCACCACTCTTGTGTACACATCGTAGCATATCCTCCGATCTGCACCAAGACCGTTGAAGAAGCTGAATCGTCCCTCCATATCCAACAAGCCAGGGACATGCTCCATAAAGAACATTCGCAGCTGTGAATAGTCCTCTCCAAAGGTATCAAAATAGATGGCGTCGTACAGCTCGCCCTGCTCCAAGAGCTGCAGAACCACATCTTGCCACTTACCAGCAAACACCTTGTAAGCACCCTCTTCAGGCCCGCTCTTCTCCCATTCAGGCCCAAACTTGGAGTCGGGCTTGGCGATGTGCTCCAAGACGGCCGGGTGCGCCTCGATGATGTGGTGTTTGGAGGGCTTCAGGTCTGCAAACATGCCGTCGATGATGCCCATGCCGAAGCCAATGTTAAGGACGCGCTTGCCCAAGGCCGCTTCGGGGATGAGGGCGGCGACGGAGCGGCGCATGATGTCGGTTTCCCACGCCATCATGACGCCGTTGAGGTCGGAGTCGAGGAGCTTGTCGTCGTCGTAGGTGAGTTTGGATTTGAGGTATTCTTCGCTGGTGACGGGTATTTCGTTGGCATCGGGGGGAATGAACTTGAGAGGCTCTTCGGCGTCTTGAGGCTTTGCTTCTTCGGCAGCAGCAGCTTCTTCCTCTTGCTCTTTCATGACCTCGTCGGCGTCTTCTTCTTCTTCTTCTTCTTCTTCGCCGGAAGAAAGCTCCTCGTAGCCATCCATCAGGGCAAACAGAAGCTCCGCGCGGACGCCGGCATCAACGCAGAGGTTATACAAGGCTTTACGACCGAGTCGGTAGGCTACGCAGCCGGGAGTCTCGTTGTTGGCATCGACATCGTTCCAGATGGCACCGTTGAGAAACAGATCTCGGATAACCTCTGTAGCCTCCTCTACGCTTCCATCCTCCCCTTCATCTTCTTCTTCGCCTTCTGTCGGTTCGTCGGCCGGGCCGCAGGCGCGAATCGCAGCATGGAGCGGGGTCTCGCCCGTCTTGGGATCCTGGATGCTGGCCTTGCCGCGCTCGTTGAGGAGCTTCTTCAGGCCGCTTCGGTCATGGCCCCATGCGTGGTAGAGGATGTCACGGGTCTCTTGGGGGCATTCGGGGGATATGCGGGCTTGGAGGGAGTCGTCAATTGGCGACGGCATGATTGGAAACTTTGATATCTGGTGGGGTGGGTAGGTAATGATATTCTGCTATGGGATTCTATGTTCAATGTCATAAGCAATGGGCACGTGCCGAAACGGGAAGATACAGCCTCGTACCCTGTGGCTAAATCGCTTGTCTTTTTCGTTCTATTGCTTGTCAAAACTTTCGTATAGATCAATTGCTAGCTCTCCACTGGCGTCATCTCTCAAAAAGCAAAAGAAGAAAAAAAAATCAATATCGGCTCTTCGCCTTGCCCCACCTAGCCGACGCATGCAGTTCTACGGATAGCAACAAAGCGCTGCATGGCTCTCCACATCTCTAATCGATTGCTTAGCGGCTGCAACGGCTGTGGAATAGCGCTCCATTCTTTCTTTAGCGGTTAGCTCTGCAGTGGAGTCGCCTGTGGCCCGAAGCTCTAGTGTCTACATGCGCTATCCGAAATCTTGATTCAGCGCACCACGGCCGCTGTGGGCCGCTGTAGCTAGCCTCGAGCATGGGGGTGGCCTTCCACGTTGCGCCAGAGCCCGCTGCAATTCGCTGGATGCAGCTTCAGAGGCCTATTCGGTGGGGCCAGTGTTCCAGACTCAAGGTTCGGACGGCATTGACGGCCCATACGCTCTCTGCTCCAGCATCATAAAGGGAAAAAAGGGTAAGAAAAAAAGAGCTGCCAGATTTTTTTTCTCGGCTCTGCAAGCATTCCATTCGCTGTCAGCGTCAACTTGCCCCGTTCGAAAGGTGAGTTCGTCTCGGTAAACGGGCCGCCCGGCAGAGCCTGCATCGCGTCGCATTTTGATCTTGAATTTTTTCCTTCCCCTTTTGCTTTTTGCCTGCTTTATTTTTTTCTTCCCACAGCCGATTGGACTCGAGTCCAGCCAATTGCGTTTTCCCGTTGCTCGTTTTAACGCTTCTTTCGGAGCTCGCTAGCCGGTATCCCCATGCTGATTGCGAAAGATCTCAAGGCCATCAACAAAAATTGGACATCGCTGAGATCCCGAGGTCAATCGTCCCAGGTCGGACCAGGCGTCGTCGTCATGAAGTTCGGCGAACAGTTGCGGTCAAGCATCATCCGCGAGTACCAGTGGTACTACATCGACTACAATGGGCTGAAGGGGGAGCTCAAGGACGCCTCGGGCCCTATCGCCGGCAACGGCTCTGGCTCCAGGCAGTGGACCGAGGACGACGAGACGCGCTTTGTGGGCAAGCTGGAGGCGGAGCTGGAAAAGGTCCATACCAAGCAGCAGGTCAAGGCCATGGAGATTTCCCGCCGCATTGCCGTCAGCGAGCGCGAGGTCAAGGAGGTCGTCAACCGACTGAACGAGCGTGGCCTTGGAGAGGAGGGCCCCAGCGAGGAGGAGTTCTTGCTGCTGGAGGAGGACCTGAGTGACATCATTGCCGACGTCCACGACCTGGCCAAGTTCGTCCAGCTCAATTATACCGGCTTCTATAAGATTATCAAAAAGCACGATGTAAGGCAGCGATTTCTTGGATTTCTTTCGTTGAGCCTTGTTGGGCCCTGCTGACTTGTGGTGCCCTGCAGAAATTGACCGGATGGCATCTTCGACCTGCCTTCGATACTCGACTCAAGGCTAAGCCGTTCTACAAAGAAAACTACGACGCGTCCGTCATCAAGCTGTCCAAGCTGTACGATCTTGTCCGAACCCGAGGCAATCCCGTTAAAGGCGACAGCGCTGCCGGTGGCTCTCAAGCCAGCTTTATCCGACAAACGACCAAATACTGGGTGCATCCCGACAATGTGACGGAGCTGAAGCTCATCATCCTCAAGCATCTGCCTGTCTTGGTTTTCAATGCTAGTAAAGAGTTTGAGCAGCAAGATCAGGCTATTACCTCCATCTACTACGACAACCCCGAGAAGTGGGACCTTTACGAGGGCCGATTGAAAAAGACGGAAGGTGCAGAGGCTATCCGACTTCGTTGGTACGGTGGTATGAAGACTGAGACCATTTTTGTCGAGCGCAAGACTCACCGAGAGGATTGGACTGGAGAAAAATCTGTCAAGGCTCGATTTTCGATTAAGGAGAAGAATGTTAATGCCTACATGAAGGGCGAGCTGCTCCCCGCAGCCATCTTTGAGAAGGCCCGCAAGGAGGGTAAGAAATCAGAAAAGGCCATTGCCGAGGACGAGAGGCTCGCTTCAGAAATTCAGTATTCGGTTTTGAAGCACGGTTATAAGCCTGTTTGCCGCTCTTTCTATAACCGAACCGCTTTCCAGCTGCCTGCCGATGCCCGAGTTCGAATTTCATTGGACACCGAGTTGACAATGGTTCGAGAAGACAATCTGGATGGGCGCTCCCGCTCTGGCAACAATTGGAGACGTATGGATATTGGCGTCGACTACCCATTTTCGCAGCTTCCTCCCGAAGATGTCGAGCGCTTCCCTTACGCCATTCTCGAAGTGAAGCTCCAGACTCAGGTGGGACAAGAGCCGCCGGAGTGGATCAGACAGCTCATCTCGTCTCACTTGGTTGAAGCCGTCCCCAAGTTCTCCAAGTTCATCCACGGCACAGCGACTCTGTTCCCCAACCGCATCAAGCTGCTTCCCTTCTGGATGCCTCAGATGGATGTCGATATCCGCAAGCCTGTCACTCATGACTTTGGCATTCGTCGACCTGACATCTCTGGAACAACTACCACGTCAGACGACGAGGAAGAGCTTGACTCTGACGATGAGGAATTGGTTACGGCTCGCCGTGGTGCCGGAAATGGTGAATCCAGCAGACAGGGAGCTAGGCTTCGTGCTGTCGCCACGGATACAGAAGGCCAAACAGTAGATGCACCAGGTGGAAATGAGGACTTCCCCATCTACGATTCCGACGACGAATACGACGAAAACTACGAGCTGGAAGAGGCTCGAAGAATCGGTGGATGGCACTACTACCGCGTACTCTTTTCAGCAAATGCCCATGCCGCTGCCTCCAAGACTTGGAGTGTCTTGAAGTACGTTGTTCCGCATCCCCACGGAACGCAAGTGCCTCGATCCGCCAGACTTGAGACCCTCTTTGGTAACAGCAGGGTCCAAACCAAGAGGTTCAGAGCTCCTCCTGGCAAGAAGATTTATGTTCCGGTTCGTGTCGAGCCCAAGGTGTATTTTGCCGCCGAGAGAACATTCCTTGGATGGGTAAGTTTGACTGTGATCCCTGCGACTTCCTTTCATTAGAGTAGCTCTTCTTTACTAACTTGACGTTTTTATAGCTCGAATACTCGATTTACATCAGCACCATTGCCACGACTCTTCTCAACTTTGGAGCTCACCCGACGCCCACAGCGTTTTGGGTCGCCGGCATCTTCACCTTCCTAGCCATCTTCAGTCTCCTCTATTCCGTCGCAAACTACCTCTACCGCAGCCGGTCCATTCGCAACCGTAAGGCGGCTCGATACTACGACCGCTGGGGCCCCAGCGCTCTCTGCACTGCCCTGTTTGTGGCTGCCGCCATCAACTTTGTATATGAGGGCCGGGAGAGGAAATACTGGTAAAAAGACAAAACATCAACCTATTTCAAAACGGTCTGTATTAATTGGTTATGTGTGCGATTGCAAGGATGTATAATAAGCATGCTCAGTTTTTCTGTTTTGTACATGGAAGTAGGTATGTCCCTGTACTTTTGTAAAGATGATGGGACATTCGTGGCGAGCAGCGTGGAGGGGAAGAAGACTGAGCAAAGGAGTTGAGAGTGTTTTCCGCCGTTTCTTCTTTTCTATTTTAGGATAACCGCCAAATGCATATTCTTAATTATCTTACTGAAAACATGTCTTCATTTTGCATTGATTTTCAAATGTCAAAGTTGTCTGTCTTGATTGACATACGCATTAAATTATTTCTAGCATTCTAAATCTCTCTCTCTCTCTTCAATCATCAAAAAATTATTTCGTATCAGGATAGTTGAAACATCAGAAGCCAATAAACCAATTTTTTCCATTCCCCAATAGCCAACGTATTTCATATCCCCTTAAACAACGGCCGTAACTCTCCGAACACTCTTTCTCGCTCCCTCGCCAGACACCATGATGGCATTCTCAGCCTCCAAAGTCCTCATCACCTCGTTAAACTCAGCCTGTTCAATAGGTACGCTGGAAGATTCAGCCAACCTCCTAGACACGTCGCTCCACCGGACGGTGTTTCCGCCGGCAGTCATTTCGTCGAGCAGTCGCAGGGCCGCGTCTTTGAGATCGCTGCGGCGCTTCCGCTCCGCAGAGCTTGTGCCTTCTGTGAGCAGGCTCATGTCGATTCTGCCTTCGGAATCTGTGGCTGCAGTCTTGAGAGCAGACTGGATGAGGCGGTACGCTTCTTGAACATCGTCTCGGGTGACAACTTCGGAGAGCCGCATCTTGGCATGAGCCTCGGCGAGACGAATCATGCTTTCGAGCTGTCGAGTGGTGGCTGTAATGCGCTTTTCGGCGGCGCGGACGTCTTGCCCAAGAGCACGCATGGCAACGTAGCTGTCGGTAAGCTCTTGGGCTGCTTCGTCCGAGATCACTGGCTGAATGTTGGAGCGTGCGTATGAGATGTACAGAGTGAGGAATTCGACGGGAAGGATATCATCGCTGGTAGGCGCTGACTGGGGCTTGTCTTCCAAGTACATCGACAGAAGATGCTTTGCCAATCGGCGATCAGCCTTGTCATCAACCCGGTCGAGAATCAGATAGATGAGATCAAAACGGGAGAGAAGGGTGGGTGGAAGATCGATGTTCTGCGGAACGGATAGATCAGGGTTGTAGCGACTACCAATTGGGTTGGCAGAGGCAAGGATACTGGTTCGAGCGTTGAGGGTCGTGATGATGCCGGCTTTGGCAATCGACACAGTCTGCTGCTCCATCACTTCGTGAAGCACAGACCGGGTTGACTCGTTCATCTTGTCAAATTCATCGATACAGCAGACACCGCCATCAGAAAGTACCAGTGCACCAGATTCGAGGACCAATTGTCTTGTTTCAGGATCGCGAGTAACGTACGCAGTCAAACCGACGGCTGAAGAACCCTTACCGCTAGTATATACACCACGCGGGGCAATCTTGTGGATGTATGAAAGCATTTGCGATTTGGAGGTGGACGGATCACCGCAGAGTAAGATATTGATGTCGCCTCGGTATTTGGGGCTGCCACCCTTTTGGAAAGTCTTGTTTGTGCCACCAAACAGTTGCAATAGAATACCCTTCTTGACGTCGTCCATTTCGTAAATTGAGGGAGCCAGTGATCGTGCGAGAAGCTCGTAAATGTCAGGGCGACGTGATATTTCTCGAATCTTGAGCTCATCTTCGGCCGTAATACGACGAGTCTCCTCCATCTCATTCTTTCCTGTTTCCGTCTCATCTTCGCCTTCCACGCCGAGTGTAGACGCATCGGCCCCAAGACGCTTCTTGTCGACTTTTTGGACGTGTAGAACATCCACGTAGGTCTTGTAGATGCTCTTGATAGCCCTTTGTCGAGGGTTTACCCGCACAGGACTGACGCGGAAAATGCCCGTCGACTGGACACGGTCACCAGCCTTGCAGAAATCAACAAGCTCATTATAGACGCATACAGATACTGAGTGGGGTGTCTGTCCAGCGGGGATGCTGTCTGGGGTTTCTTGAAGCTTGATGACTTGCTTGTCTTCAAACGAACATCTGTTGTGGACAATCTGCATTGAGTTTTTAGAGGCGCACATTGTGCGTGGGCATTCGGTGGGCTCTCGAATCTTGCCTCTGTCCAGACCGACATTGACGGAGTGATTGCAGACGTTACAACGGAAGAATGCATCCTTCATGTCGGGGATAACAGGTGTAGTACGGATAACAAGACCCTTGATGGAAACAAGGCGGTCCATATCTGAACGACATATTAGCTGCTTTCCTCAAATGTTGATTAGATGTCTTCTTAGCTCTTACCGGAAGGATTCAAGTCTCGCAAGTTGGTCAGCTTGTCAAGACCAAACGGACGCACGACGTATAGCGAGGCTGCTACCTGATCTTCCAATGTGGGATCCTCGTCTCGGGGGCGGGGTGTAGGAGTGATGCCTTCATCGGGCCGGTCAGAGCTAGGGAACACTGGCTCAGAGCCCTGTGTGCTTCGCTGGGAAGCTTGCTGCCCGGCACTGCTTTGAGATGGTCGGTTCCTCATCGTTTCAGCCTGAGCAAGCTCCAGCATCACGTCATGAACAGATTGATCCATGACAGGAACGACTTCCTGAGGGTAGGCTTGAATCTGATGCCATAGCTTTCGTGTCGGTGGGTAAAGGTTCAAATCTGAAATATCGAGATAAAGTCGAGTGGTACCCAGCAGCAGCATGTTCTGCAGAGCCTCCCAGTATGGCTTGGATTCGGCATCAGACGAAGCATTCACCTCGGCATCTGAAAGACCATCTCGGTACATACGGTACTTGAGGGTGAAATGTCGCAAGAAGTCTTTGAAAGTAGAGAAAGTATCATCGATCGACACGGTGGTACCCCAAATGAGACTCTGGCCAGGGCCACCCAGGATATCGGCCTCGGAAGTGTTAGGATCTCGGTTTACGAATGAAGCAGCATCAGAACCTGGAGCCTGGCCTTCTCGCATTACTCGGCCAGATTCATCCAGAATAACACGTCGAGGAGCTCGTGGCGTCCGTACTGTGTCTGAGTTGATGTCCCCACGTCTGTAGGGTGTGCCGCGACTGGAGCCAACAAAGAGGCCGCTGCTTTCACTGCGCAGATCCGAATGCAGCCTTGGGGTTCGGCCGGGACTGGAGCTGGGTTCGTATCGAATGGGAGATGATTCTGCAATTGATTCAATTGTAAGCACAAGTTCTGAACCACCAAGAAGCATCACCGTGTGCCTTACCTCCCGCGAGGCCGCCGCTAGCTCGAGGAGTCCGATTGCCGTCACCATTAGTCGACTGGGTATCGGTCATCTGCCTCAATGGCGAGCTCGGCGCAGGTCCGCTGGCAGGCTGCGTGCTCTGGCTGTTCGACATCTGTCGCAGAGGCGAAGAAACATCTCCCATGACCTCATCCATGCCCTGGCTGGGAGCTGGCGAGGACTGGTAGAACAGGGGACTCGACACCATCTGTGCGGCCTCAGCTTGCCGCGTGGAACGGCGAGGCGTCGCGGACTGCGAGTCCCTCTGCCTTCTATTTGGCGTCGACATCTTTTCCGCGGGTTCAATTAGCAGGAATTGAGGTTGCCGACGGTCCACCAAAACGAGCTTTGGGAGTTTTTCTTTTTTTGCTGGAGCTGGGGTTGGGCAGATCCCACGGCAAAAACGAGGGGCAGATGCTATGCAAGGGCGGTGGAGTTCGCGTTTCTGCCAAATTGCCCTCTAAAGACGCGTAAAGTGCTTTTTAGACGCGACCTGAGAGCAAGGCACGCGTTAAGCGCCGGCGCACGGTGAAAGGTTACGCCGAGGCCTAGGTCCAATCCAATGCTCGGTTGGCGGGGCTCTTTTTGGGGGGACACCTTTTGATAGTAAAGCCCAAGTCGGAGCTTGCCTGGTATCGCTATCACCAACCTCTCAGAGCATCACATCGACCAACCGCCACAATGGCTCCCGGAATGACCCTTTTTGCCGTCCAGGCAGTCCTCATCCTTGGCACCGAGGATGGCTCCAGGATATTCACCAAATACTATTCTCCTCCCCACGCCGCTCCCACTGGTACGCATGCATGATTTCAGGGATCGCACAGCAGCCTGCGTTGCGCCGTTGAAGTGCGACTACGTGTTGCGCCATTGCTGATTACGGGCTTATTTAATAGGAGGCGCAAGCATACCGACCCATCCTTATACCGACGTAAAGGCGCAAAAGGCATTCGAGAAGGGCCTCATCGACAAGACGGCCAAGCAGACCGGAGACATCATCCTGTACGACAACCGCATTGTCCTGTATAAGATGGAGTCCGACGTCATGCTCTACGTTGTTGGTGCCGCCGACGAGAACGAGATCCTGCTCTACAACACAGTACTGGCTCTTCGCGACTCTCTTCATCTTCTGTTCAAGTCAGTGGTTCTCCAATGTGCTGCGGGTATTCGAGATGTTGGTTGGGAGAAGACGGCTAACTAATATCTGAATCAGGCAATCGGTTGACAAGAGGACCATTGTCGAGAACTACGACCTTGTCTCGCTCGCAATTGACGAAATCGTCGATGATGGCATCATCCTGGAGACGGACCCTACCATCATTGTCCAGCGAGTCAGCCGTGCGCCCACTCAAGATGTTCCCATGGGCCGCATCGATTTCAGCGAACAGGGCGTCAACAACTTGGCACAGCTCGGAAAGTCCAAGCTGTCAGACTGGCTTCGGCAAGGGCTGTAAATACAAAGATCTGGGATTGGTTGGAGTTTATGTTATTTAAAGCGGCCTGTTACATTAAAAGGATTGCTCTTGTAGATGATTAGTCTTTTTTATGTTGTTGTTTTTTTCCATATCCATCTTAATTTCTTTCAACGAGATCGGCTTATATACAGGGTAGGGTATAACGAATCTATGCATCTTCCTCTTTTTTCCTCTATTCTAGCGTGCTCTATCATTCATGACCTTATCTCCGATGCTGCCTTTCGGAGGCGATTCATAACAGCAGCAGCAATGTCCAGTTCGTTTTCTATGCCATCGACAAATATCGTGTCTATACTCCGACGATCCAATTCTCGCAAGGCTGAGAATAGCCCCTGAGCTATCCTCTTAGCGTCCTGTCCAAGGTCTATATCGAATAGCTCGCCGATGACCTGGCCCTGGCTATTCTTGAGATCTCCCTTATATACTGAATACGCGGGGTTGAGATATTCCTCATCATGGTTATCTTGGTTTATGGAAGCAGGCTGTAAAAGACCACACTGAAGGCCAGCTCCTGACTTCCATCGCTGTGTCCGGATGACGCCTATCCTCCTTGCCGAATGGCCGTTTGTCTTTTCCGCATTGCCATTCACGGCGGCGCTGGCATCCTCGAAATCTGATGGGAGAACACCCTCGGCGCCAGCCTTGTACGTAGACTCGTAGAGCACCACTCTCGCCTTGGGGCTGTAGTGCTTGTACTTCATTCCCGGTGCTCTCGGCGCTGATTTTCCTTCCTCACTTTGATCCTTGTAGGCTTTGGCGACATTCTCCCAGCCAGGGCAGCTCCGAAGCTCTTCCAAGCTTATGCCTCCCGGCCGCAACACCACCGGGGGCTCGCAGAGGCCATCCACAACAGTACTCTCAACGCCAACTTGGCAGGGGCCTCCATCCAGGATAATCTCGATTCTTCCGTCCAAGTCATCCTTGACGTGCTGCGCTGCGGTGGGCGATGGCTTGGTAGAGGCGTTTGCAGAGGGAGCAGCCAAGGGCACTCCGGCAAGCTTGATGAGACTCAAAGCCAAAGGCGAGGACGGCATTCTCGCACCAAACGTCTCTAGCCCTGCAGTGACCTCGGGGGCGAGCTTCGAAGGCTGCGGATTAGGCAGCAATATCGTCAGAGGACCGGGCCAAAACCGCTCTATCAACGCTTTGTACTTGCTTGGAATTGCATCTTGGTCATCCTTCTGCTTCCCTAAAAGCTCACGCAGCATGTGCAAGTCTGAAATGTGGATGATGAGCGGGTTGTCCGACGGTCTGCCCTTGGCAGAATAGATGCCCTTTACAGCGCCACTTCGGGTCGCATCGGCGCCGAGGCCATAAACCGTCTCCGTGGGGAAAGCGACGGGTGTATCGCTGGTTCGTAGATACTTGGCTGTGTCTTTGAGAACCGAGATGGCTTCTCCGGCATCTGGTGAGATGTGCCATTCTTCGAGCTTTGAGGCGCCATCGGATGAGTCAAAGCGTCCAAGAGGCTGCCCCTTGCTAGGAGCAACTCGTACTATTCTGGTCTCCATGGAAGATATCCTGCGAGTGGTTGTGAAGCTTTGAGGGACTGGAGCCGACGCTGTTATAAGTGCTCGAGGCCAGCCTCGATAAACAATCCTGCTGAGAGAAGGAATTATGACGAAGTTGGTGGGGGATGTCAATCTGATATCTCGAGATTTAACGGTGTTAATGACGAAGCGTTGTATGAGATGAGGGAGGGGACGAAAAACGACGAGTTGTTTGTATGTCTATATGGGTATCTTTATGAGAAAATGAGGCGAAGAATCTGAGTTTGCTGTACAGAATTTGAGTGCAGGCTTGAAGTTGATATTGACGGAAGCTCTCAGCCGGTTTCGCTGCTGAAATTTTGGCGGGCGGAAATTTTTATGTGGCGGCCAGGTCAACCTAGCGATGCCGACGCCACCCCGAGCGCTGACAAGCCACTCCATCAGGCACCTATTCTTGTTATGTACTTTGCCAGAACACCATCTCGACATTTTCAATTATGTTGGTTTTAGTCTGCAATGAACAGAATTAATTTTTGAGATGCTCTATGCGCACAGTGTGACATGACACTTTTCTATTATGCTTTTGCTCTGTTAAAATACCTATGCATATATAGTCTATATGAGAATCACAGCAATCCTGGCTTGAAGGGCACTCATGCCCTGGCTTAAATAAACATCCGAATCAAACAATGCCGTGCTGCAAACATTTCACCTCGCCCTCTCTATCCTCTTACCAAACTCCTCGCTCTTCGCTTTTCATCCTCTGTCAAAACCCAGTCAATACCATCTTCTCCATCCTGAACCATAATCTCGTCCCACTCGTCGTCTTCCATATTCGCAACCATGAGCAGCTGCATTACTCTGCTAAACACCTCCTTTACGCTGTAGTTGCCCCGCGAGACAACATCCACGATGGCTGAAAAGTCCCTCTCCATTCGAATCGCGCCGTATCCGCTCGTCCTTCCGCCGTAGCCGAGAATTCGCTTCTCCAAGATACGGGAGAGGTAGCGGGCTGTCATGTCCATGAGTGTGCTGAAAGTTCCTGGCGTCATGATGCGGCCGATAGCCTTCATGAGCTGATCCCACCCGTGTTCAAACCGGCGTGATACTTGGTCTAGGACGACTTCTTCCGACTCGTCATTTTCCTGGGCAATTTCCGCAATATCCTCTTCTGAAAGTGTGTAGTCGGCGTCTCGGAACGTATCGCTGAGGACTGGTCTTAAACGTAGCTTGACAACTTGGTTGAATAGAACTTGAACGGCTTCATTCAGCAGCTCATTTGTTTTTGCGAGGAAAGCGGTTTCTAACGAGCGCAGGGCGCCAACGACGGCGGTCACGTCGCGATCAAATGGGAACGACTGTTTCAGCTGAGCTTCAACTTCTTCTTTATGTTGTGTTGACTCATCCGGAGAGCCAATGCGACCATGGATAATCCTGACCAGGTACTCGTTGGCCATGTCCAAGCTGTTGATGAGAACAATAAATTGTATAATCTTCTCTTCTGGTGGGAATCCGCCTTGTACAGCGGCCTTTGGGTATGACTCGTCACGCATTTTCCTTTGTATCATACCCACAAAGTCGCCAGTCAGAACTCGGCTAACAGATGGAACGACAGAGGTAACGACATCCTTCTGAGAGGTAGAGAGGCACCTCTGAAGCACCGCATTAACAATGTACATGACATCATCAACCGCGAGTATTATGTATGGGGTGTTGCCCTCAACTGGCCTATGTAGACTCAATGACAGGCCGCCGGGGTACTCATCCAGCTGAAACGCTTTTTCAACGGACCGACGAAAGAAAAAGGTCGACATGAAGTTGTAAGGCGATATCAGTTTTGATGATACCTTGTTGTATAATTTGGACTTGATGAGGAGCTCTGCAAGCTTCAAAGGCGCATCTTCATCAGTTGTATCCTAGAAACAGACATCGTGTTAGAAGAAGGACAATCAACCTGGCCAACAATTAGTACATACCATGGACTTGGCAGATATAAATCGAGTGTAAAACGACCACTGAGCAAGCATAACAGAGATCTCATGCAGCAATCCATCGACTTCCTTCATATTGACGCCTTCGTCCTCACTACTGCGAGGGTTGTTGCCCAAGCCAGCCGCAGGCGAATTCAATCTCGGTATTCCCCCTCGAGGAGCCTGTGGTAAGAAGCTCTGCACCAGGAATGAGAATGGATAGCTCTTCACATCTGTCAGCTTCTTGTCGACTCCTCGTTCGTCACTCCACGTGTCGAGGACGATGCCGCCCTGGACATCAGCCTCCATCTGGATCCTCTCGATGACGCGAACCATCTTGCCAGAGCCGTAGTGCCTCTCGACCAATCCTCCATGGCCCTCGACGATCTGTGCAATGTGCTGGAAGAGCCTCGTAAGCGAATTAGCGTAGATGATGCCCTCTTTCCGGTTCTGTCCCGCCATGCCATCCTTCAGCGTCGCTCGTGCCGTACCAGCAACTCCCTGGCACACGTATTTGCCGTACACATCCAATCCCACATCCGCTCTCCCAATAAGTGGAAACAGCTTAAAGAATCTCGTAACCTTGGCGCCGTCTCCCTCGGCAGCCGCCTTCTCAAATTCTCGCAGGAAGAGGCCACACAGGCTCTCTTTCGCATTCTCCAGCGTTGTCCACGGCGCATCAGGGACCTCGACGCTGGGAACAATGTTGGCGGCAAAGGCTCCCTTTGTGATTTCTTCTGGAATCTTGCTCGCTCGAGCAATGTAGCCCGCAGCCGCTTCCCAGTCCTGCGGCGCCCCCATGGAGCCAACCACGCCATTGACGCATGCCTTGAGCTCTGCCACCTGCTCCACGACGCCCAGCGTATCTTCCACGCGGCTCTTCTCCAGATCCAGCTCCTTGACCCGATTGCTCAGCCGCCCGGCCGTGTCTGCAGCCCCAGAGAGCATCTCATTGCTGATTGAGCGCGCGGCAATGACTTGCGCGCCGAGCCCGGCCCGCAGGAGATCCAGCCTGCCCAGGTCCCGAGACAGGTCGGTCTGCGACTCGATCAGCGCATCGAGCCTCGTGGTGACGGTCGATTCGCGCTCGTGGAGAGCGGCGAGCGTCGCGCGGATCTCGGCCTCGTTGGCGGCATTCTGAAGACGTCGAGGCGCTACAGCATGGCGGCTGCTGTCCGTTCGGTGGAGGACGCCGTTGGAGAGAGCTGACATTGGCGCGGAGCACGAGTGTCGAGGAGGCGCATAGCTGCCTTGGAGTTTGCTGGCCTGGCTTTGGAGTAGCTGCGCCGCTCCGGAGGTCTCCAGCTGGCAGATGGTCGTATGGTGGAGGTCGTAGCTTGAGGTGCTACTGCAGAGAGCCAGATAAGCTCATGCATGGAGGGGACGCTTTTGGTGGAGGGGCTAAAGGGTGGCTCGGTGCCTTGAACAAGGTGACATATCAGGCAATTACAGAGGGTGGTGCTACCGCATCGCAATCTGTCTACACTGCCCATGCAGCCAATTGAATTTTTAATCATAATGCAAATTGGTATAATATTTTTTTATTCATGAAATGAGAATCACCACTGAAATCGCCAAAGAATGAAGCTGTGTTGGCTGGTTAGAGCAGCCATTTATAACACAGCCAGGTGGTCTTCATTCCCTATATCCAGGTACCTGGAAGCAAAATATAGTATACATCTCATTAGGTATTTCGTTTTGCATTTCTTCGATTGTACAAATATTGCCATCCCAATAATTACTACTATGCAAAAATGCGTATGCTACATGATATGTAAGGTATACAGAGGGTCTACTCTACTCCCCCAGTCATACATGCTCCGCTTATTACAAGACACTTTATATATCAACAACCCCGAGAATCCTGCCAACCATTTTCCTTTCCTTTCTTTTCCGAGCACTCTCTTTTTTATACCGCTTGACTGTACCCGCCACCCAAACGCCGCCGCCCATTCTTCAAGTACTTTCGTAATTCGTCCGCCCAGAACACGGTGCTGCAAAGCATGATAAGTCGTATCAAATCACCCAGCGAAATAGCTTCTGTTTGGAATACCTCCTGTAGCCATGGAAGATAGATGACAAGGAGCTGGCCAACAATTGACAGAGACACTGCCCAGTTGAATAAGGTGTTCGACAACAGTCCCACTTCGCCACGCAGTATCGATTTGGATTCGGATCTGCAGCTAAGAGCGTTGAACATGTCAAAGAACACAAAGCATGTAAAGGTCATGGTAGTATCCCTGCGAGTGACCACGCCGTCAGCCATCTGCTGCCGGTATGTGAGCATAGTGCCAACCATGATAATGGCCGCCGAAGTCAAGACTCTCTGTATAAGTTTCTTGGTCAGTACCGGATCGTTCCGCTTCCTTGGTGGCCTGTTCATCACATCGGGGTCTACTGCTTCGACACCGAGAGACTGCGCAGGGGGACCATCCATGATGATGTCTAATGTGGCGTTAGTGAAAGGTTCGCTGGTGCAACAAGAAGATGAGGATAGCTTGAATGGAAAACTTACTAATCCAAAGAATCTGCATAGCATTCAGGGGACTCTTGAACCCAAAGCAAGTACAGATAAAAACCAGGGCCAAACTAGCCGCACTCGTACTAAGCTGGAAGGTAAGGAAATTCTGAATGTTGTTGAATATGCCTTTGCCTTCCTCAATGGCCCGTAAAATGGTGGAGAAATCGTCATCAGTCAAAATCATATCCGCCGCCTCTTTGGCAACGTCTGTTCCATGGCGGCCCATAGCAATACCAATGTCTGCCTTTTTCAAAGCAGGCGCATCGTTTACACCATCACCCGTCATAGCCACAATGTCTCCTCGAGACTGGAGCGCATGAATAATCTTCATTTTGTGGTCCGGGTTGGTTCTGGCAAAAATTGTAGTGTGCTGTATAGCTTGGGCAAGGTCTTCGTTGGACATCCTATCAATTTCATCTCCCCGGAGGACAGCTTTTATTGCGTTCTGACCCGGCAAATGGGCGCTGGGAACGGCAACGCTCATTCCCAACTGTTTACCTATCGCAAGTGCTGTAGTTTCCGCATCGCCGGTGATCATAATGACTCTGACGCCGCCTCGCATGAGTCGTCGAATAGAGCGCTCCACGCCGGGTCGAGGAGGGTCCCTCATGCCAACCAAGCCAGCAAACGTGAGTCCCTTGTAAGTATCGTCCGAGCCTTGAGGAATCGTTGGGGTAGAAGTTCCATCAGCAGCAGGCGTGTTGCTTCGCGTACCAGGCGCAGGTGAACGAGCTTTGGAAGACTTGGATACTTGACCACTGGCAAAGGCGAGAACGCGAAGTCCCTTGACGGCCATGGCTTCGGCCGCTGCCAAGGCCTCTTGGCGCCGTGCACTGTCCAGTACAATCTCCCGGCCATCCTTTTCCAAATACGTATCGCATGCGGCGAGGACTTTCTCTATAGATCCTTTCATATATGCGTACTCTTTTTCATTTCCTATGGTAACACCCATCCATTTCCTCTCGGAGCTGAAGGGCACTTCGGTGACGCGTGGGCCGACGGAATCTCGAATGTCATGCTCTTTGAATTTGTCAAGCAAGTCGAGCATGGCCACATCCGTAGGCTGGCCAACCCATCGAGTATAGGTCGATGCTTCTTCACGACTAAGAGTCGAAGTTAGGACGGCACTTGCAGCGGCGCCGCTCTCTGCAAAGTTCTTTGCCAGGCGTGCATTGTTAGCAACGTTTCCAATTCGTAGGATATGTAAAGCCGCCTGCGTGGGCTTAATCTCTTCCACCTCAGCGTCCGAGGAGACGTGAAACGGGCCCTGTTCTCCGAAGCACCACATCTCGACGGTAGTCATATGATTGGTCGTGAGAGTGCCTATTTTGAGACAATTAGTATATATAACGGCTGCGATTTAAGGAGGATCAAGGCCAAATGCTTACCCGTCTTGTCGGTACACACGACGTTGACAGATCCAAGGGTTTCAACTTTGGGCATCCAGCGTACGATGGCATGATGCTTCGCCATCCGATGTACGCCAAGAGCCAAAGTAACGGTAACAATAATGGGCAAGCCTTCGGGAATAGCGGCAACGGCCAAGGATATAGAAATGGTGAAGATTTCCAAAAGCTTTTTCCCTTGTAGCCAACCAACAAGCGATATCAATCCAATCACGACAAACGATGCCTTGCTCAGCTGTGTGCCAAGCTCATCCATCGATAGCTGCAAAGGCGATCTGGGGTTTTCCGTTCCAGAAACGCTTGAAGCAATAGAGCCGAAGTGAGTGCTGCCACCGGTTGCAAAAACAATTCCCTGACCGTGTCCGGACTTGACCAGCGTGCCCATGTATGCAATATTCCGTATGTCACTGTTTTCCGCTTCGCTATTATCCAAAGGCGTGGCCGGAGCGAGCGAAGACTGCTTCGAGAATTGGTTAATTCCTTGAGACCGCGACTCGGTTGTTATGCTGATAGGCTTCGTCTCGCCTGTCAGGTTAGAAACATCAATTGTTAAATCAGCCGCCTTGGTAACCCGTATATCTGCAGGAATACGATCGCCGGTAGTAAAGAGGACCAAGTCGCCCGGTACAAGCTGAGATGCTGACACTCTGAAAGAAGTAGCGTCCAAGATGTCTTCGATTGGGGTCATTAAGCCAGAACTATCGGCCGGGTCTCGAAGTTCGTTGACATTAGGGGGCCACGGAGACATTTTCGGCATGGCAGACGACTTATTCGGTGAGCCTCGTACAAGATGTGCGTGATTCGGAACAAGGTGATTAAGGGCTTCGATGGACTTTTCCGATCGATATTCCTGGATAAAACCGACGGAAACGACAATGGTTACCGCCACCGTGATACTTATCGCATCGTCCGTGTTGCCCAAGAGTAACGAGGTTCCCGCGGATACTAGGAGGAGTACAATCAACGGCTCTTGGAACTGCTTCGCAAACCGGAGCCACAGAGGCTCTGGTTCTTCGTGGGGTATCTCGTTCGGTCCATGTTCGCCGAGTCGCTTCAAGGCTTCGTTTGGCGTAAGGCCGTAAGCGAGGGACGTCCGTAACTGCGCAGCAGCTTCGCTGGGTGTCATGAAGGAGTATTCTTTGGCGACCCCCTGCTATCTCGTTAACTAATTGCCTCGAAACAAATACAAACGGTCTCTTCAGCCTTACCCGCGCATGCGCAGAAGATGTTCGGACATGTCCTGGCCTTGCTCCTGATCTTCCCTCCCGATCGCCATCGGCCGTATCTCCAGTGATGGTGGGCAAATTGGCCATTGGCAGCAGAGACTCATTGCCAGAGCCGCCGCGCCCTGCCCATGGCAGCTGCATATTGCAAACCCTAAGATGGCGTCCAAGTTGTTAAGGGGGCCCGAAATCAACGCCAAGCTTTTATCAAAAGGCCAAATTCATGAGGAGAGGGGAGACAGCCGAATGCGCAGGAGTCGGCTTTGGCGCATGCGTTCTCGAGATCGGAAGGCGGCGTTATCGTGATGAATCGAGTCTTTTTATCCAGCGGACACCGACGGCTTCGATCCTCATCCCCTAATCAAGAGGCCAGCGTGCAGACCGGTGAAGCATCAGCAATGCAATCATGCAAATTACAAAGGTGGTCTCCCAAGGCTCTATGGAATGGGTAGTTGCGCTAGCCTCGCCACTGGAACTGGGGACAAGGACCACCACAGGGGGCTGCAGGTACTGGCAGCGCGAAGTAACTCTCTGTTTTAGCCTAGCGGCGCCGCGGCTAAGCTGGGGCTACGCGGCCAACGCCTGCAAGCCTCTGACTGTGCGCCCCATGTCGATGGCTACTGGCTACAACGGCCTGCCAAGCTCTGCGTCTTACAACAGCCAGTATTATTCTCGGAAACTCTGTCCAATGCCGTCAGGTAAACTTCAAAACTCAAGATAACCATTGTCATAATTTTTTCATGCCATATTCAAGAGCAGCCAGTCCGCTCAATGGTAATACCCGCCTTTCATTCGCTAGCCAAGCCTCCTGAATAGCATTGATGCGGCTACTGTTACTAGCATTGCTACTAGGGGTTTTCTAAACGATGCTAGCTGGGCATACTTTGGTGGGGTGAGTTGGAATAGCCTTGGAGGCTACGAGGCAATAAGACGGGAAAGAATATTATACCTTGTCAAATCTTGAGTTGATGTTCAGGCGAATTATTGCTCCAAGACTGATGTATGCCCGTCATCGCTAACAAATGCCTGCCGATATACGATGTGGGGAATCAATGGACAAACGCTGAGATACTATACTCTAGGACCGCCCGGTCTATTGCTCGCAGAGTGAGTTGTTTTACCATTGATATTCTAGAAAAGCTAGCACAGCAGAATTTGTAGATACCTACTCCGTATTTGGAGTGAAGATGAATTTGGGGCTCTTTTGATGGACAAGATGAGTGCTCCATTGGTCATAGATGGTATCTTGCTGTAATACAGACGCGGCTGTCATTGTCACAAGAAAAAAAATGCCCTGCTCAATAAGGGAATATTTGTGTGTATGGGACGTGCAGATCTCTAGTCACAGGTGTCGGAATAAACAGTGGCATGTGTCAAGATGCATACATGTAGTATCGTGATAAATGGTAACACAGCGCTTACAAACGGTAAAGCTCAGGCGGTTGCCCATATTCAGCAATGAATAAAACACAATGGGTATATAGCTATTTATATACGCAAAATGGTAAAATAACTCAGTGTTGCGCTTCACAAGGTAAGGGCAGCATTAGAGGAATATAGAGATCACGTTCATGCCAATCATCTTGTAAGTGCATTAGGGAGCTCGCGGTTTATAGCCCAGCTGCAGTAGTATCACTGGCTTTATAGCAGTTTCTTGAAAATCCGTAAGAAACTATTCTTTCTTAAACGAACAGAAAAGGTATGTTAATAAGGATTGAAACAATTGAATATAGCAGCTTGCCTCTACGTAATGGTGTCGATGACCTACCAAGTTCTATATTGATGATACCCTGGCATGGATGTATAATGACGAGTAATGCTGCAGGTCGCTTGCCGGGAGCTCTCAGAGGCTAGCTGAAGTGCGCTACGGGGTTGCAACTCAGTGCTTGTTGCAGCGTCTGGCTCGCTGCGCTACTGCCTAAAGCAGTAAGCAGTGTGGCACCGCCGCCGATATCCGACGGACAGAAAGCGTGCAGAAGCGCCGGAAGAATTATATCCCGCCTCCGCCACGCCGAAAATGGACGCAGACAGCAAGCTCTACTGGGTACCAGCCACTTTTCTCCCAGCCACGCAATTTCGCATTGCCGCAGCAGCGTCTCCCCTCCGCGCTCCATCTTGAGAGTTTCACACAACCCGCTGCCCTCGCCTCGTCATTTTTGCACTTCCCATCAACCCCCGTCACCTCCCTCTGCTCGCTTTTCCTCGCCTGCGATCCGGTATTCCAGCCCTTGGCGATTCATTTTTTTAGACTTGATGATTTTGCGCGGCCTCCGTCGCGCGTGAGCCAGGCCCGAACACGGTTTAGGCGACTTGTTTATCCACCAAAACGCGCACCCCTTGTTCCGTGTTTACTCACCTCCACTTTGCTCCAATCTCTTGTTCCCCTCCACTGCTGTGCTGCCTGCACCATTTCACTGGCTGGCTGTGCCTCTGCATATTTTTCTTCTCCTCGAGTACCAGCTTAGTTGAGCGCGAGTGCCAGTGCGACAGGCTTCGCGCGCAAGCATCATGTTCTATTCAGAGACGCTCCTCCAGAAGACCGGGCCTCTTGCCCGTGTCTGGCTGTCTGCCAACCTCGAGCGCAAGCTCTCCAAGAACCACATTCTCCAGTCCAATGTCACCGACAGCGTCGAGGCCATCATCACGCCGAACCAGGCGCCGATGGCCCTGCGACTCAGTGGACAGCTTTTGCTTGGTGTTGTCAGGATATACCAGCGCAAAACGCGATACTTGCTAGATGATTGTAATGAAGCTATGATGAAGATAAAAATGGTTGGTGCCTCTTTGTTTTTCTCTTTGCTCTTTTGCCTTGCCAATCATTTACTATGTCCCACCAATTGCAAATGACCATGCTAATGACCCCAGGCGTTCCGTTCCACTGGTAACAATGACTTGGCTGCCAACTTGCAAATCACCAACCGCGAGTCTTTGCTTCTCCCCGATAAAATTACGCCTTATGATAACCTCGAGCTACCTCCACCTCCTGATGCCTCGTGGTTGCTTTCCCAAGTTGATGACGTGTCGTCTTCACAAGTCGGTAGGAAGGGGCGCGTGAGCAACAACCGAGACATCAACTTGCAGGAAGATTTCGACAACAGCCAGTTCCTCCAGGGCGGTATGACTCTGGATGAAGACGCACTTGCGCCTATGGATGATCTTGAGCTCGAGCTCGACTTTGGTCTTGACATGGACGGCGGCCCAAGCATTGAAATGGGTCGAGATGCCCCCGCAGCGCGGTCAATCGAAGACGATGTCTTCAGCGAGCTTGATATCATGCCACGATCAAAAGAGGGCGCCGGCCCCGAAGACAGTCGTATGGATGTCGACGGTACCGTGAGGATTGCAGATGATGAGGGCGACATCCAGATGGGCGACGACGATTTCCAGTTCAACCCTGGTGACGCGTCTGGCATTCCCGAAATGGCCGCGCTTGACATCAACCGACAAAGGATTTCGGAATCTCCTCTATCAGATATTGACGATCAGTTTGCTAAAGAAATTGAGGAGGAGTACTCTCGCCACGGCCACACAGATCTCTACGAGCCCCAGGACGACGAGGAGAGCACCCAAATTCAAAAGCCTGCCTCGCGTGCTAGGAAGCAGCGCATCATGATGCCAGATGATGAAATTGCCTTGTCCAGCACTCACATCAAGCAACAGCAGGCCCACCGAGAAAACATCACCAAGCCTGCTACCTACCTCCCACGCGATCCTTTGCTTCTTGCTCTCGCAGAAATGCAAAAGAGTGGCGGCTTTGTATCTTCCATCATGATGGAGGGTAGAAGCTTGTCGTGGGCCCCCGAACTTCGCGGCATGCTTTCATTGGATATGGTCCGCGGTGCGAATGACCTGAAGAGAAAGCGTGACAGTGGCGTTGCCGACGTGGACAGCGTAGGCCTCAAATCTCCCCGTCTCGAGCTGGGAGACGACACCGATTTTACTCTGGATGGAAACGCATTTGGTAACAACAGCGTAGCCGCTGATGGTACTATTCTCGAGATTCCTGCCGACGAATCTGCCGCCCACTTTGACGATGACCACGCGGAAAGAGAAGGTAGCACAATGCCTGCATTCGAAGACACCACCCTGCCTCTTATTCACCCTGCCGACAGCGGCGCTGTGTCCGCCGGCACCAAGCATGCTGTTCACATTCTTCGAGAACTGTTTGGCCCTGATGCCGCCGAGGATGCAGACAAGAGGAAGAAGTCAGCAGTTGTCTTCCAGAAATTGCTGCCCGAGAAGGAAACCACCAAGGCTGACGCAACCAAGATGTTCTTTGAGTGCCTGGTGCTTGCTACCAAGGATGCCATCAAGGTTGAGCAGAGCTCAGGCCTTGGTGACCCCATCAAAGTCCGAGGAAAACGCGGACTCTGGGGCGCTTGGGCTGAGCGAGAAGCTGGAGGCGAAATCTCCAACCAAGACGAGCCTGAATCCGCCGCCCCTGTGACTGTTGCGGCGGTTGCCGTCGAGGCATAGTCGCCATGTTGACAACAACCAAAAAAATACATCATGTTTTGAGTATGTAAAATAACCATGCTGTGCATTCTGGGCAACGAAAGGTTTTGTTTTTGTTCGAATCGCCCACGGCGGAGTTGAAGGCGTTTGGGGAGATACCATGTGATCTTGGAGGTTCTCTGAATTAGGATACAGGAGGGAAGAAGGGAAAAGGATAATCGCGCCTTGGATGTCGAAAACAACACAAGCCCTTTTTCATACTAGTGTTCTTTTATCTTGTATTCTGCTAGCTGTGTTGTTTAGAAAAAGGATGTTTTGGGAAATTAGTGACTACTGAACGAAATCAACCTTATTAGCTACTGTGTATGCAGATCCACGAAAGTGATGTTGCGATTTGACGTTGGACATTTCTCGATATCTATCTTGTTACTACCACTTAAGAAGGATATTTGGGCTCAACCCTATACTAGGTATTGTTAGGAATTCGGCGCGTTGATTATATACTGCTGTTTCGCTATTCCTTAATACTGTTGCCACCTTTTAAGATTCTGATGCTAAATACAGCCAAACGCGGTGCTGCCCCGCCATCAACCCCACGTAGCTAAGATAGGGATCTATCTATTCTATCTGCCTGCTAGGCACGCAGTTAACCATCAACCCTGGAAACAAGCTTCGAGCAGGCAGCTTGAAATAATCCTAGTCTCTTGACGAGAATCTTTTGCCTTTAAATAGTCGACCTTTAGCCAGCTCTCTTCTCTACTTCTTTGTCCTCCAAACCTCGCTTTCGATCCAATTTCTTCGCCATGCCTCCTCCATCTCCCCTAGTCATCGCAACCGGTGCCGTCAACCGCCTCCTGAAAGAAGAAGCGTCTTACCACAAGGAGCTCGAGGAGCAGGAGGCTCAGGTCAAGGCTCAGGAAGAAAAAATCAAGAGCGGACAGGAAGACGAGGATGGCAATGCGACGTACATTTTGAAGCAGCAGGTATGTTGGGACTGCATATATCATGTTTCTTTTCGTGATAAGGGGCGCTGACGAAAGGACTGTGGTTATCAGCAAATGGTTGTCGAGCAGACAAAGGCTGTCTTTAAGCCTCTGAGAGATCGTATCCGAACGGCCGTCGAGAAGCTGGAAGACCTTGTTGCGTCCGAGGAGAAGAACGAGACTGCTACGCCGGAGGAGTTGGCAAATGCAAAGGCGGCGTTGGAAAAGGCGAAGGCGGCTTGAAGAGAGTGCAGCTTGGAAGACGAAATTAATTATAAATAAAATACCACGATACGATAGCGCAACATCCACATCACCAGGACCTCGTTAGCAATAGCGCCGAACAAAAAAGATACTCCTTGTTCGTCTTTCTATTTGATCCGGGTATCCTAGTTATACAAATGTTCTATCCATCTTTAGAGCGGGAAAAAAAAAGCAGCGTTATGCCAATGATCCAAAACTAATTATCAACCTCCATCTTGTCACCGTTCCTCGCCGATGACTTGTATTCGTCCTCGTCCTCCTCGCCTTCTTCATTCCCCGACCCTTCGTCATGCATATCAACATCCTCGCCAGTCTCGCTCCCTGAATCGCGATCGTGGCGCGGCGGTTGTGACACTTCTCTGGTCGAAGCTCTGCTTCCTAACCGAGAAGCCGATGCACCGTCTGTAGACGAAAGCCGGAGCTGATCTGGACGCGGCGAGCCTGCCGATGGCGTTGGTCCATCTACAGATATTGCCAGATGAGGCGTCGTCTCATTCAATTGCCCTTCGCCATCGGGTCGCGGTGTCTCGGTGCTGTTGGGGTTGACGCCGGGTGTCTGGCCGTCTCGCTGCTCCTCCACTTCGTCGTCTCCACCCTCATTCATTCCCTCTCTTCGGTCTACTTCTTCCTTTTCGTCTCTGATTTGCCGTCGTAGCAGCATACCCTCCTCCATAATCCTATTAAACTGGTCTCGCCGCTCCTTCCATGTGCCGCTGTACGTTTCACTTTCGCGCTCCAGCTCTTTACATTCTTCTTCCAATTTCTCGAGGGCAACAAGCTGGTCTTCGCGCGGCCGCAGCAGCCGATTAGACAATATCTTCTCGGCCAGCTCGTCGAATTTCTTCCGCCGCGCCAAAGTTGCTTTGGCATCCTCCAACTGCTCTCGTAGTCGCGCGTTGTTCTCGCGGGCCGCCTGGCATTCGGCGAGGATGCGCTGCTTGTCTGCCTCGTAACGCTCGCGCTCTCGCTCGTTCGCATCGTGAAGGAACTGGAACCGGGCGATGCTGCTGTCAAAGGCAGCAAAATCGAATGTGAGATCTTCTTGTAACTGGGCGCTGCTCGTAGTGTGGCTTCCGTTTGAATTTGTAGCGTCAGATTGTATCGCGCTAGAAACTATCGCGGATATGGATGACAGGCGTTTGGTGATGCGCTTGAAGGGCTTCTCCTCTACGTTGAGGAGCCGGCTTTTGTGAAGCTCGGATTCGCCTTTTTCGTCCAGCAGATCCCACGAAGACATTGTTGGGCTGGAAGGACGGTTGCTGACTGGGCGTTGATTGGTAGCTAATAACGATAAAGAGGCTTCGTCAAAAATGAAAATATATCATATGAGCTCGTGCAAAATATTCGACGTATTGGATGGCCGTTTAATCAACAGTTCCTATTGAGTTTTAGAGTTTTGTTTCCCTCAGCCTCGCATCACTGCAACGACGTGGAGCGCGTGTTGATGACTAAGGCCGCTGCTAATCAATCATGCTCTTATCTCATCGACTCATGATCCGCCGCCACTGTAGCCTTGCATCTCTTCGACCTTGCATCATTTACTGCGCTGAGCTAATACCAGCACAAGCAAATCTCCCACAGCTTCGAGGATCTCGATTCTCTACTAGGCATAGCATTTGAAACCCAGGAAAGATTAACACGAGCATGTCGGACGAAGACAAAGAGCTATTGGCGCGCATCGGCCAACTTGCTGGTAAGATAGTTGGGCATCTCGCGATGACTTCATAGCGCTCACCATTCTAGGCCAAATCAATCGACACAAAAGTCAGCAAGCCAGTTACCGTTCCGTCCCGCCAACGCATCACCCAGTGCGCCACCGAGGTTTGTCTTTTGAAGAAAATGTTTAGCATACAGGAATAGCAGCATGGCTAACTTGATGAAGGAAATGGGTATCGGCAAGCAAGCGCGCCTTATCCGGCCAGAGGATACGGCGGCCGGCCAGCCGCAACGCACCGCAATAGAACACTGCATCTCAACGCTTCTGCATCTGCTTCAGGATCTGCCTCGAGCTCGGCCGCCCCCAGCCCTGCCCCTACGACCCCGGGCTGGGTGAGCAAAAACGACCGCCACCGCCAGCTCATTAACGCCAATATATATGAGAAAGAGAGCCAAAATCGGGCCAAGGCTATCGAAGAGACTCGCCAGAGAAAAATGAAAGATCAGAAGCGCCGGGAAAAGCAAAGATTCAGCGAATTCCTTCGCCACCAGGCCACGGTGGATGGATTTGCAAGCACGAGCACGAGCACTAATCCCGCAGTTACAAACGAGATAACGGTTAATGGCATTCGCTTCCGCGTCTTGGATGGAGGGAAGAAATTGGTTAAGACACCTGGTAAATTTTGCAATCCTCCTTCTACGTCTTTATTATTAACTGTTGCCAGGTGACCTTTCCCCTCCTACTTTGACGCCAAAGATGACCGTTATTGCCGGCGTCAAATTCCACCGTACAAAGACTGGAAACCTTGTGGCGCAGAGAATTGTCAAAGACCACCGGTATGTTCGCGTCCCAAAGGTAGTCATGATACTAACACAAGCAGTCGATCTGGTATGGTCAAAAAACTTGATCAACGATGCAAAATCTTTTCAACGACTGGTAATTGTCTTCTACAAATACAAGAACCGAATGAGCTACAAATCTACGAGACAGTGGCGTAGATTGGAAGCAAACTAACCATTAACCTGTGCCCTTTAGGTTCCTGTTCGAAAGGCCCAGCCTGCCGATACGTCCATGACCCCGACAAGGTGGCTCTTTGCAAGGATTTCTTGAAAGACGGCAAGTGTCCCAACGGCGAGTCTTGCGATCTCTCTCATGAGCTTACCCCAGAACGTGTTCCGAACTGTCTGCACTTTGCCAAGGGACAATGCTCCCGGCCAGACTGTCCCTTTACTCACTCCAAAGCCTCTCCAAGTGCCCCCGTATGTGCGGCATTTGGATTCTGTGGATACTGTGACAAGGGTGCAGACTGCACCGATCGCCATGTCTTCGAATGCCCTAATTTCAGCAATACCGGTATCTGTAAGACCAGGGGATGTAAGCTGCTCCATCGTGAGAGGGCAAGCGTCCTCCGAAATCAGGCCAAGCAGCGCGACGAGGCCCAGGATGTCTCTAGCGAAGATGAATCAGTCGATTCTGACGATGTCGATTCTGACGAAGTGGCCGAGTTCCTGGAGGGCGACTCCGATGATTCTGACTTTGACAACCCAAAGGACTATCTCCCCCTTTAACCGAGTCAAGGTAGATTATCTGTTCATCGTCCCTTGGACATGTCGAGTCAATTATCATTCAAGCGCCTCTGCAGTTTCATACCTTGATTTTTTTTTTTTTGGAGAATCCAAGCTGTTCTTTTTTTATTATTTAGCAAGCAGTTCAATTCTATAGCTAAGGAACGAAAGCATGAAGCTCATGTCGGTTGGCAAATGGGCTCTATACTAAAGATACCCTGTTATTCAGCATTTTTAACGTCATGCCTATTTTCTTCCCTCTTCCCTCAGCGGGCTGCAGGGGGTTGTAAATAGGATGGACGACTACAATGCCGAAAAAAAAAAGAGAAAAAGAGAAGAAAAGGAAGAAAAACAGAATAAAGGGAAGAGAAGAGCAGATTTTTGTGAGGAAAGAAATAAAAAAAAAAGATATATGTTAGTAGAGGAAAGAGAATAAAAAGATTGAAGAGAACAGAGTAAATGAGCTCTAGAATAATGGATGTTATACTGTAAGCTTGACTTTTGTTCTACATGGAAAATGCATACAGTCCTTACTTGTGCTTTACTTGCCCATCTCGAAAAATACTCCCGAAAAAGGCCAGCTAAAGTAAACATCCTTTCCGCGATATCTGTTCTCGTGTCATCAAATAGCAGAATGGACGACATATTACGCCCCCTATTAATCGAATGCGCTATCAATTAAAACCCCGTCTAGCATCCCCCATACCGACAGGGTATTTAGCGAAGGCAGCCCTCTAAAAGAGATCACTGATCGGCGTCCCAAAATAGCCAGATAGGGCCGTCCCACAGCGCTCCCCCCCTGTAGAATTTAACGGAGGAAATGAAACCCAGCATCAATAACTTGAATAACCTCAATCTCAGTTATTTATCTAGTACACATGTAAGTAGCAAAGCATACTCAGCCCCTTGCTTCGTTCAGGGTCCATCAACTCAAGTATCTAGGCAGATTGTACTATAATAACACGGCGAGAGTAGGTGGTCGCAGCACCC
The DNA here is from genome assembly GCA_038502285.1 of Trichoderma sp. 2475. NCBI lineage: Eukaryota > Fungi > Ascomycota > Sordariomycetes > Hypocreales > Hypocreaceae > Trichoderma > Trichoderma sp. 2475. The sequence continues at coordinate 1,861,274 of JARPVV010000004.1, forward strand.
AGTTTTCGCCAAGGAACAGGCGACTTGGGACTTGGACCAAATCCTAGAATACCACCTTCTCGACTCCATAATGCGGATTTTTGGAGGGGGCGGCGAAAAGGACCCTGTTTCAAAAAAGGGACGGCGCCTGGCCTTTTTTTAACCTCATCCATCAATCGTCCAAAGCAGCCGCCTGGCAGCCCGTGATTTGTCTTCTTTGTTTTGCCGCGCGGGAAAAGTCGAAACTTTGTTGTTCTTATTTCGACGTCCTTTGTTCATCTGCCTCTCCGTGACCTCGTTTCAAAAGGCGTTGATACACAAGGCGTGGGAAGCACTGGCGCTGTATGTCATACGGCGCTACAGAGGACACTGCCCACATATCAGTCGCTACAAAAGTACTTGCATCAGCTCAGCTCAGCTCAGCTCAGCCTCAGCCACAGCTTGGCTGTCTCGCTCATCTCTGTACTCGTTTTCTTGCGACGTAGAACAGCTAGTACTGCTTGCTGTCTGAGGAGAGTCTATTTTGGGTATCAGACATAACAAGGGCCGAGCATCACAGGCTAACTCATTTACATCGTCACGGCTACGAGATATACAAAGCTTTGGTGCTGCTGCTGTATCGCTTTGCTTGGTGTTTTCTCTTGGTTTACATCAAGTCAATAGAAGAGGGGGAAGAAGATTCACTTACAGCGAGCTACTACTCCGCAACCATGGGCCTCCGAGATGCACTGAAGAAGAAGGATGCTATACAGCAAGACCAAGACGCAGATGGAAGAATGGCCGGCCCGGACATCACGTTTGTTCGCTCCGACGCCGTCTCGCAACAGGTGATCATGCCGTCGGACGAAAACGCCCTCGGCTACAACGACGGCTTGTTATCGCCCTCGTCAACAAGCGGAGAGCACCGAAAGTCGCGGCGAAGCTTTGACTTTTTCCACTCGGATCAATCACGAAGCCCATCTGCGTCGTCCTCGACCAGTCAGAAATCCAAAAAGGAGAGCACCGCACGACGCCTCTCTCATAGGCTACACCTGAGTCGCGCGCCTGAGACCTCGGACCATGTGCCCCAGAACCTGCCGGAGATTGTGGTCCCAAACGACGTGCAGGATGGAGATGCTGCAGAGCTGCAGTGGGAGAAGCGCGCCACCATGTTAGCCGGGCAGAATGATCGGGTGAGGAGTCGGCCGCCCTCAAGGGATGCCGCAGATGGCATGGCGCACATGAGCCTAGACGGCCCTCGCAGCCGAAGCGCTTCGGTGCACTCGGGACAAGTTTCGTCCAAACAGATCGATGCCGATATTCAGGAGGCGATTCGACTGCATGAGGAGGGTAACTTTGTGGAAGCCACCAAGTTGTTTGGGCGCCTTGCAGATGAGAGCGGCGCCAATAATCCACTTAGCCAGGTCCTCTATGGGCTAGCACTCAGGTGAGTGTCACCATCGCCGGATCCCAATTTGCCCTTTCCCTCCTATCCTGTGGTGGCGATATGCTGCTTGCCGCCGGTGAATCCTGAGAGAGGCACGGCTCTTCCCGCATTTGCCCCGTTTGAGCACGCCCTCATATATCACATCCCATTTGTTTTACGTGACATGATCGTCATATGATTAGCAGGCAATTGAAGCCCGGGAAGATGGAGAAGAGCTCCGGACTAATCGCCATGCATTCATCTCATAGGCACGGCTGGGGTTGCACGCCAGACCCTGGGAAAGCGGTCCACTATCTAACGGCAGCGGCCTCTAATGCTGCATCAGTCGAAGAATTGGCGATCCAGGCCGGTCTGAAGAAGGGAGGAGCGGCAAAGGGAGAGCTAGTCCTCGCCATCTTCGAATTGGCCAACTGTTTCCGCCACGGCTGGGGCATCGAGAAAGATCCAATCGCCGCAAAGCAGGTATGCAGGCATTTCCCATTCAGGAGTCGTCTGAGCTGATTAGATACTGATCCGCGGGGGAAACAGTATTATGAGACCGCAGCGAACTTGGGCGATACTGGTGAGTTATGAGCCGCAGCTGCAGATACGGATATGATCCTTGAATACTAACGAGTGGACAAGACGCTATGAACGAAGTTGCCTGGTGTTACCTGCAGGGTTATGGCTGTAAAAAGGATAAGGTACGTTTGCGATTCGTCAAGATGTTGATGACATGGCTTCGCCTCTTCGATGGCAACAACAACAACGAGACCAAGCCTCACATGGGCCAGCAGCACCCCAGGCAGACTGTGGCTTGCCAGTCATCAGTCTGGCTGATCTGGGCTTGGCCCAGGTTTGGTCTCTGCGCTGACAAAGGCGGAGTTGATGCCCAACGTCTCACAAGGTCCAAAGTTGGGCACAGATGAGGCAAGAGAGGACAAGCAGGGAGGCGCAAGCTGCGCAAGCCCAGTGAAAAATGGCACGGCCACTGGTCGTGCTCTCCCTCTCCCTCTCCGCAGATTTTGGTCCGTCACATGAGGCTGATGTTTGAATCCTGCTTTGGGAGTACAGTATGCCGCAGCCCGGTATTATCGACAGGCGGAGAAGGCTGGCAACAAGACACTAGGAAATTCATGGTAAGCTATCAAACATGCACCAATTCCGTCGTGCTAGCTGTGGGTGCTCCTCTGTGTACTGCGATACATCACTCTCAAGTGTCAGGGCTTCCCTCGCGGTTATTCGTCCAGCCTGCTCAAAGTGTTCCGCTCAGAGTACCAGCAGTCTCATGACTATAATCAGGAGCCTTGAAGGATTGTGATGCGCTACACAGTCCAGCCCCAGCTGGAAAGCAACATGCCTCGGGACGAGCCAATGGCTAACACGTCTGTAGGATATGGAAAGAAAAATACGATCCAGGCAACGGTAAGAAGAAGTAAGAGAGAATCACTGGTACGCAGAGCGCATTCATTCGATAGAGCTCTCGTCGAAGGCGTTTCCCGTTTTTGAGCCTCACCACCTACTTCTTTTTTTTCTCTCTCTTCTCCAGCGGCCTCTACGGGATATCGAAAGTGGGCCAGGGTCTTTCTTCCGCTGTTTTCTTACTGCTGCTTTTCGTGTCCACTTAGTGGCTCTATAAGCAACGAGTAGAGAAGCAGCATTTTGATCCATTTTGCGGTTTGTGGTTCACATTTGCGGGGTTCCGCTGCTGTATCATCTGTAGCACGGGCGTGGTATAACGTGGGCGTTGTGAGCGGCTCGCGTAACGGCGATTGCGGCATGTATGTTTGTTTGTTTGTACGGTAGGATGACTGGTTCCGTTTTCAAAACTGTAAATGTCTGAGCCTCCACGGCTGTAAGGCGCTTTGCCCTGCAGCTGTATGTCTTTTTTGTGTGTTCGCGAAGCGTGTTTGTAGCCACTAGAAGAGCAGCACCCAGCTGATATCTCACTTTGCCAGCTCTCGTGGGCTTACTAGGGTGAAAAGAGGAGAGCAGAGGAAAAAGCTGCAGATGTAGCTCGGAGAATTGGTGCAATGGGATCATAGGTCTGGCGATGCCTTGGTGCAGCGGCTCTTTTACCAGCTTTGCCTTAGCCGGGAGGATCGTTTTGATGCCTGATTGCGCATGCAGGTTGCATTTACGCATGCGTGCAGGCATGTACATGATGTACGTATGGAGGCGGGCACGTATGTATGTGTTGTTCAGCTGTCGCAACTAGATTGGCTGGGAGAGAAAACGACTCGTCTGTTGTGGTGGAGTTGGCCATATATCGAGGCCTAGTACGGGTGGGCTGCGCGCGAGATATTCTGCTAAGCCTTGCTCTTCTGAGTTTTTTTCTCGTTTTCTTGCCATTGTCAATTCGCTTATCAATGGCCATTGGGGTTTGGGTATCAATTCCTGAGTCATTTGCGGCATTGAAGTCCAAGACTAGCAGTCGATGAGGCTTTCAGGCACTCACCTGGTTCCGGGTAAGGGGGAATTCGCAGCGGAGGTGGCATGACTGCTGGAGCTGTAAGGGACCAAGGCAACTTGTTAGTATCATTGGCTCTTGACAGGTAAAGCTTCTGTAAGAAGCATGCAAGATGCATGTACGTGCGTTTATTTGGTGCGTGCGTTATGTGTGTATGTATGCGGGTATGCGTATATGCATCACTCACTTACCAGTAGCCACGCCGGTATATGTACGAGAGATGTGACTGACAGTCCGCCCGTCGCCCATTGCAGCGGCACGCTCATACCAAGGCACAGTAATTGGTGCTTTGGCAACATGGTACCTTTGGTGCCTTCGTGGCGGCGTGGCTTTGAGTCAAAAGAGCATTTCTAGCCTCAGGACCAACAGGATCGGCCCGAGGGGTGTATCGGCGTGGCGTGTGTCATCAAGACGGAAGGACGGGAAGAGCCAGGAATAGAGCAACAGAAAACATGGCCGGGGGGAGGCTAGAGAGCCGTCTCTCTCTTCCAGAGGCGTCTCCAGTGCTGTTATTCGCCCAGACTAAAGCGGGTGCGTCTGGATAATGTGTGCGTGTGAGCGGATAAATGTGCGCGTGTACGCATTGGCAGCGTGTGGCTGTTTCATCTATTTCGCCAAAACTGAGTTTGTGGCCACCCTGGGACGGCATTGGCTGAGATCAGAGCAGATGATCAGTTCTTGCAGATGCAGAGTGGCTCGCCGATTGGTGGATGCGGCTGGCGGGCTAGTGCTAATAATGGCGAATGAGGGAGATGGATGGCATGCGGGATGGAAGCCAAAAAGCAGGGAGGGGGAGGATGGAACAAGAGAAGAATGGAGAGCAGAGGAGAGGTGGGAGAGGAGAAGAGGAGAAGAGAGGGGCCATGGTCTGGTTTATTGGATCTATCTATTCAATAGTGAGAAGAAAAAAATATTATTCATCATTTAATTTTCTTGCTTCATGTCGGGGAAGCTGCGTTGATGACTGCCTGTATTGGAGTACAAGGAAAGTGCCAAATTACCTTAGGTGACTCTTCCTGGGGACGGCGTATCATGTACCTTCTAGCCCATCTCGTGATGCCTTCTCTCCCTTCAACACAAGTAAAAGAGATCAGCGCACCAGCAGCCACGCCCTGTTCTGCCTGGCAATAGCCAGCATGAATAAACCATCAGCTATGACGCTCTCCATGCAACTAAGTACCTACTAGAATAGGTCCCGTAGCAAAATGCGACACAGAGGTAGTTGGCAATAGTACTGTAGCAACACCGCGGCCACCACAACAGGCCACACGGCATCATATACTTCTGTACTTGGACATCTTGTGCCAAGCCCTCCATCAAAGAGACGCAACCCTCCCCGGAAAGGCTTAGGCCTGCGACTTCTCCAACCACCCTAATTCCCAGACTAGAAGCAACTAAAGAGGCCTTTCTGCCTCGTTGGCGGTGTGATGTCAACCCAATCTCTGCCCCCCCTTCTCTCCAGGCCAAGACAAGCCACAGCCAGTGTGCATGGCCGCTTTGCATCACATCACATCGCTTCCCAGGTCTGTCTCACGCGCCCCACCCCTTTGTTTCCATCCTCTCTGCCCCGGAAAAGATACTTTGGTGATGAGAACACGGGGCTGTATTATCTATGATGGTATGATAGGATGGGCACTACACACAAGGCGAACATGGTCAGGCCAGTCTGTAAACGTTACGTAGTAAAGAGCTCACTGGTGTTGTGCCTCGCGGTCCGGGTAAGGGCGTTGTTTGCTTTTAGCCCTCTATCTAGGTACACAGTAGAAAGCGGGCACACAGTCTTGGGGCACAGGAGGATAGAGAGCCGTACAAGCAAAGTTGGAAGCAGTCACAGAAATGCAAAGGGAAAACATGAGCATCATGATGGATGTAAAAAGTAAAGCTGGACCATTTTGTCCGCCTTCTTATTTGAAAAAGCTATCTGAAAAGAAAATATGTCGTCAAAACCCAACAGGCCATCTCTGTGGCTGCTATTTCCAAGTAAAAATATTGCCAATATGCCGCCCAAGTACAAAGGAAAGCCATCCAGGGATATTTCTTGTCCCTATGATGGGTTCTCAAAAGAGTGTCGTTGAGAAGAGCCCGTTCCAGGTGCTCTTTACTCGTTGTCATCAAATAGAAATCCATTCTGTCATCAATCTGTGTCGACATGCTTCGTAGAAATCCTTCTCTTGGTGCTAGGTATCATCCCGCTCCCAGATTTCCATTAGCCGAAAAGCTATGCCCTTCAAAGTAGTACAAGCATGCACTGGACTGGGGCCTGTGGCATGCTTGCAGTGCTGCTGCGTCTTGCTTGTGGCCTATCTCGCCAATCGTCGAAAGACCTCCCAAAAATAGGGTAGAAAACCAAGTAATAAACATTTGAAAAGCCATCCAAATATTAACACAAGGAAAAGAAAAAGCACAATGAAAAGAAGCCAAATCAAAATCAATCGCTAAAAAAACAAGGAAATAAAGGCAACGCTTGCTCGCTCGCTAGATCCGCAAAGAAATCGTGTGAGACTCCAAAGTAGATGGTTTTCATGAGAAAGCGGTTTGTTCAAATTCAAGAAGATGGTGGTGAATGCGTGAGCAAATAATCTCAAATAATGCGCATGTGGGGGGAGCCGCCCCAGAGCAACTCATATAAAAAGTGGCCAGCTCATCCGATCGCGGATATGGCTGTAAGAAGAGAAGAGTAAGAAAGTAACAAGAGGTTGTCAAAGAAATGAAATAAACCAAGACAAAATAGAGCAAGGGTGGAGAAAAGTCGGTTTCTGCGTCATTACTGTAGCCATTTTTTTCATTCGTCATCGTGAGATTTCGTTTTTCTTCTTTCGCGCCGGGTCTTTTTGGATTCTTCATGATCGTGCTTCGTTGCACTGCTGTCCGTTCTGAGCACTGTTGCACTCTACAACCATTCTGGCAAAGTTTCGAACGACGTCGTTGGGGATCTGGTCCCAAAGGAGAGTGCGAGTGTAAACCTCGGCGGCACCCAGCTGCTTGGCATTATCCCGCAGCTCAGCGAGAGCCTGGGCCAGGTTCTTGCGAGTCTTGCTGGGCATCCTGCCAGGGCGGAGGAAGTCGTGGTCACTAACACCGTTGTACTGAGCAGCAGAGAGAGAGAAGATCTGCTCGTTGGTCTGCTCCTGTGAGGGCTGCATAAGGCTATCGCCGAGCTCTACGAGCATGGACGGTGCAACAACGCCATCGGCAGCCATGCCGGCCATGACACTGGCGCTAACGGGCTGGCCCCAAGTGGCAGCGGAAGGCTGAGGAGCAATAGCGTGCATGCTGGGAGAGGCGTTGACGCCGGCATCCTTGAAGACGTTGTCGAGGAGATTCGCTGACGCAACTCGGACATCCTCAGACACGCGGGGGATGGAGGGCATCGAGCGGCTCGACAAGACAAAAGCGCCGACAAGGAAGAGCATGAAGAGCAAGCCGCCTTGAGACGAAGTCTTCTCGCTGTCGGATGTGAAGGGGTTGTTGTCCTTCTTGGCCATGGCCATGGGCGGCTTAACCTCATCAGTGAAGTCGTTGAGGAAGCCATTATCCCAGGTGCCAGCCATGTCCATGTCGTCGTAAGAGCCAGAGAAGTCGTTGGCGGCAGCGTTGGGCGGAATGCTGCTCTCAAGGCGCTGGACGTGGTCGGTCAGGATACCAACCTTTTTCCTCAGCTCACCAGTCTCGATAGTGTGAGTGCGGATCATCTCGTCCTTCTCAAAAGCGAGGGTCTCGATGTAATCAACGCACTGCTGCTTCTCGAGAGTGAGCTGCTCAACCTTGGCCTTGAGGGTGGCAAGCTCCTCCTCCATGTCAGTGATGACAACGGTGAAATGCTTCTTCTCATCTTCCAGGCGCTCAGTGTGCTGCTTCTTGCGCTGTCGAGAGTCGAGGCTAGTAGAACCAGTCAGTTTCATGCGGGGGAGAAATCAGATCATTTCGATGAATGTACTCACGCAGCTTGGCGATTTCGCAGCAGTCGCTTCTGTTGCTTAAGCTCCTTGATCTCCTGCTCATCCGTAGACTGGGCAATCAACTGGTCGATGTTGCTCAAGTTTCGCTCCGCGGGGATCTCGAAACGAGCGTTCTTCTTCCGGATGCCATCGCCGCGTCGCAGATCATTGTGAGATCGAATGGCAGCGCCGTCTTGCATCTTCTTGGCCGCATTTTGGCCGTCTTGGCCATCAGCCAGGTTGGCGAACATGTTGCCAGAAGTGGGGAAAGGAGTGGGAGCGTGGATAGGCTGCTGAAAGATGGAAGTGTTGGTCTCAAAATCAGCCGCCATGCCACCGAAGCGCTGCTGGAAAGGCGTGGCCGTGCCGGAGCCTCCGTTCATGGCCCAGGGATTGCCTGATGAGATGAAAGGGTTGGCTGAGGATTGGTCGAAGCGCATGTAGGGGTTGGTGCTGTGAGGTTCGTAGAAGGGGTTGTTGGAGGGCAGCGACTGCATGTCGACAGATTGCCAATCTTCGGTCTTGGGAGAGAAGAGAGGCCCTCCGATGCCGAAAGACTCGCGCCTGCTGTCCATGGGAGGAGAAAGATCCAGTCCTGAATCAATGCCGCTCTGGTCAAGAAGGCTGTCGTCTAAGCTGCCGTTGTCCTCTGCCTTGAAGAACTTCTGTTCAGGGCTGGCATCCATAGCCATAGATGCTGAATAGTAGCCGTTCATTGTGAGGTTTGTGGCTGTGTGGGAGCGGCGTCAAAGGCCGAAATGTGAGGGGAGAGGATGCAGAGGTCGACGTCAAAAACCGAACAAGAGAAATGACGACCCGGAAAGAAAAGAGAAAAATAAGCAAATGAAAATTGAGAAAGAACAAGACGAGCTGAGACGAGGAAGAACAAAAGCACAATAGTCGTTAGGTGCTGATACTGAAAATCTCCAAAGATGAGATGTTAGCGAAGGCGATCAAGACGGCCTTTTTCATTTGTTGTTTGACGAGCAGCGACGGAAGTGGGCGGGGTCAGGATGAAGAAAGATCACACGCAGCAGGCGTAGGCAGTGATTTGTGATAGCGATAGATGGCTATTGTGACCAAGGGGAAAGGGTGAAGAAGCAGCGAAATGCAGAGCAAATGCAGGTCATGAAATCGTCAAGGCGTTGAAGGGTGATGGGCAGACCGCAGAGTGCGGGAGGGTCGAGTGATATAAGACGGGCCAGCTGCGAAAAGGGCTGGGAGTTGGGTTTGGTGTGGGATTTGAGAGGAGGGAAGCAGGGCAGGGAATCGGAACAGCGCTAAGACAGCGCTTGTGGGGGGCTAGTTTAAGTGCGGGAGAGCGGACAGGCCAGTAGGTGGTAGTGGGAGAAAAACATGCAAGAGAGGAGGTGCAGCGAAGAGCGGCGACAGAGATAAAAATAAGTCGACAACGCCGGATGCGCAGAGAGGAAGGGGAAATGAGCGATAAGAGGCGATGGACGATGGAGAGGAAAGGAGGGCTTTTCTAGGTGTGATTATTGTGCCTTCGATACCTATAATGGTATTGAAAGAAGCAACAATAACAATGATAGTGATGATATCAAGGATGCTGCAGTGGACGAAGGCAGTCATCGTCCACCAACCGGGAAGAGGAGGCAAGGAGGGAAAAAAAACCACACGCAAAAAAAAAACATGGAAGCTGACTCACTGAAATGCAATCTCGTGGTACAGACGTTGGGAGAGGCCTCTGGTGCCGCTGCTCTCTGGCTCTCCTTTCTGCTGCCGCTGGTAGAGAGACAAACAGGAAACGAAAGACGGCTTCAAGAGCACCGAGGGCGTCGAATGGGATTCAAAGTTGGGATACTGAGCAAAGGTAGCAGATGAGAGGAGGGGATTTCAATTATATGTACTCGCGGGGCGTATGTCTGTAGCTGCAACTGGGTAGTGGGTGCTCCATCGCACGAAGGAGGGTCAGATGTTAGCCAATGGCGAAGACTCGGCCGTCATTGGTCCAAAGAGCTGCTTAGTTATCTGTCTCTCTTAGTCAAGAAGAAGAGCAGTCCTTCTGGGGAGGAGGCGTCGTTTGCTTGATCGCCTGCGCCGAGGGCCGGTGCGTGCCTCGCTCTGATAGATAGTGCTGCTAGGCTGATATCTCCGGCGCAAGCACGTTGATTTGGCATGATGACAGCGTCGAGTCTCCTCGGGCTGATAGTCGCCGGAGGGTCTGCTAAGGGCGATAGCGAGACGAGAATGTCTGTCGTCCACGGGCTGAAGACTTTGGGTGTTAGGCTCAATCGCAGTAGTAGGTACATGCTTTGGGCTCCCATGTATGTACTCCAAGTCGTCTGTGTAATAGACTTGTACATGCCTTGCTCGCTTGGAGGTGTTACTCCATACCGCGGTTGGAGTGTGTAGTACAGAGTACAGCCAAGTCTTGTCGATAGCGATGCCTTGTACTCCGTACCACCTACCTGCTACCTCTGCTTCGTCTTCTGGCCGTATGAGTAGTGTTAGTGCGTGTGGCCGCTCGTCATCATGCTGTCTGCTGTCGGGCTCAAACGGGCTTTGTCTAGGGCCTGGTGCTCGGGGCCGGCTTTGGACAGGGGTGCCTGTCGTGAGATTTGGCTCTCGCCTCTTTAGTACATACTCTTTTTTTTTGGTAATATTTTTTTTTATTTCTTTGAGCACTGTGCTTGTAATCCTCCGCACTCCATTCTGAGGCGGCAGTGCGCCCGTACGATTAGTGCTGTCAAAGCCCGCGAGTGCGTGCGTGAAGGGAGTTAGACACACACGGAGTAGATGTCCCTTATGCCCTTTGAGCATGGCACAATGGATCTCTCTGGCTAGGGCTGCGGTGGTGGGCATGCCTTGTACTCGTGCGTCTGAGTAGGCAGGGTGTTAGCAGCACCTGTATGTAGGTAGGTAGATGTGATGCAGCAGTAGGCAGGTAGTATGTCATAGCCGCTATGTTTAGCCATCTCCATCTTTCTGCTTTGTATTAAGCTCTCTCGTATGGAGGTACTTCGAGTTCACACCATTTCTAAGCTGGGCTGATCCCTGGTCCTGGCTCCCTTCTTTCCACCTCATGTGGCACTCGGGATGGGACTTGGAACAACATCTTGTCCCGTACTTCGTACTCTATTCGACTTTTTTGTCTGTCCCAAGTACTGTAGGCCTCGGCATGGCCAGCATCAACCACAACGACCATAGTCCGCACACCTGATCGATCTGGGACCAGCGGTCTCCTCTGGTGACTCAAAACGGCCTTTACACGCCTCGGGTTGCGCCTCAAAGGGAGACCATACCATTCTGACCTTTGCCGCTGCCTTCGCCGTTCAGTCCAAGATCGGCCTGATTCAAGAAATCGATAAGCAACAGCGTCGTCCTCGTCATGGCCAGTCAGTCAGTTCAGCAGCGCTCAGCCCACGACGCCATGGTCAACCCATCACCCGCCTTACTAGCAGAGAAAGGGAAAAAATTTACCTCCGGCTCGACTCGCATGAAGCAGGGCGGGTACTGAAACGAATGAGCTTCCGTCGTGTCCACGGCCTATGGTTGAGCCTGTCAAGTCTCGGCAAGCGGGCCATGACGGGTGCCATCCGCGACGCCGGGAGGCAGAATCCAAGATGGATAGGCTCAAGATCCAAGACAGAGCGAATGAGAGACGCCCGCATGCTCCGTAGTCTCGCGCCGCCGAGAAGAGGTTGGCAGATTGGGCATCAAGCTCTGGCGACCCAAATCTCTCAGACGACCCCCCTTCCCCCAAAGGAATGAGCTGCTTCCCAGGCCTCAAGAGAGTAATGGACGGCGCTGCTCGCTCCCGCACGACCCGGACAGCGGGTGGACGCCATACCCGCTGACTTGTGACCACTCAAAAGCTCGGGACGGGCCAGTAGTGTGCGCTCTGCTAAGGGCGACGGTGCGAAACGCCTGCTTCTTTGGCGTGCAGAACAGTGGCCTGTGAACCACTGGCAGAGCTTGGATGGAGAAGATGGCCTCGAATCCGGCCAGTCACAGCGGAGCGGCCCTCTCGCCCACTGGCGCCGGCGTCGCTTGGTCATCGTGATGTGGCCGCGCGCTCTGGCTGGCCATCCAGATCCCCTCACTTCTCCACGGTTTCTCGCAAGCCCCCTCCCCCTCTCGCTCTATCGGTCGTATCGTATCGTCACAGGCCATCAAATCGATAGGCAAATACCGGGGCTGCTTGGGAGGTGTTATGGCACCCATCAGGCGAGACGCAGCGTCTGGCCCAGGCCACTCATGCCTGATGTGGTTTGGACCTCATGCACTGCGACAGCCCACCTGAAAGACGCGAGGAAGGGCGACGGGGTGGGCTGACAGGTTAGGCATGTACCCTCTGGCCTAATTTTGGGTGGCGAGGTACGAGTGCAGAGATCCACCGGGTGTCGTACAGTGGACCAGTAACGGGCTGCCAGAAGAGCCAGCGCCGCAGCACCTGACCTCGAGCTGATTACGTGATGCCCTGCACGCCCGTGGTGCCTTGGGCCGACTGTCTTTGGCTGGACTCGGATTACTAAGTCAGGATCGAGCTGGACGACTGATGGATGTCCCGGATGGGCAGCAGCCAATATCAAGCACACGATAGTGTCATCCGCCTTGCCGTTTTGGCGCTGCCTCGCATCCTGCAACGCGTACAGTATCAGGCAAGTGAAGTGCAGCCATCAATGCACGGCCATGGCGTACTGCTACCTACCTACAGTACATGGTACCAGGTAGGAGGTAGCACCACAGCGTTGGCCGGGACAGCGATGCAGCTCACCAGCCGGACGGGGACAGCACTGACACGCAGCGCAACGTATTAGATAATCGCTTATCGATTGCGCCCCATCTTCTCCAACTGCGCACCCGATTCTGGCTCTCGCTCGTCCTTGTCCTGCCCATCATCATGCGCCATGCTGCCTCGCGGTGGGCTCTCGTGGCTGGTGCGCATTTCCAACGCGGGCCTTGGCCTCTCTTTGGCGTCTTCGACCTGACGACCTCCAACCAAAGATGCGCCTGGGCTCCACTGTGCCATGGCCGCATATGAAGCGGCCATGGCCCGCCGACAACTTGCACCATTCTCCGCTGTCTGCTTTGTCGGTGTGTTTTTCCTGCTGCGCCTATCACACTCGCTGTTTGGTTACTCATGACGCGTGCGCGTCCGTTTCGTTAGGCATCGACGACACACTACTTTCTCACCCCTTAGGCCGTGAGGCCGATGCATCTTCAGCCCTCCTCGAAATTACCAAGGACAGGACGCCTCCATACCTGGTCTCGGGGGACGACTTGTTCGAATCCGTCTGGACAATGCCTGGGGCGAGCTGCTGTGTTATGTGGGAAATCTCAAGAACGGCCAATTATCAAGACCCTAAGTGCATGCGTTGCTAACCAATCAATATGGCCAAGTTCACCGGATTTGACACTGAGCACTGAGACTGTGGCTTCTCAGGCATACCAGAACAGCGTTCTGGCTCCATTCGAACCTGGTTTGCTGGTCATATTTCAACTGCGGCGGTGCCATCTTTCAGGCCTTGTTGCCAGCCGGGTCTGAGGGCGAACTTGGGGTTTAGCCTTGGCTGCCATCCGGGCCCAATATCGCCCATTGGCTGTCTGCGGCTGTACAGGGAAAAGTCTCCCGGTGGTGCCAGACGGGATTCTGGTCTTGATCATGTCCTCGGTCACAGGCAATTGCATGATTGACTGCCACCTGGATGGTCTCTAGTGAGACAACAAAGCCGGCTTGATGTTCAGCCCGTGCCGCGGTTATACCATTCATAACAATCATATGTCTAGCTACGTATCTGTGTATCGTCTCTGCACGGGGCCCGGGATCAAGACCAATGGAGATCAACAGAATTGGATGTACAGAGTACCTCCCTCATCAAGACTCTGACTGCGCCTCCTGTGGATACGTACTTGCAAACGTTGGTTCGACATGATTTGCTCAACCCCGAGCCCCAAGTTCAAATGGGAACAAAGGATACGAAAATTCAGGCTCAATCGAGTACCCAACTTGGCAGCTCGTTCTTGGCTGTGAGGAGGTACGGGTATTCCAGAGGACCCTCTACTTCCCCTCGGCCATCCTTATCTCGTGATAGTTGTTTGACTCGCGGGGAGGGTTGGACGTTCTTTCGTCTATGGCGCCACCATCCACTGCGGTTGGCTCGGCTGAAGATTTTTATCTATTTTTTTATTTTTATTTTTTACAATTTCCACCCCATTCTGGCCATTCAGAGCTAGGTATTTCCTCCAGTGGTCGTAGTGACGCGCCCAACTAACGGCTGACAGTCCACAACGGGCTTCGTCGCTCAAGATTGTTTGTCGTTTTACTAACGACTGCGCTGGTCACTCTCGCAGGAAAGCCAAGCACTAACTGAATGGTAGTGCTTGTGCTAGGCAAAGATGGTCTGCTACCTGGTAGCTCGGGAGTGCGTGTAGTTTGATGAATTCGCCCGCGGTGATCACAAGCGGTCTACGCAGAACACCCTTTGGCTTAGAGTCTCCCGTCGATATCAAACCGATCCGGTCAAAATAGTCTTGACTCGCTGGTGGGCTAGTTCTGTTCCCTGGCGTCAGCTAGAGGCCAAAAATTATCGAAAGGCACTCCTACCAGTGCGTCCTTCAGAAGCTATTTCAGAGCCCAAGGATGATATAGCCCTCATAATTGTGCGCTAAAGTCCAAGCTGAGCTGGGGTTATCATGCACGTTGCGAATGTGCGGTCAGCATCGCGAGCACCCACCAAGAACGGAGCACCAAACGGGTACCTGTTTCTACCGTTAGTGCTCCGTTTGCTAGTACGGCGCCATACGTAAGAGCTACGTTTATAGCTCAAAAGTACGAAATGCTACTTGCAGAGCAAATATTTCATACTGGGTGGCTACTAATAACAGAAGAGGGCGTTTTGACGATTCTACTGCTCTTAGATGATACTTTTCGAGAAAAAATTTTGAGAAAAAAAAAACGGTGGGTCAAGTATCGTATTGTTACGGTCAATGAGCTATCATATGCAAAAGTCTGCCTTTTTTTTTTCTCCCCTCTGATACTACCGGCTTTCCGGGATGCATACTCGGTACAGTGCTCTTCCAAGTCTACAGTACCTATTGCTGTATGGCAATGGTTCCATTCTGGTCTTGCAAAGTATCAACGGCACTCCACTCGAGTAGTCTGCGGTAAAAGGAGTTAGTGCCTTGTTAGCCAGGCACAGAGAGAAATCCGGCCTTTGAGCATGGATGGCATCAGTATTGAAGCGTGGTTTCGAGGTGACGAGTGTAATTACAGCTGGATTGCGATTGCGCTTTCGATCAAACATATCGTCCAAAGCTCCACTCTTGACGGCGATCAGACGATGAACTCGATGCGAACGCCTGTGCCCAAACCAAACACTAGCTACCGAAGAAACAAAAATGACAGGCATAGTTTATGTGCATATGAAAGAGCCACCGAGAGTGTACCGGCCAAGCCAGAATATGAACAGCCAGGGGCAGAGAATAAGCAGGCATCTCATGTTTCCTCGCATGGCCGACGCAGAAGCACGAATTGTACGCTCGCTGTCCGCATCACGGGAGACAAGCGGAGCCTCAGGGAGATGAGTCACCGAATACCGTTCGCCGGAGAACCCCATCCCTCTGCCTACGGGGATCACGACCCGGACGGAGCTTTCGCTAATGCGCATGGATACCGGGGATCCTACCCTATAGACTTGGAAAACTAGAAAGCAAAAGAGAAAAAAAGAAGATAAGACGACCAAAAAAAAGCACGTGGACGAGAGGCGCTTGAGCTACGAGTTCTAGGATCATCCTAGTTCTTGAGCTCTTCGCATCACCGCCTTTAAGTTTTGTGTGGATAGCTCTTCTGAAACATTCCTGCACAAGGGTGAATAGTGCGTGAGCTAAATCGGCGGCGGTGAATCGGCTCCATGGATCTTGATGGATACTGAACTGCGAGCTTCCCCCAATTACGGAGACGGCAGATACTGTGCATTTTCTGTGCGTGTAATAGATCGCGACGGGGAGCATGCGCAGAAGTCTTTCATGCTGCGTTCAGAAAAGACGGGGCGTCTAAATAAGTGCTGCAAGAGCCACGGATACCTACTGCAAGTTATCAAGCAAGCAGGTGGCCTGTCGTACCAAGATCTCATGAGAGAGAAGTCGGTGTGATACCAAAACCTGAGACGAGGCGAAAGGAAGTCGGCAGGCAGCACACCTCCGACGGCATATAGGCATGGGCACATGTCAAAATAGCAATCCTTCGTCATATGGACTGATACATCAATGTCTCACTCATGATCTTCGGTCAACGGCACTCACAAGTACGAGTACCCTGCATGGTGTTACTGCGAGCAACACTCGTATGGAAGAGAAATGGGGGATCTGCTTGTACGGAGTACGTACAAGTAGGCCACTCCGCACTACATAGCTCCATGTCTCACTATAGGAAAACACGCGATGCTGTTGAACACGGCCTGCGAGCACTTTCTGGACGGACCTGGCACGCCTGAGGCTCAAACCATTGGCCTCTCTCTCACAGGCAGCTGCATGCCTCTGCTGCAAGCAGGCTGCGGGAGGCCGGGGTTGGATCGCAGCCTGGCCAGTCAGTGGACGTCTGGACGGCTTTGTCTGATGTGCTAGAGTTTAGCATGGGGGAGGACTGCATCACCAGAGCATCGCATGCCCTATCGCCGTCCGCTCTCCTTTTACCTGCGGCGCTCCGTAGAGAGACAACCTGGCACTTACTTGTTTACGAATTGCCTACAGTACAATATGTACATGCTACCACTGTTTTGTACAAGTACGCATGTGCGGACCTGGGTAGGTGAGCATTGACTCCGTAAGAATGCATGGCATCCGTTGCCTCTCTTTGTCCTTGGTTGGCGCTGCTACCGCTTGATTTCGACCATCGTCGCTTTGTACAAACGCACCCGCGCATCAGTTCCCGCTTTTGCCGGAGACTTGGGTCTTCTTTTTCTTTGTTTCGTTTTTTTCCCTCTCCCTTTTCGAAAAATCTCTTCTTCTGTTTCCCTTTTCCTACGCTTTCCGGTATCGCCCGTGAATTACAAAGAAGCATGTGTTCGTTTAGTTAGAGCGGATGATACTGGCGGTGAAGAACTCCCCAAGCCTCTTTCAGCCTTTCCGGATGTAGTCCCCGGCGGGCGTGAGCTTAAAAAGAACTTGGACGATGTGCTAAAATAGGTAGTAGTAGCTTGCATGAAATTATTGCCTGGCGCATGAAAAGAGCTGAAAAAGAAAAAAATAAACAAGAAAAAGAAGGAAATAGCGTAGGACATGGCGAATTTGTTATTTGTGCTGCGTCGAAGCGAAGGCTGATGCTAAAGAGAGCGAGGCGATTAACACGCCTCTCCTCTCACCTGAGCAATTAGTCAGTCGGATTGCCCGCGCCACGAAGAGATAATCGTCTATTTATGGCCAAGGAAGATGATCATGCCGCCCATCTGAAACCAGTCACCATGTGTCTATACGGCGATGGGCAGTGCGAAGTGGGTTTAGTGGCGATGTCGATATACTGTAGAATCCATTCTCCATCGACCATCAACAAAGCAGGCAGTTCTGGAGCGTTACGAGCTCTTTTCGTACAGAATGCACGTTGGCCGGTGGCAGTGGGCTTACATCTTTCTAGGATCAGCCCAAGGGAAAAAATACAAAAGACTCCACTCGTTAACCATGACGGCTTCTGCAGCTGGGCGAAAGGGTTATCGCGGTCCATCCGGACGAGACTGCGGCTTTGAGAGGAAGGAGATGTGATATTATCTAGCTGCCTCGGAGGAAGGATCCTGTCTTGCTGCAAAGGCAAGGCAAGGGTCTGATACTTCCACTTTTTTTCCTTTTGTGTTTCAACGACGGATTTGTCTTTTCTCGAAACCGAGGCAAAACAGGCGTTAGGGCTTTCCAGCTCGGCCAGTGGCAAAGCTCGAGTGTGCCATTGCCCAAGCAAGGAGCGCCAGGATAGCTTAATGTACGTCTGCGTACAGCTTCATGTATTATGCGAGGAGGTGCTTGAAGGCTATTGATCGAGATGGGGGACGAGGACGATGAAGGAGGCCCGTCTCTAATCGCCACTGGAGGAGGAGGAGCCGGCATTGCAGGACCCCCAGCATGCAGATGGCCCGGCTCTTTTTTTTCTTTGTTCCCTGCTGCTGCTATACCCTCGTCTTTTTTTTGTTTTCCGTGCGTATGATATTTGACAGATGCTGCATGAGGGGACCAAGATTAGGTGCTTTTTGCAGGGTTTTTGCCTCTGCTCGAGCCACTTTGACGGCGATGGCGATGGGGACGGAGGGTCCGCGTAACTTTTGACTTAGAAAGAAAGGCCCTTTTTTTTTTTATGTGCGTCCCGCCGCGTTTATTGGACTTTTGGTTAGCTTTGTAGGAAGGTTTTTGAGTTGAATTTTTGCCACTGGATCTACCGGATAAATTGGTGCATTGCGTTTTTGTGAATCTCGGATAGGGCTTTGCATAGATAGCTTATTCGATAGTGGGTAATGATATCTGACGTCTGGAGAGGTTTGGAGGGAAGCAAAAGCGGCTTTGAGGATGAGATGTACTGTAGCATATACGAAGGGTATTTTGGTTTGATCAATTCTTGAGGGCTCCGTGGGCAAGTGCTCCGATAAGAGGTTTGTGTATGAGATATTCGTCATTGTTGCTCATTCTTCCTGGCCCATGAGTAACATCTTACAGTACATGGTCTGTTGTAGAAATGAACCTGAGAAATTAGAAACACGTATGTTGCAGCTCAATGTTAAAGATTATCAAAAGTTAGAAAATGATAGTATCTTTGGTTTCTGATACAAAAGAGTATTTTGAGAGTTGAAAACGCTCTTGGTAGATGAGGGGGCTGAGCTCTCGAAAGTGAAAAGTGTTTTTGAACTTTGCCAGTTTTGTATCTCTACGGAGAATAAACTATGTGATACTGTTGTATGGCATGCTAAAAGATAGTAATTATATAAATGTTTTCGACTTAGATAGCGCTCAATCCGTAAAGTTTTCTTCAACGAGTTGTATCATCCCTAGCTTGTTCTGGCGAGGCTTCGTTCAATGGCTTCCTACTGTAATAGATAACATATCTGAACTGATCAGAGAAAGCGCTCTTATTCTGCCTATGATCTGACTCCTGTACTTCTAAAATTACCATTGGACCACAAATGCATGCATTGGGGATCTTTGCTCCAGATGCTACATCCTTTGTAAACACCGTTTCAGTATCTTGCGGGAGATACTTCGACTCTAATCACAGCCTTTACATACTCCTTGGGTGTGATTTAGATCTATCGATGCAATTAATATAGCTACGAGGAAAGAGTGTATTGAAGATGTGGTCGTGTAGCGGGATGACTGTGCTGGTCTTCTGCTGTTTGGCAATGTCTTGTAAGAAGGCTTTTGAACACCAGCAGTATAATAATCGTCTTCTTACATAGGTATAAAGATGAAGACTATCACAGTTTTTGCAGTGCAGTATATGCCTCTCACGTACATAAACTCTATGATTTGATGCTGTGTACCTCATTTTACGCAGTATGGCGTCGTAAAGCCTGACAAGCCTTATGTTGTAAGTATTATAGTTTCAAGTCAAATAAGGCCGTTCAAGTATGAGTATGTCACGGAGTATGAGTTGAGCCTTGTGATACTAATTTTTTACACAAGAGGGCTGTAATGCCGAGTACACAAGGAGTAAAGGGGGTGTATTGATGCTGGACACTCGAATATTACTTTTATGATTTCCATTACACTAATCCAATGCCCGTTATGTTCGTGTAGCCCTCCAAAGGTTGTGCTAATCGCGTCTACGCTCAAAACAGCTATTATTTTGTGGCCACATGTACTCAAAAGTAAAGGTCATATCCTCTTCTATCTGTCTTTTAACAATAACACGGAGACTAAACAGAAATAAACCACTTATATATAATGCTAAGGAGAATCCTTGACTAAACAACGCCTGCAAGTTGAATCAATCGCTCGCCAGCTTGGAGGTTGGCAAACTCGTAAACCTTGGACTCCGGAGGGAACGTCCCGTTGGCCGCCCAAAGATCGATCAGAGGCTGCATCGGCTCCAGATCCTGCTTGCCCAGCATATCCAGCGCCGTGGCCGTTAGCAGGAAGTGTGAGAAGCAGCTGTTCAGCTGCTTCTCCAAGTTGAGGTGGTAGTAAGGTTCTGAAAAGTGTGCCCAGTAGAGATGAGCATAGACTCGGAACATCTGGCGGAATATCATCTGACAGATGTCAATGAATTTTTCCGGGAATCCAGATCGCTTGCCGGTCCAGTCGCTCTCTCCGGCAAGTTGAGACAGCGGAGTTGAAGACATGGCAGGGTTGTGAGAATAAGAGACGCCAGCAGGATCGGTTGGGAAGATGGCAGTATCATCAACCTTTCCGGCTATCCATCGCTGCATAAGGGTCATGTATTCATGAGCCGGTAACTCGACTGGCTCACGTCGGCTATTGAGCCAAGTAAAAGAATGGTTTCTAAATTTGAAGTGAATAGATGCACTTGGATTGAAGATGAGTGAAATTACTTACGCTCCAGCGGACATTCGGGGACAAGATGTCGGGTTGCAGATGGTGTTTCCCGTCTCCTCCTTTGCGTGAACTACCTGGACAAAATTCCAAAGGTTGCGATAGTGTTCGACAACTGTGTAATGTTGGTGAGCACTGTGAACTATGGCAAAGGGTGCCAAGGAAATGCTACTGACCTTGATGAGCTACCCACTCTCCTTGCTCAACCGTCTTTGGCCGTGCGCTCAGGGTCATAAAGTTTCCCTTGACAATGTGCTTTGCGCAGTTGGAGTTGAGCCACAGCGGAAGCGGCCGCGGAAGGTGGTAAGAGTTGATAACATCATCGCCGGTCGCCATTGCGTCTGGTTGGGCCATTCCACCAGGCTGAGGAGAAGAGGTTGAGGCGGGAAAAGAGGGAGTTCTCTCAGGTAGCCTGGCAGAAGATATCTTGGGGGATGAGGCGACGTCGGATGAGGGATGCGGCAGGGGGCCCTGGGAACTTTGTGATGGGGATGGGCTTTTAGGCCCGCCTCGGAACCGAGCGTTGCTGGGGGATGTGGTCAGTGAAAAGACGTCAATTGTAGTCCTTGCAGTCTTTGAAGAACAAGAGGTCGACGGTGATGTGTCAGCGTGGTGGGCAAAAATGGTAGAGCAGAAGTGAGGAGAGACGCGTGAGCTTCGCTTAGATGACCTTAGCGTCTCGCATGAGGTTTAAGTTGATACGGATGCCGAAGCGTGCAGGGAATGGCCGGTGTGTGTATGGCTTTTATAAATAGAAAAGGTGAGTGGGAAAGGGGTAGCAAAATAGGAAATGTGATGAATGGGCATCAGGGGTGGAGACTGGCCTTGCAGCCTTTCCTCCTCTGCTAGAAGCAGGTATAAAAGGCACGCGAGACGCATCCAGGCCATGTCGATTGTTTCCAAGTGCAGCTGCCAGCTGCTATTCACTGCATGACTGCTATCGACATGAAAAAAGCTCCGTATACAGCATCATGGCTCAAGTGATGAGAGCAGTCGCCCAGATATCGATAATGCCTAAAAGTGGCCCCTAGGGAGCTCCCGTCCGGGGTGCCCAGCTCGACTTTCCTGGCCTCGTTAAACGGTCCTAGGCAATCCAGAGAAGCCCAAGCCTTGGGGCTTTGTGGTGATGAGGATTCCATTGGAGATGCCGTCGTGAATACCATTCAATGGCATGCTGGACATGTGGACAGGCTGCTCGAGACACTTGCCCCTCACCGCTGGGGATGAGATGCCTGTTTCAGGACCCCTCCTTTCGATGAAGCCTAATCGGGCAGTATTCCAAGAAGGGAATGCAGCAGCTGCGATATCAAAGGAACATACCTGCGCAACAAATTGCTAGGAGAAACGGAAGAAAAGCAAAAGGCGACAAGAAAAGATACACAAACAACAGCCAGAATCAGACTGCAGCACTTACATGCCAGAAAAGAGGTTGGACATTGCAAAAAGGCGGGGTGAAAATGGTGGGTGCAGTGGTCAGAGTGGCTCCAGCCTTGTCACGGGATCCTATGCAGAGAGAAAAAATAGGGGTGCAGGATAGCCGGTCCAGAGAGCTGCTGATAGGAAGGACTTGGTGCAGGCTGTCTTTGCTGGGCTGCTGCCGGGCTTGAAAAGTGGCCAACTCGGAGGCCCAAAAATAAAGGAGAGCTTCTCTTTGCGTGAGTTGTTAAAAGCTAAGGTATCCAAGCCGCGCCGACGGGTTGTTGGTCTTAGGTTCTAGACTAGTAGTACGTGACGAAGCCGTTTATTAACAGGTCGCACTTGGTAGCCGTTGAGCTGGCGGGCGCTATAACAAAGTACGAAGTACGAAGAGCGGCGTATTGACACGGGGAATTAGTGCATTTTGGATCGAGTAATGAGGTGAGCTGAGGGCAAAGGCACAATCTCGCCCCTTCCCCCTTGGCTAGCGATAGCTTGGTCGTGTGGAGGTTTCAGGTCGGTCATTTAGCGGCTGGTTTGTGCTATTGGTGGTGACTTTGCCAGAGTTGAAGTAGATTATTGGCTGTTGTCGACGAAATATCAGATGTAAAGCCACTTTTCAGTGCTTGATTACCTATGTGGCATCTAAGTATGCGAACCAACTGCGTGTATGAAATGCTTAAGATTCAGACTGAACCACTTATTAACATCATGAATTACGACATGAATTTAGAATTTGTTTCTTTCTTAAAAATACATCTTATCACATGTTCTAATAAAGTAACATCCTCTTTTCAACTCTCGTTCGCTCATCACATGCAAGATACTGCACTGCTACCCTATTCCCTAGCATTAGCTCACTCATAGCCAGCCTTGTACCCAATTAGGTGAGACAGACTAATGACTAAGCAGAATTGAGCCGATAAATGTGGCTGGTGCAGGCCTCACTAGCCACAGGCGCTGAGCTGCTGCAGTCAATTGTGAACCGCGCTCTTCCAGCGTGCTTCGCGCAGCAGATTTCGAAGCCGCAGCCTCGCAGCCCCATTTCATCCTCGCCCATCCGCTATTCGACCCATTGGTACACTGGTGCCTTTCCTCAGCCCAAGAATCGTTAGAAACAACTTTTTGGGTGACGACACTTTTGAAATTAGACACAATGTCCGATTCGGAGGATCCCCTCGATGCCATTGATGAGGGCGGCGACGACCTTTTCGGAGATGAGGGTGACGAAGGAGATGCCTCGCCCCAGGCGCGCATTCTAGACGACGATGATCTCGCCTCCGATCCCGAAGCTTACGGCGAGGCCGAGCCACGAGACTACGATGGGAGCCAGTCGCGACACGAAACAAAAGATAGGATCGTTATGGCCGTACAAGCCTATCGCCATCGTGTCCCGAAACCAACTGATGACGCGGTAAGTGTCTCGGATCGCTGAGCATTTCTCTGGGCGAACAATTGGCTTATGGTAGAACCAGCTTCGGATACTGCGCGTCCCAAAATTTGTTAAATTCCTGCCCGAGCCCTACGAAGAAGAATCATTCCGACCATCTGAATTTGACCTTGAGAATGCCAAGGCGGAACACCCAAAACACGTCGTTCGAGTTCGTAGGGATGCCACCACAAACGAACTGAAGAGCAATACGAATATTTACCGGTGGAGCGATGGCTCTGTTACGATATCCATTGGTGGCGAACAATATGAAATCCAAAAGAAAGCGCTGGCCCCAGGCAAGGGACAACCTTACGACGAACTGAAAGATGGCCACTACTACGCTGCGGCCGCTGAATTGAGCAGTAATCTGCTTATGACGGTGGGCCACTTGACAGAACAGTACACTGTCAGACCAAACAAGACTGTTGGAGACAATGCCCTGTCTGTCCTGGCGGAGAGAATGGCTTTGGCTAGCAAGTCATCTACTGGCGGTGACATGATTATCAAAACGACCAGGGACCCTGAGCTACAGAAGAAGCAGGCCGAGCTGGCGGAGAAGGAGCGGATGAAGGCTCAGCGGAAACGTGAGAATGCCGTAGCCAAAGTAGACGGTGGGCTGGGACGATCCGGCCGTGGCGGCCTGTCGATTGGCGGCCTGGAGGGAGCTCGATCTGGTGCAGCCCGAAAGAGAGGAGCTCCCGGCTCTGCGCGGCCCAAGAGACGGCGTCCAGAATATGATTCTGACGATGACCTCCCTCAAGGAGTCTCGCGGCATGAAGACTACGACTTGGACGATGGCTTTTTGGTGGGCAGCGATGAGGAGGTTGAGAGTGGCGCTGATGACGACGAAGAGGAGGACATCTTGGACGATGACGACGAAGATGAAGCACCTCGATCTAAAAGACAACGTACCAAAGAGCCCGAAGACGATGAGGATGCGGAGGGAGATGAGGTGGAACCGATGGAGACGTCTGGCAGGTCGGGCAGGCGGCGAAACGTTATTGACGATGACGATGACTGAGGCGTTTAATAGGGAGACTCGCAGTCAGGACGATAGTGTAACTGCTTGTTAACAGGGGCTTGTTGGGCCGTTTTTTTCATATCTAACATAATTTACTTGGTAATTGGTGTGCGACAAAAATGATACAGACAGGGGTTGCGGTCACAATTGCTCTACTTCGCACATTGATGTAGTCGTATGCATCCATTGCCATTCTACGTGTCCTTTTCAATGATACCATTGGTTAACACATTGATATTCAATCGAATGACTTCAGATTCATAAACTCACCCATTCATGAGTCGACTCTCTTGCTCCATAGCGTATACTAGGCAAAACAACGGCCTCCAACATGCTTTGATCCAGGCACCTGATGGTGGCAAAGGCGGTCCCGGCAAAAACGTTGAGACAGCATTATGTGGTCCCTGCGAGGCCTCCACTTTCATAGGAGACTGTTTTTTGGAATTTCTCAGACCAATGTCGAGCTCAGTAATTCCAGGCTGAGCACTCTTGTAATAGATGCTGAAGAAAATAACAAGGTGGCCGTGGATTTAAACATCAAGTCTGCTATTGATGCTTGGAGCAGGATATCGATAATGCATGCTTCATACTAATGCACGTTATCCGCTATCCATGAAGCGTGCCATGCGTCCAGCAGCGCTAAGCCGGAAATGTGGCGCTGTGGCGCTACCCCGGGGTGATCTCATACCCTTCTCAACAATCCATCACATGCTCATCTCTTTAATTAGCGGCCAGGCCGTGGGAAGCCGGCAAAAGAAGACAAGCCGGCAATGTAATCAATTGTCGGGGCGCTGGCCGGAGCTTGTTAGTTTGACCAGACAACAGCAACCAGAGCAGCAAAAACGCGCCTGCGCCGATTCACAGATACGCAGACAAACAACGCCATTGTTCGAAGACCTCAACACCTGCTACTGCCTGCATCGCGCTCCCGCCTCGACCTCATTCCTGCCAGCGTTTTGAGTCGATGATGCTGGCTTGACCTCCCCCTCGGCACGTCGTGAACTGAGCCGATCGACCCACCGTGCAACGTGTACCGACAGATACGGAGTGACAGCGCAGCCCTCGTGAAATGGTCTGACGCTGCGCGTGAAGGCGTTCCTCGGCAATCATGGGGCTAGTGCTGTCTATATGGAGGGTGGTGGTGGACGTGGCTGCGTTCTGGCGCAAGGTAACGGCGTTCTCATTGTTGCTCCCCGTCGCAATGCTCGTCTTTCTGACGCCCTTGAAGAAGCTCCTGAGCTGGTATACGCGAAAGAACCCCGTCAAGCTGTGGCTTGAGCTGCTGCGCAATGCAGAGACGTTTGAGGACTGGGAGGAGGCGGCACTTCATCTTGACAACTTGCTGGGCCTCGACTTATGGTATGACGATCTGCATTGGGATTGGAAGACAAGTCTACTAACCTTGATTGCGCTTCATAGGAGGAATAACCCAACGTCCAAATACTACGATTGGGCGCTTATAACAGAACGCCTAGACTCTCTGGTAATCGCACGAGAAGAGAACAACTATGAGCAGCTCGTTAATTTGCTTCGATCGGGCCTCGTCCGCAACCTCGGGAATATTTCCGTGCCGAAACTATATAATCGATCTTTCTCAGGGACAAAATACCTGATTGAAGAATATATTGCCCAAGTGGCTGAATCAGTGGAAGACATAAGTACTCTTCCAACGAGTGCTGCGTCTGGCCTCTATGCTCATGAAAAAGCATTAACAAATCAGATGAAATTGGATTTCATCCACGATACGAGACAGGCGTTTGGACGGAGCACACTGGTCCTTCAAGGCGGCGCCATCTTTGGTCTTTGTCATCTTGGAGTGGTCAAGGCCCTGTTCCTCAGAGGCCTATTGCCGCGAATCATCACTGGAACGGCGACTGGTGCATTGATCGCTGCGTTGGTGGCCATACATACCGAAGAAGAGCTACCAGGTGTTCTCCGAGGTGATGGCATTGATCTCAGCGCCTTTGCATCCAAGGGGAGAAATGAGGACGGCCAGATTCCTGCTCAACAGTCACTGGGATCACGATGGAACACTCTGATGCGGAGAATTCGGCGATTCTCGCGGGAAGGCTACTTCTTGGATGTTACGGTGCTTGAGGAATGTGTAAGAGCAAATGTTGGCGATTTGACATTTGAGGAGGCGTATAATCGCAGCAAGAGAGTCTTGAACATTACTGTGGCGACTGATGGTCAGGGGGCCGGCGTGCCAACTCTCCTCAACTACATCACCGCTCCGAATGTGGTATGTGCTGCCAAAGAGACAGTTAGAGTTATCTGTTTCCTTACTGACCTTGTTGATAATAGTTGATTTGGACAGCTGCTGTCGCCTCGAATGCATCTTCGCCATCTTTATATGGCCATTCCAAAGTCACTATCCTGTGCAAAGACGCCCACGGCAACATTGTTCCTTGGGCTCCGGCCAACACGACCGACTTCCGCCACTGGACGCATGCATCTTACACAGATCGAGACTCCCCCCTTCGACGAATCGCCGAGCTGTTCAACGTGAACCATTTCATTGTCAGCCAAGCCAGGCCCTATCTAATACCCTTTTTGCAATCCGACATGCATGGGCCGTCTCTAGTGGAGACGCGCAGCAAGACAACCCAGCTTTCGGCTTTCCTCGTTCGCATGGTGGGACTCGAGATAAGACACCGCCTGCGGCAGCTGGACTCGCTTCGTCTTGTACCCGCGAGCATCCGCCGCTTTTTGATAGACGAGCAAGTGCCTGCGGCATCGATGACGCTTGTCCCTGAAGTTACTGCCAGTGACTTTGTGCGCCTGCTGGAGACGCCCACGCAAGATACTCTGAATTACTGGATATTACGGGGTGAGAGGAGCGTTTGGCCTGCTGTGGCGGCGCTCAAGATACGGTGTACTGTTGAGAACGAATTGGATCGGTCGTACCAAGTTGTGCGGAAGCTCAAAGCGGGCGACTTGAGGCGCAAGGGAAGCATGGCGGGATTCGCTGATAACGGGCGTTAGGGAATAGCATCATGGCGTTTTTCACTACATTTTTTTTTGGGATACTCTTAATCATGTATTATTTTCTTTAGGATTAACTTAATATGGACTTGCAGCGGCTTGTTGAAACAGTCAACTGGCCAGCATAGAAAATCTGGGCGTATACTATGAATGGTTCATACCGCATACTTCATTTATATCGCCTATTCAATAGCCAATCCCCCCAAGAAGGAAAATAAAAAAGAAGAAATTTTGTAACGATGAGCGAATGATAGTTTGCAAGATATTTCGAATGGTTGGTTGGAAAGGCAAATAGATAGCAAAGTCTAAAAAGAAAACAAAAAAAAAGAAGGAAAAAAACAAAGACTGACGAGTGTGGGATTCGAACCCACGCCTCTTGCGAGATGCGAAATCCTGTTTAAGGATCAAGATATTATCTTGAGTCGCACGTGTTAGACCACTCCACCAACTCGCCTTAGCGCCTTTGTTGTATGGAACCGGTCGAAATGTTTCTTATACGGGGTAGAGCCTATCGCCCACTTACCTTACACCTCGCAACGATTAAGTATCGTCAACGACGCTGGCAATTGTCTGCTGTTTGGATTGCTCACTCGGAAGTTCACCTAATGGCACACATCCTCCTTTCTCAATGGAACTTCAATCAGCCTGATGTGATTATGTGCTGTTAGACCAATGGACGGCACTTTTACATATGTACGCAATGACCTTGCTCTAAAACAAGTAAAAGAGGGCAATTAGCAGACGACTTCTGAACTTAAAATGGCCGCCAATGGATCCGTGAACGTCCTATAATGTCAAATGCAGTAGATGAAGCTTAGCTTGGCAGGTCTACAGGAGGACTAGAATCCATCAATTTTAAGAACGTCGTCTTATTGACTCGCATTGCTTGTTCCGATACATGATAGCCGTTGCGCACTCGTTGAGTAGATCCAGCACGAAATTATCCAAGAGGTCTTAAACAATGGTCATTAGGTAATTAAGTCCACGGCTAAAGCGATGGTAGCATTAAGGTTGAGAATTTATGCCGCAATAGGATGGCTTCTGCATCCATCGCGTGGGCGGCCTACAACCGGATATAGACGTTCTGCTGCCGTGGAGCCAATCAACCTCGGGCTGGAAGTGAAGATCTGCCAAGAAACTCAATATGTTGGTGCAACTCCTCGTAGTGCTACCCCGCGCGACTTACACCATGCTCAGAGATATATAAAGGGGAGAAAATAGAAAACACATAGGATGATATTGCGTCCTGGAATGCAGATTTCTCCATGATCAATACTTTGCCTCTCTTTAAATCGATCTTGTCGGTCGATATACTTCAGTCTTATAGAGCGAGGTTGAACAACTTCTGGGGAAGCAATGGGAGGTACCGATAGCCGGGACAGTACGCCTGAGGGCCAGGAAACCGATGCGCTCAACTCTTCGGCGACTTTCAACTCTGGAGCTATCAATATCGAAGAACAAAAACGATCATGGAAGCTTACGCTGCATCGCGATCGCTATTTCGGGTCGCTTCTCTTCAACGTAGCAGCATTTATTCTCCCCGCCCTCTACGGAACGCTATCAAAACTCTGGGTGGCTGACATCGATTCTTCAATGGTGGTTACGACGGATGCCTACACCTATATGAACACTGCCTCTGAAGCCATCAACGAGGGCCTGCCAAGGGCTGCCTGGGTAATCATTGGAGACAAGGCATCCCGGAGTCTTGCAGAGCGCCTCCAGCTGACTCACACCTTGATCGCATTCCAGTCTCTGCTTGGGTTCATCTTGAGCATAATCTTCCTGGGCGCAGCACCGAGGTTTGCTGACAGTTTTGTGCCGGAAGAGGTGCGGGCTGCGAGCTTGACGTACGTACGCATTACCTCTTTCACTGTCTTGAGCGGTGCGATTGAGACTGCTGTTGCATCGGCCACGAGATCCTTGGACAAGCCTGACGTCCCTCTGGTCATCAGCTCGGTCAAGTTTGCTATTAATATTATTTTGGATCTGTTAATCATCTCTCGCTACCATGTCGGCTCTTTCCAACCAACTGTCAATATGCAGGGCATCATTCAATTGGCCTGTAATTTGACAGCCGCGCTCGTGGGACTCGCTTATTTTCTCTATTTTGTGAGCATCTCTGCCCTCCGCAAAGAGCGTCAAGATCCTCCCGAGGATCATTCCTCAGGGAGCCATTCTTCTACTTCTCCAAGCATTCGAGGACTACGGATTTTGTTAAAGCCTGGATCCATATGTTTCGCGGAATCAGCCATCAGAAATGCGTTATATCTTTGGCTCGTCACCACTGTTATTGCCTTAGGGTCGGTGTATGCCACTGCTTGGGGAGTTTTCAACACCATTCGTTGGGGCTTGGTTATGGTTCCTGTCCAGGCACTCGAAGCAACATCTCTCCAATTTATCGGCCATAAATGGGGACACTGGCGACGACGCGTTGGAATCCATGACAGAAGGCCAAAGGCAAGCTGGAAAGACATCTATGTTATCATCAACCCTGCGCTACGATCACTCGTGATAGCCCTGATAGTCGAGGTTCCTATGGCAATATTTCTCTCGGCATTCGGCGCCCGGCCTTTTGCGCTCTATATCAGTGGATCAAGCGAAGTAGCTGATGTTACTGCGCACATGTGGCGGACGATTGACTGGTGCTACATCTTTTACGCAATGTCAACACAACTTGCGACCATTCTGCTGGCTACGAGGCCGAAGTGGTATTTGTATCAAAGCTTGGCAAGCAACTTGCTATATGTTCTCCCGTGGGCAATAGTGTGCCAAGTTATTCATCTAGATGAAAAGAATGCGTGGACTTATCATAGCCTCATATTTGGTGGCAGTCTTGTTTTCAGCTTTTTCGACGTTCTTATAGTGGTTGGCATCTGGATGTGGACTTTGTGGGCGGGGAGGGCGAGGCTGGAGATGGTTCAAAACTAGTTTTAAGGCAATAAAGAAAATACCGAGGGTTCAAACTTACAATCTCCAACATAAATCGTTGAATCCATTGCCTATATTAAGATAATAATCGCTCTTTCCAGCTGTAAGGCGCTATTGGTTTTCTCACCATGCTGATACACAGTTTGTAGTTAATCTATCTCTATTAGTACTAGCAAATTATCACGGAATCCTGTTCTTGGATAGTAGTATACTTCTCCATCCTGTCGGCTACTGCATCACAGATAATGGATTTCCCTTACTTAAGTGACGACCGGCTTCGGAGTCCTAGATTTGGCAGCCGATCTGTCTTCAGTCGCCCGGGTCGGAGTGGGTCTCCCCAGCACTGCTGCATTTGTGATCTGATGAGGGGTTGCTTTAAGATGGTTCAAGATAATAACGACAACTTACACATAAATTCACCAAGGAAATCTGGGTTTCAATTAACAACACGGCTCTTTCACCAAAATGTCCATGACAGTTGAAGATTGCACAAAGGTTCGGCCGGGATTCCCGCGTCCGACTCCCAATACCCCGCATAATGTTATGGAGCAGTTCCGGATGAGGGGCAAGGTTGTGGTTGTGACGGGAGCTTCAGATGGAATTGGCCTTGCCGTGGTAGAGGCAATGGTGGAGGCAGGCGCAAATGTTGCCATGTGGTATAATTCGTGAGCTGCGCCCTTAGGTCCCCATTGTCCGCAAATTCTTCTTCACAATATGCTAACATCGGCCTCGAGAAACGACGCTGCAGTCGAGAAAGCCAAGAGCTTCAGCGATACTTACAAGATCAAAGCTGTCACTTATCAAGTCGATGGTAAGACTCTGTTGTATCTATCATGAAAACACACCTTCGCGGCTAACGTGCCTCATAGTCTCTCAAGCTGACCAAGTGAGCTCAACCATTAGCAAGGTCGTCAAAGACTTTGGCAAAATCGATGTCTTTGTGGCGAACGCAGGTGAGTTCCAAAGAGCATTACGAAAATAAGAGGCCAGACACTGAAATGACTTAAGGAATGGCAATCTCCAAGCCTATTTTAGAGCAAACACTAGACGAATATCGTAAACAAATGTCTGTGAATGGTACGTAATCCCGATATTTATCTACTGGTGAGTTCTATGCTGATTGCGCGCAAAGTGGATGGCGTAGTGTTTTGCTCTAAATACGTCGGCGAGGTCTTCAAAGGCCAAGGCTTTGGAAACCTAATCATCACGTCCAGCATGAGCGCCCACATTGTCAACGTGCCAGTGGACCAGCCAGTGTATAACGCGACCAAGTCATTTGTCACGCATTTCGGAAAGTCTCTTGCTCGTGAATGGCAAGACTTTGCAAGAGTTAATATAGTGTCGCCTGGATTCTTCGATACGAAAATGGGCGCAAACCCTCTGGCTGTCAACGAGGCTTATCGGATGTCGACGATGGGCAGACAAGGCCATGTCAAGGAGATTAAGGGTTTGTATTTGTATCTCGCTAGTGATGCATCAACTTATATGACTGGAAGTGATCTCCTTATTGATGGAGGTTATGTTCTCCCGTAATGGATGTAATTCCAAGAAGACAGATGCTTGGTTAGATAGCCTTGGAAGATTTTATAGCGTAAGACTACACTAGTTTTGGTGTTACTCAGTTCTCATATCAATAGAGTCTCCTTCAACTCTGTACTATGTATAAACGCATTGCGTAGTATGGCTTGAGAGATTAGCTTCAAAATTTCGATCCGGCAGAGTGGTAAAGACTAACGCCCAAGATGTCTGAGTGACAGGCACAAACACCACGAAGAAGCTAAGTTGACCATGTATATTTAAAGTATCGGGGACATTGCAATAATATATAGGTGTAGAGTAAGTATCTGCTTTAATCTACGGTTGATTTGCTAGATTTGCTAGATTTGCTAGATTTGCTAGATTTGCTAGATTTGCTAGATTTGCTAGATTTGCTAGATTTGCTAGATTTGCTAGATTTGCTAGATTTGCTAGATTTGCTAGATTTAGTAGGCATGCTTGGTTCTAACTATTCGAGCTTGACTCGATCAGATGGTCTTGAGGATCTTGTCCCTGGAGACACAACTGCTGCGTATTCTTTATGGATCCAGTAGTATTATATATTCGTTATAAACATGATGTCTAAATTTAACGCTCCCAAGGATTTCCTGGTTCGTTTTACATAATGTTGAGACATATATAACAACCGTGCGCGATTGGATAGAGGGTTAGTATTACTCGATAAATTAGAAGGCTTGCTGAATTTTGGATTGCTTATACTATCTATGGCAATAAGTCGGGTCATCACTTCACCTGGCAGTGGCACTGCGGAACGTCACATAAGCTATACTATGTATTAGCATCACTAAGTATTCTTTTCAATATAATTACGTACTTTGGTCAGCGGTGTAGCTCTCTCAAATCTCTAGGAGTAGAAAGATCAGCTCTATTCCTGGGACCTCGCCTAGATCTATTTCAGATTAAGATCGGCGAGCTGCCTTGTTGAGTAAGTAGCTTTCCAAATACATATATTCCTGACGTCACAAATACTGGCCCTGGCTTATTTGCTCTCTCATGTAAACTTTAGTAATAACCTTACAAGTAAGTATTAAATCTGGGGGAGCTGGGGTTGGCTGTATAGGGATCTTGGCGTCAGCACTAGAAGTTTACAGCTCGAAGACAGCGATATAGTCAAGGAATAGTATTAGCCAAAACCAAAAAAAAATTATTTTTTGGAATGAAATAGGAAATTCTGTGCGATAAGATATTACTGAATACGAGGTTTCACCAAAAGTGCTCGCATCATATCTCGATTCTGCTTCGAAAGCTACTTGTTTTTCAATTTGGGGCATTAGCTAAGCTCATAACATCAAGAACCTCGAACAGATATATAAACTATCTCATCTCCTCATCAATTACTATCAGTACCAAAAAACATCGAAACAGAAACTTATCAATATCTTCCGTGAAACCGTACTTCTTAAACATCAAAAGATGTTTGTTCTTCAAGCCATCACGTCCGCTCTCCTCTTTGTTGGAGCAGCCTCAGCTTCCGCTATCGATTTCTCCAAGAGAGATGGAGCCGTGAGCCTTGCAAAGAGAGATCAGAAGCTCACCGTTTCCCACTGCACCGGATGCCTCGCAGGCCCTGGAGGGGGTCCGAGCTGCGTCAACAACTGGTATGTCCACTGGGGTGATGACAAGCTCGGTTCATGGTAAGTGTATGCTCTATCAGCAGAATCCGCTATATTCTAGCTATTTCTTCGAGGGGAGAAATGATGATACTGATTGAGAGATTCTAGTAACGACAGTAGTTTCCTGTACGACGACTCATCCTGTACTGGCCAAATGCCTACGCCGTCCGGTACAGGCGACTTCTCAGCAAGCAACTGTGGCGCAGGACAAGATCAGGTGTTCGCAACTGTCAATGCTGGCGGGAACACATACACTTGCTATAAAGCTGCTGGTAGCTTTAGCAACTTTTGTGGTGAAAACTATGCCTGCGATGTTTATGCGAGCTGCTACGGCCCATAAATGAACACGAATCTTCTGGCCTGTATAAGCAACTTGATTTAACGCAGCATCTTATTATTCCCGGTAGAGGATAAAGAAGCGGTATGTGGAACAGGGATCTATGTCCGATTGATCTATGCATATATATTCTTTACATATGTAACTTAGCTAAAGCCGTTGGAGTATCTCATAACCGTTCAGCTCATCTATCCTGAATGGCGGAGTTTACACTGTCAATGCTTGAATTGTGAAGTAGTACTTCAACCTCTTAGTCGATGCGCCGGCTACGGCTGTAGTCGGTTTTCCATTATTAGCCCCTAGCAGCATGTAACCCTTTCTGTTCCTTGGTAAGCGATAAAGGCGTATTACTACTGATAAGGTGCGTATTATCAAGGTGCTCGGAAGCCCACGCTTGTAGCTTGTTTTTGAAGAAATCTAGAGCTCACAAATGAAGTACTTGCGGACTTTCAGCCGCGGATCTCGCCAAGGAAGCTGGTGAAGCTGCTGGATTGCACATAACAGCCAGCGGAGTTTCGAAACACTTATACGCCAAGAATTGATTTGCAATCAAGTGGAGCAAACTTGTCCGATCTCATTTACAAAGTGCGGAATCCTTTGACGGAGATCAATTGGCTAGCCAATAATAGAGCATTTGTTATTGCCTATTTGTTGCTAGTGCAAGCCTGCGGCCTCTAGTTGCTTCATGTCTGCAACCTAGAGTCTTCTGCGTAGCGAGCCAAGCCATATAAACTAAACACATCTAGTTACGACGCTGGTTGGCAATACTTACACATCTCATACGTCAACTCTGCTTTCCTAGACCATCTTATATAATACTCTGTCGCAGTTCATACAAAAACAATGCACTGGCTATATCGATCCAAAACATACAAATTTCACCTCATTGCATTTAGTTAAAGCGCTTTGATCTCGTATTACCTTGGCCGAACTCTCATCTCTCTCTCTAGCGCCATGGGCCAACCACCTATTCCTCCGACACCCCTTGACACCAGTCTCAGCGGCAAGACCGTCATTATCACAGGCGGCAATGCTGGTTTGGGATATGAAGCAGCAAGACAATACCTTACTCTGGGTGCAAATCGTTTGATCCTTGCCTGTCGCTCTATTCCCAAAGGCGAGGAAGCTGCTGCTTCTCTGCGTGCAGATCCCACTGTCAAAAAGTCAAATCCTGACGCTTCAATCGAAGTGTTTGAGCTCGATCTTGACGACTATCAGTCCGGACTTCGTTTTTCCAACAAAGTGAAACAAGAAGTCAAAGAGCTCGACATCCTTCTAAATAATGGCGGGCAAATTACATTGGATTACAAGAAAAGCAAAAGTGGCCACGAGCAAAACATGCAAGGTAAAGGAGATCAAAACCATGGCTGAACTTTACTATCCATGCTAATCAAGCTCCTCGCGAATCAAGTAAACTGCTATACTCACCTTCTCATATCCCTCGAGTTGTTTCCGCTCTTGCGGTCGACTGCTGCGATTCGAGGGTTGCCATCACGCATTACTTTCACGGGTTCCGGAACTCAGATCACGCAAAATACTTTGACCAAGAAGCCCATCTCACCTGGCAGCACTATTCTCGGTCATTTTGACGACGAAGCCAACTATAACAAATACTTTCGCTACGCTGATACCAAAACTGTTGTCAATGCTTACGTCCGGCGCCTAGCTGCCTTGGCGCCCTCTGAAGTCATTGCCAACAACCCCTGCCCCGGGCTTGTGCAAACGGGCTTTGACAAGAACCTGCCTTTCTATCTGAGGCTCCCTATGCTGGTTTTTCGTAGGGCTAGGGGCCGTACAGTAGAGGAAGGTGCTCGGACACTGGTCTATGCTTCTGCCGTTGCAGGACCTGAAGCTAATGGCAAGTTTTTGCAGCATAACAAGGTCGATCCGTGAGTGTAATAAGATAAATTCTTAGCCAAAAGAGTGTTTGCTGACTGTAGTCAACAGGGGCGCTGCTTTTCTCAATGAATCTGAGGGAGAGAAATTCATCAATACGCTCTGGAAAGAAAGTGTGCAAGACGTTGCCGCTGTAGATCCTAGTCTGAGCTCTTATGCTTAAACCGATTTAGTTATACCCTGAAATGACGTGAGTAATGGAGTGACATATGTTACGAATGAAGGAAAGATATGGCAGAAAAGGGAACCGAGAATCTTCATAATCGGCTCATGATAGAGCCGCTTCCTTTTTCAACCCACTTTCCTTTTTTCGCACCATGCCAGTTTTTCCCTTGCCTGTTCTTTCTGACCTTCTATTTTTTCATACGTTCCACTTAAGGCTGTTGAGAGAACTAGCTTTGCAGCCTCTAAAGAGATCAAGGGCCAAAATTAGTGGAGGATTGACGAAACGATTGTCGATTCTGGCCGTAATGAGCATGGAGTCTCGGTCAAAAGATTACTTGAACCCAGAAGGGCAAGACTATTAGTACTGGATAAGAAACGGGAGATATGAAGGATCTCTTTATTTAGTTCTTGCAGCTTTAGAATTGATGCGGGCAGCTATTGAGCAGGAAGATACTTTAATTTCGGGTTGTCTCCTATCTTGTTTGAAGAATGACATTAACTAGTCTATTATGATCACAAAAATAGCAGCAGATTATCAGAAGATCCCAGCAGTATCCCAGCAGTTGAAGATATAGGCTAAATACGTCTCCGAGCTACAGTTGGGGCGGTAGATAACCTTTTTTCAAGTAAATATTATGTGTTTATGTCGCTTGACTCCTTAGAAGTTCGCGCCACCGCACTGAATTGACCGGGCATTGTGGAACCAGTAAGCCGGAAAATCAGCTTTCCTTGGCTCGTACCACTGGCGAATATCTGCCAAGCCTGAAGGGAATATTGTTTGGGATCGGAAGTTGCCAACGTCGTCTTGGCAGTCACCAGGCTTTACGGTGAATGTGCAGACAATGTCTTTGGGAGAAGATGAAGTCAGCAACTTTCAGCAGAGTCGTCTCGTCGCGACACTTACTATCAGGCATCCAGATAGATCCAATGGTATCCCAGTTAATTGCATGGCATTCATTGACGGTGTTATAAGTGAGGCTTTGGCTTGGGCCGGTATAGTTCCTTTGGCACTTTAGCAGTTGTTTTACGATATGCCAATCGCGAGTAGGCAGAACTTACGGGCCGGCCCATATCCAGATGGTGTTGGGGGCACGACGAGCAAGCTATACGGTTAGTTAGTAGTGGCTACCGAGTAATACAAATACCTCAAATCACAGACCTCTGGGATAGGAGGCTCAGCTTGGCCTGTTGGCGAGCTGCTGCCGATGTGAGCAAGAGCAGCGATAGAGAGCAACACGGCGTTCTTGATGCCAATCATGATGATTATGGTGCAATTCTGAGATAAGATCCTGATGTTTAAGGACGCGAAGATGAGAAGAATGACTTTTAGGGCTGGCAGATGATCGCTGGCTTATATAGGTTTACTTGTGTGGAGATCGAGCACATGTTTCGAAATACAAGCAGTTCCGTACTGTACACTTCCTTTTTTTGAGGGCAATAGGATACTCCTCGATAGACTATTTCCACAGGCGCTAACGAAAGGGCTATTCAGGCGGTCAACAAGCTCATCCGATTACCTTCTTGCACTGCCACCAGCGGTGAGAATACTTCCACCAATGTTGTTGCTGACAGGCCAGACAAAAGACCAAGCTAGGGCGTAGTTTAGATTAATTGCATACTTGGATCGAGTAATGATCTCACGTCAGAATCACACTTCAAACTATATGCTGAGTTCCACCGACATGAGCTGAGCAAGAGATCCAATTGACTGATATTAAAAGTCTTCCGTAGACTACTAGGTGCCGGGAACCTAAGGCGGCATTGGGCGCTAAAACATGATTTGCCAGCCAGGCGCAAAGCACATGCGGGAGGGGTGAGTTAAAATTAAGTCTAAACAGGTGCCTGGGGGTTAGCAGGGAATGCCGTTGGATTCGACCTTCCTCGATGCTGTCAATAATTCGCAATAGATCCTCCAAAACAAATATCCATCTCACTCTCTTAACTTCCGCTCTATGTATATCGTATGGCAAAAATAAGTTGCCGGGCTGTTTTGATAAGGGATTATACCATGTGGGATTAGCAAATTACAAAATTCTACCTGTACCCATCTGACCAACCAATGGTCATTATGTAGCAGGCAATGTGAGTCAGTCGATCTCCTACAGTTACTGCTACAGCAACTCTTGCCAATGGGCTCGCTTTAGATACGTGAATATGTGATCAAATTGGCAGCTTCGGATATAATAGCGGAGTTTCTCGTAGCCAGCTTACTCAAAGCGCGTCTACTTGTGGAGATGAATGCAAGCGTCTCGAGAATAGCGCCGGTAATGGGACGGCTCGTCCAACGCTAATATGAATACGATATTCGATACTTGGCAGTTAAAGTAGTGAAGGGAGGCAACAACGAGGCAAAGCATATAATCACTTCAAGAGATGGGAATATGGAACAAGATATTAGCAGCTCTTCTGGTAGACAGTAGAAGACACTCAAGAGAAAATAACAGCATTAGCTGATGGTGGATCTCAAGCGTTCAGCTCGTGGAACCTGCTAGCATTGTTGTAGAGACCAAATCCGACTTCGCCGACTCCAAAGGCGCCATCAAGGAGACGGGCGCTGAAGTCCTCGGCATAAGCACGGGGTCGCAGCCGAGATACTTCGTAATTCTATCACCCTTTTGCTTCCTCGCCTCTCAAGATGAGTTGGAAATAACAGAATATCGAAAATCCCCTTTTCGCAAGACTATTGATGACGCATTTTGCCACCTTTTTCGCTGGGTCGGGCGTGAAGAACTTGCTATCCCATTCGCTGAACACTTCCCTTGGCCGAGCTTTCCACAAAAGCGATCCTTGCTGTCCAACATGGCCGACTTCGTATTTGAAGATGGATGAATTGGGTCACGGTGATCCATATTTATTTCCCAAATGGCATTTCAAGGAGATGAACGAGCTCTTCAGCATCTGCACCATATCGGAGCTCTATTTGGCCGCCCATGTGGTAACCCCCCCGGGATGAACAACATCATGGCCATTTTCTCGGTAAGGATGCTGGCAACAGCACATGGACCCTTGCTTCTGTAGATCCTTTCATAATATCGCCAATTGCGCCGAGGTTTGTTCATCGATCTATAAAATTACGGTTTCCCCCGCAACATCGAAGGGACAATACTTGCAATTGCAGTACCAGTCAAGTCATCTATGCCATTGAGTGTATTATCCATACCAAGCCATGAGTATTTGACTACTTTGGGGCCGACGGTTGCCCAGCTGTTCATCGCACTTGATGTGCCTCAGACTTATAGAATGGAGCTCACTAGAGCGGAGCGCGTGACATACTTACCTATAATCACAATGAGCCATTCTGGAACGCTCGGTTTGTTATACTGCTCGAGGGCTTCAAGGCTGTATAGGGTTTCCCTTGAGCATCTGTGAAACTCTTGTCCTTTCCCTTCCCTTTTCTTTTACCACTTTAGTTGTGTTCATCTGACTGAAGAAAAGTTTAAGGAGGTGTAGTTATTTGCAGTAACCATCAACGCGCGGAGAGTATTCTGACGCAACGAAACGTGAGTGCTATAGGAAAGCCGATTTGTTGAATTCAACAATAAGCTAAGCGCATCAGCACGCTCCTTCTCGGTAAAAATTGAACAAGCCATTGTTACTTCATTGCAGAAGTCAGCCGAGTTTTCCGCAATTGACAGAAGCGTTTTACACGTCAGAATCCCCTCAGTTGACAGGCGCGGAGGGTTGAGAAACATCGTTGGTAGGCATCAAACAAAAGTTTCTGGATCGACTTGTTATTATATTCAAGCGATTGAGTAATGGAAGTTGCTTCCTGAACCGGCGATTATTGCAAAAGTCGTTCGGGCATTGATATCCCGACGACGCGGTTCATCCGGCACGAAGTAGCGGATTGCCGTTAGCAAGAAAGATGACCCGCCATTGTCTCTACCCTTGCACTTATCAGATGGCTGCCGGTACGACGTCTCACTTTACTAGACCTTTGAGAACTAGTTGGACGCAGGCGTCTGCCCTATTTCCCAGCATTTACTCAGCAGCCTTCAACAGGGTCAATGTAGGAAAGAGAATTAATCATCAGCTACGGAGCTACGAGAGTAACACTGCACTGCCTCAGCTGCATCATAATTGTAGTTTCAAATGGCATTCTGCAAGCTCAGCCTGGATGCAGCTATTCCCAACCCTTCCGTGGGCAATTAACAGTAGCTACGAGTAGATATTGATGTTTGTTCGTAATTTCGTTCCACATTCTCGTGACTAGGATAAGACTATCGTAAGTTGACCAGGGAGTATAACAGCCTGAATGCCCGAGTTGGGCAGAGTCGACGCGGCTCAGCTTATGCTGTCCACTAAATATATCCTCGCTTCTTGCTTTACTAGGCGTTTCCAGCTTTATAACCCTGCGCCCACCCCGCCAGCTGACCTACAATTGGTGCTCATGCAATCCTGCAGAATCCTTCGAGTTTCAATCCCAGGGGCTTACCGCCCTACTATTGAATGATGAGGCTCATCACAATGAAAAGGGCGTGGCCTAGTTTGCCTCGCGGTCGCAGGAAGATTGCATGTAATTAACTTTTATCCACTCAAACGTGGCATCCTGTCCTAAACTCCAGACATCTTCTCCCGCCTGCCAGTCGCAAGCTTCATTCGTGATGAGCACGACACTCAATCATGATAGCGAGGGGCTGGAGGTTGTACCAGGATCTGAAAACCATATCGAAGGGCTGGAAGTAGCACATAACCATGGTTTTGACGGGTTACAAGCATCTCCCAAAGTTCAGACTGTGGACGGACTGGAAGCCGTGAGCAAGGACGGCTCGAGCAACATGGCCATGATGGAGGGTATTGAGGGTGCGAGATGGAGCAAAAAGCAAAACCCGCAAAGAAAGAGATTATGGCTCATCGTGGCCGCTGTCGTTCTCGTGCTGGTGATTGTAGGAGCCGTGGTGGGCGGCGTTATTGGATCACAAAACAGTCACAAGACCGCCGCAACGCCAAGTTCTTCCTCAGCTCCGTCTTCAAGCACGAGCGCGCCAGCATCTTCAACTACAACTTCTTCTGTTGACGCCAGTTCGGGCATTGGGGTAACGGGGTGGTGGACGTCC
Organism: Trichoderma sp. 2475; assembly: GCA_038502285.1. Taxonomy (NCBI): domain Eukaryota; kingdom Fungi; phylum Ascomycota; class Sordariomycetes; order Hypocreales; family Hypocreaceae; genus Trichoderma; species Trichoderma sp. 2475. The sequence goes on from JARPVV010000004.1 coordinate 1,901,962, forward strand.
AATTCAGACTTCAGTATTCGCCTGGCCTACCAAGGAGACGATAGCTATCTCCACATGATGGAGTACAACTCGGGAGATAGCGGCTGGTCGACGATGACTATCCTGACAGAACTAGATATGAAACAAGGCAGTCCGATCGCGATGTCTTGCTTCAACAATCCTGTCTACTATAACTCACAACCGACCAGTGATAACGTGAGCAATACTTCCATGACTTTGCGCCACACATGTGTCGTATCTAACGAGTGGCGATACAGAACTTCACGCAAATCGAGATCTTCTACATCAGTGACAGAGGCTATGTCGCAGAGTGGTGGACGCGAGAGCAACAAGTGCCCGAGCAACGAACATTGAACGGGAATGGTTCCATGTCTCCCAACGCCTGGAAAGCAGGAGTGGGCTCCAGATTCACTTCATACTGGCCAAGTGTCATCGTTCAAGACGAGACAAGCCAGTTGCAAGAAATATACTATAACGGCAGTTGGTCGCAGAACAACTTGGGCCTTGCCGTCCAGAACCATTCAGCGTTTGCGGAAATTCCTGTTTCCATAAAGGGAGGACAAATAGGAGCTGAGAATTTTATTTATCAGCGGGACGATCAGAAGCTGTTCATTGAGGGAAGGAAAGATTCTACCACCAGCGTGAGCACAGGTAAGTTTTGACGTCTCATCTTTCATATCGTTGAGTTCTTCGAATCTCACATATAGACAAAGTAACTATACCCGCCATCACTCTGCCGGCTGAAGCAGCCATTGGAGCGTTCGCTATCCCACGCGATTCGTCGAGCAATCCCGCTATGAATAGCTACATACTATGGCAAAACGCCACAGGCGCTATCCAGATGACATGGGAGGATGACAACACCGGATGGCGAACCTCGTCGACTCCAGCGTCGCTTGGCGTCCCCGACAACGGCTCAGGCATAACTTGCCTCACACCAACCCTCTTCGCCGTAGGTTCTTTGCAGCCAGGGTACAGCATGGCCCGCTGCTACTATTTGATCAAGGGACGGATAAGAGAGATTCAATACGATGGATCCAACTGGTCTGTGGTTGGAAACGTAATCTGAGTTGACATTTTGGGAGACTCTGTGCGGAGTTTTGGATAACGCGACAACTTTGGTGGTAACAACCTTATGTACATTAATTAATTAGCTTTAGCGGGACATTTTTGGAAATCTCGGATCTTGGCAGCGCACTAATACCATTTAATCGGAATGAAAGCAATGTTTATTTGAAACCTGTAACTTGTGAATGCACGCGAATGAAGCTATTTTGTTTTCTTTTGTTTTTCTCGAAGCCCGTAGCCTCTTAACAGCCGCTTCTTTATCTAGTATCAACCATTTCCATGAAAAAAAATAATAGCCATTTACTCTTGCTTAGTCTAGGTTCAATTCTTAGCTCTCGTCTATCCTCAGTACCATGGCTTTGCAAACGATGAGCAGCTAGAATGCCGCTTCGTAGTTTTGCGCTTCGAGCTTTAAGCCATCCAGCACGCTATTGACTTCAATTGTCACAATTGCATTCTTTGACTCTATCGCGCAATGCAGTATTAAAATGCCTTAAATTCAATATATTTTCGAGAACCGATGTCGAATTGTGGGATGGTTGTGAAGATTTGCGCTCTGAGTCAGACTTGTAGTGCGTCCCTCTCTTAAGGATGCTTTTTATCTGTGACCCGTCTATGTTCAGCCCACGATCGGATGGCATCAAAATTTTTGCACACATGCGTTGCTCCCGTTCCATCTGTACCATTCAAGGGACTGTTTGGAATGTGGCCTTCCAGGGTTGTATCTCCGCAGCAGGTGACAGATTGCCGCAAATATCGAAAGCAGTGCTGAACATGCTCTTGAGCATCTGAGTCGAAAGCGGACAATTCGGGGTCCGTGCGATATTCGGAGGTTGGATCGAGAAGATTGTTATACATATCCATGACGATATACTAAATACAGTTGTTAGAATTCTGGGAGTAACATATCAGGAATGGATTAAATACCAAGCAGTGTAATTGGTGGAATACAGCGATCGAGTAGGTGTTATTCCCTTCATACATGATAGGCTCTGGTAAATCATAATTGTAGAAATCATTGACTTTGAGAAACCCGTTTCCTTCTACAAAGCTAGATGTATCAGAGCTTGGAATTCTCTCACATAGGTTATCTCTGCAAAGTGCGACTTACTCGGCATATATGTAAGCCAATTTTCCCGAGTCTCATTCCTGTCTTCTTGGCTCAGACTCTTGGTCGTCGCTGATCCATCTTTCTCGAAAAGAACCTGATGAGTAGGAACTGTGCTTAAGTTAGCAATTTGCTTTTGATGTGAGACGTACTTGACTAACATCTGGGGATCAAATGGTTCCTTTCGCTTCCTATTTGCGGCTGATGCAAGGAGCGTAGTTGGAGGAGGATAGTCGCCGACGCTATTAATTCAACAACGCCGATAGCGCTCAGAATGATCGAAAAGGTCCAAAAGAGGCTCTTCCTTTGAGTTTCGCCCTTTCTTGATTTCAGTTCATGGTCGATCAGGAATTCGTTGGACCCGCGAGAGGGCTCGTCCTCGTTGAAGTTATCTTGCATTCCCGCAGCGGACTCGACTTTGGCGAAGCTAGAAGGCATGCTTATGACGATGCATGAACTGGCTTGAGTGTTTATATCTTCATAAAAAGGACTGGTAAAGTCAATTGAACAGATTGAACAAGTTTGGAACTCCTAAGACTTGGAACGCAGAGAACGAAAGGCATAAGTAACAAAACATACCATTCTATCGAAGCTCTCAATACACTGCTCTGGTTGGTCTGCTAACTAGGCCTAGGTAAGATACGGATTGATGTGGATCCTGTGTTGTTGGTTCGGCCAAACCTAGTTCTATTGAAATGACTGTAACCAACTTATTGTCATTGGTATAAGGGCGTTAGACTCCTTATTGAGTTAGCTCCCTTGGCTTGTATTGAGCATGGTCCATTATTCAACAAAGGATAGTTCCTACAGCCTAAAGCCATTGGAAACTTTTCGAGTCATGTTCGGTGACTTGTGCCTGACTTATCGGGATTATAATGCCCAAAATCTTCATCGCGCCCTGGCCATAGTATCTTGCTTAGTATCACAGCCCGTACATTTGAAGCAATCACCACCAGCCATCCGATTACAATCAAGATCGTCATGGCACTTGCCACGCCTTTAATGCCCTCGCTACCAAGCTCTTCGCCGATGAGACACGTCGCAATAGTAAAGGCTGTGTTTGGGAAAACAATTGCCCACCACGCCATAGAGAAGCGGATGCGTCCCTTTGCTATGCCTAGAGTAAGCGCAATGAGGCTGAAGGAAAAGAACCAGAAAGCCAAAGCCCACAGCCAAATGCCAATCCAAAGAGCAAGAACCCTTAATATCTGTGGCGCGGCGGGAAATCTGGCAAAGTAGGCATAGTTGACCGGGATGGATCTAGAGAGGCCGATCAAGCCTGTTGCTGTGAACCCCGGCGGTCCTACTGCGATAAACATACCGGGGCGCATTGGAGGCGCTGGGAAGCCTTCCTGCGTTAGTCGATAGAGATATAAAGCGTACAAAATGAAAGCGACACTGAACCCCAGACCCAGATAGGTAACTCCTGCGACGAGAATGGGCAGTCGATTCGAAGGTGGCTGCGACGGCGCAATTGTGGAAGCCAAAACTCCGGTCAATAGGGTGGGAAAGATGGGAAAGATCCAAAGGGGACTCATAGATTTGATTTGAAGCTTAGCCCCATGAAAAACGATGGTGTATTGAATTATTGATGACAGGAGAGCCAAGGCGGCATAGATCCAGAAGCATACACGAAGAGCCACGGGTAGCCACGGACCTGATGCTGGAATGCCGTATATAGCTGAGTTGGCCAGGATAATAGCTATGCTCAGCAGGAATGCCGGGAAGAACAGGCTCTCGGTAGGATGCAGCAAGCTCGTCTTTAATCCTCGAGGCGTCTTTATAAACCGATATGTAATCGCAGCGGTGGAGAGAATAAACATAGTCATGGACATGATAAACGCCACTTTGCCAATAGCATTAAGGCCATCGAAACGGTGAGGTGTGTTATGGAAAAGAAGGCCCAAAACTCCAGTGCTGATGGTAATTGCAAACCAAGCCCATGTGAAATGCTTCAGGCGTTCGCGAACTGGGCACTTGTATCCTGGTCTGCAGAGGCGCTGCTCTGGCGCTCGAAGTTGTCCTGTTTCCCAGTCGTCCTTTTTAACATCAGAAAGGCCAAAGCTATCTGGAGTCTGGGTTATTCTTTCTGAAGGCGGTGGCTGTTGAGCTGACATGTTTTCATGTCAAGTTTGTAATACCAGTGTATCTCATCTGGGTATTGATGCAACTTGGGACTCACAGATGAGTATGAATCGAAACTAGCTCTCTAAATAGTTATTCTCTAGTGAGTCGCATTTGCTCCCGACGAGGTTGATAATCCTAACGCCAAGTTGGAGAACCAGTTCTGGGTGCTGCGCTACTAAACTTCATGCCCCGACGCAGCCGGTGTACTTCAAATATAAAGAAAACATTGACTATACAATAGTCTTTTTTGCAAGTTGCAGCTATGATCTCTTTCCGATTAGGTTTCTGCTAAAAGTCTTTCTTAAACTCTCGATGCGAAGCGTTATATGAGACCTAACTTGACTTGGTCCTAGTGCGGCGTTGTGACTGAGCTTTATCCGATGTTAGAGGAAGAAAGCTGAATTTAGCTCGTCCAATAAAATCGCTGGTCGTTCATTAATGCGTATCTTTTTGCTGACAGATTACTATAGCTGGATACTTTCAGCTCCGCTAACGGCTTTTGGTCAGGATGACTCAACTTTACTATCTTTTACCATGCGTTCGTTCAAAGTAGAGAAGGTCTATTGGGTTGAGTTAGCAAAGGCTGAACAGTCAATCGAAAGGCTTATGGCACGGTGTACTAGGGGCGTCATGGTAACCGGTTTGATAGATGGTTTAGTCCGCTCACGTTGCTATAGCGTGGCAAGGCTGGGCCACGAGTTAAAGCAAGCGCGGTTCTTCGCAGCTGTACTTGTGTATCAAACGTTGTTTTAGTATCCTCTCGTAAGTTTGCTGTCGTGGGATTCTGAAATCGGGGCTGGGCTGTTGTTGGGAGGTACCACGATATATAGAGCCAAGGCGTCAGATGCCAAAGGTTGCCACGTAACGGTGGCGGCCCATTAGCGCCGTCTGTGTAGAATTCTACTTGCCTCTTGGCATCTTTTAGTTCATGTTTTGACGTCTTCTTCTCTTTACACCAATAGTTAAACAGGGTAGTAGATACGAAGAGAAACGAGATGTGGATAGAGTCGACAGCAACGCGTGAGCGTCGCCGCAAGCGCAAGATAATCCAGCCATTTCTCGATGAGCAGCCGATGACGGGACCCGCTCAATATACCAAAGAATATTTTCGACAACCACGACTCCGAAAGTGTGTTTTCAATCCCGATGACATTGTCTTCGAGTCTCGGCTGGGATACGGAATGGACGGCTGCGTCTGGAAAGTTCGATTTGGTACAGAAGGGCCGTACGCATTGAAGGTGGTGAGTATCAATCAGCTTCAATGACTTACCTGGGATGCTCGCTCATTGTATGACACAGTTCTGGGATCAAGCTCCGCCTGAACCGGAGGGGCACTACTATGCCTTGCAGCGAGAGTGTCAAAACAACGCAGTCCTTCAGATGGTGCGCGCCTCAATCGCATCTTACCCAGTCTTTGTGCTTGACGAGCCCAAAGGGAAAGAGGAAGCCAGGAAAAACTATTACTCTTTCTGCAAAGAAAAAAGCGACTCGAGACGCGAACATGGCATTTCAAAGGAAGGCCAGACTAGGCTTATGCGGCGCATATCATCGCTACCACGCATGGCAGAATGCTACGGCTGGCTGAAACTACACAGCAAAACGTGGAAAGGCCTGCACTCTAGTTTAAAGGCTCCCGATGTGAAGATTGACAAGATAAGGAGGTACATGGAACCTGATATGGAATACACTGCACTTGTTTACGAGTTCATCAACGGGGGCGACAACGAGCCAACGGCTGTAGAGAAAGTGGCCGATTTCATATATCACGTTGGAATATCATTTGGCTCTTCATCGCTAGCCAAAAATTGGACGAATAGCGTTTTAGTTGACTATGCGGATATTATTTATCCAGGCGGCTATGGGTGGCGCGAATCTACGTTTGGGATGAGAGACGCAAAAAATATATTGTTCGACGGGATATGGACCGAGGAAGAAAGGTTATTGTTCGAAGGGATATCGGAAGAGTAAACTATCGGCCACGATTCGCGTTGCTTGTTATAGACTGGAGCTCGGCAAGTGAGTGTACAAGTATGCACACTATGTAGTAATTGCAAGCATTATCAGGGCCAGCTTTCTCATTATGGAACATGCTAATTTCTCCAGATATTGTTTATTCATATATAGCCAAGCTGCTACGAGCTGTCGGACAGCCAACTATTAGATCCACGCAGACCGCTTTAGAGCACAATCACAGCCCAGATTGTGGAATCATCAAGGAGCAAGAGCAGTACATCGATCATTTTACGCAGCTGGTGCAAAACCTTCAGTTTGTGATCGCATCTCATCTCAAGCGCAAGCTTCATCAACCCCAGCGAACGTCAGCTCACTGAGTCAAGAGCTTAGACGGCGCTGGAGTGGGGATGCCGAACCGGAATCCCCACGGCCGGGCCAAGCTCCGCTGGTTCCATATGACGCAGCACAGAGCTGCAGCCAAAATCTGCTGCTACTTGTCTCGGATCAAAGGCGTATTCTGTCCAATGCACGTCTCCTGCCTTTTGCTTATTCAATGATATCAGAGTCAGACAAGCCAACAGCAGGAGCCAACTTTCAAAGAGAGCTATAAACTCGCAACAATCGCGCAAAGTTTCCATGTGCGGATACCTGAGCTCTGATTCAAGCGCCACAATCGGCGACTAGCTGATCGCCCAATGTCCCCACATCGCAAAATTTATCACCACATCACTTACACTCTTAGTCACTCAACCTCAGCTCACTTATCCACTCACTCATCAACTACACCTTCCTCCCGTTGGTATATCCAACACTCCAACGTCCAAAAGCAGAAACTCAAACATAATATTGAAAGAAAGCCAGCCCATCATGTCGTCCCCCCAGGCAATCACCTCCATCTCCCTCCAATCCCTCCCCAAGCTCTCCCAGGGAAAAGTCCGCGACCTCTTCGACCTCGACGCCAGCACCCTCCTCTTCACGGCCACTGACCGCATTTCGGCCTACGACGTCGTCCTCGCCAATGGCGTGCCCCAAAAGGGCCTCATCCTCACCCAGATCTCAGCCCATTGGTTCTCCGTGCTCGAGCAGAAGGTGCCCGGCCTGAAACACCACCTGCTATCCCTGTCGGCCCCGGCCTCAGCTCCCTTGACGCCCGAGGAACGCAACTTGCTGCGCGGACGAACCATGACCTGTCGCAAGCTCAAGGTGTTCCCCATTGTAAGCCAAAAGCGTCTTACTTCCAGGATCTCCCCCTTTTCTGCTCTGCAAGCAGTGCAAAGTAATAGATCGATTCTGATATTCGCTCCATTAGGAAGCTATTGTGAGAGGCTACATCACCGGCAGTGCATGGAGCGAGTAGTAAGTTGATGACCCATCCCGCCCCCAGCTTTACCCCCCTCTCATCTTGGTATTTTGAGCCGGGATCGCAATTTTCGGCAATCAGCCATCTCCCGATGTGGCCCAACCAGAAGAAGGAAATGAAGAAGAAGCGACGAGCTGACAAAACCCCGGCTTCCAGCGTCGCCCACGGCACCGTCCATGGCATCCCCCAGCCGGCTGGGCTAGAGAAATGCGGCGCGTTCCCGAACGGGCCCATCGTAAGTTACCGTGCAAACACACCCAAATTAACGTCCCCTTGCCCCTGCTGCTCCCAATCTATGAGTATCACAAATCACATAGCTTCCTCTCTACTATGCCCTGCCACGCAACTCGACGCCACCGACGCTGCAGCAAGGGCGCTTCACGTTCATACGAGGCAGAGGACAAAGCCACAAGCTAATTCCCAAGCAGTACACTCCTTCCACCAAGGCCCCTGCCGGAGAGAAGGATGAGAACATCTCTCCCGAGCAGGCCGTCAAGATCGTCGGCGAGAAGTATGCCGCCCGAATCGCAGAGCTGAGTCTCTCGGTGTACAGCGCCGCCGCTGCCTATGCCCGTGAACGCGGCATCATTGTGGCCGACACCAAATTGTGAGTTGTAACTTGTCACCTCCCAGCCTTTCTCACTCCGTCTCTCATGCACGCACGGATACACATTGCGGCAGCCCTAGCAAGTAGTACTGCTACATGGCTCGCAATCCCTGAAGATGCAATGTCCCTCACGTGCTGAATCACATCTCGGTGTTCGTCCTCATACGCTAACAATGAATCCTTAGCGAGTTCGCCCTGGACGAGGCAACTGATGAAGTTGTTCTGGTGAGGCGCCTCCCCCACTTTTAGGAGCGGCCACTCCTGCTGTCTCCCCAAAAAATAGTCATAAACATAGGACTAACGTTTCACAGGTCGATGAAGTCCTGACCCCGTACGTCAATCCCGGTCAAAGAATCCTCCCACCGGCTGTGCCAAGCCCTATTGTAACTATACAAGAGTCCTAAACGCATACTGACTCTCCTCAATAGTGACAGCTCAAGGTTCTGGAATGCCGCCGAGTGGAAAGCCGGCGTCGAAGCCCCATCGTACGACAAGCAGTACGTTCGGGACTATCTCACCAGCAATGGCCTCAAGGGCAAGCCAGATGTAAGTCACACGCCCCTCCAGGGCACTTAACACACCAAGCCCTACCACTCCCCGCATCGAGTGAAACAGCCCGATGGCAGCCCCGAACCGAAAACTCCATATTTGACTCGCGATTACTTCTCCCCATGGTTGCACTGATACATGACTAATTTGTTGCTGCTCCTCGTCCTAGGTCGAGCTTCCCGAAGCCGTCGTCAATGAAACTGCTGCCAAGTACCAGGACGTGTTCGAGAAGTAGGTCTCGCTCCACTGCGGCTCCTAACATAACTCACCCACCTACGGGGTAGGATGAAGCCAAATGCTGACCACCAACTAACAAAACAATAGGCTAACGGGCAAGACGCTGGACCAAGCTCTGGCCGCTTTGGGCAACGAGTCATGAACACCCGGGATACCATCCAAATTAGTTCAGTAAGAGATAGGCACACGCGTACTCATGTGCATTCGTGCGGATAGGAAACATAAACAAGCTGCAAAGCGTACTGGGTTATTAACATATGATTGGCTCCAGCTCAGTGGCTAGCCGAAAAAGAGAACGCGCAGGAGATAGAGAAGCTAAAGAAGAAGAAACGTGAAAAAAGCACTCGTGTGTACATCTTCCGCTCTCAGGACCCGAAGCAATGCTATCAAACCTTGATTCGGGTGAGATCCCTTCACGTAAAGAAAATTCAGATCGGCCATTAGGAAAGCCTCCACCATGGATGGTCTGCTCCAGACAGGCGAGTGGTCAGAAAGAGAGGCTCTCAACCACCTGTTCGCGATTGAACCAGGGATGCCTGTGTAATCAGCCGTCTTCTATTCGCTCGGGCTGTGAACATATCGGACAAGGATGCGTCGCGGCGCGCTAGAAGGAAATGAATCTTTCTCGAAGATTTTTGAATGGCTGGCCGGCGGCCTCAATCCTTGCCCGTATTAACCTGCCAAAAGTAGGCGGGCGATCATACGCCAGGTTATTGGCCTGTACTACAAGTACAATCGCTGGCGTCCGCGCTCTACTGTGATAGGTCATCACTGGCCGCGTACTACTAACGTCATGCAGGCATTGGACGTGGAAGTTATCTCTAGCATCGCCTCGGAATTCTAGAATTCTAAAGAAAAGGCGCTCAACAGCCCCTGCTGCTGCAGATTCGAATACGCCTACCAATAGACTAGCGTTGCCAGCTCATCCATTCAATTGTAGTGGCCGTCGGGGTCTAGTAAGTATCTAGATTCAAGGGCTGGATCGCTCGAGACCTGCGGAATAGTAAGCCAGGAACGAGATTACGCCCGCGAGGTTGCCTCGGCCATTGTGCCGACTGGCGCACAGGATCTGGAACCATGAATGCCGGTCTTGCTTGACCAAACAGGAAGTGCGCCATCCGGGACTGATGCATGAGAAAGAACCAACAGAGGAGAGCAGCTGTGGTCCAATGAAGTGGTTGTGATGCTAATGGTAGACACTGAGCTGTCATTTATGATCTTGGCCATTTGCAAGGATATCTGCGCATCAGCTGAAACAAGCAAAGCGCTTGCATGTACCTCTGCTCGCTCCAAACCAGAATCCGAGCGCTTGATTATGACAAATGGATACAGTATGCCAGATGCAAATGCAAATAGCAGGTGTAAATTTCAATTGGGTTCTGAGAATAGAAACACAAGCGGTGACCGCATCAGCGATCGTCAAGCAAGGCGTTCTGCATAAGGGAACCCGGCATTTTGCTCGTGTCACACACTGCAAGTCGATTGCGGCAACGACCTCCAAAACTGCGGTGAGCCCTGACCAGCTGAGTGCAATCCTGCCACGGCCATCACCGATTGTTGAAGCCCGACTATTTTGGATGGTACACTGCTCTGGTGAAGAGAAAAGTGCTGGCCTTGACCCGTCCCTTCCCCTCATGCCCCCTGCAACCATGTACCTTTTCAGATGGGGCTGCATTCTTTTGCTCATTAACGCATGCAGACTGCAGATGCATACATGTATCCTGCAGAAACAGGCTGAGGGGTGAGGCTCTGGTCAAGCAGTTTGGGGTGGAGAAAACAATTCGCTCATTTTTTTTTTTTCCTTTCTTTCCTCTTTTCTTTCCGCCATGCAAGGGCACTTCGAACGTCTCCTCAGCTTGCCGAGAGGGAGCAAAAATAGACGCCTTGGCTGCCTAGCGACAGAGCAGGCTATCGGTTTCCGCAAGGACCGACATAGAACGCCGAGAAAGCGTTGATCTGGAAGCTGTAGGTGTAAAGGGCACGCCCTGCTAATGGCAAAGCCAAATGGGAAACATTCAACGCCCAAAGGGCGCAAAGAAAGGCCAATAATAGGCCCAGTACTCTCGGAAACCAACATCAGGTTGGCCACAAGGAAGTCAAGCCTCTGCCGCTACCAAGAAGATGGCTAGCTTGAGCGACATCGTCTCTCTCGACAAGGATAGCTGCAAAGATTTGCAATCATGCGCACACTCTCTGTGAGAGCCCGTTGGAGACGCCCCCGAGCCGACGCTGGGCTCTGTCTGGGATGAGTTCGCTGGCAGAAAGCCCAACCGAGCAGGGCTGTTGTGCTGGTCGTGATAGAGTAAGCCGTCTCTATACAAGTGCACTGCCTCTTGCCCACCCCCCCTGAACGTTCGTGAGTTGTCCAAACCATCAGCCTTTTGCCTAACCCTTATCGCAAAGCTCGGAAGTCTGCAAGTCTTCTGTCGTGCATTCTCAGTCTGGGCAACCCCGGTCACTCCTCTTGGCCCGCTGGCAAAGTAGCTTTGAAAGAGTCGCCTCCAAGGTGCTCCAGCTGTTGGCCAAGCCTTCGGTACTTGGGGTATGTATCCGTTCCATCCACCCCATGCCTCACCTTCGCAGGGGGGCAGGCAGTTGCAAGCCCTCTTCGAGGCGGGCGCCATCAACACGACCAATTATCGTATGCCACTTCACTTCAGAATGTTCTTCTTTCCGCGCTAAGTCGAGTCGATCACGCCAGTTGCTTCGTGCTCCGGGCTCGTTCGCTTTGTTGTCGCGTGCGGACGCAGGTATAAATTCCCACTGCTCTCCCCCTCTTTCTCTCTTACCATCCTGACCTCTTCACCGCAGACAACACACGCTCCTTTCTTGCAACCCGCGTACTCGCCGCTCCTTCAACCCACGCCAACGTATTTCAATAACTCCCAAGCGTCCACCGTCCTCTCATTACCGCGATGGCCTCCTACCCACAGTCTTTCGATCTACCCCAGGCATCCGATGCCTCTCGAAGCCCACAAACTCCCAGCACCCAGAAGATGGCTGGATCCATCCGCGATCCGTCCAAGACGGTGTTGAGTGCTCTCGGGGATCCCTATCTTCCGGGAAGCGGCTGGGATTGTATCCCAAGTGAAAGCAAAGCTGGCCCCGAGACTATTGGCAGTCAGACGACTGGCTCCATTGTTGATGCAGCTGCGTTCAACAACACCGCCGGCCGCGCTCAGAGTGGTCTCTCCAAAACAAACGTCGATGCTTTCAATGCATTGGACAGCGACTTGGCCTCGAATGCTCACAAGACGAGCGGCTTCCCAACCTCCTACGTCAACGCGGATTTGACGAGCACCGCCGATACGGCAGCTTTAAACCAGCAGCCAGAAAACAAAGATGCAGGAGGCCCTGACAGCAAATCCTGCGATGATTTCTCCCATATAGGATCCTGGGTCCAGGATCAGTAAGATGTTTCGAAAACAATCGAGTCGGACAGTGAGACGACCATACAACGATGTCACTCAACATATATCAACCTCAATAGCCGAAGCTGTACCGACTCCAGTGGCACAGACGTGCTTTGAAACAGTCTCATCGATATGCCCCCAGAAAGACCATGATAAAAGGTCTTAATGTAAAAGATGTTCCAATACAAAAGTCGAAACAAAAAAAAGAGATGAAGAACGAGAATGAGAGCGAAGACAAGAGACGAGAATGAAGAAGCGGTGATGAGAACGCCGGTCGGCGACTCGCGACTTGCACACCGGTCTTTCCTCTCTACTTCTTTCCCCTGTAATTTTTTTTCTAGAACGCTGTTTCCTTTCTTGCCTTGTGCTTAGCTAAGTCAACGGTTATCGGCCATCGTCCGACCTGAGTCAAGGCCTTTTTTTTTGTTTTCTGATTTATTTCTTTTCTGTTTTGTTTAACCACGGAGGATACCAATTTGATCAAACAAAGAAAACGCGTTTCCCACGAACAAGAATATGGCGCAAGAGAGGCCTTTTTCACCCTGTACCCTACACATGTATTTCTATAGATTGAACATTAGCTCAGAGAAGAAGATGGGTAAATCACATCACATCACAAAACATGGCAGCATCAACACTTACATACTGGAATCCAATGTCCGTGATCCCATCATCAACTGCGCTTTGCTCTCCATGCTGTCCACCCAAGGCCGTCATCTTTATGTAACATAACAGCCCGTGAAACCCATCATCAGTCACTTAAAGAAATCAGGCATCCATCCATCTATCTATCTAATTCCTAATAAACCGATTGACGCCCAATTCCCTCACATCAGCCCAAAACCTCATCCGACAAATTCTCTTCCGACCCCAGAGTTGTCTGTCACGAAAGCCAGCCCCTTGCAGGGATCCCAAAGAATCCAGACCGGGTAGAAAAAAAAAAACCTCCGAAGAATACTACCGATTTTTTTCCCTCCTCCCTTTTTTGGAGCAAGAGTCCCACGCAATCGATCGCGCGCGCGCCTCGTATCCCCAAAAACTCAATCGGATCGAACACGAGCTTTAAAAAAAACACGAGGGAACCACTGCGGTTTGCTAGCTTTTTAGCCTGTTTCTCGGCTGACGATCCGAAGATAAATGAAAAAGACAAAAAACAATAACAAAAAAAATCGGTCCCCCCTTGCGTCAGCTTATCAAACGGGTTGCAGTTCCTGCATCGAGCCGCCGTCATCCCGTGTGGCTCAGTTTCACCTCACCGCCAAGGAAGACCAGGAAGCGAGCGCCGCATCTAGTCTTTCATATGTTTGAGTGTCACGCGATAGTATTCCACAAGAGATCATGTTGAAAAGCATTCAAATGCACTGCAGAAAAGAATTCACATTCATCGCAAAAGAAAAATTTCATTGTAGATCAAGTAAATAGAAGAAGAAAAAGGGGGATATAATGCATTAATTACCACTAGAGTACATGCAGGGGCTGACATTATCGTCAAAAAAGAAGTTTAGGTAGTTTTCCGTACAATCGTCATTAGATATTGGGAAAAAAAAAGAAGTTGACAAAAAGGCTGGGACTTGTCCATCCTTCAGCCACCAACCCTCCGTTTTCCTTTAACAAGCTGCCCTGCTGTATGAAGAAAAAACAACATATAGAATCTTGCCTCAAGATATTAAATTTAACCGGGTACCAAAGAAGAAAACCTTAATGCGCAAAATAAAAACATTAGGGAGGGACTCTTTCCGCTCCCCCAGCGACTTTGCTATCCACAAAATTAAGAGAGGAAGGCAATGGCCAGGGCAACGCCGGCCACGAGAGCGATGGGAGAAGCCAGACGGCCAGCAGCGCTTCCGGGAGGGACAGTGGTGATGGCGGGTTTTGAGGAGGTCTTGGCAGCGGTGGTTTGAGCGGCTGTAGCAAGGCAAAACTGGTTAGCGAAATCTGAAGCGAATCTCGTGCGAGGCAAACTCGTTTCATCGGGTCTGTAGAATACGTACCAGTGGTGGTGGAGGCAGGTCCAGTTGTCAGGGCAGAGCTGGTAGAGTTGTGCTTGGCAGGAGCAGAGTGGCTGGTGGGAGCAGCGGTGGTGCTGTTTGAGGCAGCGGTGCTGTGAGCGGTGGTGGACTTGACCAGAGTGGTGGACTTCTCAGCAGAGGAGGTAGCCTCGGTAGAAGTGGGAGCGGCGGTGGCCGTGTTGGTCTCCTTGGCGCTGGTCTCGGAGGCGCTCGCGCTGGCACTGGCGCTGGCAGCAACGTCGCCCTGGACGGGGAACTGGGCGCTGTAGTTGCTGTCGCCGTTGGAGTCGGTGATCTTGAAGTTGTAGGTAGCAGAGGGGATCTTGTCCAGGGTCACGGTGACAGAACCGCCGGTAACACCAGCTATCATCATTGTCAGCATTTCATGGACGGCACGTTTTATGACAATAGAATCAACTCACAGGCGAGAGTCTTGACATCCTTCAGGTCCTTGCTGGCACCAGTCTGCAGCTCAATGGTGCAGGGAGAGCTGGCAGAGCAGCCGGCGAAGGTGATGGTGAAGGGCTGGCCAACCTGAACATCGAAAGAGACGTTGGTGAAGGAAGGCTTGGCAAGAGCAACGGCGGCAAAGGCCGAGACAGCAGCAGCAGAGTACTTCATTTTGAAAGCGTAAAAGGACGATTAAAGAACAGAGTCTGAACGAGAGACGAAACGAATCGTTTTAACTGGCAGGTAGACTGGTTAGTCAGGCTGTCTCGGTTCGTCGATCACGCAAAAGCAACAGGTAAGACTGGTATGTTGATAGCGGAGGGAAAGATCAAGTTTCTCGCAGCAGATCGGTTGCTCGGAGAGGAATGTGAAATGATGAAGGAAGAAGAAAACATCAAAACAAAACAACAAACAGAAGCCGGAAAAAATAGTCAAAGCCGTCACAGCTACCAGGCACGCGTCCAGCTGGCTGCCAGACGCAGAACGGCCGTGCTTTCCACCATCGTTGGAACTATCGAATTGCCTCTCTCCACCGTCGTCTCTCGCATGTTGCCGTGCCGCATCAACCGCCGCAAGGGGGGCTCGAAGCGAGAGGCCTGAGAAATAGGGGCATCATATTTTTTTTTTCTTCCCAAAACAGCGGAGTGGTTTTTGCTCGACAGATGCACACAGGTAGAAGCAGAGAGAACGAACGAGATAGGCCAGGGGTGGGTACAGCTGAGCGCAGACAGACGATCCGTGTAAATGGATCGCGATGCCGCTTAGACGGGGGGTCTTGGCAACAACGGCAAAAGGCAGTAACACGAACTGCTCAACGCAAACAAACAAAAAACAGAAACTTACTTGCAAATGAAACTGGGCCTACAAAGCGAGTGATCAGGCGCGGGATAACAGAAAGCAAGAATCAAAAACTTGCAGAGGCAGGACGGCAAAGGGTAATTAAAGCACTTGGAGAGAGCCAAGAGGAGCATCGGTCAGGAGTGGAGCGGGCGTTGGAATTGATAGTCTAGCTCCATTCCCAGCAACAGGGGGCCCGGCCGGTGGAATTAGAGGGGCGGCCGAAAGCACAGAGAGAGAGAGAGTTGAGTCCAGTCCTCAGTGCCAGGTTCTCAACCGCTCTGGGCCCTTGTCTAGCGATCGCATGCACGCCGGCCGGGTGATTTCCCGGGGGCGTGTGTCTCTGCGCTGTGGCCAAGCTTTTCCTGCGCAAATGTCAGTGCAGAAAGCTGGAGGTCTGCATTGGAGCGAGGCACTGCGCGCTAGGGCCTGGCACAAGCTCCGGCGCCACCCAATCAGCGGCCGCGGCCCCCTGGTCCAGCGGACGAGCTTCAGCCCGCCAGCGCTAGGCCAAATAGCCCCCAAGCGCTATTAGCCAGGGCCCCGCGACTAATCAGGTTCGAGCCAGGCACTCGCTCAGAGGCCAAGCTTTCTTCTGTCCAACCCCCAGAGGAAACGGCTTCGACTGGGCATAGCATGACACGCAAAGGAAATTTGGCCCACCCGCCGACATTGTTTTGTGCCTGTCAATTCCAATTCCCGCTGGGGACAATGCCAAAACGGCTGCAACGGCAAGCGAGGAGGGATACGCATCAGATGAAAAAAAGACTGAGAGAAAAACAAAAAGACACACACAACGGAAGAGGAGAGCGGATCTGCCTAAACTGGTTTGCATAGGAGTGAAGCGACGCAGCAAAAACAGCATGCAAGTACATGAATGCATATGCACACGAAATCAATGAAAAGAGGCGTCCTTTTCCCGCAATCCTACGTACGCCTCGCTTACAGGCACAGCAAAGCTACTCGCTAGACTGGAGCTCCTACGAGTAATAAAGCCAACCAAACACCACGGCAGAAAAAACCAAGAAAACAAAATGATCACCTTATGCAAGGCTATCGTCCAATAGCCGTGGCGAGCGCAGCACCACCCCAGCTGTGGCCTCTGCACCCAATAGCGCGATCGCCACAATGGCTCAAATACGGGATTCTAATCGCCATTGAGTTTGCGCAGCGGGCACCGGCATCGTCACCAGCAGAAAGCTTCTTTTTTCTTCTTTACCCTCAACTGCTCTATTTTCTACTACTTCCAACGCGTATTGGTTTTTCCTCTTCTTGCCGCACCGAATATGGGACACGCAGCTCCCCCCAACCGCGCGCGTTCGTTACACCACAGCTTTTTCTCCACTGCAATTAAAAAGAAACATCCATACAGGAAAAAAAAGCCCGCTGCTAACCACACAGCTTGTGTCTTCCTTATTTTTTTCTTCTTCTCCTTCACTTCAAGCTTGTTTTTCCGTTCCCACTCCGAACCGCCCTCCCCGGCCTAGAACACCCAGACAACCAACCTGCATTTGTCTCCATACCGAAACTGCGCTTTCTTCCCAGACTATTCAACACATCATCACGGCGCCATTAGCATTAGCCTCTCCCCTAAAACAACAGCCGGTCCCCCTCTCCTCTCTGCGAAAAAGAAAAGTGGCCCCCCGGTGGCGCAGAGTCCAATCAACCACCCCTGGCTCTTCGGCTCATGCCCAAACGGGCAATCTCCATGGCCAAAAACGCCTTACTACCGTCCGCCTTTCGCGATCAGCTCGGCAGCCCATTCGACACATTTCACACAGAGAATGAGGCCGGTTATGCTTGAATTTCCCATCACTGCCTAAAGTTTTCTTAGGATCAGCCCGCATGCATTTGTCTGTTGCACAGCCCGTTCCCTCTCCACACAGCCATTCTGCAGCTTGCTTAAGTCTAGAGGTTAAACCTACTGTAAGAGACGAAGCTGTCACCAACCTATCTCTCCTTTCCCCATAATACCGACGAATGAGCAAAAAACAAGCATGATCCTGACTGCAGAGTCACATAGCCAAAACTCTGAATTGTGCCAAAAACGCAAACTCCCGATCTGCAGGCTGCCCTCCCACCCACGAACACGTAACTAACCTACATCATCACCTGCATCATCATCGTCATGCTTCCACTTTGCCAGCTTCCCCATCATGCATGCGGGTGACCTACATGCACTTTGGCCTCAAAAGTCCAACGGCAACTTCAAAAAGAGCTCGGCGTATCCCGCATTCGTCCCTCTTCCCCTCTTCCCAACCAAGGCATCAAGGCTGTGCTCGTCCATTCCTCAGGCATCACAACATTACTAGCAAGGACACCAAACAGACGCAAAACCATAACAGGCCCGACCAAGAGCCTCATTCCCCAGCTCCAACCCCAGGCCCCCCTTATTACCTCATCTCCTACATCTCTCGTCATCCTGCTCTGTCTTCCTCTTTTTGCGCCTGCTACACTTCCCCGATGCGATACCTGTGCCCCCTTCGCCTCACTCCAATCCAATCCAGTTACTCTCCCCCTGGTCTTGCTTCTAACCCTGTTCCAAGCACCATCCCATCCCCCGCAATTTCCAAAAGAGCCATCAGCCAAAGACAAGCCCAAAATTACCGCCTCATCATTGGCGCCCCCCCTGCACAGGTTCTGTTTTGTCTCACGTTTCGTGTGGAGTAAGCAATCGATAGGCAATCTCCCTATCCCTAACAAAGGGGCTCCACACACCTACTTTTATACTGGTCAAACGCTGTTGATTTTCCGCCACGGCGCCTGCATGTCAAAATTGCGGCTTTGGAGGCGCTTCGCGAGGCGTTATCTGGGGAAATGACATGTACTTACATACATGCATTGCTGAGCAGATGGTAAGGAAATTAGCATTTGTATTGACAGATGCTCGTAGTTGTAGTTGTGTAACAGCAGTTCGAACCCCTTTGTCGCTTCGGCTAGGTACCGGAAGTAAACTCCATTCTGTCTTGGGCTCGCGGAGCAATCTGCCCGTTTTCAAAAACAAATTAAACAAAGTCAACGCGCCCATGTCTGTCTCTCTCTAGCAGAACGGCTCCATCGTATCCCACCAGACAACCTCGACCAATGCTTCATGATCGCCAAAACATCTCTCAAATCTCGCAGTCTAGATGACTTGCTCCATCCAGATTGGCGCAGCTGTGGCGGAGAGAGCCATCACACAAAATCGCGAGATCTACGGCAGCGTACCCATCGTGCTCTTCTCGCCTGTGGCATATTAGCCCCAGAATTGTCTGCATAGGTACCTATCAGGTGCCTATTGTTCTGGATAAGCGATCTCGTTTCGCCGTCATTATCGAGACCTTGCTCCTATCAAACACACTCACGCATATTTCAGTCACCGAGAAACAAAGCTGTCTACTCGTCGCCAAATGGGTACCAACTCATTGTATCAATTACCATGACCCTAATAGCTGTATCTACAAATGCCGACGCTGTCATCGGGACAATCATAAATGTCCTACACATTCCATCATTCCTCCTTGGCTAACAATTTTTTTTTTTTAACTGCTCAACTTGCGTGCTTGTTTGTTTGCTTAATCAACCGCCATCTTCCAACTGCTTGTTCATTACTCGGCCAGTCCCCCAACTTCGCTCGATATGCCAGCACATGAAAATGGTAAAATACTAATAGTAGATACGACGATAAATATCAAGCCTGGAGCACTGGGTATTTTGTTTTGGGGGGTAAAGAAGTGAGAAAAAAGTGAACGACGCAATTTAGTGCTCCAACAGACGCAAGCTACCCTGCACGACAACGTTCTCGAGGATTGATCCGGGAGGAATGTCAATGGTGCTGCCCTCGGTCGCAACAATAATGACTGTGCCCTTGAGCGTCACGCCACGGCCCAGGTTGACGGCACCGGTAATGGTGAGGTGGTCAAGCTCCAGCACCTTGGGGATGGAGGGGATGCGCTTCTGGAAGTCTGAAACCTTCTTGAAGTCGCCGCCCAGCTTGATCAGAGGAGCATCGCCGAAACGGGCGGCGCTCATCTGGAGCTGGCCGTGCTTGAGGGTGTACAGGTCAGACTTGACCAACATCAAGTCGGAACAGGTCTTGACGGGCAAGAATCGGCGACGGGGAACGTTGACACCGTGGGCGTTGTTGAAGTGGCGGATGGCAGCACCGACGGCAGTCTCGAGCTGGAGAATGGAAATGTCTGACTCGCCCTTCTTGTCACCGGGGATGGTCTTGCCGTTGGGGATAATCTCCATGGCCAACTCGTTGTTCTCCACCACGCGCTTGATGGCGCTGAGGTTCAGCCAAATGTTGTTGGTGTTGAAGTACTTGAACTTCTTGATGGACTTGAACTCGTTGACGTGCTCCTTGGGCACCTGGGCGATTTCCAGCAGGCGGACGGATCCCTCGTAGTCAATAATGGTACCACCCTTGACGTCGGCCTTGGTCTTGTTGGTCAACTCCATGATGTACTCGGCCTTAGTCTCAACCATGTGCTGGAGGATGCGCAGATCCACAACGGCGCCCAGGTTGTCGACGTTGGACAGGAAAATGATCTCAATGCCACGCTCCAGCAGCTTGTCAAGGATGCCAGAGTTGTACAGCGACTCGAAAACGTCACCGTGTCCGGGAGGGTACCACTCGGTGATGGACGAGTTGAAGGACTTGGGGACGGGCAGCAGCGAGTCCTTGTAGATTCTGGGGTATCGGGACTGGTTGAAGGTGAGAATGTCCACGTTGTGGCCCTCGTACTTCTTGATGATGGCAGCGGTATCATCGTTGGTGTTGAAAGAGTTCATCAGGAGGAAAGGAACGTTGACGTTGTATGTGCGGTTGAGGTACTCGATCTGGCGGACAGACAGGTCGAGGAAGGACATGCCGTCACGGACCTCAATGACGGACTTGGGTCCAACGCAGCCCATAGAGGTACCGAGACCTCCGTTGAGCTTGAGGACGGCGAGCTTGCTCAGGAACTGAACAGACTCGGTGTTGGCGAGGTCCTCGTAGTCGACGACTTGGCCCTGGGCGGGAGGGGCAATGCGGTCCCAGTCGCTGTGGCCTCGTTAGCAAAATCCATCTTTTATCAATATGTAGGGTAGAGTAAGGGAGCAACATACACTGCATTTCCCTTGGCCTTGTCGTTGAGGTATCGTCGGAAGAGGGCAAAGAAGTTGTCCATCTCGGTCTCGAACAGCTAAACAAGCGATTTGCATTAGCAACCACCATGGCGCCCATCTTGTCTGCTTGTATTCTTGTCAAACTAACCTTCTTCTCCTTGGGGTCCTCAACGGTCTCGGCGAGGTTGGTCAGGGCATTTCGCATCTGAGCGGCAGCGACATTGGTCGAGGTGTTCTCGAAGGCCTGGGCGTGATCGATTAGCTCGCGCTCTTTGGAATCTTTATCTCGCGACATATTGAGGCTTTCAACGACGGCAGCGGCATAGCATGCAGCATCAGGGCGTAGAAAAAAATGGACTAAAGTGGAAAAGAAAAGAAAAAGCAAAGGGCAAATGCTGCAGTTATGGGCAAAGCTGGACGGCTGTGAATAGATGAAACGCCTGCGATGGCGCGCAGCAATCACGGCCGCCCATCACCTGATGGCAATGTGCACAAGGCGCCAAGCCACTCCCGCGGCCATTAGTTTTTCCCAAGGCCTTGACTTTTTGCCTTTTTGCTTATCATGTCAAATGTCGCAGCAACCAGCGGGCGTAGTGCGCGCATTAACACGGCCAAAGCACAGCTATGAGGGGTATGTAGCCTTTTGCGACTTGGCAGCTCTCCATGACAGCTCTGTGCCCCGCGCAGCTTCATGCCCCTCACCGGGAGCTTTGAACTCGCGGTTGACGGGCCAAAATGAACAAGGGGGAAAAAAAAAAGACGTTCTGGAACAGGATCCCAGATGATGATTCATAAAAAGGAATTGACCAAGTACTCACCATGTGACTGCGAGTCTTGCCGTGGTGACGCTGCTCGAATCCATTGTCCTCAGGATTCGGCTTGAGGTGCGTGGGCAGAGCACTCTTGATTGCCTGCATTGTGTCTGGCGATGTGTGTTTGTTCGGTTGTGGATTGCTTGTGAGACGCCTCGTGCTTCGATTTCCGGCGGATCGCAACGAGAAAAACGAAGAAGTTGGGAAGAAGAGCGAGTGTCGATGATCTCGAAGAAGGGGGAGAGTATCAGGTCTTAAGGTGGGGTGCGAAGATGGCTTCTGGCGGGGTGGATTGAGCTTTCCCCCAAGCAGGATCTTTAGTTCCAAGAACCTAGCAGCGGCCCAGTTAATAAATAGCACTTGGACGGAGCACTGTGCCGTTGCGTGTTGCGTGTTGCGTCCTGTTGCATGTGCGATTTTGCAGCGTTGACGTCAATGGACGACGGGACGTGCAGCAAGCAGGCTTACAGCAGCAGCAGCAGCGCAAATCGGGGGGCGAAAGTGTGATTGATGATGGTGATGATACGTACGATAAGAGAGATGCAAGACTCAAAAAGCTTGGAGCTTCACTGGAGGAGGTGAGGAATGGGACAAGGCTTCTTCAACGCCAGAGAGCTCTGGTTTTATCACAAAACGGGGGCAGCCCCTTTATCATTAGCTCAATGGCCGCCGCTTCTGCTGCTCCTTTTTCTGGATCCCAATCGTCTCTGCGTCGATTCCCCTGAACAAGCAAATCACGACGCTCCCCACTAGCATTTCGCATCGATGAGAGGCGCGAGTTATCCCGGCTGAAATTGGAAAAGGAGCCCAAGGTTCGGCCGGGGGGGGGGGCTACCGTCACCGGAACTCTGTCGTTGGCTTTGGGGGAGCTCCAACAGCTCTCTCCTTGCTTCTTCTTCTTCTACACTAACTGCGGCTCAAGTATCCTTTGTCTCTGCTTGGCTTCCACGCGGCCATTGCCCACGAGAGAAACACGTTCCAGCGCCGGAAAAAGCCTGTTCTGAGGGGCCAAAACCACGCCCGTCCATCCACTTTGCACAATGGGAGCAAACTGCGAGGGGGATCCGCAGTTCAGCAACGAACCCCGCCACCTTTTTTTTCTGCCTGCTTGACGGCCCAAGCTTATTGTCCAAAAAGCCAAAAAAATGCGGCCAATTGTGCTGCTACAAGCCAAAGCAAAGTACCCAGGTACCAGTGCATGCCAATCTTTTCCCAACAAGACGGCACGCTTTTGGCTTTAGAAACGATGAGAGATAAACTAAGAGCCAGGCAGCGTGTGACAGACTGTGGGAAGAGAGATTAAAAAAAAAAAAAAAAAAATTTTCCCTTCTCCTACCCATTGCTATGAATAGGTTGCACAGCAGAAAAGAAATTTTCACATGCAGTGTGGTGGGTTGCAAACTTGTATATATGCATGGCAGTATGCATCAGCGCCCAGAGGCGATACAATTCTGCGGCGAAATGTCGAGATGGTTGCGTCTGGCTGCCCAAAGAGACCGTCGTTGGGCTGCGTGCCGATAGGCCTGTAATCCCTCAAGCAGGACGAAAAGAGGGAAAAAAATGCCTCGGACCAGTCTCGAACCAGCTCACTTCCTGCTGAGAGCATGTGCAGAGTCGGATCGCATAGGAAAAGTCAGGAGGTGATGCCCATCCGTGCAGATTCCGTCAATAACGAGTTTTGACATGTCCCTTTGCCAAACATGTCCATGCTGGCCTACAACAGAACTAGAGTTCTACTAGCCGGCAGTAGTGCCGGCTCTGGTCGGTAGAGGTCATCCGAGTGGTCTCACGCTTGAGAGCGCCACGATGAGGTATCTCGGGTGTCAAACTAACTACTAGTTAACAGGTAACCCAAGCAACAGGCACATCTCATCTTCTGACGGCCGCAAAGCGAGTACCTAGAACACAAATCCACGCGGTTGTTGAGGGAATTGAATATTGTCGCGTTATCAACGGCATCTTGGGTTAGGCATCGACACATTGCCTCTAGACTCACCAATACCACCTACCGCCTCCGTTACTCCGTATCTCCTATAAACGGCCCGGGCTTATATTGGCCCAAACACGTGGGGTAAACGGAACACTGACATTGCTCGGAAGGCCTGACTCAAAATATTGGTCTCGTGAAGAAACACAAAACAAGATATCCAAAAGGCAAAAATAGGTCACGGCATTGGCAGACGTTGCTACCGTTTCGCTAACAAACTCTCTGGTCCACTGCAAGAAATGACGATAATTTCCCGCGGCTTGCTCCGCCTCTGGATAGCATCAACGCGGCCGTCCAGCTCTCCATCTCCACAAAGGCCTTTCTCCTGACCGGGGCAAAGGCAAAGAAAGGCGACGGACTCTGCTGCTAGCATGGAGGGGAGAGCAAAGATCTTTAAATAACTCGGTCGACTTCTGAAGCCGTCTTCTCGTCCCCCCTACTGGCAGAGCAATGACGCGCATGGCAGTTTCCGCTTTACATATACGGAGTCTCCATTGCCGGCAAATGCCACTGCCATCATCGGCTTACGTGATCCACTCAAGCCACTTGCGGTCCTCCGATACTGTATATGTAAGTGCCCCAGATAGGGTAATCAGAAGCCTTCCAGCGGGTCTAGAATCGCTATCAGCGCCTTGCAACGCTTGCAACGACCGCTGAATCGCCCCAAACATGAGGCCCAGCCCAGCCAGTCACAAGACCCGTGGCAGCACGCCGGCTCTTGAATGGTCCGTGCATCCCGATATTCCCACGACAACGTTGCATCTGGGGCTCGTGCCGACGTAGAAAGAATGTATAGGAAGAAAACGAGCGAAGCAGCGTCATCGCATCTTTTTGTTGGTCTTAGATAGCGCCGGCAGGGCGTCTAATACAGTTTTTGCCCTTTTTTTTTTCTTTCCTTCCTTAACCAGTATCTTTTGAGTTCCACGATGACACATCCGGAGCTTCCAGCAAACGCACTCCAGTGGAGTTGTTGTTGCAGTGATTGAGAGTGACGAGGGAATCTTCTGGACCAGAGCCCGATGTGCTTTTATATTCCACCATGTACCCCACGAAGTCCTCTCGAGGCTGTCTCGGAAACCCTCACAGCGCCGCAGAACCATACGCCACTGAGACTTTGTCTGTAACCATAAATCCAAATCCCCCCAGACTAAAGTTCTCGTCCGTCTGTTAGTGGCAAGCAGGTGGCAACGTCTTGGTTTCGCTGTCCGGTTCCGGAATCCACACCTCGGCGTCGTCCGCCCAACGGGCCCTTTAATAGGCATCTCGCTTGCCAATTTGTCAAACAACGTCGAGATATTCTCCAGGCCAAACAAAAAAGAATATCAACACAAACACAAACACAATGGGCTCTTTAAGTGTCACCATCACCCTCCCATTCTGGCACATCAACGTTCCCGAGACGGAGCGGACGCTTCAATGCCCCCCCTTCCTCGTCGGCCTCAACCCGAAAGATCTCCGGACCGTATCAACACCAGACTCAGAGTACCGCACCCAGTCGTGGGAGGAAGTCTGCTACCTCATCCGCACAAACAACCTGGAGCGTTTCCAGCGCATCCCCTCCAACCTACGACGCTACAAGGCATTCACCTACCGCCTGGGCAAGGTCCACGGCAGCATCGCCAACTTCGTTCTGGGCCAACGCCTGCGCTGGGAACTGCCCGTCGTGCCTCGCGGCGCTCCGTTCCAGTACGAGGACGACTACAAGATCCTTCACAACGACTGGCCCTATGGACTTGATCCCAGGATCGTGCACTTGGTGGTCTGGACCAAGTTCGAGCTCAAGGCTGTCTCTGCCACCGGCGACCTGACGGACAAGGCGAGGAAGGAGATTGACGACTTTGTGACCAAGACGTTCCGGTCCCGGGTGCCCTCAAACCAGGTGAGTTTTGTCAACTTTTGATTCGGTTTCTTGCTAGGCAGTTACTCTGATGCTGACTCGGACCAAGGTCATGTGGTTCAAGAACTGGGCTGCTCTCAAGTCGATTCATGCCGTAGAGCACTTCCACGTCATGCTCTTCAATCCAGACCCCGACTTCATCAGGGAAGTCACAAACGGCGATGTGCCTCAGTGTGAAAAGGCCGACATCTAGACGAGACGCGCTATCGGATGATGATTTGATGATGATTTTACGACTTCTTTTTCTTTCGTTGATTTTGCTTACTCTTCACGAATTTGGTGTTTTTTTTTTTTTTTTGGTTTTAGATTTCTAGACGAGCTGGATTGCTTTTAGGCTTTGGAGTTTTTTCTTGTCCTTCGTTTTTATACAGGATAGAGGTTATACGGACTTATACAAAATAGAAGGTTGATAAACAACAACATCGAGGGTATAGATTATAGATTATGGCGTACAGCGGGACTGTATGCTATTTCATCAGCATAGATACATTATGAATTAAATTCTAGAGGCTAGATACGTTATGTGTATATATGTGTGTGTCCACTGTGCATTGCCTTTTACCATGTATGTGCTTCGTGCGTGAATTTGGTGTGTATCAGGCCATCAAAAGCTGCTACTCTCATGTAGGGTAAGTTTTCAACCGCAAAAGGAGCCAAAACATGCATAACTGCGGAGCCCCCAATGCCGCATACGCCTAAGAAAAAAATCCGGGTTGAAAAATTGCTCAGGATATCAAGAGACCGACAATTGAAATTTGCGCATCAGAAACAACAGCCTCGCGCCAGGCTTAAAAAAAAAAAAAAGCGTCGTAAGACAAACTTGTCTCATTGCAATTTTAAAAGCCATTGGGGAGCTTTTGCGCGCAGCATCTCCCTTGCATCCCGCCATATAGGTTGCACAGCCATAAATTTTCTTTTTTTGGTCTACCCTTCTAATACAACCCCGCCTTCGGTTTTGGGCCATTTTCCCTCTTTCCCTCACCGTTTTCTTCATTGAAAACAGACCGCTTGATTACCGAACTTTGAGGCCTCCAAGGAGAGACCAAAGGGAAAGGACACGAAAAGGGCCGTAGCAGGAAGGGGCCTTTTATTCTGGGATACGAGAGGCGGAGACAAGGGAATAAGTGAGATTTCATCTCAACTCCGGCGGCGCCTGTGAAGGAAAAAAGAGACGAAAGAATTCCAGCCGCGCCCAACGAAACTCTGATTTTCTCACTAGGTAAGCAAGGCTGCGACGACGACCTAAAAAAGCACAAGGGCCTTGCTTTTACCATTTCAACATCTTCTGCCAATTGTGCCGTTACAAGGCGCCCAACATTCACTTTTGAATTGAAGGGAGATAACAGGGGGGAGGGGACGAAGGATAAAAAAACACAAAAATGGCAGATCTGGAGCCTAACTGGCGAGTCCGCTTTCTAGCCGGCCAGCCTCCCGCAAAGATCCGGGTGCGAAATCTCCAGACTTCCATCGAAGGTCCATCCGATGCCTGGAATCGGAAAGGAAAGCAGCAGCCCATCTCTGTATCCGCCTCTGTCATGCTCAAAGAGGCCTTTGACACATCGTCATCTGCCGACAAGGTGGCGGGAGACACCGTGCATTATGGGTTGCTCAGCAAAGCGATGCTGGTCTCGCTACAAGGCAAGGGACCACAGCATCTGGCCAAAAAGGAGAAATCTGGTGATGCGGCTGGCACAAATGGGTTTTCAAGTTTACGAGACGTTGTGAATACAATCTGGGAAGATCTTACCAACCAAGATGCCAATGGAAAATCCAAGGTTACCGATGATGAAGAAGAAGAAGATCAACAAGTGAAATCGTTCCTAAAGGTCTCAACAATTCGATGTTTCGAACTCACTGCCCACCTCCCTAAAGCCTCATTGCTAGGAAGCGGAGTGAGTCTCACCAGAATAGCTCTCTTTGGACGTGATGGGGAGTCAAGACCTCAGCCAAGGGGCATGAGCCTCAAGATCCACGACCTCAGGGTTCCTACTCTCATCGGTGTCAACGACAATGAGAGGAAGGCGAAGCAGGTCGTTGTTGCAACAATCGAAATTGATAAATTTAATATTGACGAGGACGTTTTCACAATGATTGAAGCCGAGACCGTCGAGGTGAGTGAATCCTACATGAACCACAGCAAACTCGATGTTGCGGTGAGCAGCCCCGGATACTGAACAATTTCATGTGATAGGTCATGAGCCAATCATCGTTTGAGACACTCGAGGCGTTGGCCAACACTCTGGCTTTCCGGCTTGCCAGCTACCTGCACTCATCCCAAGCCGGATCGATGAACAGAAAGGGATGGCCAATCAAGATTGCACTGGAGAAGCCAATTGCTGTCGTCCTCGCGGATGCCGCATGTGTGCAGTTGAGTGTCATTTCATCCGAAGTGCTTGGCGGGATATAATAATGAATTAGTGAACAAACAAAGGAGAAGCCTCCCTCAACACACAACGAACTGTAGCATCGTGATGGAGGCGCTGTTGGATAACCCTGAACCGACGGGAGAAGTCGATGCTTGATAATCAAAATACTACCACAGATATCCATGATGTTTTTTTCCTTTGTCCAGGGTGATTCGCCAGGTAGGGCTGAGCGTGCCTTGACCCCGATTGCATGCCTGCACGAGCACCCACCTACTTGTACTACACACCGCATGTTGCCTTGTTTTGTTCGTTGTATCAGCTCTAATTTCCATGACCCAACACCCATGGCCCAGCCTGCCCGGATGAATGCATCGTATCGAGAAGTCGCTGCAGCTGCTCAACTGCGATGCAACACCGTAATCGCTTCGCCCCTTACTAGCACCGCGACCGGAATTTTGCATCCTGCCAAGGCGGAGGCTTCCTCTTTGCGATGTGATTAACTCATTTCATTCACATTAGGCTGCTTCATGCCCGATGGCCTAGAAATCTTCTAGAAACCACTCCCGTATCTAGCAGAGGCACCAGTAAACGTGCTCTTCCTCCTAGTCCAGTGTCAATGCCGCACCAGCGCGCGCCTATTTTCAAGTCATATTTCGGCGAGTCCAGTAGTGCTGTCAGTAGTACGTGTAGTCATCTATCAGCACCACTTGGGCCAAAGGACCAAAAACGCTAGAAAGAAAGAAGAGAGGTTATTAGTTCTAGGGAGGCTCCTCGAGCTGCGCTATCTCGTAGCTCCAAGATCGGCATAAACCGCCCATTCCCACCCACAATGATATGGTTGCGTTGCATCGGCGTTACTGGGCCGCCTTTGCCCTCTGCTCCCAGTCTCCCCCGAGTGGATATCTTCGTTCAAGGATCAGACGCCACAACGAGGAACGCCACGCCGTATGCTTTATTTTTTCTCCGCCGTAGCAGCATCAGGGGAGGCTAAGACCAAGTTGGCGATGCTGCCGAAGACAAGCACCGCTTCCCGGCGCCGTGCGCACTCAGCTTCGCATCCGGACATGTTGGTTGAAATCTCTGCTGAGCTCGCTTCTCCCGTAAGACCCTTGCTGCCGTCTCATGTAAATGCAGCGTTGCTGGGGGGAAACGGTCCAAGCTGTTCGTACTATGTATCCCGCCGTATGGCGCCAGGGTGGGTTGCTGCACGTACAAGTACTAACATTGTTTTCTGTTGGTGATTGTGTGAACGGATAATAGTGAACTCCATAGAGAGGCCGGGACCAGGCGAGTTTGGGATCAATTGTTGCAGATCTTTGAAGCCACTCAACCGGTGATTTTCTACAGTACGAGACACTTCTCGCTTAAATCAAGTTAGCACTCTATCTCTGTTCGTTTTAGCTGTCTGCAACGTTCGGGGGAGCAGAAAAACGGCGTTCTATTCAAATCCCGCTCCCCACGCCGTAGCGGCTCATATGAGTATACCCGTCTTTTGTGCTCCTCTTCTTGCGCAGAAATAGGCACTTGTACTCCATAAGAGCTCCGCAATGCCTTATGTTTGCGCGTAATGGACCCAGCCAAGCTCCTCTGCCTTGTGCCTTGGATCGACTCATCTTACTCGCATTCGACGCGGCAGTGCCTCGCTCGCCCACACACATACGTACATATTTTGCGTTTCGTACCTGCATTTGTGGAGCACTCACTGCTGACTTAATGGGGATTTATCCCGTGTCTCTTAGCCAATTACAGATGGCTTTCAGCATCCTCATAGCGAGCAAGAGTGTGTGAAATCAGGCATCATATCTGCGAGTGCTTTCACTGACTCAGTGACATGCTGTTCCCGCCTACTCCCCAGCCTTTTTGGAGAGAGGAAACGCATTAAGGAAACATTGCTTAAATCCATCCATCGTGGTAACATCGGCGCAAATCTCAATAAGACCAGCTTCAACCCGAGCCTAAGCAGTGTTCGAGAAACGCAAAAGCGTGGGAGCAGCCGCTAACGGTGAACGGGCCAAGGAACGCCTCCCGCAGGACTCAGCCCAAGCAGGAAATGAAATGCACTTGGTCCATGTTTAGTTCCACGTTTAGCTCTTCCAACAGCCCGTCACCACCTGCGGGTGTATTCAGGACGCCGGGGTACGTCAGGGGTCTCTCATGTAGCCGTCGCTTGTGCATTTTTCCAGACTGTATTGGGCGCAAAAATTCTTTTTGGCCCCCTCGACGAAGCATGTAATACACAGTATTTTGTATAGCAGTGGCATTTGGCACTACTCCTGAAGAATGTCCGGTGAAAATGCGTCGCTCATGCATTCCTCATGACTCGTCACATTGCTGGTGCCGCTTATCACCATCTGGCTTTTCTCTCTTTTGTACTAGCCGTGCAGGTTCCAATATGCGCTTCTGTACCGGCTTCTTTTGTCGCCAGGAGATGGGCGTCAGATCTTTTCAAGGCTTGTTAGGTTTTTAGCCGTGTAAGCAAGCAGGAGGATAGTCGCGGATACAATGGTACACGAGAGTTTTACTGCGAGTACTGCTACTTCTTGAAGTTCTACTTGCACTGTATAGTTGGATGATTCCTGAACAGGGATCGGCATTCGCTTGCGCTGGTACCTCACAGGACCGCTTCTAATCACAGATGCGTTAGTGTTGGAGGCCTTGTATTCGACCCCTAGGTCCATAGCCTTGTCATCATCTCATGATATGGTGAAGAATGAGTGATCCTCTGTTCTCGTAAGGAGCTGGCCGAGCTGCATTTTATCTCATCCGCCAAACGTTTGAAGAGCTGTTGTCGAAACTATGGTTAGCTGAGACAGCGTGCCTAGAATGTTCTATGAGAAGTATGGTGTCACGCCCAGACAATAATTCGTTTTGTATAAGTTTTATGTGTACAATGTAGTTTGTGCATCGGGGAAAATTCCCGCGGGCAAAATCCGCTTCTGACGTTTTGCGTGGTGTCAGCCGTTGTTTCCTTGTGTGTACCTTGACAGTGCGCCTCTCAGGTCACGTTTGTAGGCCACTCTTTCACTTCACTGCTTCTCGAGAGCTTGAGGCGCAATAGTCCCTTTTGGTCGCAATCATAGCGGCACTATGTTAAGGGTCATATCTTGTCGCCCATCATCATTGTCGCCTACTGTAGAGTGTGACGACCGACATCAACCCCCTCCTTCCTGCTCAACCAAAAATGGAGAAGCAGGTAAGGTTCCGTGTTCCGTTTTCCGTTTTCTGCATCTCGTACCGGGTCCAATATTATCTGTGATAGCGTACGGTTCGCAGGTCAGTGAGCTTCAGCTCCGACCCCTGCCCTGACCGTGGACTCTGGAAGTAGGTACTCCGTACTGTAGGTATGTATTATCTGCCCTGGATATCTGGGTCGTTCGGGGAAGCCCATGTAAGCTCTGCCGATACCATGCTAGCTTCCGGACAACCGCGGACAGGGCTTCAAAGTCCACCGGCAACTCTCCCTTTCTCCTGCCGGGGATTTCGTCGCAGAATGAAAGTGGGCGCATTATGACAAGTTGACGTTCTATTAGTAGTAGCAGTAGTAGTACTGTGGGGATGTAAGTGCTGTTGCCAAGTTTGGTCTGCAATACCCATTAGCACACTTCATACTACCAACGAAGCCGAGAAGTGTATTCCGGCCGAGAGAAAGGCCGGAAACGTTGGTTAGTTTCAAGACCTGGGAAACGGCATCACAACCGAATACTTGCATCCAGACGATATTGCCCGATTTGTCCAAGTGGCCGCGATACGTTCAAATTTGACCCGCCGCTTCGCAAAAAGCTTGGTTTGAAGACAGAGAATCCACCTTCCTGCTATAAGCCTGGAGTTTGGTAGCCTGCTTCAGTTGATATTCCCCTGGTTTGCTCATCCAATTTGCATAGAGCGACGGATAGCGGCAATGTGCAAATTCCGCCAGTGGTGATGCGCCGGTGCACTGCATAGATGTAGATGGCCAAGTAAATCCGATGCGATGTCCTGGAATTCCCATTGTACCTAGCCCACATCGCCGGTCACAGTAGCATCCAACAAGCAGGTTGCAGCGCAGAAGTCTGGCTATGCTTGTTTAATTCTCATTGGAGTGCTTAAATCCACACAGGTGACATCTCGCTGTGTTAGGGGGCACTCATATGTGCATGCGCTCGAAAACACGTAACAACCCTACCAGCGCTTGCAGTTCATCGCTTCGGTGATAAAGCGCAAAGGAATGATACAGCAGTGATCGATCTCCGGTTCGCCAAGGGTAACCGTGCGATTCCTTTAATTTTTGCTTAGGTAAATGCTGCATGGGGGTGAATAGAGCTGGCCATGCGTCGCCATGTGAAGGCAAGGTTTTGCCATTGACGATTCAAGGCCCCCATGAAAACCAATTTACCATGGGCCCGGATTAAAGGAGTTTGCAAGCCTTCGCCTTGGGTTCTGTAAACCGGTAAAATTCACCGTAAGCCGCTAATTCTAGTACCCAGACTGGCATACGCCATGAGAGGCTGCCGTCACCGTTGGAAGTTCTGAGAGACACTGGATACTATTCTCTTCCGGAAGATAGAGAGTGGTACAGCGTAGTCGGCCGCAGACTAGGGCCGAGAAGCAAATGCAGCTACCCTCAGCAATCGCGGAACACCTCGTTAGGGGCTTCAGACGCAGCCTCGGTGAGCCGCTGGGAATGATCATCTCCCATATCAGAAAGACAAATTACCATCTATACCCTAATTGGGGCTGATCATCGTGTAAATGCCACTGCCGTGATTCCCTTTTCGTCGTGACAATTCCAATCTCTTCTATACGAGTCCTCTGTGCTTGGCTTGTTCGCCGACTCTGGGGTCTGGAACCCGTAGCGCAGAATCCTTATTGGGCTAGACATCCGCGGACGAATCAAATCAGAGGCTAAAAACAAAACCACGTTGAGATCGACAGCGCTGTGTTTGAGACGAAGAGTTTCGGAGAGTGGACCGGTGGTCTGATCATGGAAATGGAACCCCCAGCTCTGCATTTCTCTCCTCGATGGCTTCTACAGGTATGGACCACTTTCTGCAGCGGACTCGAACGCTGGTAGTGAGGTGCATTTAGGTGCGTTTTCAGCAGCTTTGTGGCCTGGAAACATGGTCCTTACCCGCTACCTGTACGAGAAAGTGAATGGATCCAATGAACTCGAGATCATAAAAAAAGACCGCTGCGGTCCACATTAGGCCATAGAAGGCGTGCTTGGGATGGTCTATCGTTCGTAGCGCCAGGAGATGCTGATATTTGCACCATGTCTCACTGCCAGTAAATCGCGGGGTATCTACGAGGCGGGATACCACCTTGTGGCACCCGCTTCATATCCCCTCCGAACGCCGGCGAAGTTTAGGTGTACCATAGCTTTCGGATGTCGTCTTTAGTTCAAAGCTTGTTCTCAAATACTGGCCCCATTAAACAAACCACCTATACTGGACTCATGACGATCAACAGGCAGTCGGCCGAGGAAATGAAGTGCTGTAAGCGAAATTGGAAATGGACTCTCTTTACACTCGTAGTGACAGACTTTGCTGCGCTGGGTATGGAATGCAACCCTGACGGCTGACTGTCCAGATCCTGGGAATGCAGATCTCAGGACAATCCGTAGATGTGCGCCTTTCTTCTAACCTAAAGATCGCGGTGAGCAGCACTTGGAATGATTTCGATATGCTTAAGAAGACACATGTACTGAGTATGAGACCTTCATTTCGACGACGAACCGAGGCTCTATCTGAAGCCGCCTGAGGGGCAGCATGTGCCTGCCGCTTATATACGCATCAGCCTCCACAGCTGACCCCCGTACATGGCTGGAGGAACTGTTCTTTTCGCCTCTAGTTGTATTTAATGTCGTCAATGGCGTCGATAGCTCGTACAAGCTTGCATGCTTTGACATGTCGTTATTATAGCGGTGGTTCCTTCCAGATGGCCCATCCTTGATCTTCCCCACAGATGTAGAAAGCTTTGACTCCGATATTCGTTGAGATCTTGCTGATCGTCGGGCTCAAATCTGAGGATGGGACGCATCTTGCTGTGGGTTTAGCCAAAGTCTTCTGTCAAAGGTCCTGGAGCAACTTACACGGTAATGTACAGAGGTAGCCAATGCTGTCTCTCTTGCAAAAGAATCCGACCATACCACGCAAATATAGGCAGCCGCAGTAGTATTTACCACTCGAAGGATGCTTTGATGCTGGTGCCACCATGCTACAGTATGCACTCTCACGCTCGCAGGATGGTTCTCTCCACGATGGAAGCTGCACCCCGCTACAGGCAGGGGTGCCTGGAATTGCAATCGTCGCCTTTGCAGAACGCTCGCGTTGATCGCTGATGAGAGACCGATAGGCGCATCCTTGGTGTGGTATCCTTGCAGTTCCCTGCAGCCGCTAGGAAAGTTTAGGCAGAGCCCTGGCTGGGTTATAGGCTGAACAGCAGTGCTAGTAGCCTATTCGCCCGCCTGGGACGCGCCCGCATGGCTCCTATCCAGGCTTGGCAAGGAAACGAAGAGAGCGTTGGTTCAAGAGACGAAATCGAAAGTTGGATTGGATCATTCGATTTTGGGTGACTGAGGCCAGATTGTCAATTGGGGCTTTTTTTACGGCGTTTATCCTTTTTCTTTCCAAGTTAACGTTCCTTTTCCACGTACCCCTCTCTAGGACAGGGACCTGGGTGGAAGGAGCAGCGGCTGAACAACCACTCAGAAGGAAGTACCGGTTTCTGGGCCTCTCATAGGCGGATTTTGGCGCTCTCTCGCTGCTTCCCCATGCCCAGCCCAGGTGGCACTGCCAGGTGCTTTTTCATGCAGCGCTTCCAACGCTTCGCAGCTCATCTCTTCTTTGCATCTACTGGTCGATGCTGCAAACGATGCCCGTCGCTGGCCCAGGCGACCGTTCTCAGCTGGAGGATCAATCATCTCACATGACGGGCTATTGCTGGTAGTGCCGGTGCTAGGCGTAGGCATAGGCATATTGGCACCGCTCGTCGTCGTGCCGCTGCTAGGACCCGAGATGGCGGCAAGGTTCCCACGCCATTGACGGGATTTTTGAAGACACCATCTGCAGAAAAGTACATTTTGTTCCTGGGTGGAGAATATGCATGGCAAATGGACCGCCATCAACTAGCATCTTGGCCTTGCGTGCTTCTCAACAGCGTGCAGCAGCAGCCTGCACCCATTCGGAGATGGTTGGTTGCGGCGTACCATTGGTTATGGAGCAGCCCATCCTTGGGTAAACGACAACGCCAGGCTCTTGTCACGGCAGAATCTAGGCCTTGAGTTCCACTGGCATCTCTCATGGCTTCACTCACATACTGGTGCGGCTGCTGTTGGTACAGTATATTGATGCTTGTGCATGCCGCCCAAGCCCTAACTCATGGAGGGGCGGGAGGAGAGGAAGCCGCCTGAGTTACACGCCCCCGCTACCGCGAGAGGAGACGTGCTAAAGTTGCACCAGGAGGGTATTTACGAGTGCCGTTGAGAAGCATCCGCTGTGCCTCTGGACCGGGCTTCTATCCAGCAAGCATACCTTGACACAGCTGAACAAAAAGGCCATTGGCGAACTGGAAGCAGAGAATCTAGACCACGGAACTCCCTCGTATATGCACAAAAGCAAAAATCCTTATCATCCAACTCGATTTGTCGAGGGATTTCTTGCCTCACAGGCAACGACTGAAGACTGGTGTGCTTACGGGCTGTGTGCTACAGAAAGTAACACGCCTGGTGTTTTAGACGTGGGCACATAAGCAGTTAGCAGCTCACAGCTTATGAGATCAGGAAAGGCACCGTGATAATCCGAGAATCGTCTTGTGTTAGTGCCTCCAAAAAGGTTGGTCCAGTAGGACTTGGAGAGGCGTTGACGTTGAGTCTTTCCAGTGGTTCCCTACGCTTCATACCGAGTAACAACTCTGATGACTGCTGGCAACGGCACACATGCGCGTAGCACAAGGAGCAGAGTAAAAGTTGGCCCGCCACCTGAAAGAAAGTTCATTACGACCTGCAATGTACGCTTCGGTGGGTGTCGCCCGGATTGCGCGCTGCTCGGTTCGCCTAATTGGTTCCTCCTGGCAGATATTCTGTGAAGCATACACTAACCAAATGTACAGTGGAGAAGGTGATGATACGGCCATACAGTATAATACCAGCGGTATTGCTCCCTGTATACCAGAGCTGGGGCTGCATGCCGCTCTGGCAAACACGGCCACGCACAGGAGCGTCAATGGCAACTACGTTTGCAGCCAGGAAACTTTGTCTGTCTCTTGGGCAGCTTTGGAACGCCGGGACCTTCTTGATGGAGCTTTGTTTCTTGCGGATGCTTCTGGCTCCGGTGTCAGTGATCGTCAGTCAGCTAATGGTTGTCAAGAAGGATCATTGAAGACAGGCGTAAGATGCGGCGCAGAAATGCACAACTATTCTCAGAGATATGCCAGCTATGGCGCAGATAACCTCCGACGAACCAGCGGATTCTGCATGCGAGCTCTTCTCCATGTCCATCCAAAAGTGCCAGCTCGTGCCATCTATTGCTAGTTGAGCGCCACAAGCTATAGTCATGTCTGTGACAGCGGATGGCTGTGAGTCCTACCACCTAGTGCTAGCATCTTATGGCCCAGAAGTGGCTAGAGGAGATCGTCTTCTTCAGCACGGGTCTAACAGCCCGTTTTGGGATTTGTGCCGTGACTTTGGCTGTCCCCCACTCCACCTTCGCCCTTAACCATCCTGAATCAGAAGGCTATCCAAGCTAAGAGACGACTCCCCGCTCGCCTTCAGGACGGAGGAGACTGTGTGGGATCGAGTGACGAAAAGGCCCCTGGGCAGCTGCCCGACAGAGCCCCTAAGTGTTTGACCCAGCAGCTTCGTATGCTAACGTTCCGTGTCTACAGGTGCTATACTGCTGCTAGTCCTGCTATTACTGGCAGCATACTGTACGAGGCATTCGGCGAGTTCAAGCTTCTCCCGCGGGAACGCCCCACCGCCACGCGCAGACTTGCCAGGAACGCTTTTTCAGGGGTCACTTGGTCACTTCTCTCACGATTGTCGATTTTTGGAGGCTCAAGTACTGTACAAGTAGCTGCTCTGCTTCAGCTTCGGTTGACCATGAGCAGACATGGCCTGCCAAACTACAGGGTCTACAAGTATATGCTGGTTCACCATGTCGGTATCACTATGCTCTGTCTACGCACTGCATTTTCAGCTGGATAAGCATTACTCCATACTTGTACATGGCCGGCCTCTTTAAGATTGCGCAACCACCATCGGGAGTCACCACGCGCCCGCGCTGCTTGGTTCGCCTCTTTTCCCGACAAATTCGCACACCCCTGGTGATTGACCAACACTGCCACTACGTACAGTATAATTAGGTATACTAATTGCCACTAAAGAATTTTGTGACTACAAGCCGTAACCAAGAAGAGGACCCCGCCAAGTATCCCCCAATCCAATAGCGAGCAGCAGTCTCTCTAAGCCGCAGCACGCTGGCCTGTGAGATGCTTGGATCTCGCCAAAGAAGCATCCCAGAGGCGAGTGGAGAGAACCCATTGGAGCCTCTCACTGGATCAGACCTCAGCAATCCGAACAAGCCTTGGTTAGCCCCTGTGATATCTCATCACCGTGGACCCTTGCCTCAAGGGCTGAATGGCTCAGTCGGCCTTCAGTGCGGAGGACGAAAGATTTCTCTCCAGCCCCTGTCCGGCTACCAAGCCAGTGCAGCTCCACAAACCCACGACCCTACCAGGAATATGAGAGACCCCGGCAATCTGCACCTACAGGGGTCAGCCCGCCTCTTGGACGCCGTGCTTTGAGGCTAGTTCCTGGCCTGGCAGCTCACTCATGCGAAGTGCATCTGGCTGCTCTCTCGGGCAGGCAGTAGTACTTTATGACCCGCATGCCCTCGCATTCATGCTGAATGCTGCTGTGTCTGTTATCGTCTGGGTTCGGGGTCATCTGATTCTTTCTATATTCTGGTCTTGTTGGATTTTGTCTTTTGATACTACCGCTCTCTATCACTGTCCTGGGTTACACTAGCCCCCAACTTCCCTTTCAACACATCTCGAATCTTTCCTGGCCTCGCCATGCTGTGATACTCCGCCACAGCCACAGCTATTTATCGATACTCTTCTACCGACTGGCTCAAGGACTTGCCACATCAAACGGCTGTCTTGCATCACCCTGGATGGTTCGAACTACTTGATCACTTGAGTCATATGACCGCACGTCTGTTTGAGTGCACGAGGCATCACGATACTCTCAGCAACACAATCTCTTATTGGCACCTCTCTCGTTGATTTTGTTCCTCGACGGACAAACTATTCTTTTTCTGCTTCTACACATTACTATTCTTTTTTCCGCCTCTTAAAGAAGAAGGGGGAAAAGATTATTTCGAACACACATCCAGTAAAACGAACAACGAGATTATCTGGGGAAGGATACATATCGACATCGCTCTTAGTGCTTCCGAACACCACCACCTTTCATCATGACCAACATTACAGGGATCAATCTCTGCCCGGCACCTTTCATCGACGCGAGCCTTTTTGGCACTGGAGGCTGTAAGTGTAAATGCATGCCGTAGTGTTGAATTAACTCGTTAATCGGAGATCTAGACACCGATGGCCGATTATGCCAGGCGATTTCAGGCTCGATTGACTGCTGTCTGCCATGCCCCATGACAGACTGGGTATATCCAGACAGCTTCTCCACCATAGGAACCGTGGCCAACTGGATCGCAACCGTCAGCGTCATCTGCTGTGTTTTCCTGCTGCTATCATGGGCAGTGTTGCCTGTGGACAAGACCAATCGCCATTACCTGAGCATCTGTTTCACACTGGGTATCTTGATCATGAATGTAGGTGGCACGGCTGCAGTTACACAAAGAGTTTGATAGCTGACTGTTGACTCAGATGGGCTTCGTCATTCCGCTCGCAGCTGAGCCGGACCAATGCTTTGATACCATCACCCCAAATGACATGCACACCT
The DNA here is from genome assembly GCA_038502285.1 of Trichoderma sp. 2475. NCBI lineage: Eukaryota > Fungi > Ascomycota > Sordariomycetes > Hypocreales > Hypocreaceae > Trichoderma > Trichoderma sp. 2475. The sequence goes on from JARPVV010000004.1 coordinate 1,940,787, forward strand.
TGAGCGTCTGTGGAGCGTCAGGCGCTATGCTGATGTTTGGAGGCTGGTGTGCCGTCATGTGGGCATTCCTTCGCTCTTTATCCCTTCACCTGCAGATCTGCTGGCAAGTTCTCGTGGGCCGTAACTTTATGGTTTTTGCCCAAGCCGCTGGATGGGGCATCCCTATCATTGGTCTTATCCTCGCCTTGGTTTTCAGCGGCGTGTCCTTCCGTTTTGGCGCAACATGCCATATTAACCACAAAAACAGCTTGGCGGACTTTTGGATCCCGCTTCTCATCTTTGCCAGTATCACGGTTGTCACGACATTCACCACCTTTGGCTACTGCATCAAGGTGTACCTGGCCTCTCTGAACGACAACGCCGCCTCGACCGAAGGATCTAGCCTTCCGGCTTACTCAAACAGCGTTGTCACCATGTCTCCGCGCCAGGCCTATCGCCGTGTCAAGAGAGTCATTGCGCTTCAGTGGCGAGGTATCGCTATTGTCCTCATCATTATTGCCGATGTCATCTTTTTCTCCGTCGTCTTCGTCTTCCAGGATAACATTGTTCAATCTATTGCCACCGATCCCCATGTGGCTCAAAATTGGATCGTGTGCCTCATCGGCGCACAGGGTGACAAGACAAAATGTCTCAACCAAGCTGGCTCTTTAGTCGTCAGCGAAGCGACGGTTTCTGCCGTGCTTGTGCTACTTGCTGTAAGTACTGCAAAAAAATTCTGAAAGATTGATGATTAATCTAAATGCCATTTAGTTGAACGGAATCTGGATCCTGTTTTTGCTTGGCCGATGGACAATGGTTACCGGCTGGATCGATTTGGTAAAGTCTCCTTTCAACAGTGGAAAGAAGGAATTCGTATCGGTGGATGCCCGATATGATGGCAAAAATGATATACGTTCGTACGAGATGCTCTCCAGAGATACGAGCGCCGTGGTAACACCACTTTCTCCAGTGAAATCCTCAGCGACCCCTAGCGCCCCCGACTACTTCGGCGAAACAGCTAGGTATAACGCACCGGCACGATCCTACTCGAACCCGCGACCACCGCAAGGCTCTATGCCAGAGTGGAACGCGCAGCAAACTTACGCACCACCGCAATCCCGCGAGCCGATGAACCCATTGGCCATGAACCGCATATAAGACGCTGGGCCTTAGGCCAAAAGAGAACCAAGAACAAGCGATCCGTGAACGCGAAGTTAAGAATTGAAAGAAAGATAAAGAGAGCGAATCTACTTCTTCTCTAACGAGGAAAAGAAAAAAAAAAAAGGGAATGGATTTGATTTCTCCCGACCGATGGCTTCGACTTGCCAAAACTCCTACTTATATACCCAACCCATGGCCAGCCATGGAACAACACTTATACCCTGGTGGTAACGCCACGTGCTCAGCATCTACACCATGCGGCCTGATGTTGCGTCGATAACATTCCTTTACATGTCGACATTTAATTCTACCCACTCCTTTGCCATTAATCTCGAAGAGATCCTACATCTCTACTTGCAGTCACATGGCTTCCTTACTCGGACGCAGGACAGCGTGGCGCCACGGTCGAACCTTTTTGTTTTGTATTCATATGGATTATACTTCCGTTCCTTTTCCTTTTTCTTCCCCTCTTTCTTTTATTTTCTTCTATAGAGTCATCAAAAGGGAGAGGGCATTATGACGAGACAGGCTAGTCTCATGCATCGGAGACAGCCTCCAAGACAGCTGGAGGCTAGGAGGCGGAAATCCCTGGAGGACCTGCGCACGGCACATCTTTGGCTACACCTTCTGGGCTTACAGGTAACCCTTTGTACAAAAACATCATGATTAGCTCAGAAAGGAGATTATGAGATGCGGAATGCGGGAACTAAAAGCTACAGCCCGGAAGCGGCGGATGGCTAAGAAGGGACAAGAAAAAGAAAAGAATATGCTAGCTCCGTGTGGGGCATATTCACTACTGCTACACAGCATCTTCATGTATATACCTTATCTAGTAAAATCAGCCACGTCTGGACATATAGACCAGACAGGCCTAATTGACAAGAATCAAGCCCATCCCAGCAATTTCTGACGAACCTTTGGATCGTAGATTTAATCTCCGGGAGATGCATGACCAGATGTATCTTACATATAGATGCCTGGTAATGCCCTGGTACAGTAGGAGCGTCGTATTTAGGGAGGTAGTACTGGAGCGCAGGCTCCCGATCCGACGTCCATGAATCGCAAAGTACCGCTTCGATCATATGTACGCGTATATATGGAGAGACTGCTATATGCTGCCAAGTACCTGCACTAGCAGGATTACTTGACGCTCTAGCGGATGCAGCGCCGGGTAGTCCCCTGGCCGACCTCAAACTTATTCTTTTTGCTGTTTTTGTTTTGTGCCAGGCCATAGCAGCAATTCTCCGGGTGCTCCGGAACGGCCCTTGTGCCTGGCCGCAGGTGCGATTGGCCGGTGACGTGATATCAGCGGAACCAAGTGTGCCGTCGCCGTTTATGAAGGCGAAGGACGTGTTTATATCTCCCTCGGTGTGAGCTGGACCGGGCACTTTGATCTTGACTCTTGTTCCATCTTCCTTCTCTACGTGGCCTGCCGTAGCTGCAGCCTTTCTCTCGCTTTCTTGACGCACCAAGCCTTCCCGTTGTGCAATCTAGAGGAGCTCTCTACTTTATGTCTTGACAACAAAGGGCCCTTGGCTGATCGAGTGAGGTTCATTTGCTGGGATCGCCGAAGAGAAAGCGACCGAGCCCAACGTGTCCAGACGCCTCTTTGGGATTTGGATGTGGGCGGGAGCACGCGACATCTTGGAGCAGCTACGCTGAACCCCACCAACAGCTCCATGCGGACGTGAAAAGAAGAAGAAGAAAAAAACAAAAGGGAAAACAACGACAAAGAGAATTGAATCGAGTCGAAAATTATAGTAGAGGGCAACGTAATTCTGCCTTTTGCTTCACTCTCCGGAGCCTTCGGACGATCTGCATTTGCTGCGTAAGCAACGGCTTAACCTTACGCTCCAGGACAACAAACATGGCCATTGGACGGATTCTCGCATCTGCCCTTGCCGGCCGCAACCGCAACAGCAGCAACAGCGGCTCACGAGCTGCCAAATCTGACCGACATGTGCACTGGAGCCAGTCCGTGGACGAGTACCAGTGCCCTTCAGACGCGGATGAGCATCTGCCGCTGTTTTCTCAGCTTGAATCAATGGGAAGCCCCGACGGTGCTGGCCGGATGGGGGTGAATAAGCAGGCGACTCGGAAATCGCAATCTCGGAAGCTTTGGCGTCGGTCGCATCGGCTGCGGCCGCGATGTACGATGGCGATGCTGTTCATGCTGATCCCCATTTTCTTCTACCTGTCGATTCTGTGGATCAAAGAGCAGGACCTTGATGGCAAGTGGAGGCCAGATCGTGACTCGCTGCTGTTCGGCCGGAAGCCCCTGCCCGCCCCCTTGGAGAGGACATGGATATCGAGCTACAAGCTGCCTCTACGAACTCAGGGGCGAAACATCGTCGATGCCGAGGGCCATCGATTCAAACTGTCTTCGATCAATTGGTACGGCGCCAGCGACGAGCTCTTCGTTCCCGGCGGCCTGGACGTTCAGCACCGAAGCGCTATTGCCGAGACGATCAAGAAGCTGGGTTTTAACAGCGTGAGACTTCCCTATGCGGATGAGCTGGTCATGAAGAACCCCATCATTGAGCCCCGCCTGGTGCTTGCAAACCCGGATCTGGAGGGTCTGCACGCCATGGATGTGTTCGAGGCAGTGACTACCGCCCTGACGGATGCTGGCATTGCTGTCATCATCAACAATCATATCACACGCGCTACGTGGTGCTGTGGGGCGGACCCTTGTGATGCTGGCTGGTCCAACGACCACCTGGGGCCGATGTGCCGGGTCAAGCAGACGGAAGAGGAATGGATTCAGCATTGGGAGTCGGTCATGGAGCGGTTCGTGCACAACCCGCTGGTCATTGGGGCTGACCTCCGCAACGAGGTCCGAGGCCTCTGGGGAACAATGCCATGGTCCAAATGGGCTGCTGCGGCAGAGAAATGCGGCAACCGGCTGCTGAAGATGAAGTCGGACTGGCTCATCATCGTCGAAGGCACCGAGTCAGCCAACGACGTTTCCGGCGCCAGAGAACGGCCGGTCCAGCTGGACGTGGATAATCGCCTCGTATACTCTGCCCACGGCTACAAATGGTCAGGCTGGGGAAGCTGGGAAGGCCGATTCGCTCAGCGGAGCTACAAATCGTTTGTCAAGACGATGCGCCACAACTGGGCGTATCTACTCGAGAGCGACGTTGCACCAGTCTGGTTTGGCGAACTAGGCGCACCAAACGATCCTTCTGTTGGAGACGTGCATTACTGGAGGAATTTGTTAAAGTATCTCAAGTCCATCGACGCGGATTTTGGTTATTGGGCTTTGAATCCGCGGAAACCGAAGGACAACGCGAGAGAATCCTACTCGTTGATGCACGATGACTGGATCACACCAGTGCTGGATTATAGAATGAAGGATTTGCAGGAGCTGATGAGGCAATGAACTAGGGTCTTGGTTGGATTTGAGAAGGAGATGGATAAGGATATATTTCTTGGGCGTTTTCTTTTTTTCTTTTCTTTGTTTGATTTATCATGGACGGGGCGTTATTTGGTTACATACCCAGTTTGATGAGTAGACGCATAATGTACAAATCGCGGCTTGGACGGGCATGGATACTGATCCCCCGCAAAGACCGGTCGCAGTGGGATTTTTTAAAAAAGGCGATGATACGCATTTTCATACACTACTTTTAGGACTTATCCATCTATTATGATACATTGCCATGCCACGAAGTAAAAAGCGTTTGATATTGATTTCTATCTACCGACCTTGCAAGTCTTACCACCATCAGCCGTATGACGCCATCACGGGACCGACCTCTGTCGCCCTACCTTTATCGATAAAGCACCGATAACCTTGACGTGGGGTCCCTGCCCCAGCATCATTCTCCAACCCTTCAACGTCTCCTGCAAAAAGGTTCCCTTTGCCAGCAATCGAAACGTTTTTCAATCTCTCCACGCAGACGTCCCAGCATATTATTACCTCATTATCTACACGCTCATTTTACCCCTTACGTGCACTATATGTCCCGAGACCGCGCAGCCAGCCCGCACCGGCGAGGCTCCTCTGTGCTCGACGGCCATGGATCGTCCATCGGGGAAGCTGTCAACCCCTAGCTTTCCCGCTGTCTCAGTGGGGAAATGCCATGTTCAAACAGCGACGGATAGGGTTAGTCAATTTTGGCTGCGATGAGGATGCAAGCGATGCGCATGAGCACTGTATACTAATCTACGTGATCACCTCAATAGTTTGGCAATGATGCTAAGAGCGCGATCCGGGATCGAGAACGGGCTGCGGTGGGAATGCCCTTGGAGGGCCTCGAAGAGCCCTTTACGTGGCCGAATGCCGATACCGACGATGCACCTCGTGCCAACAAATCGATCTATGGGCTAATCCCAAGCATGCAAAGCTACCGAAATAATTTGGCTGCTCTATCGCAAGGCCACAACCTCTACTTTGTCGCATACCAAGGCCATATTTTCGTCTATGTCCCTCGAAGCGTTCCCAAGCAAAGGATTCCTCAAGATCCAGACTTTCGGATATATCCTCAGCCGAGTAAAGAGGCTCGCGGGATTGGAGGAACCGTCGATATCGTTACACCGCACACCATCAACCATATCATTACAGGCTACCTCGGAGAAGAAGAAATCGTGTTGGCTTGTTATGATGACGGAGATGTCGTTGCGTACTATGTGAAAGACATAGCAGACTTGATTGAGAACAAAAGCAGCCAGTCCAAAGCGCAGAGAAGCTCAAGGAAGGCCTACACCAGTCGCTCATCACCAAGGCTGCTCTTCCATGAGAACGTTGGTCAATCGGCTTGGGGGCTGGCTATTCACCGCAAGTCACGTCTCATAGCCGTAAGCTCGAATCGCGCCGAGGTGACGGTTTTTGCCTTTGCTCTGGCCAGCTGCCAGATTAGGTCACGGAAAACCCAAGGATTCTGCGACTGCTGCCAGAGCTGCGACAGCACCGAGTCGGGGATTCCCAGGAGAGCGCGCAATTGGAGAATAGTGATAGTTCTTCGGGAAGACGCATCGAATATTCCTAATGTCTGCTTTTTAGACGACGTAGACGGTCAGGCCGAAAAAGTCTGCGCCGTGGACATTAAAGGCATATTATGGATAGCGGATATCTGGAAAATGTACCAACCGGTAACCAAAGTCAACCCCTCAGAGCATGATGCCCTCCGAAGCGAGGAGTTTTGGCCTGCCCCGTCGAGGTAAGTACTATTCGGCGTCTCGCGGGCCGATGAATATACGACGATACGATGTTGATTTTCTAACCTCTTGATCCAGGGGGTGGGGCGTATTGCCTCTTGCTGACGGCAGTTTTTTGCCTGTTAAAAGCGTAGAGGAGATGTTTGGACTACCTGAAAAGGCGTTAAGAATTTTCAATGCCGCATCAGAATATCAACAACCGATGACCGATATCACAGAATGTCTCGCAGCAATACCGGACAACCCATGCCCCCCTGCAACCGGGGCCAGGTCTGGTCAGTTCTATCATTATGTTCCAGTCATGTTGCATGACGAATTTTTACATTTGATGGCAGGTAATGCGAATCATCTAGCTGCTTTCACGGATGACGAGACCGACGAAAGTGAAGCCGAGGCTGAAGCATTGGAGATTCTAAACAACGATGTGAATGAACTCGACGAGGATGAGAGCGACGATATTGATGAGGAGGCTGATGATTACGACGAAGAGGAGGAGGATGAGGACGAGGAAGAAGGGGGGGCCGTCATTGAAGATGCCATTTTTGCTTCGCAAATAATCGACCCAGACATGGGCGGGCCGTTCAATGGAGGCGCACCTCTGGAAGAGGAAGAAGGAGAGGCCGTCATTGAAGATTCCGTTGTTGCTTCGGAGATTCCGCAGATGGTCGAATTGGAGGAGGATTTGTCGTTGGGAGCCGCAACTCCTGGAGAACACTTCCAACAAGCACTGCAAGACATAGATGAAGCAATAGGACAGCTCTCTTATGCTGTGCAGGAATATCAAGACGTTGTTTCACCTCCGGCCTCTCCTGGACCGTTACCGCAAGACCAAGATAAGACAACGCCAAAGCCTGGACAGGGCAAGAATTTTGATTCTGCGTACTCGGGACAACATAGGTACAGCCAGATCGACACACCACCTTTCCGACTTGATATGGCATTCTTTCCACATAGCGGAATGATTCAGCCGATTCCCAGATCTCCAGCCCAGCTTCTTGCGTTTCTAAATAGGCCTATTGAGTACAACAAAAATCCAGAAACGCCGATGGTATATCGGAGAAAGGATCCGACGAGACGATATCGCTTCATTCGAACATATGAAAAAGATTTAGAGTTAAGAAGCCTGCGAGGGAGCGAAGCAGGTTGGCAAGAAATTGGTGTCATGTGTCCGAACGCAGTCACGTTTGGCAGTTTTCACCAGCGAAGCCTTCGACCCTATTTTCGCGCAACCAGTCGCTTGAGTCTCATTGCACACATCCCGGAGCTCTCTCTGGTGGTGGTGGGGTCGCCTATTGGGCGAGTTCTGCTCGTCACACCGACCAAGCTTGGATCGCCGGTTACGTCGAAAACGCCGTGGAAGTGTTGGCATCATGGGCTTCGAGTTGAATACGTTTTGCCGCGGCAATCGGATGAAGAACAGTTTCGACCGGTATTGAGACCGCTGCACGGGCTGGCTGTGGGACCATTGCAAAGCAACGAGAATAAAGGCGGTGACATGATGAATGGCACGACAACGCCAAAGCGATTTAGACTGATGTTGCATTATCGAAATCACGATATCTTGACGTATGAACTGATGAGAGAGGGTCGGACGGGACGACTTTGCATTATTTAAGGGCTCTTCTTTTTCGTTTATGGAATGCCTGGCGTTTGTTTCAAAAATTCTCAAATGTTAGAATAGCCTGTGTTTTGTTTTCTCTTCCAACACTCTTTTTAACATTCTATTGGCCTTCCAATTCAGCTACGGCTCTTGCTATAAGGCCGAGCGGCTGGCGCTTCACAATGTATATAGATGAGTGCTTTTTAATAGCACCGATATCCCGCGCACGGGCAGCGGCTTGGAAATTCTTTTGCTTCGTATTTTATGATGAAGTGAGATCCTTTTGTGCTGGTGGAAGTTGACGTGAATATCGAATGTGAGAATATACTAACCTGATCCATGGATGGGGTGGCAGATGAGAACTGATTAGGCAGCTCATGGCTACTATTGTGTAAGTGCTGTTAATGAAGACGAGCTTCTACTGTTTGCACTAGTCATGAGATTTTTCTTGGCCTGCATTAGATGGTAGTAAGGTAAAGTAACATACTAGTGCTCGTAACGCGATCCAAACAGCTACGGATGCCCCTCGACTTCTCGATAAGTTAATAAGATGGTCCAGCTTCGGTGAGTAATTGTTTAGCATTAGATCTCAATATTGTTATAGGTAGAAATAGAAAGAACTTGGCTTGAGTATCTCTTTCAGCCTACAATTGTACAAGATCAATCATTACTTAACATCGTCTGTGACAGTGGTTTAAAAACTTGATGAAAAACTTGACCTTTGGCTAGTTCACCACAGATCTCCATTTGCATATATACCTATATATACATATATCTATATCTACCTATCATAATTCGTAGCATTCCCTTATTCTTATTTCTTCTTCTTTTAACATATCTTGGTGTTTACTCGTAAAACACCTCTTCTTTCGCAAATCTCTCCTTGTTTCTCTGCAAGATGGGCAGGGCGAGGAATAACTAGGAAGGGTAGAAATAACCTTGGACCGCTAGCGAGAAAAGAAGCTGCTCTTCCTAGAGATATAAGACCCGATGACCTACCCTCTTATTCTGATTTTCTCTGTCTCATGGCAGCCATTTCAGTACTATTAAGCAGAGTCCAGCGATCGGTTCTTTGTGAAATCGGCTTTGCCTCGTCATTTGCGAAAGGTGTCTTTTGTCGGCCCGAATCTCGTCTTAGCCCAGCGCAGCTTGTCTTTTGGTGTATCCGTTCTCCTTTTCTCGTGTCCATATTGGTTTAGCCTGCACCGCTAGGTGAAATGGCCCGCCCAACGTTTGTGAGATTGTCTCAATGTGAGTCTGTTACCATCTTGTGATGAAGCTCCTTCGGTGGTCCTGTTGTCTCACATGCCAGACTCAGATACATCCGTACAGTCCATACATATATTCCAGACTCCGGTTTCTCACTGCAGTCCAACATGTGATGTCTCATATCAGCATGGATGGAACCAGCTGCAGGTAGATTGGTTGGTAGGTGTGTCGGTATGCAAACGCCCTTTGCAGGATGAGAATGAGCCGTGAAGGAAAAGGAGAGTTATTCTGGTGGGAGCAGAATGCTGAGGCTGTATGGCTATAGGACTGGAAGTGCCAAATCAGATGCCATGTTGGCAGCGGCAAGTACACTGTATTGTAGAAATGGAAAATTAGTTGGAATATTTCATAGGTGTCTAATTATTATCCATTATCCCGACTTGTTACAAGTACAAGAGTGCTAAGAGATCTAATGGTGCTTGGGCGTTCACTTTAACTAGACAGTTTTGATGCGAATGCTATATTTAATGGCTGACCATCCCACGGGATCAAGGAATAGAATTAGAAGCATGGAATCGCGCAAATCGATTGTTAGTTCATGTATAACTCTAAATGTGGAGAGCAAGATGTCAGAAAAAAATCTTAGCGCTGGGCTGAGAGGTTTTTGTGAAGGGAATAAATTCTGTACGTCGTGATAGTGTCAATGCAAAATAGACTTTTGGCAGCTTTCTGCTTTGACGCTGATTTTCTTTTCCGCGAAGGCTTATTTTTTGTTTTTCTATCTACACTATCAGGTAGATTTGTGGTCTATTGGAGATAATAAATAGACATCCGCCAAGTAATCTTTGGGATTTAAGAGAATTGACACGTATTCACTTTTATTCTTGAACACCACGCAAAGCTAAGCAAGTGGATGAAATCATAGCGATAACATATTCCCTAAGCTAGCTCAATGACCAATACTTCTGTTAAAAGAGTAGCTTAGGGTATTGTTATGCATGTGTTTCTTTTCTTACCGCCCAATTCATTCTGTGATTGAGAAGGCCCTTTGTTAATTTGACCCTAGACTTTATAGTCTCGCCAAGTTTGTGGTCCAATGCTAACGTCTACATCCCAATTCAGCGGCAGAACCTTCGCAGCGGCTTTTATTTTCCTTGATTTTTTCAATTACGATGTCTCTTGTTTTCGGTCACTGTCGAACGTACCAAAGCTAGTCAAGATTTTGGACATTAATATCCGTATAGCCCGGTTATTCTAACACTCCATCCACAGGGGGTTGATAATTTCATAGCGGTCACGCTAGTACTCACAAATGGTATCGAGAAAACCACGGTTGAAACTGCAGGGCATCTTGTACAGTTTTCCAATGCCGCTTGTGCATGAGTTTCAATAGCCATCGCCTGCAAATGTCAGCGCACCATATCAAAGCTACTCATTCTACATGTCAAGAGTGGAAGTTGACCGACTACAGGACACCTAGCCATGTCGTATGCGCTGGCTGCTATTATATAATTGCAACTGTAAGAGCGTAAGAAAACCCCAAGCCTCCACGGGGAAACGCCAAGACGTGGGATAGTGTCATCCATTAACCGCTGCAACTGAGATCTGCAAACGCCGATAATCCATACTCGCACATATAACAAGGCAGCCATAGGCAATACCAAGCTTCAAGCTTAGACGTATCCAGAACAGCGGCACGGCGGCTGCCAGCTCCGCAAATCGCCTGATTGGGGTTTTCGAACGTAATGAGCAAGCCGGGCCGTGATTGGCTGGCTGGCTTCTGATAACAGACGGTACAGCTAATACCCGAGATATTCATGTGCAACCTTGTTAGTGCTGCGTAGTCAATCATGCCAACGCTCAGCAAAGCCGAGGATCTTTAATTGGAACAATCAGCATTGGGTGCGACTGGCTCCGACCGGGGAGGCGGGGACTGAAGGATCGGAGCTGGGGAAGTCGTGGATTTGCTCCATGCTGTGCGCCACGAGATTTTCCCGGGTATGCCAATCTTGCAGTCGTTCTCGCAATCGGCATGTGCACGTGAGGCATTACTTTGCTGCCATCGACTCAAAGCTATGGGGTTTTGGTTTCGCCTCTCCGGAAGGTCGGCAGGCGATGTCTTGTGTTCGCTTCCCTTTTTTGTTCAAGGGTTTGAGTCAATGGCGCTGTCAAGTCGACCCCAGGATACTGGCGTCACCCGGGCATCTTCTCAGCAGCGCCCGTGATGCCACGACTTCTTTACGATGACGGTGTCACAAGTGCTCAACCGCGACCTCAGATGCTAACCCTTGGCCGAGAATAGGCCAGCCAAGGCACCGAACAATTTCACGGCTCATCGCACCCGCACTTTGACAATTGCTCTTCCTGACGCCACTTTACGAGAAGCCACTGCTACTGGCCACTAGATGCTATTAGTGCCAACGGCGGGCCTCCGAATCGGCCGGGACGCGGACGCCCTTCCTGACAGACGAGAATGCCGTAACAAGCTCAGATACCTGTCCAGCGTATCTGAGGCTTGTCTTGCCTGATCTATGCAAAGGGCAAGGTTCAAGGGCGCTGCTCCCCCACTACGAAGCCCCAACCAGGCCGGCGGCGCTCCCGCTCCGAAGAGTGGGCTTATCAGGCCTTACATGATGGAGTGACAACAAGCAGGGCTATCGTCTTTGTCTGCCGCCACAGCTGAACAGAGCTGGGGCCTTGGGGCTTCGTTCCTTGATGCACGCGAGCAGTAAGCAAGCACACACGCCTATGAGGACAGCGTCTTAGTAAGCTTCACATGATAGGTTGACGCAATGAATGCAACGCACTCCTTGCTTCTTGCATTAAGATGAAGGGGATAAAAAAAGAAAAAAGAAATGTCTCATCGTTCTCGGGCTGTCGGCTCAATTGTTGCTCGAAGAGGACACGAGTTGAGTCTGTCTCGGGATGGTCAAGCCGACAAATGGTCCTTTGGCGAGGGCAAAGAGACACGCACATTAAAAAGAACGACTCGTAACATGACTTCTCCCTCTGGATAATAAGGCCGGGTATATTCGGTCAATTTATCAGTTCTTATCAAGCGTGGGAAATGGAAGGGTCATACGGAGTACAGAGAGAAAAAAAAAAAAAAAAGTCGTACGAAAAAGATCAGGGTTCGACGAAATCTGCTGCTTATCAGGCCCCATTCGATCCCAGCAGAAAGTGAAGAGTTGTTTTAGAAACAAAAATCGGTACGCCCCCTGCGTTCTGCGTGCGGCCTCACCGATACTCAGCTGATACTTGGCTGGCACAGCAAGATGCGGTGCGCTCGCATGTTCTACTGCTGTCGTTGGCCTAGTACAAACGTGGGATAGCGCTATCTCGAACCCACTTCCACATGCGAAAACGGTACGTACCGGGCGATTTCAATGACCGTATCTTCCTTTTTGTCGTACGTATCTCGATTACAGCACTAAAGCGCGCCCACTCTGGCTGGGCCTTATCTCGAGGTACCTTGTATCGATGCTTCTGTGCTGAGAATCCGCGTTCGTGGCGCTGCGCTCTTGCCCGATTCATTTGTTGCTGTTCCCAGGGCCTCGCCCAATTGCTCTTTCCCACGCGACGAGTGATGTAATTGATGCTTGAATAAAGGGAAGGAAGGGTGGGAGCATACCGCATTAACAGGGAAGGAGAAGAGCAGACAGAAAAAGAATCAGATCGTTGCCTGCTAAGACAAGCCATCATCGTCAACATCATTTCTGCCTCTCGCCTGTCTTATCTTTTGCCTTTTCGCTCCATGCCTCAGAGTTGCAGATTTGCGCCGCGCTTCGAACTAAGCCCTTAGCCCCAGCAGTCCACAGCCCTCGCCCCAAGATAACAGCCGTGAGACGATATCCACGAACCCACCCCCCTCCGATGAGCGCACGCCCCAATCAACTGCTCGAGGCTCTCAGAGTCCCTACTGTACATACTCGTACGCGGGTGACGCACCCCTGGTGTCTTATCTCTGGCCTCAACGGGCCTGTCTGGGGTAACTGGCTCCAGCATGGGCGCCAGGGCTGCTGCTGAGGGCAAAATGGGAAGAGGCGTGGCGGTCATGGACATGGGCCCGGCGGTTTTGCACGCGGCTTGTCGCCGGGCTGTCGAAATCGGGGACGCAATCCGCTGCTCCCTGCGAGATTGACGGTGATGCGAGTGCTCTATATACAACACAACTTAGCCTGTCCGTTATCTCCAAGCCTCCTCCCCTCCGTCCTTCCTCCTATCTGCGTCTGCTCGGCTATCCTTTCCTCCTTCTCATCTTTCTTCCTCTCTCCTGCACGCCTTATCTCTCCAGTCGAGCCAGACGCTACCCTCACAGGCATCTATCTCACTTCTGCAACCTTATCAAAACACCTGCCGACCTGTTGGGCTCGCTGGACGTCGCCTTGCTTGTGCCGGCATCCGACCTTTCCTGAAGCTTCTTGTCGAACCATCTCATCTCCGCGTCTCATCTTCCAGCAGCCTGGTCCCCGTGGCTGTCTCCTACGACTTCGATTCGACAAACCCCCGGATTTCGCTTAGCCCGCCATGTCCTACGCCCATCTCGGGGCCCCGACCGTGTTTAACGGGACAGGCTCCAATGGAGGCGATCCCAGTATGTAACGACCGTAGCCCTTACCACGACCCCGTTCTCGTGTAGCACATGTTCCTTACCCCGATATGCAAGTCATATTGAGGACCGTCCATGGATGACCAGACATGACTGACAAGCCCTTGCTTCAGGGACCGAAAACCTGAACCAATGGTATCAATCCGGAGACCAGGCCTTCATTCTGGTGGCCGCCTGTATGGTGCTTATCATGGTGCCTGGCGTTTCCTTTCTCTACTCGGGTCTCGCTCGCAGAAAATCGGCCCTCTCCATGCTCTGGGTCACGATGATGTCCTTTAGTGTCATCGTCTTTCAATGGTACTTTTGGGGTTACTCACTAGCCTTCAGCGCGACCTCCAACAATGGATACATCGGTAACCTCAACCACTTTGGGCTTCAGAGAGTCCTGGCCACGCCCTCTATTGGATCCCCTCTCGTCCCCGCCCTCCTCTACTCCTTCTATCAGATGATGTTCTGCGCCGTTACCGCCTGCCTGACAGTTGGAGCCGTCGCCGAGCGTGGCCGTGTCGTCCCGAGCATGGTTTTCTGCTTCTTCTGGGCTACTTTAGTCTACTGCCCCATGGCTTACTGGGTATGGAATCCCAACGGCTGGGCTTTCAAGAATGGAGTCCTCGATTATGCCGGTGGTGTTCCCGTCGAGATCGGTTCCGGTGTCTCGGCTCTCGCTTATTCCTGGGTCCTTGGCCGCCGAAATGAGAAAATGATGATGAACTTTCGACCCCACAACATCTCTCTCATCACCCTCGGCACCGTTCTTCTATGGTTTGGATGGCTGGGATTCAACGGTGGATCTGCCTTTGGAGCCAACCTTCGAGCCGTCATGGCTTGCTGGAACTCATGCCTCACGGCCATGTTTGCGGCCATGACTTGGTGCCTCCTTGATTTCCGTCTCGCCAAGAAGTGGTCCATGGTTGGCTGGTGTTCCGGAACAATCTCTGGTCTTGTTGCTGCCACTCCTGCATCCGGCTTCATTACTCCCTGGGCTAGCATCATCCTGGGTGTTGTTGCTGGTATCTGCTGCAACTTTAGCACCAAGAGTGAGTTATTTTCGACGTGATCATTGACAAGTCAGAGATGCTAACATGCTCACAGTCAAATTTCTCATCCGCATCGACGACTCTCTCGACGTTTTCGCTGAGCACGGTATCGGTGGCATGGTTGGCCTCATCTTCAACGCTTTTTTCGCCAGCGGTAGCATCATTGGTCTCGACGGAGTCAACAGTGGCGCCATTGGTGGCTTTCTCGACCACAACTACAAGCTCATTGGATGGCAGATCGCCGCTGTCGTTACCGGTTCCGCATATGCTTTTGTCATGTCCGCCGTCATCGCCAAAATTATCGATCTCATTCCTGGTCTCAAGCTGCGCGCCTCTGAGGAAGCCGAACTTCTCGGCATGGACGACGACCAACATGGCGAATTCTCATACGATTATGTCGAAGTTCGACGTGACTTTTTGGCCTGGAGCCCCCACCGCGACGAGCCTGCCCACGAAAGCACAATCTTGATTGAGCCTACGCACGGCATCCAGGAGCACGCGAATATGGCTCGCTCTGCTAGTCTGGCCGAGACTCATACGGAAGAGCCAAAGGCCGTATCTTTGTCTGACGCCGGAAGAGATCGTCCGGACAGCAACGAGGACACCGAAGGCAGCCAGAGTAACGAGAAGCGTGACTAAAGTTGCGCGTGTCTACGCATTTCTCTCTCTTTCCTTTCTATATATTGGGGGATTATACAAAAGCCAATCCTTGTTTCTTGTATCATTATTTGCGTCGGCAATTTTTAATTCGCATTGCGACACTGTATATTTCAGGGGTTACATCTACTTGTTTTGGGTATTATGAATCAGCGGGCGTTTTGGAGCGTTATCCCGTAGGCTAGACGGGTCGGACTGGGTTATATAGAGTGCGAGCAATTTTGGAGATACCATTCGTGCGGATGACTATGAAGGAATAAACATGATATTATATTACACCAAACTGTTCTATTAGCGTGATAGACTGCTCTTGTTTGACTACAACTGGAATTCCAGAGTCCAATGTTGGGTAGACATGCAGATATCGATTTGGGCATTAACTACATTTGAGTATTCGGAATTACAAAGTGTTGATTGTTGTCTTCATACTGACCGACGTTTCAATCCAGTGTCTTGTGAATAAGTTTCTGACTCTGATTTATCAATATGATGAGCTGCTTTTATCTGACTACAACTACATCCTTGGATGGAGTCGTAGTCCAATATCGAGTAGATATGCTGAAATATCAGAGCTTTCAGATTATGTTCAAATCTCCAAGTGCGACTTGAACATGTTGATATCTCGCTATTCGGCCACGTTTCAATACAGTGTTTTATTAACATCCAAAGAGTTCATTTACAATAACCGGCGATTAGCTGTGTAAACTATTGGACAAGTGAATGCGTAGATATGATAGAGGACAGACAGGCCATATTCTGTTATCAGATATGTAAAGAGTTGTAGGAGCAAATGCGTAAATAAAAGGGAATAATGAGCCATGTTGATTGTCAAAATTCTCACGCTGTTCCTACATTACATATAGGTTCATTTCATTCTTTCCTCCCCAAGTCAAAGCCATAGTCGTCCATAATAAATGCCCTAGCGCCGTATATTCCGCCCCTGTGATAGATATTCATCCATGTTATATTACAAATTCTTGCATCATACTTTAATTCAAAATCCTTTAAGTCCCAATAAAAGAAAATTATTTCCTTCTAAAAGATGGGGACACCGTCAGTAATCTTTCCATACGGCTCCTTGAGATAATCCCCGTAACAGGCATGGTCAAAATTGGCCTTTGCCGCCATTCCCTCCTGGATTTTGATAAAAGTGTCAAACTCGCACCAGCCGTCCTTGCGACTGGCGTCACAATCGGGGAAGCTCAGGCCCAGGGGAATGGTTCGCTGATTGAGCACAAAGTGGACGTATTTCTGCTCTTCGCCGCGCAGATAGCCGTCGCGGTTTGGCGAGACGGGCTTGGGTGTCTTGATAATCTCAATGTCGAGACGGGCACCGAAGGGGGTGATGTGCGCGACGGTGAAGTTGTGAGGTCCGGGGTAGCGATCGGCTGGGAGCTCCTCTGCGAATTGACGAAGTCCGAATGCAGTGAGGATAGAAACAATGTTTGTGTCATGGGAGAAGTCAAAGTAGAGACTTTGGTTTAGTGGGAAAGTTTCGGTGTTGTTGTCCAGGGTGATGTTGATTTGTGAACCCGAATAGCCAAGAGTGTGGTTCTGCAGACGGGCGAGGACTTCTTGCTGGTAGCCAAGACCAGTTGCTCTCTGTAGGTTAGAATTTGGTGTTAGTGTACTGGTATGCCATGGACAGAGTAAATATTTGCTGATTCAGATACGTACCCCGACAGGACTGTGGAAGGCGTTGCTAGCTGAGAACCACACGTCGATGGAATAGCCAAAGCCTTGCCACTCTTCGTAAGTGAACAGATCGCAAAATGTGCTGAAGCCGTATGCAACCGTCTCGTAAGGACACATGGTCTGGGCATTATATACGTCAGTGGTAGTCCATTCGAATCCCTCTGTCATCCCCTGGAAGCGTTTAAGAGCTATTCAGCGTCAGCGACCGTGTTGTCTTAAAGTTTAGAATAAGAAGAGATGTGATGAAGTCATACCATCTTGGAGATAGATATCGATCCATTTCTGCCTAGCTTCGTTGGCAGCTGTCTTGTGGTAAGAATTAGAGCACTTGAGAGAACCCGCAAGGGAGTTGTTGAAGCCGCCGGCCTCGATTATGACTTCAATCGTTGCGTTGTTTGTCCTGCCCATTGTAAGCCATAATCACACACAGAGAGAGATGGAGTAACGCTCTCACCATTCCAGTCCAAAGAATCCAGCCATCCAGTTTTCCGCTGACTTGAGCATACGATCCTGGGTCTATAAATGCCCACTTAGTACATGTGGGTGCCGGATTGTCGCTAACAGATTTCAAAGGGGAAAGAAGCTTACCGTTGTTCGGACAATAATCTTGCTATTCGGATTATATAGATTGCCATACATGTAGCTATGAAGGACTCCTATATAGATGGATGATTAGTTTCCTCATAAGATAAGATAAAAAGAAAAAGACATCAGGGCAGAGTCTCAATGCTTACCCGAGTTGTACAGCTCTTCACGCCCCTTTGGCACCAAAATCTCAGAGCCAAGATGATACTCCCATCCCTTGAGGAAGCTCAGCGGCCCTTTCGGATTGAACTTGTCAGAGGCATTGGCAATACGCTTGGCGAAGTCGACGACGCCGACACCAGAAGTAGGGTAGCGCGCTCCGTGACGGGACAGCATCTGGACCTGGACAATCTCAGCTCCTGCGGGCAGCGGGTACTCGTCGACGCCAAAGCCCGGAGAAGGAAAGTATGGAGACAAATAACCCATCATCTTGAAGATGGTGTCGTTGCCAGGCTTCATGCCCTTGACGGGAATGGCCGTCTGCAGCGGCTCATTGGGCACAAACGTCGCCGTAGGATCAAAGGTCCTCGTCTGGGCCAGGAACGCGGCGTTGCCGGTGGCCGTTGGCCCGGGCCACAGATTCGGCGACGTCTGGAAATACTGGGGCACTTTGCTGGGGCGGCACGGGCACGAATCGGATCCGCGGCCGGGGAAGAAGTACGGCAGCGACAGGTATAGATTGGAGGCTAGGAGCACGACCAGAGCCACGACGAGTGCGATAATGGTCGTGCGGTAGCGGCGATCAGCGCGAGACCGGCGCGGCGGGAGATATGTCGTGGACGCGCCGGCCTCCTCCTCGATGGCTTCTTGCGACTCGTCCTGGTGGATGGGCTGGTAGCCCGACGAGCTGCCCGCCCGGGGCTTGCCCGCTGGCGACTTGGCCTGCGACGCGGTGGGCTTCGCCATGACGATGGCTTGATTGCTTGAATTTGCTTGCTTGCTTGCTTGCTTGCTTGCTCGATCGATCGGTCTCGGCGACGCCTGCCCTGGTCTCAGTGGGCAACCAAGAGTGAAGCCCGAGTCACGCCCAAAACAGGGCCTCGTAAACCAAACCACTCCAGGAAGCTCCGGCGATAGAGCCAAAGCCGACGCAAAAGAAAAGAAAATCCCAAGATGAAAGGAAAGGATCGCCAGACGCGGTAAGCCGGGCCCTCGGCTCCTGACGTGCGGCTGATAAGCTGATGCTCAGCACGCCCCCAGAAAACTCTCTTTCTGCTATGCAATATCCGTCCTCTTGTCTCGGGTCACGCCCTCCCGGCCTTGTCTCAGTTGCTAGTTCGGTTACGTAGCAATTTATTTCGCGTAGGTGCGTCCCAGTCCGACGGCGCGGTAACGATGCGCTCGATGCGATTTCGATTCGATTCGATGCAACACGCACGATTTCGATTGGGCAAAACGTTTGTCGGTATTGGCGGCAGCCCCTTTTGGCATAAGCGAGCAAGCAGCAGACACGCCCTTGGCTACCGGCTCCGATTCATGGGCCGAGTCTGGTCTTGTTCTATGCGAGGGAGGAAAATGAGGAGGCGGGGGAAAAAGCAAAAAAAGAGAGATAAAAAAAAAAAGAAAACAATCGCCCCAACGGCGTCGAATGAATAGGTAGAAAAGAGATGAAGCTTCAATGTAAGGATGAAGCTGCCACAGCTGAAGACATGCGCACCCCACTCAAGGCAAGGAGTCTTGGGAAAGCCAAGTTTCGAAAACGGGGCCTTGAAAGTCTGCGGTCACCAACGCCCCTAGCGCTGTAATTCCGGCCGTCCCCCGTGACTGCTAGCGCCTGTAGCTGATGGCCGGCAAGGCTATCGAGGCCCGGTTGGCAGTGGCTTGAGCCGCTAAAGTCACGGGGAAGCCATCCGCCGTTTTGGGGCTGCAGGGCCGTGCTGTTTACTCTCCTATGATAGGACCAAGGCAATGCTGTTGGTTATGGAACAAATGCATCAGTGGAAACGTTGATGCTCTTTTCAAGTCCACCATGGGTCGGTCCGTCTTCTTGAAATTAATGGTATTTTTTTTTTTATTTTTTTTCGCCTTTGCTTTTTTATCTCGTAAACGCTCAGGAAGGATCACGATGATCCATGGCCAGGTAGATACTCATCCATGGCAGCTGCTCTGCATTACTTCCCAGCCTTCAATTTACTCTCTTATATCCGCAGCTGCTCGTATACTTGTCGGTATCAACCTTCATATGAAATAGTACTGTTACTATACCACTTGGATGGAAGTTTACGGGCTACTTTTGGCACTCGATATCACATCCGATCTCCAGAATCCATATACCCAGCCGCCATCGGATCACCAGTGGTCCATCGACCTCCCCTCCTTATCTATCTTGATAGAAATTATGCATGTCTCGTCCCGTTCGGCGATCCTCACATTCGGGCGCCTGTCAAAATCGTGCTTTAGGCGATCGTTGTGTGGCAACAAGAGGCAGCTGAATCTGTGACCTGTCATAAAACACGGCATGTGTTAGATGGCAGTACCGCCATCAAAAGCACTATACTATCTGTACCTAGCAGCAATAGTAGGCAGTAGTAGCATGTATTCAGCTCACTGCAAGGAAAGGTGAGAAAACGAGACAGGAAAAAAAAAAAAAAAAAAAGCAAAAGCAATAAATGCGTGTCAAGGAGAGAGAGGAGGCAAGCAAGGAGAAAAGAGAAATCAGGCACTGAGCGCGGATTGTTGCCTACTAGGCATACTTACCCATGGCATGGATACCCCTGGTAATGACGCAAATATACAACTCTTCCCAGCCTACTGGGTAGTTAGGTATACCAGAAAATACATGCCTCATGCAAATTTCTTGTCATACAGTACAATACCATTTCTTGTTTTCTCCATTCAATTCTTCTCTTTTCTTCTTTTCTTTTGTCCCCCAAAATTTCATACCCTGTAAAATACCCACAATGCTGGTCTCAGCTAAGCCCCAGTCCACTGACATACCCATGTCAATTCTCTTGTAAGACATGGAAACGCCTTTATTGGCTAGTCTTATTGGCAATGACATGCTCGTAGTGTCTGCAGTTTCTTTGCTTTTTGCCCCCGCCCTTGCGTCTTTGGCACCGTTGAGGCCACTGCCGCGTTTAATCTCGTTACCGCCGTGTAACCAAGCACTCATGTTTCTACACGTAGCAGCCGCCCAAGACACGCAGCGAGAGCCGCCAATAACAACTCCTGTTTGTGCTCCTCTATACCCTGGCAGAATCGAAGGTCCCCGTCACTACTAGGCTCGTGATCCATACATCGTTTTTGACAGGGTTCATGTATCCAATGGCCTGGATCACCGCTAGATCAGGTGGGCTCCACTTTCGACTACATCCATGGCTCGTCTTGCTGCCGCTAAGCGAGTGCTTGCCATCTTCCCCATAATGGGCGCTGAAATGATTAACGCCCTGGCAAACAAGATTTAGCGTTTGTTACTCCTTGCTATCGCTGAACAAGGCTCGTGTTCAAAGTGTAAACTCGTCTCAACGGTGGCAGTTACCAGCACCCTCTATGCAAAGTCATGTAATGTCAAAATGTGTATTTTGGTCAATCTATCTAGTCTATAACGAATCTATAATGATAGGGAGCTGTGGGTGGAGTGGTTACTTCCTGTCCCGTCTATAATGCTGTCAACAAAAGAAATGTATACATCCTTGCAGATCCCCCAGTCTATGGTTTTTTTTCCTTTGCCCGTAAGACGCCATCAAGGTCAAAATTCTAAAACATGTAGGGAGGTTTCTTTGGATCAGTAGCGCTCTCGCCTAGAACCAGCCACCCTTTCCAATCATGCTAGCTCACAAGGGATCGCCCGGCTGTAGGATCGGAGGGCCTGTTCCAATTGGGCGACGCTGGCCAGCCTAGTTTGGCTGGGATCGCAGAGGAAAGTAACCAGTGGGCATGGGTTCAAGGTGCCACACCTGAGTGCCCGCGGGGCCAAAAGCCTTGTTCCACTCGAGCTGAAGGTCAAGAGGGATTTTCCATCCCATCTCGTCGTCACGCAGTCTCATGCGCACAAGGTGTCGACGTTGATCGGCCTCTGCGCCGTTGACAAAACCCGCGCGTCGGTGGAGGACAGCCAGGTTGTTGATGAAGTGGATGTCACCTGCTTTGGTGCTGAACTCAAACTTGGTTGCCTCTGCAATGTCCTGAATCGCATCCAGAGCCTCAACTTGGTTGGCGGTGAGGGTGGGTAGGTGAGCTGGCCTGGCGTGGGCTGCACTTCCCATGAGGGCAGCTCGACCGAAGTTGGTGATCAGTCGGCCATCTTCGTAGAAGAAGACGGGTCGGCATTGAAACTTGGGGCTGTAGAAGCGTTAGTCTCTGACTCGTGAAATTGCATCTTGGAGTTCAAGTCACTTACAATGCAAATGGCCAGTCAGATCGAGCCAGAGTTCGAATCAGATCGGGGCGAGTGGCGGACAACACGTTGTAAACGGTGTAGGTTGAGGCAATGATGCACTTGCCTCCAGACTTGGCGGCATTCCTGGTGAGCCAGCTCACAATGTCTCCGGCCTCCTCGTTGTGGAAAGTCTACAAATTTGAGTTAGTGGGTCAGACGATGCTAGAAACACATTCCAGATGACTTACAATGGGAGAGGTTGAGTGGCGATGGTGTTCGGCCTTCTCCTTGGACGAGTTGTCGGCAATGATGTGAACTTTTGGAAACCCGTTAGTCTACCGAATGACATGGGGGCAGCCAGAACTTTCTTACCCAGCATGTTACCCTTCTTGTCCTGGCGGCCACAGCGGTTCGCAATGTAGGCCTGGACGCCGAGATAGATGGTGGTCAAGTCTTCAACCGAGTACTTCTTGGAGTCGAGCCCTCGAAGAACGGCAAATCCCTTGCCTTGATGAAGATCATCGCGCATGCGGCTCAGGATGTTGGGGCCCACCGTGGGGAGCGGAAAGGTGTCGGGAGTGACGAGATCGCCGTCCAATTCAAGAGCTGTATGTTGTTAGTAGAGCTAGGGAGAGGATGTGCTTGCCAATGGCAGACGGCTCACCTTTGAAGTGCTTGAGAGCAGCCTCAATCTCCTCAATCTCGTTCTCGCTCAAATGGTGGATATAGTCAGATTGGCGAGCCAATTGCTGACCAGTCCATGCCAGAGGCGAGTCCAGGGCAGAGGGGAAGCCATTGGGCAGGCTGGACATCTCAGCGGGAGGATCAGGCAGCTTGAAGTCCTGGTGAGAAGCGAGGAGCTTCGAGTCGGTGACAGGGCCGGCCATAGAATACGCCATTGTGGAGGATGGTGGTACGGGTTTCTGGCTGTTGGAGATGGGCTTGGCGCTGAGTTGGAGTGGCAAGGTGATGAAACACAAAAGAGTGAGAGAGCGAGAGTGCGTAAACGTCACAGATCTGATTTGCTGAGCGAAGGGGATGCAAAGGTAGTCAAGAAGCAAGATGTGTGTGGAAGATGGGTGGGAAAAAGTAGAAGATTCGAGGAGATTGTGCTGTCCTTTTAAGTTGAGGAAGGTGCCAGCAGTTGATGAACCACCTACCTAGTGTATACCAATAGACCGCTACTTGTGTCTCATGTTGTGAAAAGCAAGCAAGCAGCAAGTGCGTAGCTTCCCAGTCACTTCAGTCGCTTCTCTCGCCGTAAAACAAAAAGCAAATCAGCGGAAGCTATCCGTGATGCTTGCCAAGTACCTATGTTGTGGGACCATTCTCCCTACTGACGGCATCTTGACTAGCATCGCACCGGCGGAAGCGAAAGACGGGAGCAAGCATAAGGCCCTGGTCATGCTTTTCTAGGGATGGTTTAGGCCAGAAACAAGCCTTCTTTTCCTTTGATTAAAAAAAAAAGAAAGGAAAACAAAAAAGGAAAAAAAGGCCATAGCCCGTGTCATAGGCAATAGCTCACGTCAATGTCTCATTTACTGGGCAGGTGGCTTCAGCTTATTGTCCAAGCTTCAAGCAAAAAGAAACGAAAAAAATGCCACACCGCCGGCTCGGCTGTTTGCGTTTGTCTTTGCACTGAATAATTACCGAAATGCGTCTTGCCTTCCGTCACGGCAGCAACCCCTACTTATAGGTGATATCCTGGATATAGTAGTTTATATGAGTCAAGAAGCTCACCGCTTTGCTCGGGTAGTGACATCCGGTGCCACCATTGCGTATCAATCTTGTGATAACCTATTGGCAAAGGGTGGCGAGAGAAGGCTCGATAGATGCGACGATATCAGGATAGAGTGCATTCTTCGACCAATGAATCACTGGTTAGGTTGCTTAAGAAGCAATCAAAATACTCAATTAATGCCAATGCTCGTAATCATTATTCATGGTCAACGCAGCCTGCAAGCCATCAGATCCATCAGATCCATCCGATCACGATCACCGATCCATCTCGCGCTAATTCCTGGCATACAGGGGGGGCATACTGCCAAAAAGGTAAGCGAACTTGCCAACCTCCATTGACTGGGCCCAATCACTGCCTACGGGGACCTGCATGATGCTCTGCAGCCAGGCTTTCTTGTACTACCATCATCTCACCGCTTCAACAGGTGCCGCTGCCTAGGTACTAGGAAGAATGACCCAGATAAGCCAAAATTTCCTCTTTGCCTCCTTGCCTTTCTCTATTCATGTCGGGGTATCAAGGTACTATACGGATGAAAAGTATTTCTCAGAGCAGAGTTACACATTAGTAGTGCTTGGCTGCCATTTCTCGTCAAAGAGCTGGCTGACGAAAAAATAGTCGTCCTCGTATACTCCATTAGAGCGAGCCTGACTCCACTCTTGTTCTATGAAGCGTTAGCACAGGCTCGAGAACTTGTATCTGATGTAGGGTATGATGATGGCCGGGAATCGGATACTTACGGTGTCGCTGGACAAGTCCTCTGGTCGCACGGACAAACTGAATTTTGTCCTCATCTAGTTGCGCCAATGCTCGCAAATCTTTGTCTTCACATTCTTCGGAAAAGGGAACCCTTCCCTTGTTGCAGTAATGAAAGTGTGCAAGAATTACGTTTGCTCCTGTATCGCCGTCGCCGGATCTCAACCGTTAGCCACCGCGTCTGTGCAGCATGGAGTGGGGGGAGGGGGCTTACCCATATGGTATTCTCGCACCTTTTCCTCTCGGGCAAACCGACGCTGCGGGAAAACATTATGTTAATGTCTGGGGTGCATACATTGTCAGTCTCTTTTGGAGGAAACTCACATTCATGCCATGCTTAATGGCGTAGCTGGCATCATGCTTCGTGATAAGTGCGATATTATGAAGCAGAATAAACGACACCAGATAAGTCACTAACCAACTGGATGGTTTATTCCTGAGCATCACTTTTTGGAGATTATCCAAAAGCTCGTGCCTGAGTTTGTTTTGGATATGATGTATCAGAATCATGTCCATCTGTGCACCCATTACGGGAGGCAGTGGAATTTTTCCGTGATCGGGGTTTGACTCGTCAAGGATATTTGCTGGCATGTCTAGAGTTTCTTTTCCCACAATAAATGCGGATGTGGTTGACAGGCGGATGGCTACCCACAGCCGAAGCGTCCAATTGAGTAGCCCAAATGCCTCTGACGTTCTTTCTTCTTGCTGCCACATATGGTAGGCCAAGAGGTAGGTCTTGTACAATAGATCATCTTGATTGCCAAGCATGGTCTGAAATATGTCTTTCATAGACTCTCGGATATAAGTGGTGTACGCCGATGTGCCGGCCTCCACATCTACAAGTGCGTACGGCGGGATAAGAGCCGACTTCTTGGTGCCTCGATAGGCCCATGTCCGCTCTAGCTTGTCGCCTTCCTGTGGAACAAACCTGCGAACCTTGAGTGGGAGTTTCTCTTTTGAATAACGCACGGAGATGTGAACAGTCCTAATCTCGGACGATGCCCACAGCTGGATGGGGTCAGAGGTGCCTTTGGTCCATCTCTGGGTCCACTCATATCCTGGAACTTGGCCCGTTTTATAGAGTGTCATATCGGTGATCTTGTATCGGACACATGGCAAGCGTGCTGCCTTTGTATTCTCCACCTTTTTGCAGGGCAAGCAACACCCGCCCGGAACATCAAACTCGCACTGCAAAAGTAACGCCGCGTCAGTCCTCTTCGAGTACATTGTATCCCGCTGTACAGAAACGGTACGGATACGAAAAGGTTTGACTTATGGAAGCTTGCTACTTACTCGTATGCGTTGCATCCTGCACCTGAGGCAGGAACCCATGCGTCTTGTTTGGGCGGTCTGTTCTCGGAGAGCTTGGTCTCTAAAGGGACCCCTCTTACCATTTCGCTGCTGGCTATCAGCAGTGGGGTACTGTTTTTGGGCCACAGTATTGGGTCTCTCTTCAAAGATTGCTGGCTGAGTCGTTGGTCGAGCTGAGTTCTGTGCCGACGGGACATTATAATTATACACATTAGAAGATGTCGTTTCAATGTCCACCAATAGAGGACGGGTAGGGCGCAAGTCAGGAGCCGGACCACGCCGCAATGGTGAGCTGCCCCCAATTCCTTGAGTCCCGCCAATCGGAATTTCATCCTCTGGCGGCATGCCGATTATTGCCTGATTCATTGACAGTTTATACGGCTCTGTGGCAGCAAATTGACCGGAGCCGTTCTCATGAGAGCCAAGTGGGTTATGCTGCTCGTGACTTGTGCTGGCAAGTTGATCAGTGTACACAGAATGGGGCAACTCCTGCAACAAGGCGCTGTTGAAGGCAGGGTACATTTGGAGAGCCAAAGGGTCGAAATTGAGCAGATCATTTGAAAACACTGGCGGTTGTAAAGATTGTCCGCTATCAGACGCAATAAACTGTAAACAGTCCAAGCCCAACAGATCATCAGGTATCGGCTCTTGTTGCAACACCTGACCAACTTGAGATGAAATGTCCAGCAGCGGGTTCAGACTGAGCAGATCAGTCGAAAGCGATACCTGCTGTGATAACTCGCTGCTATTGGGCGCAATGAAAGAGCTTAAAACGAACTCATCACTGGGCAGTTGTGCCTGCTGTGGTGACTCTCCATTATCGGGTACAGTGTGCTGCAGGGAGTTTGTCGTCTGGTCCGGCATAGGCGGCAATACTTCCATAACAGGCTGCTGAGGCGGCTCACACACCACAGCCGCTGGGGGCGGAAGAGCTTCATACCCTATCGCTCAAATCATTAGCCTTCCACAGTAGTGCCAGAATCGAGCTGCAAAGTAGCGGTAAGGAAGCTTGCATACCGGCGGGCTGCTGCTGCCACCCGAAGGTACAGCAGTTGGTAATAGACTCTGCCACGCGAGCCAAAGGAGAGCTTAGTGATTGTACATCAGAAATGGCGGGTGCCCATCGTGGCGTAATTGACACCGAATCATGATCCCCTATAGGCAGCTTCTCCTGGTTGCCTATGCCAGATGACGAAGACTCGTCTGCTGAAGGCATCGAATTATAACCTATCAATCGTCGACGTTTCTGAGGGTTCTCTTCAATGCCAGAAAAGTAAGCTGGGTTATGACCAGGTGAATATCCTGACGTTATGCCAGTATTTTCAAAGGAATAGCAGCCAGGAACTATTGTTGACTGACCCACCAAGATCTGGGGATCAAAATTCAAGGCGAGTTCCCCAAATCCCGTATCAACAGCTGAATTAAGAGGTACCTCAGATGGCGATGGGACTGCCACTTCAAAAGTCCCTAGGGACACAACTCGCTTCCTACGTGGGACCTGTGCAATAATTAACCTGACTGTATTTATGCAGCTGAGACGGGGAAAGGGCACAAAAGACAAGCCCAAGAAAATATGGTGATGTTGTGTGGGAAGAGGGCGTGTAAACGAAATTCAGCAGATGATGAGTGAGCATAAAAACAAAAAAAAAAAAAAAGGCTCAATGAAAGACACAATCTCAAATGGCAGACGGCGGGAAAGGGCCAAATATATGTCCATGCAGGTTTCCACCGCGGGATAAAGAAAATCGCTTACCATGATGCCTGTAGACAACTGAAGGGTGTGTCAGACAGATACAGCACGGTAGTAGGCGCAGGATCCAATGTATTCGCACGTGGAAATCCAAGTATCAGCTGTGCTCTAGAGACAAGCAGTATCAACCAGGTACAACAGTTGTGCACTAAAACGCCGGATGAAGTTGAGTGACGCCAGGGGAGGGGTGAACAAGTCCGGTGGCACCGACTCGAGCGTTGGCTCTCGCTATGCAAAAACGATAGGTGGAGCGGAGTACTAGGCGGCCAAGCAGGAGCGGGAGCACAATGAGCTGCAAATCTCTAAGGCGAGACGAGGGTTCGACACCGGTGAAGGCAGCAGGCTGGCGGCTAGAGAGCGAGAGGCCAGAGACGAAGGTGGCATGTAAGTAAGGAGTCCGCTTAGCGTTGGGTTGGCCCAGTCCAATGACGGTGCCGATCTGCGAAGTGCAACGGCCTGGTTAGACTCGTCTAAGGGCGCAATGGTCTCGTGCTTGCCACCACTCTAGTAGCCGATGATGAATGTGTTCCCGGCGCTGGTTGTGCTCTTGCTCTTGCCGTGCTGTGCTGTGGTGCCGCCGCTGTTATGCCGGCTCAATCCTCTCTGCCCGGGGCTCGCTCCTCGTCAAACGCAGGGATACGGGTAGCGCGGGTTAGAACCTGGGGCGTGTTGCAGAAGTGCATAGGTCAGCGCCTACAGTCCAAGTGGCTGGCTCCCCGAGGGCTAGACGACGATGGCGGTTCCAGGAGGAGAGGAGAAGCGACTCGGTGAAGAAGCAAAGGCCTAAATCGCATGTATTTGAATGGGACTGAGGGGTACCGCCAACAGCCAGGGTGTGGTCAAGTAGTTGGGATGCGTGCCCAATTAATTTCTCATGCTCTTATTGAGCAGAGCCAGATGGAGGCGGGCTTCCCCATTGGGCTGGCATCCCATTGAAAGTATTTGCGGGCCAAACTGCTTTGCGCAGTCCACTGCTCTCGCGACGAGCGAAAGGAGCATAACGCATTGCGCCAGAGGCTTCATCACAGACATAACCAACGTGATGTGAGAGTTGGGCATATACGGCACGAGAAATAGCTCAGGTCATCCGAGATGGCGGCCGCCTTCAGGCCAGGACGGCAAGCAAGCTGTTGCGTGCCCAACCGAGCTGACAATCGCAGCATGCAGCTCAGGCAAGTAGGTACTGTTCGGGGTAGAATGGACCTTGAGTCTCCAGCTCAACTGCGAATAGGCCAATGAGAACTGGCTTATCTTCAAAGCTATTATGGTGCCACAGATACCTGTAGAATGCAGCTTACACGCGGTTCGCCCATTCGCTCATTTCCATGCAGGCGGGGTCACATGTGTTGCAACCTTGCATCCTAAAAAGCGCAGAAAACAATTCAAGCCCCAGATGGCCGTCTTAGACAAGCGGATCCTGGGCTGTTCTGTGGCTTTTCTAAATCAAACAGAAGGAACCTCGCCCCATATGGAAGAGTTGAGTGGTCGAAAGGTATACTTGGCTTCATAGGCCGGTACGTCGATATTGAGCAAGACGAAGCACACATTAGCGAGTTGACGGGCTTTTGTCCACAGCCGGCTTTGCTCCTAGTACGAGCATAGTCGTATCAGGCTCGAGACGGCCGAATCAAAGAACCAGCTTCAGTGCTACCACACGCAGAAATTCGCAATGGACGAACCGCTCGAAGTGGGGACCGGTGAGGAGGTGCATATACACGCTGCTTGGAATCCCAGCTCGCACTGCTATCTGGGTTGTTATTCCTGGTAAAAAACCAGATGGAGACTTTCGTAGCCACAGGGATCTGATCTATCCGGCTCGGTAGCGCAGCTCAGTGACCAGGGTGCCGGGGCACCTTAAAGGCTACAACTGTACTGTAGGAACTGAATCGAGAGCGGCCGAAGCAGTAGAGTCTTGGTCGTAAATGCAGGTTGGTCAAGCCACAGGGCGTATGGATATAAATGCTGGGTCCGGCTGCGGCGTGGCGCACCAGAAGGATGAGGTCGAGGTCGCGCGGTCGAGGTCGCGGTCGAGCGTGTGCGGCCGTTCATTGTGTTTTCGCGTGGCTGATCGTCACGCAAGACATTCCCGCTCCCCCACGCCACGGCGGTAATTGTGTCGTAGTCGCTGCAGCTCGCGCAAATTGCACATTGCACAGCATGCAGCGAGGCCGCCACTCGCAATCATCAGATCAGTCTCTTTCGAGCCGGCGTCTCCCTGGTGCTGACGAAAAGGGGGCATTCGGCGTCGTACAATGCGGTGTTGATGCTGCTGTAGGTAGTCATCCCCACGGGGTTGGCCAGTTGACGTCCGAGTGTTCCTTACTCGCTACCTGGTACCTACTGAGCTGCTGTAAGGTTGTAAGCTGTCGACTTAAGGTAGGGCGTAAATAGCGGCGGGCCAGATCCCCGTGCCCACTATGGAGCAGTCTGATTAGCAGCCAAACTGCTCCATATTTCTCCGCTTGTGGCCAGAAACTTTCGGCCGGCCTGCCTGCCTTGTCTTGCTTAGGAAGGAAGCGTTCCGTACCTTCTACAACACCGGGTCCAGCCAGCTCTTGCCCAGCCAATCCAATTGACGCCACTCGCGACGACTTCCGCTCGACTGATGCAAACTTGCGATGATATCAGACGGCTAGAGAGGCCTTTGCAGAGCCTCCGATGAGCAAGTGCCGCGGAGAATCTGGCCCCTTCTGTTGCTTCAAGGCGTCCCGCTGCTGCGGCTGCGGCTGCTCGGACAAGTGGAGTTCATCTGCTCAGGGCCCATCTGCGCGTCAACGTCATGGCGAGTATGTGCCTCGTCCATGCTCCGTACATGCACTCTTCCCAAGTTTCACTCTGCTGTGTCTGCGCAAATGTCTCGGAGAGACGCACATTACGAAAATGCAGCTGTCAGAAGAATCGCTCGTATTACTACTGCAAGCGGGCTATCAAGGGTACCGTCTGCTCCGCATCCCTTCTCTTATCGTGAGCGACACTGAGGCTAATATCTCCATCCAGCTGACACCTGCTTCGTGAGCAAGGCTACACGACGTCAGATAATTTCGCCATTTTCCCATTGCAAAACACGCGGCCAATTCTATCCACAGGGGCAGCGTGCATATGCAACTTGCGAGAGTCCACGGCAAGCCGTGGCGGTATCAAAGGACAGGCCACGACTCGAAGCGGCCACGGGGAGAAAGGGAGTGCGGCTTGAGAGACTCGCAGCCAACAACGGAGGTTGCCCGCCAAGATATTCATTTGCACCCGGTTGCATGCAAAGGCTGCGTTGCCGTACAAGAGTGCCACGGCCCCAAGTCGTTTCTGTCTCCCATTTCGAATGGCGTCCTGCAACTTTGCAACTTGCGTCGACCGGTGAGCTTAGGTAGGGGCGCCACAAGGCCGCTAGCTATGCGAGACTGCTTAGACTCTGGCGGGGGCTAGGAAATTATCGAGCTCGACGGTGTCAGTGTGTCGGTGTATCCCTCGGATTCCTCGCAGCTTATGCTATTCGGATGGATAAAATTCTCTGCGACCAGGCTGCAAGGTACCGTTGGCCCCCTCACCAAGTCACGGCGAGGATGCTGATACTTTCAGTTTAGCTCAGAGACTTGCGTCTTATTCTAGCTTCTGGCTGAGGGGTCAATTATCAACTTCCGAGAGCGAGTTATGATCGGCTGCTATCTTATGGGCGTGTGTGTGCATGTGTTTGTATAAATTGCATTTCGACGAACGCCTACGTCAATTATCCTCAGCATACCGCATTCGTAGCTTACGGCCGTGACTGCTGCGGCATGCTAAAGGACACTAACACCAGTCATGCTACAGATGCACCATTCATCCTAAAGCAGTCAAATACTTGAGTCCTGTCATAATTGCTCAACTGCTAGCATAACTAGTTCTTACAACAGACGTGTAAGTGGGTGAGAGACAGTATGATTATGACGCGCCGGCAATCCAAGTTACGTTACGCCACGCCGCTAGAATACAAGCAACAAGCCGCTTCCTGAGCTTCTTCCCGTCAATAAACTCCGAGTCGTGCATATAATACTACCAGGTGATAGCATGGCAGCGTGTCGTGAGCTCCGCTCCGCTTTCTACTGCGTCTTTACGGAGTATTTCTGGTCAGCTCAGCAGGGTCCTCGCTCATCAATAACATCATCGGCCACGCGCTCGGTTCCGTCTAAGCCTCTTGCTTTCCGACGGACTGCCACGGGGCATAACTACCGAGTAACATGATACTATTGCCGCCGGCGCGACTCACTCTCTCTCCGCCCTAGACGCAATCGATTTCATTTGTTACTTGCGTTGACTTTGCAAATAGAGAAAGACAAGGCTTTGGGGGCCAAAAGGGCGTTTTGCTCCACCCATTGCCGTCCTTCGACTCAGCTTGAGCAAACAACAGCCGTGCTTGAAACGTACTATTAGTTTTGTTCTGCATACGAAGCGCCGGTGGCGGCCAGCTATGACGCCAGACCTGATATTGAAGGCATTGATTCTGCACAGATTCGGACTTGATCGTAAGAAATAGGGGAAGAGGCTGGTCGACGGGACGATCAGCCGCAAATAGCCTCCACGCTCGGTGTCGAAGCTGCGAGCCCCTTGCTGTAGGTTGCCATACTCATGGCCACTAGTAGTTCCTGGCAACATTCATAGAGCTCCGTCCAGCTTGCTTCTATATCCAAAACCATCCACTTTCCATATGCACTTGGCCAGCTGATATTGGCAATTCCATCTTGCTTGCTCATCGAGCAGGGCCAAACCTTGCTGCCCTATGCTAGCAGGCAGAGGATCGTAATCCCTCCACTCAGAACTCAGGCAATCAATGGATAACGCAAAGCAAAAAGAGCGTCTGGGCCATCCCAACCCCGAAGAGCAAGAGTGCTGTGTTTCTGCCGCGTGCACGTCCTTGAGCGACTTGACAGCTGTAATTGTAGCACTGACAGCTCTGTTAGAGGGGATGCGGAGCTCCGGCACAACCTTGGCCCCAGCCGTACAAACGCCCTAGGAACAGCCTAGGAACAGCCTAGGAACAAGCGTGGCGGCAATATTGCGCTGTATTTGCGGCGCCGCTCGCCACTGCAAATACGACTCCGTTGGCAGGATCCCGAGCAGCGTTCGCAGCAGAGGTCAATCAGTTCATGCTGCAGCTTTGGTAATGGCATTGGAGATGGCTTAGGATACAGGTGTATGTACTTTGCTACTCCCAAGGCCGAATCATGTGATCGGGCAGATAGGCAGACGGCACTGAGCTACCAAATCCAGCCAGATGCAGCCTTTTATGCATGGCAGGAGCTGGGCAGCTGGTCACAAATCATTTCGAAGCATAACGAGTGACACGGCTGGAAATTCCTCATCTCTCTAGCCCATGAGGGGCTCAACGCATCGACCGTCGCTAGCCTTGTGACAAACCGCTTTGACGCAGAGCAAACAAGGGCACTCCGGCCGGATGCCTCAAGCTTGAAGAGCTTATACGTGGAACAGATACCCAGGTATCTCATCCAAGTTGTCGGAGCCATCTTTCTGCTTTTCTTCTGAAGACGCTTCGATATTCTCGCCCAAGCAGTGTCAGAGCAGAGTGCACCAGTCCTGTCGATATTGCATCGAGACGCAATCGCCAGCATGGAGCTCAGCCAGCAGTCAATCCACGATGTCATTCATCCAACAGCAGCATTCTGCGATGAGAGTGTCTGGAAGCAGGCTGCCGCCGCGGCTGCCATCCACGACGCCAGAGAGATACTGTGGGAAGAGTCCCTGCTGAATCCCAAGAACCGTATCGACAGCCTTGAGCCTCTCAAGAAGCCCTTGTGGCGTATCGATGGCTGCACCGCATTTGGCACCCAGTTTTATGCCGTGCCTCTTTTCATGGATTCGATTCCTCCCTTCCGGATTGACGTCTTCATTCCCGAGCCGGCGACGCTCTCTCCCGAGCTTCGCAACGTCCTCGACATGGGAGTGGCTTTCTACACGAGAGATGAATCTCGCATCTCACAGCTTGGAGTTACCCAGCATTTGCTCCGGCTGCTTCAGCATTGGACGTCGACCCTGGAGGATCCGCGCCAGATATATCAAAACATACCCTTTGGCTCGAGGATCGTCTTCAACAACTTTCCAAAGGACGTCAGCCAAGCTCAGGTCTCCGTCGCCCCGACGTACTACCTCGAGCGCCAAATGCTGTCAGTGGCATCGTTCCAAAAGATCTGGGGTCCAGAGGTGGATCTACCCCAGACAGTCGACATTCACGACGTCGTGTATCTGTCACAGTTGCACGACAGCGTCTGTCTGATAGAGTATGGGGGCAAAACTTGGATCTTCAAGGCCTTGACGAGCTACACCAAGTATCTCTACCACGAGCTGCGACAACTTCTCATTATCCAATCTCACCCCAACGTCATGGCGCGGCCAACTCACCTCATCACGAAGAAATGCACCTTTGGCAACAAGACTGCCGTGCTCGGGTTCACACTAGAGCTCCACGTCCATGGCAGCCTGCGTGACTTGATCCCCTTCTTGCAAGTGCACGACCAGGTATCGCTGGCGGACAAGGCCAAATGGTCTGTCCAACTCGCCTCCGCCTTGGTGCACCTCCGTGAGACGTGCGGCGTCTTCTATCCGGACCTCCGGCTCGACAACATTGTCTTGACGGGATCTGGTGATGTCGTCATGGTTGATTTCGAACAGCGTGGCGTATGGTGCGAGTTTGCAGCACCAGAAGTCAATGCCATCGAGTACGTCCGGCTGCTGGCAATCGACGATGAGATTCCTTCGGAGATTAGAGACAAGTACGCTGCCATCCTGACGAGCATGCTTCCCGGATGGGAGGAGATGGGCCAGGGTGAAGACTACATCTGGCCGTGCAAGGGGTACAACGTGCCATGGGCGTGCCTGACCCCCAAAGAACAGGAAGCCTGCGAAGTGTACATGCTCGGCCGCGTCCTCTGGTGCATCTTCGAATCCAGCAGCGCTCCCCAGCGAGCTGCCGTCTGGCTCTCCTACCGCTGGGAGCCCCTGGTAGAATTCCCCGGCTACACCCGCACACCGCCCGCGATGCGAGACCTCATCGACCGCTGCACCCGCGGCCGACAAGCCGGGCTTACTAGGCTCATTGTCCGCCGCAGAGACAAGCTGGTGCTCCGAGAGTTTGAGAACACGGGAGAATCCACGGCGCAAGATGTCCAGAACGTGGCGCGCGACTGGTGGGCAAGGGAGATTGCAGACTCGGAGGCGTGGCTCCGGGAGCGCGCAGAGGGCATGAAGAGGGGCGACTGGAACGAGAACTACTACGATCGGCCTACGCTGCGCGAGGTTTACGATGAGCTTGAGAAATTTCGCAAGAACAACACTTTGGGCTAGGTAGGCAACAAGTCAGCTGCTCTCTAATAAAAACGCCTGGTCCTATGTGCGAACCGTGGGCTTGCGCTTGTGGGAGGGGGTTTGAGCTAAAGGGGGAAACGAAGCACATATTAGTCTAGATATACGACGGCATGGCATGAGCACATAAGAGAGATATATTTCATAGGGAACGAATTGATGACATATTTCCGTAGATCCATTTTACAACGTGTTGACTTTATTTGAACTCTGTTTTGTTTATTTTGGCGCTCGTCTAAAGAAAAAGGTTTCGTTTGGTATAAATGCTGCTCTATAAAACCGGTACAGTAATGGTACATGTGCTCCATTCTCAAATGTGAAGAGATGATAGCAAGAAGATTAAATGGTAGAAAGAAAAAGTGAGAAAAAAAAAAGAACGGTAAGAAAAATACACCACGACCAGCGTGGCCCAAATCTAGATGGGCGAAATGCAATCTGCCCCCAACACATATGTTATACAGTAATACTTCACTCACTTCATTCTCTTAAAGTGTCGATAGGCGCTGTCCTCTTCTTCAACCTGCCTCTTCAGACTAGGCCCCATAATTGGCGTCCTCAGCCTGCTCAGCAGCGACTTGAACTTTTCAAAGTACGACACCGGAGCGCCGAGTCTCCCAATGTCGTCGAAGATGGCCTCTAGGCTATGAAGGTGTTGGCTCGCCGCCTCAGGAAGCAAATTAAGCTCCGCAATGGCAAAATCCGTATCCCTGTCGCCAATCAGATAGAGATACAGGTTATGTTCTGTTCGCGTCGTCGCACTGCCCGTGTCGACGTCTTGATTGCGGGATATTACTGCGGAGAGGATGTGGACGAGCGTGCGGGCGGCGGAGATTGCCTCGGAGGGCTGGAGCGGCCGGTCTCGCGTGTAGATGAACGATTTGATGAAATTTGTGCAGCCGAGGATGTGTTTCGCTGCCCAGGGGACGTCTGGCGGCGTTTCCGTGGAAGAAGATGTTATTGTTGCGGAGGCTGGTTCTGAGGCGTATGCGTCGAAGACGCGGAGCACGCGGTCGACTCGCTGGGAGAGTTTCCTAAAGGGATCGTTGATGGGATCCCTGGGGCGAGATACAGACTGGAAATAGTTGAAGAAGTGGTGGTTGTCGAGCAGCATGCGGAGGACTGTATAGTCGAGATCATTGCGCTTCAGGACTTTCTTTCCACGGAGCGGGCTGCCGTTGCTGCTACTGTCAAAGATGTCTGGGCGAAACTCTTCCGGCGACATGCCATAGACGGCAGATAAAAGCTCCCGCGACTCTTGGACTCGACAAGAAGCCATGTCATCATCCCCCGAGACGGTTTTGGGGTCGACGACTGGACAGTGGAGACCATCGGACAAGACGTCCAGGCGATGTTCCGAGATGGCTGTGAAAGGATCGCCAAGCTCTTGCGCGAAGCCATCTTGAGTCATGGTAAGAGGCGTTTTGGCATCGTAATCGTACAGCGTCTGCTTTGCAAGTCGATCCAAGAGCCATATCAAGTGTGAGCATGGCTCGAGCTCGCCGCCATGCCCACAAGAGCATGTCAGCTGAGAGGCGGACCCGTTGCCAGAGGCGCGAATGCGAACAGACTGGGTGACGAGCTCGGTCATTTGGAAGGCATATGTGTCGTCAATGAGCCGACATTGCTGCAGGGCAATCTTTGGTGGCTCACTAAAGACTCTTCGTACCGCGTCCTGAGCTTCTTCTGGGAGATGATCGATGGCGTAGGAGAGCTCAGATGGGGATTGCACAATGGCGGGCAGCTCGTCGTCTTCGTCGCCATCGTCGTCAGAAATGTCCGAATACGACTCGTAATCAGAGCTTGAGTCTTCCATGGGTAGCCCTTGTTGGTAATCAGCCTCCGAAATAGCAGATAGACCCGTTCGACTGGTGGGAGACATGTCTTCGAGAGTCAGTCTGCTGAATGGGGCGACTGGTATTGGCATTGAGTTGGTCGCGGGGTATTTATATGAATTCGTTCGGCAACCCCAGCCAATAGATGGTTATGTTGTGGTTGGAAGTTGAATCGAAGAAGGGAACACCTGACGGTTATATAGAATGGCGCAAAGATATGATGATGTCAAGGGGGCATATGACTTGCCAAACCAACAACATTAACCAACAGCAAGGGGGGTATAACCGGGCCTCTCTTTTCTTAGATAGTTGGCGTAAAGGCAATGATGAGGTAGAGTTAGTACATCAAATGGGAATAAAACCTCGTAAGAGCACAGAAAAACTCGTGCTTCCCGCCTGTCATTGGACGAGAAGCCATGAGGTCAGAGGGAAGGCTGCCTGCCTTCGGCTGCATGTCTCGCCTCATTGGAGAGCCCCCAATCTGGCCCCTCCCATTCCCAGGGATGTCATCAGTGCACCTTGGAAAGGGGCTGTGAAGGCATCAAAGGCAGAGAAGCCTAGTACCAGCGCAATGGAACGGCCTCTGACTGGCCCTAGCGATGCCGGGACTGGGTCGGGACCTTCAGCCGGTGATGTGGGACCCGGCCGGAGGCTGTTGCTATTGGTAGTTGCACCAGGTCCATGGGATGAACACGTCGTGATACTAGAGTTCAATATATTAAAGACTGGGATCTGAATGCTGGCTTCCAGTCTCCCATTGGACTCTCCGGACCATCCACTCTACTATCGCACATGCCCGGATATATTGTCCCTGGCACCTATAGCAGAGGGCCCTGCAGTCATCAGCACAAGTTCCTGTGTGACTCCGTTGTTCTGCTCTAGACTGCATATCGCGAGGCTGCTTTGCCCTATTATCAAGTCAATATCAGCCTCGCCTGCCAGCCGTTGGAAGATCCAAACCTGTTCCTGGAGCATGGCCAGGCCGGGACGATGGGCCTAGCGTCTGCAGCCAAGCCCTTCTGTTGCTATATCGATACCTCGACCTCAACAGGAGGCCTGAGGCTTTCCATGATGCTATTCCTCTCGAAGAATTCTGAAGAGGTGCTGGGGTTAGAAGAAAGAGCAGGACGCTGTGACTGCGACCTCATGTAGTCTACACGTTAGTGGAGTTGGCCCTTTGGCCGGGTTTCAAAAACTAAGGCGACCGCAACAGAGACCCGAAAGGCGCTGCGCCACGGACTCGCCTGGGGGGGCAGCTCGTTACAGCACTTCTGTCACTAAAGCGCTCTGCTCCAGAACCCCCGGCACAGCGCTTCAGGGCTCAAACAGCAGATGCAAACAGCGCTCTCGCAGCGGCTGCACCGCCCGCTCCAATGTCCACTTGGGCGGCCCGTTTATGCGGCCCGGCTGTTGGTCCCAAGGCCGTGAAGCACTGAGTCCATTCATAATTCACGCTTTTCTAGAACACCGCCCGGCGAGGCGAGGCCACCTCTGCGACCTGCTTGAGAGGTTTTGGATGCGACTGAGATTCCCCCTAAAAATACCTCTGCGGTAGATTCTGTAAGGGTCTCGAGCCCTGTCGGCGGCCCGCGAGGCGTTTTTTCTTCCTCTTTTGCCCGGCTGTCGAGCAGAGATGCCAACGAGTGCCGCGCTCTCTTTCAGGTCGTATAGAGATGAAACGGTGTATCATGTTTCCTGTGGAGTCAAGATATTGATGACTTGGTGACGTTTCATAGAGCAGACATGAACAGTGGTTTGTCGCAGACTGCGATTATAGATGCATACCTATGCATATGTAAATATCTCTGTTGACCAAAGCAGGCACGTCCTTGCAATTGAGTCATTATTACCAAAGGCATTCAAGCATTGAAAATGATGTCATATTAGCGACTTACAGAACTGTCTGGCGAAGAGTTGGCGAGCTTCATGGATTCTACACGGTGTATTGTACGTCATACAAAAGAGTTTTGTGGTGTTACATGTAGTTACTTTGAGCAATTCTTCGTTGTCTATCACATCGGCAAGGGCCCATGTTGGCTGCCAGGCCAATTAAAGCTGCAGCAATCATGAATATTGAGACTGGCTCACTGAAACGAAAAAAAAAAAAAAAGAAGAAAAATTCCAACTTTTTTCCTTTTGTCAACTTTGTCAAAGTTTAGAACACGCGTGCGCAGTTGGGGCATGCTGTTGATTTCTCTGGTTAAGGCCTCGGGAGGCAGGAGATGTTCGCTAGTAAACATGGCCGCAAGGTAGGCTCCGTCCAAATTCCGAAAAAAGCAGTTTATATGTGACTTGCCATGTCGTCACTTGCCGTATAAACACCTTTTGAATTTCCCAGCTCCCCAATCTGAACCCACCCCTTCCGTTCCCATAAATGTAAGACTCATTTCGTGATTTGATTTGTTTATTTCTTAAGGGGCGATTGATTCGGTTAACTACTGGCATTAAGGTGGAAAAAATGAAGTTGTGTGCCAGCCAAGGCGGAAAAACAGTTGAAGAAAAAAGATGGTAGTGCGTTTTAGCTGTATCACTCCGTGGGCAACGTTTCGAATGCTCGGTTTAGGCAAACGTCGGTAGAGCTGCGCGTAGTCCTTCTGCAAATCGGACGGCTCGGGTGTGGGCGTGCCCACTGGTCGGAGTGTCCTTGGCTGGCGACCTGCCCTTTCGTAGGATTGTCTTGATCTCTGACGAAGAAGAGGAGGACGATGATGATGAGGAAGACCGGCCCGCAGACGAAGAAATGGTCTTCTTCTGCAGGGTGCCTACAGACCGGTCGGATTGTCAATCGATGCCGTGCTGCTTTTTGAGCTGCGCTAAAGATTCCCGGCGGGCGTCGAGGTCCTCTTTAGATTTTACCATCTTGTCGGGCTGATGATATAATACTGCAGACGTGTTAGAGTAGGGGTGTTACTAGCGTGATTTGGATAAAATAGAATAGAGACGCGCAGTCACGTACCGACGAGATAACGGTTCTGAAAGTTGAAACCGTTCAATTTGTCACAGGCTTGCTTCGCATCCATGACATCTTCGTAAACTACGAAAGCGGTGCCCTTGGTGTTGTTGGCAATGCCTTGACGAACTTGGCTATCGGTTGGGTTAGCATGGTGTAATTCGATGGAAACAAAAAATAATGGAAGACCGCGATAACAATGGCAATAGCGAAGAGACAGCGATCGGCCGGGTTCTTGAACATACCGAATAGGCCCAAATTTTCCAAAGAGATCGAAGAGCTCTTCAGGAGTAACGTTGTAGCTGTAAACAGGTTAGCGTCGGTTTGCACGGCACTCGACTCGATTCGAGATGTTGCGATCGATGGAGGCGTACCTCAGGTTCTTTACGAACAGAGCGCTATATGAAATTGGTCAGCCAAGGCTCATTTATGTCTCTTCTCGGTCGTCCAGGCGAGACGTGCCGGCCTTTCGGTCGGAGATTCGGAGACCACGAGGCTCGCCGCACGGCCAAGACTGGCAAGAAAGCCGGAAAAACTCACCGATTGACTTCGGGGGCAAGTTTCCCGCCGCGACTACTCATCTCTTGGATGATTGAGGTTGTGGTGGTGATGCTTCGGACTCGAATAGGGTCGGAGATGGCGCCGGAGAGGGAATGCGAAAGATGGATTGGAAACAGAATCCCGGGTGGAGGCACAAGACGCAAGACGGCCAGAGAGAATGGGCGATTGCGAGTGGGCCCTGATAGGACGAGCACACGTGACTCGCTTTTTTCGCCTTATTTCGGGGTACGTACCGGCGCCGTTGCTGCTGCACCCCCACTTTTAATATTTTCTAGTGGTGCGAATGATTATTAGCGCTGGACACCTACTGTATCAAGACACGCTTGGGCAATCTGCGCTGCCTCGGTGAGAGGAAAAGTACGGTATGGATCGCTTATTATGTATGTATTATATGGATCTGATAAGCTGTCACGACTTTATTGGAACGGGCGAAGAGGGAAACGAGTGGATTTTGTTCCTTAAGGCCCATCTGCCTTGTACACGCTCGCAAACACCGCTCGCTTAGCCCGATCGCCGCTGCAAGCAAATACCCGCTGCCGGTAAAATCAGTCACACCATCATCACATCAACTCGCAGTCGCCCAACCAGCAGAAGAGGACAGAAACACGACACGGTCTGTCAAATCAAACCAAAATCCACCCGCGACGCACAAGGCACGCCGAATTGCATCACGCGCCAGCCTGCTGCAGCGATTCACGGTGGGGACCGGTCTTTGATGAGTCAGGCGACAGGCCATTCAGGGGGCAGTCTGGCCATGCACCCCACGAACGTCTCGGCTTTGACGGCCGGTTGGCGGACGGTTGACCAGCAAAAATCCATTTGCGGAACAGTCTGATCTTTTGCCATGAGACTAGCCTACTCGTGCTACCGGCCAACGCTACTTTGGCACTCTGCTATCAGGAACGTACATAGTAAGTATGTATGTATCAGCTTATCTTATCTTTGGATGTATGAGATGCAAATCAGCCACTGGCTCAAGCCTCATCTCATGTCACTTAACTAGAAGCGGGTACGAAATAGCTGCTTTCGCTTCAATGGCGTTGAAAATTGATGGTATCAAGGCCGTTCAAGTAACTGAATGCGGGTCATTGATCCTACTACAGTTCCACAAGTATAATCTACATAAACGGCATTAATCTGAAAAGAAGTACGATATACTAGTATTACCTAGCTAGGAATAAAAAAAACATTGCAGGTTCTAGAGAGATATTTGATAGAAATACTTGAGATGCACTTCAAGAGGGGGGGGGGGGACTGAACACTGAAGCAATATTCTATAAACTGCAATTCCTGGGTTAGCGCTGCGTGGTGCTCTTAGTGGATGTGAGTCTGTAGTGAAAGCCTGAACGGCACCTATATCCGTCGCAACAAACGCTCCTTATTCAACTGTTCATTCAGCACCCTTCCCTTAAGATTTTTTAATCCTTCACGATGCGATTTCCCCTTCTTCCATTATAGAGTTGCATGTATTTCTTGGAAATATTGCTATCATGCCAGATTATTTGTTTCGCTTTACGTCCATCATATCTTTCCCTCCTAGACATCGAATATCAAAGCGCCGTACTTTGAGCTGTGCTCCGTGAATTTCATCACCATGTCGACGTCCTTTGGCCACACTATCTTGTCTGCATTTGACGTCTGGGATGACTCACTTGCATTCCTTTCTGAAATTTTAGAGTCCGGCGACGCGCCAAGCAATGAATTGCAACATCTTTTTGACCACAGCCTGACCGGCGGCGCACAAGACTGGCTTTATCTCATCGACTGTGCACGGTCAATGCAATGCATGCAAGATCACGATCCCGAGAGCCTTGACGGTGGCGACGTTCTTACTTTTGTTTGGGAGATGCTGGATGGATTCAATGAAGGGTCATCGGCTGCTGAGCCTTGGGGAGAGACTGATCGCCTGATCGCGCTCGCCAGAGACTTGGAGAGAGATGTTGAGATTATACCACCTATGCTTGCTGCCTCGCAACAAGCTCAGGAGACTGCATCTTCAAGAAGACGGCGCACCAGAGAACCGCGACCAGGACTAACGTCTCATTACTGGGCTGATAGGCTTTCGACCCAAAGTGGCAGCATAAAGACCGAACACAGCACGCGTTTAGATCGCTCTGTACCTGGATCCGGCTATCGCCAATACAGCCAAGCACGATTACACGAGGAGACCTTCTATTCGAACACGAGCACTGCCGTTGATGACGTTTGTTTTGATGGCCAGTCTTCAAATCTTCTGCCATCACTTGACCGTCTTTGCTTGAATAACCCAAGGCAGCCTCGTACTATATGTAAATCGGAGGATGAGAAGAAACCGTCAAGAAGCAGGGCCTCTAGTAAATCGCCTTACTTCCAGCAGCAATCACCAGCAAAAAGGAGTCCCTCAAAGAAGCGGCCGCCCGCAGGGACCATCTCATGTATCCCGTTTCCTCCTCTCGATTCACCGTCATTTGGGATTATTCAAGAGGAGCTGGCTCATGACCCGTTTTGGTTACTCATCGCGATCACGTTTCTGATAAAAACGAATGGGAAAGTAGCACTACCTGCTTTTCGAACGGTTAGAGAGCGATTTCCTACGCCGTCTGAGCTATTGGATCCGTCCATCGAAGGGGAGCTTCTCGACATGATACGCCACCTCGGCCTCCCCAACGTACGGCTAGCGTATATCCAGAGATATGCAAAGGCATTTATAGAAGATCCCCCAAAGGCTGGCATACGGCACAGAGTAAGAAACTACGACAAACGTGCCGTCAGTCCTCTGTGGAGAGATGCCTCCAGCGGCGACTCGGAAGATCCGGAGAGATCGCATCCACTGTCCGATGGCGGCAGCCAGGATCTCGAAACGTGGGAGATCGGACACATGACTCAGGGCAAGTATGCCATTGACAGCTGGCGCATATTTTGTCGCGACGAGTTGCTGGGTCGAGCCGAGGACTGGAACGGGAAAGGCCGGGAACCCGAATTTCAACCTGAATGGATGAGAGTGAGACCGGCCGACAAAGAGCTTCGAGCGTGTCTGCGCTGGATGTGGATGCGCGAAGGTTGGGAATGGGATCCGGCGACGGGAGAGCGCACGGTATTGAGGGAGGAGATGCAAAGGGCTGTGAACGAAGGGAGGGTTGAGTATGATGACACTGGAGCACTGAGAATCTTGCCCGGACCGAGTGATGGGAATGATATGGAGATGGCATGAGAAAAGCTAGAGAAAGAAAATGACAGTGAGTATATAAGGGCACTCTGGCGAAGAAGACATAAGATGAGATATTTAATTAGTTAGACTAGATGTATGTTAGACTCATGTTGGAATTGGATACATATTGGCCTTGGCACAGTATTAGGGTAGTTCGTTCTGTCAAAGCACAGAGACTAGATGAAGTGTACATAGACTGCGAAGCGCCGGACTTTGAAAGAGTGAATAACTCACGTCATCCATCATATTTGACAGGGAGCTTACGCATCCGATCCGATTTAGGCTCGCCTGTTACGGAAATTCAAAACAAACGACGCTTGTCTCATCACCACCCGCCAATAGTGCAATTGTCGAGTATGTGTTTCAAGGGACTTTGGCAAGGCTCCGTTGATTACTACCTGAACCCATAGTATTTACCTGCCTTGTCTAGGGCACCACAACCAAAGTTCCCGCATTTACATCATTATTCTAGTCATTGTACAGCAAGAGAAGACAGCCGGAATCTTCCCAAGTGGACCGGGTTTAGTGGTCCCGTAGGCGCCACTACTACCTTTATTGTTTAGGCAGGTGGGCACTTACAATAGGTTATCAAATGCTTCGTACATACAAGTAAGCGTATCCTACTTCACAAATGGAGCATAAGATATTCGGTTGGACATAGTCATCTACCAGGGTCTCGTAAGGGATATCTGAATGAATGTTCCACAGAGGCGCCGGTTTCTATTGTTTGAAGTAGCATTTCTCGTGGTGCACTACGTCCCGCGCAGGGGACATGGTCTGAGTGCATATCTCTCTTGAGGAACACACAGAGTAACTTTCCATTGACGTGGTAAAATGACATTGACAAGGTGCGCCAAAAGAAAAACAGATACAACAAATTAAAATATAGCAAAACAAAATAATATCGTCCTAAAAGCAAAAGGTGTCGGTTGTATAGACCGAGTCTGTGTGCCCATGTAAAACTTAGTTGAATAGGGACCCTCAATAGATGATGCGGCTGTGCGTCACATGCTAACTGCCTTGGACATGGCTAAGAGACAGTTTGGAAGAGCAGCGCACAGATAGAATTCAAACCTGCCTATCCCACTAACTGCTATGGAACCTAATTTCCCAG
Organism: Trichoderma sp. 2475; assembly: GCA_038502285.1. Taxonomy (NCBI): domain Eukaryota; kingdom Fungi; phylum Ascomycota; class Sordariomycetes; order Hypocreales; family Hypocreaceae; genus Trichoderma; species Trichoderma sp. 2475. The sequence goes on from JARPVV010000004.1 coordinate 1,985,346, forward strand.
GAGAGAAACTCAAACACCACGCGTGCCCTGGAGCTTCCCATCCCCAACAAGACCATCCGTCCCAATCAATGTTCTGCCCACGGAATCAGAACAGAGAACATAATCAACCCTAGGTACTGTCAAGGATTACCTGATGCCAAGCACTTTTGCCGCGATAGCTAGTGGTACCTTCTATTATCTTAGTAGTAGTTTATTTTTGGCGTCTGTCACCCCGCTTGCCGCAGTGCGTACAGGTACTAGATCCGGCAGCCCGCAATGGCGCTCACGCGAGTATTGCTACGGCGTGCTGCAAGCATTCAAATAGCCCGCCTGCAAAGCCTTGGATTGGGTTCCTCGCCACAGGGCCCAATTAGGGAGGTCCAGCTGCTGCTGACCCGGGACGCAGCTCTATTAGGGATCTGGCTACGGGCATCTACCTGGCCCCGAGACGTGTCAAGCTCAGGCGAGTCAAAACGCCGCCGTCAGAGATTGGGCGCGCTACCTGCTAGCAACAGTACTGGCAGCCAGCGCTACAGGTACCGGCACTGGGCCTTCATTCCGTCCGGTACAAGCCTCCCTCGGCAAAGCTACATGCCGCCGCGCACAGCCTCGCGCCGGCGGCACAAGTCCTTGGAGGGGCCACGGCAGGTACCTGCGCAAGAGACGGGAAAAAGCCAAAGCTGGGGGATCACTCACTGATTCGACTCCACCACCTGGTAAAAAGTGGACACCTCGGGACCTGCAACATCACGGGATTTGGAAAGGACACAGTGGTATGTAGGAGGCTAATCCGAGCGTTTTCGAGGTCATAGCCATCGCCAAACCTGCTCCCCTTCGCCCCTCCTCTTGCTGCAATCTCGCTTCTGCTTCTCCGGCGCACAATTGTCCTCATCCCACCCAATTCGACCACCCGGTGCTTCTTCTGAGCTGCCTCGGGCGCGCTGCTGCTTGTTGATCTCGCCAGCTCTTTTGCTTTGGTAGCTCCGGATCGGATCGCATCTCATCGCATCACATCGCGCTGCGCCGAAAAGCTCCTCTTGAACTTGCTCCAGGAGCTCCCAATTTGCCCAAGTCGCTGAACAGGGCCCGCAGCCATCGGCAACACTCCCGAGAGGCAATCGAGGAAGCAAGGTCGAGCTTGGAACAGGAAAAAAAAAAAGGTCACAGGACAGCTCTAGTCAAAATGTCGCACCGTGGTCCTTCTGGCTATGGCATTGGCGGCGCCAGCGCCTATCCTGGAGGCGGCGGAAGTGTTGGAGGAGTTTCCGACGAGTCCAACGGCGGCAGCATCTTGGATCAGCTGCGGCCGTACACCAGCAAGGTCGAGGATATCCTGGACACTGCCAGCGAGCCCATCAAGCCGTAAGTGGCCACGATCGCGTGAGTAGAGGGGTTTCAGCAGCTAACGCGAACGGCGCATTGTAGATACCTGCCTGCAATTGGAAGATTTCTGATTGTCGTCACCTTCCTCGAGGATGCGCTCCGGATCATCACCCAATGGAGCGACCAGCTGCTGTATCTTCACGATTACCGCCACAGTAAGAATTGGCCCCAGCGCATTCGCACATCGCCAAACGTGTGTTATTCTGGAATGCAGATGCTAACGCGTTGACCAGTTCCATCCGGACTTACCCATCTCTTCCTCCTCTTCAACGTTCTCGCCATGACCTCCTGCTCCACTCTCGTCATCGCCAGAAAGTACTCTGATTACGCTGTTGCGGGACTCATGAGCGTTGTGGTTATTCAGGCTTTCGGCTACGGCTTGATCTTCGATCTCAACTTCTTCCTACGAAACCTGTCCGTCATTGGCGGCCTCCTCATGGTCCTCTCTGACTCTTGGGTGCGCAAGACCAAGGCCTTTGCTGGTCTCCCCACCTTGGACGAGAAGGACAAGAAGATGTACTTCCAGCTGGCGGGTCGTGTTCTCCTCATCTTCCTCTTCATTGGCTTCGTCTTCAGCGGCGAGTGGTCCTTCTGGCGCGTCCTCGTCTGCATCCTTGGCGCTGGCGCCTGTGTCATGGTCGTTGTGGGCTTCAAGGCCAAGTACAGCGCTACGCTGCTGGTCGTCATCCTGAGCGGCTTCAACCTGTTGGTGAACAACTTCTGGACTGTAAGTTTTTACACTGCCTCCATTTACACTTCCTTGGCTAACAAGATTCTCCCCCGCAGCTTCACGAGCACCACCCCCACAAGGACTTTGCCAAATACGACTTCTTCCAGATCCTGTCCATCGTCGGTGGTCTGCTTCTCCTGGTCAACAGTGGCCCGGGCCAGTTCAGCATCGACGAGAAGAAGAAGGTTTACTAAGCCCGACGAAAACAGAAAATAACGGACAAACCCCAGTGTTTGGATTTGATGGCACGTGAGCAACGCTGCTCTTCACGATCTGGAATTGCATCACAAAAACTCTTTGTTGGAGTTATTTTTTCTACCTTTTTTTGGGTTGTATGGGATCAATGGGAAGTGGATTTGCTGGTATGAGTCTACATGACGAAGTATGGACCTTTTAGGATGCTGCAAGTTATGCACATACTACATAGAGAAAGAAAACAAAAGAATTATCAATGTCGGGAGTCACGGTAGGAGACGGAAATTGGGAAATATTGAAAAAAAAAATTATGTTTACTCAATGCATATATTTTATGCCGCGCTCCGTTTACAAGTGTTTGAATCATGGTACAAACCACTGGCTTTACATTCGTTGCTTTGGAGCAGACACCAATTGAAGATCCAAAAGGTAAAAGACTTGATAATTGTCATTGGTTAGGATTGAGGATCGTGTGGGTATACGCGAGGGGCAGCTCCGAGACAGGTTGTAGGCCTCCCGCAGCCTCGTTAAACATTGGGTATCATGTAAGGACGAAACACGGTCACGATGTTTCCTCCGATGGAATCAGTATTTCTCCAAGATAAATTGTTATTTTATCAATGGTTCGACATCCCGGGCTGGTGGTTGTATTTAGAATGGGCATCCAAACGGACAGCTTCGAAGAATCACAGCCAGCCTAGATTAAGAATCCACAATGGCTCCTTGCCAAGTCACAGACGACTTTTACGAGATTCTCGGCGTCCTGCAATCCGCAGGGAAAGATGCCATCCGGGCAAGCTACAAACGACTTGCTCTGTTACATCATCCAGATAGGAACCCCAACAATCCCAAAGCCACAGCTCAGTTTCAGCTGGTAGGTCATCTAATGCTATCTTTCTGAGAATCCTTGCAATGGGATTGTAACCTCTTCCAGATTGAATCTGCCTATTCCACCCTGTTTGATCCCGACCGACGACGGCTTTATGATGCCCAATATGCCTCCATACGAGCCCAGCGCGCATATACGGCCAATACCAGTAGTGGAAGCAACCCACCGCAACGAGCAAGCGATCAAAAGTCCAAGGGTTCCCAAACATTCAAGGAACAAATCGAAAGACTAGGAGCGGTGCTGCAGCAGCTTTACCTTGGACGATCAAAGCTCGAAAATGAGCTGTTCGAGATCAAGCGCGAGTATAATCGCAGCCGAGCAGCGCTCGACAAGCTGCAAAGCGAAGCAGATAAAGACGCCCAGGAAGAGGCCAGGCGGAAGGGCTGGCTTGGCTACTTCTTCTCTGCGCGACAGTCAGAAGAAGAGAAGGAGGAGAGGCAGAGGCGCATGCTCAACAATAGAGCCGCTCGAACAGTACGAGAGGCGGAATTGAACTCTCGCAAAGGTGTGATGGGCGGCAAACAGCGAAGCATCGATGCGCTTAATGAACAGATACGGCAGAAAACCGCGGAAAGGGACAGATTACACCTGCAAGAGAGGGCGCGCGAGGAAGCTGTTCGGTGGGAAGAGATGCGGCAAAGAGAAGCGACGCGGAGAGAAAAGGAGAGGCAAGAAAGAGAGAGGCAAGAGAGGGAGAGGCAAGAGATGGAGAGAAAGGAGCACGAGAGAAGGGAAAAAGAGAGGAAAGAAGACGAAAGGAGAGAACGCGAGAGAATAGAAAGAATACAACGAGAGTTACGTGAAATGGCTGAGAGATTACAAAAAGAACAAGAGCCTCCACGATTTCGAAACCCGCCCCAACCAAAGAAAGCAGAAAAGGCGAGGCAAGCGAATGCAACCCGGGGAACAAAGCCCAGCACGAGGCGTAGGGGGAATGACTTCAACTCAAAAAGCACAGGCTCCAAACAGTCAGCCGGAGCAACGCCAAGCAAAACATCTTGCCTTCATCGGTCCTGGTGGGATCGAGTGGAAGGGGAGCACGTGTGCGAGCGCTGTTCAATGACGAGGTTCCGGTTCGCTTTTCGCTGCCCGGGCTGTCGTACAGTTGCGTGTGCGAAATGCCGCGACGTGATGAAGTCCAAGGTATGTTTTGGAAAAGCCTACCTACCTATATTATAATGATTCCGGCTGCGTGGAGAGGCGGATGGCTTTTTTGTTAAGATGCTGACCAAATGATTAGAGGCAGATGCCCGAGGGGCCGCTTCACTGGGACTAGGGGTTGGCATTTAAGAATGATTACGCCATTGAGAGATGGTGTCAGCCTGTGATTTCTGCAAGTCGGCTTTTACTTGTTTGGATTTGTTTTGTTTCCTACCTGCCAGATATCAAATGCGTCTGGTTTCAACTTCGACTTACACGTGGATATATGTCATTCAACAACTTAATCATGCACTTGCATGTTTACAGGCACCCACACCCTGTCTGTTGATGATTTATTGTAGAGATGCATTTTATCTCATTTACCAAGCATCTTGAGTCTCGTTTCTAAATGTTTTGCAAAAACCACTTGTATTAGAAAGAGTTCAAAGTATATGAGCATCAACACGACGTCAAGTTGCGCAATTAAATGTGAATTTTTCCAAGTCTGTTCGCTCAAACGATACATGACTCGCTTTCTTGTAGTGATGTGGTTATATTTTGCTTTTGTAGTATTATGTTTATTGATGTCTCTTCAAGAGGATGCCCATTTGAAGGTGTCGATCTTGCCCCATCTACTATCACATCAACAAAAGATTGCTCATTTGTAAAGCAGAGTTGAAGGGTACCCTGCATCCGAAAACATGGATCCATGTGCTACGAAAATTGTAAGACCATACGCTTCTCGAGATTGACAGTAGCGAGCTGAGTGATGCTTGTGATCTTTGGCATATTCCGGAGACTCTCTAAAGGCGGCGGCACAGACGTGCCCTAGACTTGAAGATCGGCCGCCTCCTTTGACATATCCAAACGAGCCAGGCCCGACTATTGCATTTGGTCAACAAGGCCGCCGGTACACTTTTGGAATATGGCATCATATAGTACCCCGTACTTGAAATTGTACCATCACGTCTCTTAACCGATCCTGCGTCTATATATTGTAAACTTCCGTATCCGATCGTGTACCGGCAAATGGGGGATAGTCCGCCAGACTCTCGATTCGCTTCAACCCCCAGCAGTCAATTGTAATCCTGACAATTGAAAGAAGGTCGCTTTTCACCACAGCATGTCTATCTCGCTCCCATGAGGCGATTTTGGAGAGCCATAGTGAAGGTTGCCAGCTCAGCGCCCAGCTGTTCCAATCAGTGGCCAGGCCAACAACAGTGCGGTAGCGGCCAAGAGGACTCGGTTGAGCGTATTCCCCTATGAGTTGTATCATCTCAACCGGTATGGCCGTTATTTGGGATAGAGAACAAGCTGTTGCGGCAAGCTGCATCGTTTTGATTTCATCGGCATCAATCGAAAGGACGGAGCATCGTGCCAAGGTCTTCTCCACGCTGCAGTCAACCACAGTCGATGTAGCGAATCGCTGGTTTTGCAACGCTGCCGAAATAAGTTGTAACAATCGACGTGGATCGTTGCAGCATCTGCAGCTCCATCGTTACACTGAAAGCATGAGGGCCTGCGGCAGAAGTACCGCTCGATATCTGATGCGGCATCATCACTTACACTCGTCTGGGAGAGTATACGCATTGATGACTTGAATACAGCGGCTCTTGCATATGGCTACACCGAAATATTAGCAAAGACTCATAAGCATATGACATATGAGATTAGTTATAGTACCAGCAACGATCTTTTGCCCAAGGCTGGAATCGTCACCACAGGCTCCGCACTGGGGATGCATATGGATAGGCGGCCAACTCAAGATGGGCTGATTGAGTAAAAAATTAACAAAAATTCGGCCTCGTCGAACGTTAAAAGATTTGTAGTATGGCATCTATTTCTATCAGGACGGCGAGGAAAACGCAATCCGTGTATAAATGATACCCCATTGCGGTCGGGATATGGTGACGCCACATGCGCTTGGCTTTGAGATCCCGCGATCCGGGCGTGGCATATTCGCCAGAAAAGGCAATAATGCTGCCTAGCGTCTAGTAGGATCCGATGCCAAGTTTATCAGGGATCCCAGACAAATCGCAGAGATTGGCGAGATGCCGGCATTATATAGAAACGGTAACAAACTATGTTATTCAAATTGATGTTGTACTCGAATAAATTGGATAGAAACAAAAATCGAAACATCAAAGTCAGTAGTTCCATAGCTTCAATGCAAATATACTATTTTCGAGATGACTTTCCGTGGGAACCATTGTTCATATAGACATCACTTCCCTGCTGAAATATTCCATGGATATAACACACCAAGTGATAAGAATGCTCTATACCTCCCTGGGTAACTGACACAGGCTTTTATCCCACAATATCACCAGTTGTAACCTGTTTCCTGTGTCCATTTAGTTGAATATTATGAATCTGTATGCCGTGTCCATTATTAGTCTTTAAATTTGGAGAAGTCGAAGCTACCATGACACGCATAGAGCGGGCGGTCAGAACACCCTAGTATAGGTAGATACCTACCTACCTATTAAGCACTGGTCGTCAAATCAGGTGGATACAGCGTAGAAGCAGCAGAAACCCAGGCAAGAAAAATAGTACAGGTACCTTATACAATTGAGGCTGAGTCGAAAGCTGCATATCGGTGGACCATTTTCTGGGTTTCATTTTCTACTACCTATAGTAGCCCTTTGTGCTTGTATTCTGAAACTGTCATTTTTCTTTTTCTTTTCTTTTTTTTTTCCCCCATTCACTTCTTTTCGTGAAACCCGCTTCTCATCCATTCATCTAGCTCAGGCGCGATCGCTATTGCTGACCGACCAGCTAGTCTTCTCCCCTCCACCACCTGAGACCCGACATCACATCTACATACAGTTGCAGCAATCATCACCCCTACCAATGGCGGAGGCACTCGGCACCGCCATTGGCGTGATTGGCTTCATCGGCCAGCTCTTCGACGGCTGCGTCAAGGCCTACGGCTACTTCACCACCGCGGCCAACCTCGACGCCGACAGCCAGCGCATGCTGTGCAAGGTGCGCATCGAGGAGATGCGCCTGACCGTCTGGGGCCGCGAATGGGGCGTCGCCGAGGGCAAGTTTGATGCGCACCTGAGCGAGCGCAACCCGCAGCTGAGGGTGCTGGCGACGCAGATCCTGGAGCAGCTGCACGGCACGGTGACGGATTTCAGGAAGCTGCAGGACCGCTACGGGCTGGTGGGCGAAGAGGCGGTGGACAAGAACGGCGATGACGAGAAGAAGAAGACGGCGACGAATGGCGGTTCGAAGAGGAGGACGAGCACGAGCACGGGCACGAATGAGAGGAGCTGGAGAAAGGAGCTCGGGCTGAGGACAAAGTGGGTGATTGGAGGTAAGTAAAGTGTCATTTCGTCTGTGTCCATCTCAATCTGCATGTGAGAGTGAGAGTGATGATCTCATGATATATATATATATATACTAACAATAGCCCCTGACAGACAAGGAAAAATTCAGCAATCTGCTCAAAGACCTCAAAGGTGCGTGTAAAAGCCCATCTTCCAAAAACAAAACCACAACTAACATCCAACCCAAGACTTCAACGACGGCCTCGAGCGCCTCTTCCCCCCCTCTCAGGTCCCCTCCTTCCAGCGCGCCTGGACTCACCAGCTGCTCGACCGCGCCCAGCGCGACCTCGCCGAGCTCTCCCTCCTCGAAAACGCCTCCTCGGGCATCTACCCGCAGCTCACCAACTCCGCCACCCTCAAGAAGCTCCGCATCAACCTCGACAGCAAGCCCCAGGCCTCGTTCAAGCCCACCTTTGCGCTGAAAGTCGGCCTCTCCTCCCTAGACATCAGCCACGTCGTCGAAAAGGGCAACAGCAGCACCCGCCGCCGGTGTCAGGGCCACCACGTCACCGCGGGAGACGTCCTCATCGAGTGGGTGGACTACGACCGCGAGGCCATCGAGGAGCGCGTCGCGCACGTCCGCCGGATGGACGACCTGGCGCGCATGATGCACTCGGCGTCGGAATGCCACCCGGACCTGCACAGCATCGACTGTCTCGGCTACACGGACGACGCCGCCAACAGCCGCTACGGCCTCGTCTACAAGGCCCCCGCGTCGTCGCACTCGACCCTCAAGACGCTCATCTCCAGCCCGGACCTCAAGACGCCGGACCTGGACGAGCGCATCCACCTCGCCAGGACCCTCGCCGTGGCCGTCTGGTCCCTCCACTCGCTCGACTGGCTGCACAAGTCCCTCTGCAGCTCCAACATCCTCTTCTTCCCCTCCGCCTTCTCCACCTCGGCCAACTCGCCCACCGCCTCGGCCGCCCTCGTCCCGGACATCTCGCACCCGTACCTCAGCGGCTTCGACGCCTCCCGCCCGGAACTCGACACCGCGCTGTCCGTGGCGCCCAAGAACCCCTCCATCGAGGATCTGCACCGCCACCCGGGCTCCCTGCGCGGCAGCCCGCACATCAAGTCCTTTGACATTTACAGCTTCGGCCTGGTGCTGCTCGAGATTGGGCTCTGGAAGGTGCTGCAGGCGTACTACAAGGCGCACTACTCGGCCGAGCGCTGGCGCGATAAAGTCGTGCTTGCGGTGCTGGTTCCGGCGCTGGGGAGCAAGGTCGGCAAGATATACAAGGAGGTTGTGGAAATGTGTCTGCGTGTGGATGAGGACATGACGAGCATTGAGGCTGGGGAGCTGATGGAGGAGGTTGTGAGCAAGCTGGAGAGCATTCGGGTATAAAGCAAGGCATAACGACCGATGATGACGATGAATGAAAAGAATATGATGATAATGATCAGCATAGCATATCAGGATAGCAAAGGCATATACAGCATATAGAAGAGATACAAGAGATGGGACTGGTATAGGAAAAGAAATGCTAATGTTATTAACTCTCAAAGTAGTGTCCTTTCATCTATAGTAAACATTCACAAATCATGAAGATTTCAATCTGCAGATTTAGTTGACAATTAATTAGAAAAGTTTGATTGAATATCATGCACAAAATTGATATATGAACAAACACCTCCCACCACCACTTCCCCCCTTTGTTTCCATAGCCAAACAAGCAGCCAACATCAGCAATAATGCATTACCCAAATCTTCAAAATCCCAACACTCAGTAGTCCAAGTCGGCAGTCGAAGTAGCTTAAAAAGAAGGAATGGAAGGTATTGAGAGCAAGAAGAGAAGAAGAAAGAGAAGAGATAACAAGGAAAAAGAGCTGAATAAAACCGTAGAAAAGAAAAAAAAAAGGATAACCAGTACCATGCTAGAGAAAAAAAAAGTTAAGAGTAAAAAAAAAAAAAAAAAAAAAAAAAGAAAAACAAATATACCCCAGATTCCGTCCTTTCCCTTTCCGTCCATTGCGCCGTCGCCATCGTAGCTTTCTCGTTCCTCGTTCCTCGTTCTCTCTCTCCTGAGTCTTTGTTGGTTTATCTTCTTCGCCCCCTCTTCCTCTTCATCGTAAGCTTCCTTCTGGCAACTTCAAGACAACAACTTCCAGCGTTGTAGTAGCAGTGGTATTGGTGGTGGTGGTGTGGTGGTGATATGGTGGTATAAAAGTCATCATCCTGCTTCTCGCCCGTCGCGCCTTGGGGAATACTAAAACGCCCGTGTATATGCATACGCATGAATCGCTCGTAATAGAATAAAACGTGAAAGTCATGATCGTTAAGATGAAAAGTTTACAAGGTGCTCAGCCATTTCCCTGTGAATGGCCGTTCCGGCTCGTCGCCTCGTCACGGTCGCCTAGGACGTGCCAGAGACTCTTCGAGCGGTCGACGATGCCGTTGGTGATATGCCTGCCCCGGCGCTCCCCACGCGGCCACTCGTCTTGCGGACACCGGCAGATTCCTTGGACCGCAACGGTGAGTCCGCAGCTTGCCGCCTCGCGCGGACCTTGGCAAGCGTACCAGACTGGCTGGAGGGCCTTTCCGCAGATTTGGGTTTCACGGTGCCTATATTCTCGGCATCAAAAGAAGCGTCGTTGTCAATTACATAGCTTGTGTTCTGGCTTGTTGACGTCTTTTCGGTATTTCGGTTGGATGACTGCGCCGCTTTGCGTTGCTTTCGCATCCGCAAGTGGTGTAGTTGCTCCTCCTCCGGCTCTGCGTTCCCATGAGATCGACGTTGAGGCGGTGCCGCAGCAGTGACCGTCTCTGCTGCCTGTGCCAACATCTGCTCCTCAGAGCCCGATCTGCCATATTGTTGTTGGTAACGATCTCGCGCTGCCTTTCGCGGCTGACCAGGTGTTGGCGCTGGTAGATAGTCCTCATGGACCCCTACATTGCTGCTGCGATCGTGGTCTACTTCGCTGAGTGGTGTGCGATTAGATGGGCTTCGGTTGGAGGGTGTCGTAGCCTGCAAGTTTCGCGCAGACTTTGTAGCTCGCATGGGTGTCTGCGGCACTTGGTGGCCGCCAGCGGCAGCGGCAGCAGCAAACTCTCTTCTGAGCTTTCGCTCGATGCGCTCCTCGATCCACCACTCCCGGAAAGTTCCCTGGTTCAAGTGCAGCCAGTGCTGCTGGGGCCCAACAACCATGCCGGGTCTCATAAACCGCATGAAAGAAATCACCTCGTTGGCGGTGAAACCATGGCGGTAGATCAGATAGGCGCCAATGAGGCAGCCAGTACGGCCCAGACCAGCCTTGCAGTGAACAGCCACGCCCCTCTTCTTGACGGTAATCGTCTCGTGGGCCATGCGAATAAACTTGCGAACCATGGAAAGAGGTGGGCAGGTTCCATCATCGAAAATCATATCAATGTGCTGAATGCCCATGGACTCAAAGTAAGACGGAGAGTAAAGATGCGAATTCAGTCGCACGACCAGGCCGATATTGCGTTCGCTGAAATGGGAGAGCACATTCTTGAAGGGCTGGGGCAGAAGCGGATGGTCTTCAACCGCGGCGACGTCTCTAGGTAGCAGCGGATAGAGCTCAGAGCCTTCGGTAATCTTGGCCACCGGCGCGTGCTGGGGAGAGGCAAAAGCAAGGAAGTTGGGGGTGATCCAGTTGAAGTCGCCGTGCTCGACTCGCTCATACATCTCGTACTGGTCCAAATCAAAGTTGTCCAAATCGCAGCATTTCTCCTCCTTGGCCTTCCAAACGCCATACACCACATCTTGGACGCTAATTCCGTAGTCGGCCTGGCTGTAGCCGGCATCTCGGAAGGGCATCAACGGAGGGTCGATCTGAGCAATCGGGGCCAGGGCCAGGTGAGGCGGCCAGTTTTGGATCAGAACCATGTAGCAAGCCAGCATGCAAGCAGCATTTGCGCGGCCTATCGTGATTCAAAACCGTTAGTTGGGCCATTATTAAATGCAGGCGGCAGAGACTCACTTCTCGGGTCAGCGAGACTGTAGAACACAATGGGTCGATCCCGGTTCTCCTTGGCGCCCAGAATATCGTGGAACTTGATAGCAAACCGGTACAAGTGGCCGATGTGCAGAGGGCCAAAGTCGTGGTGGAACGCGTTGTACAGCAGAGTGTCGTCGACGGTGAAGTAGCAGGGAGGGTTTTTGTTGGTGACCAGAGGCGCCGGAGCAGCGCCGTCGGCATATCGAGACGCTCGTTTCCGGGGCGATTCGGTGCCGGGCAGCGGCGTGTCTGGATCCGGGGTGCGGACGTAGGCACCGAGATACAGTCGGTCTGCGAATCGAGAATAAATGTCAGCGCCCGCAAAGAAAAGAGCGCAATTTGCTCAACAATTCGTTCAATGAATAAGGAACCTGTCCTACCTGGAATGTATTCGACTACATGGCCCAGGTTCTGGGAATGTCTGGTAGCAGGAGCCATATTTCCAGGCTCGCTTTTCGCAGATCGCAGTACCGAATCGTTGTTCCGACAAGCAATTCTAACATACAACAAATTGTAAAATGCTGATTGAGAATGCAAACGGGGATGTCAAATTGCGCAGTGCAAATGCGCAAAAGACAAGGGAGATTAAAAAGCTGCGGTGAAGCTCCAAAAAAAGGGTCGTGTGATCGGTTAATGTAAACAACAAAAACGACAGCTTAAAAGGGGGGGTTGGTTTCGGCAGGATGATTTTTGATATCAAAAAGAAATAAAAAATCCACAAGAGTAAAGCTCAATTGAAGCCACAATTACTCCACCGTCGATGAGTCTCTTTCGTCTCGTCGCAAAGGAAAGAATAAATTTCGTCGCGGGATAGCGGATATTCCGGGGTGTGTGTAAATATGTGGTTGCGGCGACTGCACGATGGATAAACGCCTCTCTCTCTCTCTCGCTGTCTCCCGCCTCTTCTTCCGTTAATGCTATTCAACCAAGAGGAAGCTTCACAAGCAAAGATATTAAGATTATAAGAAGAAGCAGACTTTGACAGGCCAAGCCTTTCGTTTGGGGGGGGAGGGAAGAGGGTGGAAGGGACGAAAGGGAAGAGCCCGTGAGCGAGAGGGGAAGCGAGAAGAGAGGAAAAGGTGATGCTTGCGACCTGGTGATATGTATGGGCCGTCACGGTGTTTTTGTAACAGGGGGCCTGTCTAGCTGCAGATGTTATGCTTACAGGGCGCTTTCAGCCCCTATGAAGCCTGTTTCGCCAACGCCTAAAGCCAGCGCATGCGCTGTTATGGCGGGTCGTTCGCGGCTGCGTCGCCAGGGCAACATCACAACATGGTCCAAGCTGCTGCCCTGCTGGCACTGAAGCACTTTGCTGCTTTTGCTGCGGAGATACGTACCCCCGTCGCTGTGTGTTTCTTACCCACAGTTGGGCTGAGACGCCACACGGCCTTGTGGCTGATGTCCATTCCACGCGCGCGCACTACCACATCGTCACATCATCAGCGCGCAAAAGCTTCCATTTTCCCATTCCTCGCATACCAGACGCCGTCGACGACTTGCAGATCCACAGCAACCGACCCCCCGGTCTGTTATCCCGACGCGCATCAGCCACTCAGCTGCCTTCGCTTAAACCCTGTCGAACGAAACGACGAAAGACGAATAACAAATAATAACCAAAAGAAGAAAGAGCGCAGAGTCCGTCCTTTGTTCAAACCAAAAAAAAAAATATCACCAAAGCGCCGGGACAAAGGAAAAAGGAAATTATAACAAATCAAATCAAACCAAGAGCACAAACCAAAAAAAAAAGAGAAACAAAGAGAAACAAAATCTGCGCCGCTGTCTCGGTCGAAAACCACTCCCCCGCCGCTGGCCGGTTGTCCCGTCACAATGAGTTCCGATCCCAAGTTCCCATGCAGCATGCAAGTTTTACAATGTCCCCTCGTTTCCCTGCCAATCGATATTATTTTTAGTCCTACTTCCCCTCTCTCTAATGTCAAATCTCTAACACTCAGAATCTTGATCATCTCACAGACATCTGCAAATCCCCTTCCCCACACCCCGACTCGCCTCCACGGCCCTCAAGGCCCTCCAAGTCGATCCCGAGCTGTCGCCCCTCGTCCAGAGACACTTCTCCATCGTCTCTACTTCATCGACAGAGCCCGAGGAGAGTGCGCAAGTGCTGCAGGTGGAATACCAGGCAACGACGAATCGCATGCTGCGAGTTGCCGTCAACTCGTTCATGGAAGGCCTCAAGCTTGTCTTGGAGGTCATGGAACAACTAGACGTCGACGTTTTGGCGGCAGAGAGCAAGACAGCAATCAAATCTCCGTAAAATAATATCCCACAGCTGTCCCATCCCTGGTACACAATGTGAAACACCGCTATACTGTATACCTATGTCATACCACGATGGTACTGATCAGTAAAGACCACCCAGGACGATACGACAAAGTCGACTACTTCTTATAGATATCCAAGGGCATTGTATGAAGAAATGATACGCCTTCAGTTGCGTAGTGATATTCAGGAGTTTACTCTCCACAGAGTCTAGATTACACTATCATGCAGATAATAAGATAAAGAAACAAGATAAGAATAAAAGCCAAATCAAAAACAAAAATAGAAACGCATCTCCCCATTTGACATCAATGCATACCAAGAACAAAGAAAGTAGGAAAGGGGGGAATCGAACACTGAGAAATCGTGAAAAGGCCACCCAAATATGTCATGATTCTTCCTCAATCTTCCACTCCTTACCAACCGGAAAACACCACACGACGCAATATCATGTATAATGATCGTATCCCATTAATAACACCATATTCCCGCTCCAGCTCGTAATGATTCTGCTCCACACATATGTATGCTCTCCGATATCAACGTCAGCTAGCTTTTTGAGGCTCGTCTGCTGCCTCGTTTGCCATTTTCATGTCTCCTTGCGCATCCGCCCCCCCAGCAGCACACTGCTCTTCGTTTATCATGGGCAACGTCTTATCGACACTGCTGCCGTTTGCTCCTGTCAGCTTCTCGAGCTGCTCTTTCAAGGCCTGAAGCTCTTGCTTCAAGTCCACATTCTCCTTCTCAAGGCTCTTCATATGGACAATGGCATTTTCCACAACACTAGCTTTACTGTTTGACGCGTGAGCTTGCTTGCCGTCCTTTTTATCGCTGTCGTCACCCGAGGCTATCTTGTTCTTGCCATCCGGGAGGAGGCTTGCCATAATCTGCAAGGCAGAGTTAATTCGGTTACGGCGACCTTGTTCGGCGATTTTATGCGATGTCCGCTTTGACGTGAGATTTGTCGACAACTCGCTGGGGTAAGATACACCGGGGACTTGGTTGCCCTCCAAAATATTTTGATAGTTTGATTTTGACATTAGCAGCCGCGATGCATGGTCCTCAACGGACATTCCAGGCGTCCCGGGAAGTAGAGGTTTGATATTAGGAGATATCTTGGGTAACAAAGCCGGAGAGGCGTGGATCGAACCCGTAGACCGCTTACGGCTGTTACGGGCGGAGAGCTGCGGTGTCTTTCGCTGGCTAGAGCCAGCAGGTCCAGGCAGCAAAACAGGGCTCTGAGTTGCGGACGATGTTCCTGTTGCTCTCACAATGGGTGAAGGCATAGACTGGAACGTGACTCCCTTGGATGCCGTACTTGGTTCGGGTCGAGGGGTCTGGGAAGCAATTCGGACGTTGGCGAGGCTACCAGCCAGGGTCGGGTTCGATATTGATTCAGGAAGTTCAAGCGATTCGATATTGTCGGATAGTTGGGGCTCTTGATGGTTTGTTGCGAGCTTCTTTGTCTTGGAAGCAGGCAGCTTCATCAGCGAAGCTGGCGTGGCAGGGTGAGGGAGGTGTTGTTCTTCGAGGTGAGAAGTTGCGTGATTTGGCTGCATATTCGTCTGCGGCCTTATATAGGGTGATTTGCTCATTGAGCGCCTGGCGGGGATCGGGGGAGGAGGCATTTCTGAAAGGTTCTCTGGCGACACGGATGCATTTTCGTCCGACCCGTCAGTAGAAGCAGCGGGCAACGGAAGTAGCCCGTGCTCATTCTGCAAATTCCTCTCTTCGACCTCGCTCAGCACCTGGGATACCATAGCCGGGCTGGGTCCAGTCTTTCGTCTCAGTGGTTTCGAAATGGGCGAGCTCTTGACGCCAGGCTTACTCCTGGCTTTGGTGGCCTGTGTCTTTCTTGTCTTTTTTGAGAGGTCCAAATTGACGGCAGGGACTACGAGGGGCTCGAGGTCCATCTCTATCGGCGAGTTGTTTGAGTGAGTGTTGTGGTCGTAATTTGATGATGAATCATTCTGAGCATGGAGTGCTGGCGAAGTGAGCGGGCTGAAATACGCTCCTGGCACGGTAAAGGCATTATCCATATTGAAATGGGGATCCAGAGGAGTGACAGCAGGCGAGACAAGAGGTGTAAATGCCATCTAAAGATTATCCTGTCAGTAAATGACTCCAGCTCATCAGATCAAAAAAAAAAAAAAAGGCAGAGACCAAGAAATAGAGAAAATTGTAACATTAAACAAACGGAAACTCACATCCTGCTCGGCCAACCGCTGATGGTAGCCCCTATCGTAGGCCCCTCTTGACGGCATCTGCTCAGCCTGGGAGTAAAACTGGCCACTACCAGGCGTCATCTCCAGGCTCTGCGGCGTCGGGGGCACAGAATGGCCTTGATTCGCGAAGAATGTGGCCTGCTGCTCCTGAAGTTGCCGCTGCTGCTGCTGGAACTTCTGCTGCTGGAGGTACTGGATCTGGGCGTCGATGTTGGAAATAGCCTCGTGCGACGCTGACGCCGGCATCATGTGGGACGGCAGCGGCGCCATGGCCGGCGTGTGGTTCTGTAGCAACCCGTCGCTTCTGGCGATCATGCTGGAGGGATCTGTGTCGCTCATGATGGCGTCGGCGGTCTGTCGGGGCTGCGCCATGATGGAGTGGGAGCCGTCATCCTGGAAACCCTGGAAATCAAACTGCATTCCGTCGCCCATGTTGGCCATGCCGCTGATGTCGAGAAACTGCTGGAAGTCGTCCTCTGATGCCGCGGCCATGGCCTGGTCCTGCGTGTTCCACGTTGCAGAGCTCATCATGGCTCTGTGTTATGAGGTGCACCGGAATGGGGACCTCTCTGGAAATAGAAAAGAGAAGAAAAAAACCCGCACCCTCGTCCGTCGCGATAAACACCCAAATCAAAAAATATTCGGCGATCGAGTCCCAGCCCAAGGCGTCGTTGCGACACACCTTTTTCCCTTCACGGCAGTGTGCCCACAGTGCGAGTAACGGTTCTCGGACACCGCTCTCCCGAGACTTTGTTTTGGAAAAAAGAGCAAAAGTAGAGTAGGCGGGGAACGAAAAAAGCAAAAGCAAAAGCGAATAGAAATCCAAAGGAAAATGACGATCCCGCCGTTGGTTGAAGAAATGTCGGGGTAGCGAACAGCGCTTCGGTCGGGGAGTAACGGCAGCAAATCGGACGAAGGCCGTACCGCAGGTAGGGCTCAGCAATTGGCGAATAGTGACGCAACGGTAAGGGAGTCGAGAAGTCGTCGGCAAGCCCGTCGTTGAAGCAGCATTTGGCGATGGTCAAGGCCGCAAGCACGACAGCGTCGATGGCCAGGAGAAGCAGCAACAGGGCGAGAGAGGGATGAAGAGAAAAAAAGAGGCCAAGAGCGCGAGCGAAGAAAAAGGCCCGGATGGGGTCAATCTCCGGGGCTGAGGAGAGGAAAAAAAAAAAAGAGAGGCCACTGAAAGGCAGGTAACAGGGCCCAGCGGCACACGTCTCTTGGTGCTTGTAGTGCCGTTCGCTAGCGGTGCCAGTGCATGTGGCCAGTGTGGCAGCAGGTGGGGGATCGCAGCAGCGGATCTCGCGTGGCCGAGTGCTAGGGGGACTAGCGGCCACAGCGGTGCCAGGTGCTAAAGAAGCTCGGCGCATGGCTCTGTCATTCACTGGACGGCGGCAGCTTTTTTTTTTTTTTTTTCCCCTTCCAGGGCTCCTAAACTGCTGCTGTCTCGAACCTGCTGGACCCAAGTGCTACCAGGTTTAGGTCGGCTGTCACGCCCAAAAAGGACTGGAACGATAGTGCAGACGCAGGACAGGCCGAGACGGCACTAACAGCACCAACATCCCAGTAGCAGCAGGAGCAGCATCTGCGGGCTGCAGGTTCTAGGTGGAAGCCTGTGACCGCACTGTGAGAAGCCATCTGTGTCCCAGCTGCCCTACAGGTACTCTTCTCGGTGGGAGACTTCTCGCCTTCTAGGAGCGTTGAGCTCTACAACGGGGTCCCCAGCCCCGACTGCTTGGCACTCTGGAGACTCCATAGCACCTGTGCTACCTACGGGCCGAGCTCAGAATTATAAGCGCTGGAGAAAAAAAAAAATCTCAGCCCACGGCAAAAAAAAATCTGGAACACGAAGGGCCTCCCAAGCTGGCAGCGTTGCTAATGTCTGACTACGCCGTATGCTGTTACGGCCTGTGGGGAGCCGTCGCTCCTCGAGTCAGATCCATAGGCTGGATGAATCAAGACAGGGCACTCTCCTATTCCGCATTCCACCAACCTTTTACTATTTACTCGGCACTATCATCTGCGTTACCCGGGGCTATTAGTGTAGTTGCCAGGGGAGAAAAAGACGAGATGCCGAGAAGCAGGAAAATGGATTTGAAGAGGTGAAAAAGCACTGACGGAAAACCCCCGACCCCCTTCCCTGCATCTACGACAATGGCCCTCGACCAACACAACACACACCGAACACGGCAAGCCGAGTGCAGCCCGCCCATTGGCTCGAATCTACCCTCCCGATCGAAGCCTGCCCGGCGGTGGCTTGTCCGCGATCACCAGATACCGCTCATATGCACGGAGCAGCGCAGGGAACCTGAAAATAGCCCTCCATCTACCCTCCCACCCGGCGGCGCACATTCCGACTTGTCGCGGACTGAGAAGCGCCCGTCTCTATTACAGTATGCGTCTGGCTGCATATTGATATTAAATTCCTCATCCACCTCATCCTCCAGATTTGGAGCCAGCGGCCGGTAAACCTAGCCGAAGGGGGCACTCAAGACCCTCTGGATCCAGGGTCGCTCGCTAGAAGTGGGGGTTTCAAAGAAAGAAAAAAAGCGGAAGCGGGCCAAAACCTCATGGATTTTTCCCCTCGGCGTTCGCTATAATTCGCCGTGGAGCGTATTTGCGCTCGCTCTCGCACTTGGACTTTTAATCCCCGCCAGAGCTCCAGCGCTAATTTACCTGTCGTATATTGATTGATAAGTACTATAAAATTAGGTCAGCAGCAAATACTGATGGGAAATAGATAGCAGAGAGTCTGGTGTTTGTACAAGTGCAAGGTCTGGCGTCCATGGCCATCAATAGCCGCATCTTGTCAACAGAGAGAAAAATTAGCGCATACCCAGAGAACCAACGTTTCTAGACTCATTTACACGGCGCTTCTTTTCCTTCTACTTCGGCACTTCAACCTGTCAACCCCCACCTATTCTTCAACACCCGAAGGCTCCTAAGAGATAAAGCAAAGAAGTATAATAAAGTGACAGGCGGCAGAAAGGTAGAAACCGAACAAGCAAAAGAGCAGAACACAACAAGCAGCGTTCCTTGCAGTCTCCATTTCCTCGCTAGTGCCAAATACCACCTGCTAGCATCCCGCGCTAGTGGCCATGGGACGAAAGCTATGGACCAAAAGAGCCCGGACGTTGGCTTCTGCTGCATAACCGTCATTTATCACTTGTCTTTTTTCCTTGCTTCTTCTACTTGTATGGGTAGTATGCATTACGCTATGTTTCCCCTTTTGGATCGTATATCGCCATTTCACGTCAACCACTGTCCAGTTGTAGAAGCGTTACTACTTCTCCCTGTGAATATCAACAGCTAACAAGAAGCCAAGAAAAAAAGATATCCACAGAGTGGACAGCCCATCTCCGACCTCGTAATGCATACAGTACAAGCAAATTATTTGAAATATATTCGTCATCCACCATCTCGTACGAGACTCTGAACTGAGGCCTCGGCGGAAAAAGAGGATCTCGAGTCGCCACAGTATACTACAGTCTAACAAGGGGATAAAAAAACCCGCCCGCTCCAAATTTCATGTGATTGATTCCTTGCCAAATCAATACTGTAACATATTCACTCTCTCCTCCCCACTTCCCAAAGAGAATGTCCGAGCTTGGCTCAACCAGGCAAAGCCCCGCTCGCTCGCTTGATAAGCTGATAGGCAAAACTCGAAGCAAGCTGAAGCTGCAAGCTTATTTCCAGCTTCGCAAACCCCATTGGCCAGGGCCGCTTCCTTCATTCTGTAAAGGCTGCAGCCATCCTTTTGACGTGCCGCATTCCGGCTGAATAGGTGCATGAGGCTTTCGGAACTGTCTGCACTATGCGATGCGATGTGAAGATCGCCTTATCGATAGGAGTGATGTTGCCGGAAGATCGCTCAACGTCACCAACCTGCATCCACCTGGATACATAACTAGTATATGTACAATCTCTTTATTTACAATGTGAAAATCGAGCCATTACTTAAGAACAGCACACTTGTAGTATTCACTAGAAGATTGCTTCACGCCACCGAGCCATATACCGAAGCAAGCAGTAGAAAGCCCTATACCAATCATAGCAGCAGACTGGCGGTGTTTTCATTCCACCGTGTGCTAACCAACTTACAGACATAGTCACTCATATTCACATTGCAAAATCGAGTCGTAGTTAAGAACAACACAGATTGTCATATTTTCTTCTACTCGCCCCCTTCCTTCACCTCTCGACCAGCTACCCACAACTCAACATTCATACCTATGCTCCTAGCTCTATCAAAATCCCCCCTTCTTCACATCCACCTCCTACCTCTATCATCAACTCTATCCACATCTACCCCCATCCGCACCAACATCTAACATCTACTCGCTCCAACTGCCATCCAGCGAATTATTTATAGGGAGATGGTAACGTCAATCGCAAGACACGCAAGGGAAACGGCCAAGCCCGGGCCTTTGCTTCTAGAATGTACAGAAAAGAAAATGAAAAGAAAATGAAAAGAAAACAAGAGTATGAGTCCAATATGTCCAAACAGAGGTATCGACGCCAAGTCATGCTGTGAGGCCAAGATAGTGAACACAGATCTAGGCGTCCAGGCTAACTCAAGGTGAGATTGTGATGCGTCGTGCTTCCTTCAAAGGAACCAGCGCTTCCGGCAGTACAATGTCTATTACGAACACGCGAGTTTGCTCTGCTCCGGGCCGCGAGGAATATAAAACAAAAATTGAGATAGTGAGAGTGAAGAAAATTAACGCGGCATGCCGCTGAGAATACCGCGCCCAAAATAGATTCGAGGATATAAGCCGACCAATTCATCAAAAAAAAAATTAATTTCGCTCAAAAGACCTTGCTCCATGATCATGTCGTTTGACTCACACCCGTGAATTCTCACCAAGGTTGAGCCAGCTCATGTCATTTGATGTCGACGCCGTGGCAAGCTTAGGCTGCTTGCTTACGCCCAGTCCTTGGGGCTGAGCGCCGGATACTATGCTGGGAGCATATGCACTGCTCGGCGCCCGGTTGGCACCCCATGATTTTCCGGCATGCGTGGGATCCCACGACTCTTGGATGCTCTCGGGGATTCCACTCGAATAGCCCGACGATGTAGCTGACAGTGCCGAGACTGCTGAGACAGGTCGCTCAATCTTTCCTGACATGCCTTCTTTCCAAGGAATATCCGGGTAGGATGAAACGACAGGGCTTCCGGTATTGACTCTGTTCATCCCAGGAGGGGCTTCAAAGTTAAGAGGCGGAACTGTGGCTGAGTCCTGCGTTGCTCTGACATTACGTGTGGTAGGTGCTTGTGAGTAGTGAGATTGTGAGTAGTGAGAGCTTCGGTCCGACACGACCGTGGCTCTCTGTGCGGATGCTTGTGCGGGTGCGGCGGGTGCAGGTGCTTGTGCAGGTGGCTGTGACGCTCCATATCCGAGAATGTTAAGTGCACTTCCACCTGACCAGTATTTGTTCCAACCCGAGCTTCTCCGAGTGCCATCATCTGCTCCTGCAAGTCCTTCTTGAGGTCGAAGCTCAGCAGCTGAATCGTCAAAAGGATCGCCCTTCTCGTCGGTCACGGAAAGAATAGGGGCCTGCTGTGGTTGGAGGATTGGCTTGCTAATCTGGCTCTTGAAGTCGTTGCTGAGCTTTTGAGGCTTGTGCTGGCCCACGCGGCCCATCAAAATCGCCATTGAAGAAGTTGACTCTGAAGATGCCGTGTGCTGGTGGCCTTTGAACTGCTTTGCCACTTGCGGGGGAAGAGTGCCTTTCGCAAACGTGCTCTGCGCAAAGACAGCATTGTTCTTCTCGCTGATAGGAGGCGTTTTTGGCTTTCCTGTTTCAGGGTGGAGCTGCTGCCTTCTGCGGCAGCGAAGAAGGAGAAGAATAAGACCAAGAAGTGCAAGGAATCCAGCAATGGTTCCGAGGGTGATGCCAAGAATTGCGTTGGAGCTGGGACCAGAGTTGTCGCTTGCACTGCCGGTACCAGTTGGGAGGGCAGGGACAGACAAATCGGATATACCAGGAGCTGCAGTCCCTGTCGCAGTGCCCGTGAACGAGCCGGTAAACGAACCAGTAGTCGAAGGAGAATCCGTAGTCGCGGTCGAGGTGGAGTGTGTTGTCGACGTGTGTCGCGCGCTAGAGGTCGTCTTGGTCTTCGACGCCGAAGTGCTTGACGATGAAGGAAAATCTTGAATGGAGATCTGCTGATCATCCAACAGAGCCTTGGCATCGACCCAACCATTCTTGTCGGCATTGAAAATAGCAAGTGGAACTTGGTCGTTTCCACCAGAAAAGACGACAGTGCCGTCGGGTGCCTGGGCCACGGCGAACTTTGTTCGAGTAGTAGTGGGGGCCAGGGTTGAGTTGTAGTCAGGCCAATTGCCCAGAGTCAAATCACGCTCCTCGATGCTACGTGCAGCAATAGGAAGTGAGCTGGGGAGGGGTTTGCCGGAAGCGTCCTGCACAATGGTGCGGGTGACGGCGTTGGGAGACTGTGACAAGTCAAAAGTATAGAGACTCTTGGACCCATCATCTCCAGAAATCAGAGCAGCGGTCACCGAACCAGAGGCTGTATTGAGTGGTTTGGACAAGCCAGCACCAGAATATCTCCAGCCGGCTTGAGGATTGAACCAGTAGATGTTGCCGTCGACGCCGTCGCCGCTCATCATGGCAGCGTCACTGTTGGTCCAGCTCGTAAGGAAGGGAGAAATGGCGGGCGTGGCGCTGGATTGAAAAGAACGGGCTGCGTACGGCGCAGAAGCCTGGATGGTGAATGTTTGTGAGGAGGGACCAGTGCTGCCGTCCTGGCTACCGGCGTAAACCAAGATGACATCGTCGGCCTGGATATAGGTGGCTCCGTGGTGCAAACGATTCTGCGTGACGGGAACCGAAGGAACGATGGTTGTCCAGTTGCCTGTTGAAAAGGTGTACTTTTGGAGTCCATTATAGTCGCCTGCAGCGGTTCCTCCAACAATGAACAGGGCGGCATTGGCAGCATCGTTGGGGTTGGTCTCGACGCAAACCCCTCCAGTCACTGCCACTCCCTGAGGTAGCTTCTTCCATTCCGCGCCGCTTTCCAGAGGCAAGGACAAGAATCCTTGAGGTGAGTATGAATAAAGCGTGTTGTCATAAATGACAGAGCACGAGCCGTCCAAAGACGAGGGGGGTTTCGGTAAGGACATTGCTCTTCGATGAGGAATCACAAGGATGGCTTTAGGACGATATCAAGATCTTTGTTGGTGTGATATAGAAGTCGTTTCCTATAAGCGCATTTCGGTGATCTTGGTTCTGAACGTAGAGCTTCTCTGGTTCCGAGAGGTGTTTGTTAGCTTGGCAACGAGGACACTGCCAGGTCGTTGCTACTAGATGTTGTGTATGAAAAAATGGTGAATAGAGAGGGCCCGTGATCCAAAAGTGAGCGTCGATCGGCCGGTAAACAACTAAAAATGAACGGCAGTCGTTACGAAGTAGCGACAAGAACGTATGATAATACGGTGAAAACAATAACGAATGTATCTAATAAGCAGGCGTGCGGGAGTGGTTTCTGTAAAGAAGACTTTTTTTCTGTTTTTCAAAAGAGCGAATAGTGGTAGTGGTGACAATCTCGATCTAGTGGTCTAAAAGCGCAATCGTGGCGAGTCGTCGGAAATGATGCAGGTTTTCGTTGAGCGAGTAGCAAAGCCGTGAGTCGAAAAGACCAACCAGGTGAATCAGCAAGTGAAGAGGCAAATCAACGTTTTCTCAACGCTCTCGTTCCAGACGTGTCAACGGCGGAGATTCCAGAATCGGCAACGAATATCTTGGTGTTTATCGGAGTCGGAAAGAGAAGGGAAGGCGAAAAAGAGCAGCGCGAAAGACTCGACTGTACAAAACACAAGCAGAAGACGCAGCAAGGGAGAAGGTGCAACTCGGCCAACAAGTGGAAATCAACGGCCGGCGAAGCTGCTGCTACGGCGTCTGCAAGGCAGGTCAAAGGCGAAGACGAACGCAAGCACGAAAAGAAGGAAAGGGAAAAAAAAGCCACCAAGCCACAGGTAAAGGGAAGACAGAGAGGCGAAAACGAGGAGGCGGAGGAGGAGGATTAGAGAGAGAGAGAAGCTGGGCTGCACAGAATCTGCTGCGACACCACCCTGGCCGCATCGCAGGTACCGGTACTCGCTGCGCTCAGGTACTGCAGCGGACGAACGAGCCTCCCCCCTGCCCGCCCTCCAGCGTCGTTCCCTGCGTCCTACCTTCCTGGGCTGTAGCGTTCGGCCAGCGGAACCCGCTTTGAGACACGAGGATGGGCAGGAGGCGCTGCGGATGGAGCGCAGGTACCGCTACAAGGTCGTGCCGGGAGTGATCGCTGGTGTTTTGCGGTGCATCATGCTCGCGTCGTCCAATCAGCGGGCGCAGGTGGCGTTCCATCGGCGCAGCCCCGGGGTAGGCCCCAGGTTTCAGCGGACGTCATGGTACCTGGAATGCAGTGGAGCGAGGCTCTAATGACAGGTACTGCTCGGCTCCGGGGTACTTGCAGAGGACCGGGACGTGCTAGCAAAGCCCCTGCCTTGCGCCAAGATTCGTTCCTGAAGGGTGACAGCATTTTTAAGGGGTAGCCGCCAATCACGCCGCCGGCCTCAAGTGCCTTGGCGCCTGCAGAGCTACGAATAGCGACCTAGTGCTAGTGCTATGCAGGTGCTGCAGGTGCTGCAGGTGCTGCCCTCCTCGTACAGCACCAGCATAGCGGCTATTAGCAGGTGCTGTGCTTGTATGAAGCGTTTCCGTTTCCATCCATGCACGAAGCGGACCATCGAATGAGGGCTCGGTGAAGGAGGGGAAGAATAAGCACCTCCATCAGCAATTTCAGGTAGTTCATCTTACGGGCTAGCACCATCTTTATTTTCCTATTTTTGTTTCTGGTTTCTTCGGCCAGTGTGTTCCCCCATCTTGCCTCTCGTGCCCAACACGGTTCGATGGACCCTGAATCAAACCAGCCTGCGCCAATGACATCAACGGCAGCACCCTTTCCCACCTGTGGGCATTCCCATCTCACCCAGACAGCCCTCGCTTAAGCCCGATAATTCGCATCAAATGCCATGCACATTTCCAGTGCCCTCAAATTGGTGGTGATCCTGGCACCTCCGTATCCGCACTCTACCAGAGACGCAGATGCCGGCAACGGCTCATACGAGTGCTTGGGAGGGCATTGAATACGGGTAAATGCTGGCGCCTGAAGTAATTACCAGCCCTGGCCCAGAGTCGCATTCGCTCGAATTGGTGTCCCGTATACTCGAATAATGCCGTCCGTACTGGTACAAGCGCTGTATCAGCCAACAACTCGCTCAAGTCGCGAAAACAAACTAAACAAAACCCACGATGCGCACGAGCTACTGTAGGTATCCTCATACGAGAAAAGCCCCCCCTCTGCCCCCCCAAAAGACCGCACTGACTGCCACCGAACACCAAATTCGCGCCCATGAGCTCTGCCTCAGGTGCAGCCGGACTGCCGACGGACTGTGCATCGCCATCACCTCCACAGCACCCTAATGCTGCGTCGCTGAGATTGCAGTGCTGCCTTTGACCAGCAGTGGCATCATACTGTACTTGTACAGTAGCACGTCCATCTTCTGTCAACAGCACCACAGAGGCATGACATTGGTTCCTGGCTGGGGCTTCTCAACCCCTGGTGATCGCTTGCAGTCCAGGTCCCTCATCCCCACCAGCTTCAATCACTGTGAAACGCGCTACCAGGGATGCACCCTGGCTCTGCATTGTTCAACCCCCCTAACTGGACCCGGCCATCTACGACCATCACTCCACCTGCATCGAATTTGAGTCCTGGGCTGCACTGGACTGCGCGTCAATCACGTTTGCTGCAGAGAAACAAAAACGATTGACCAAATGGGGACTGGGCGGGCAAAGTGCTAATAATGGATTGGTGCGGTCCAAGTCTGGTTGTTGATTAGCAACCTATACCTTCTTTGTACACGCAGACCGATTCAATCATTAATGTCGAACATCCTTCGGATATCTGCGATCGGGCTGATACACAGCATGAAGATCTGGGTTACAAGCAATAGCAATAGCACCACTGCTGCACAAGAGTAACTAACAAAGCAGGGAGCACTGGATGCGCAGATCCAAGAACAGAACAAGGGAAGATTTTTCTTAGTGTCTATATGGTACAATGTAGCTACTCCCTTGAAATGGCTGGGTGTAAGTTGAATTGTGATGCAGCTCATGAGAAATGATGAAACGAACCAGCCTGTCACTTAATAGCGACATATGAATACGAGTGATTCATCCTGTAATTTGTTAACAAAGCAAAAAACAGTAGTACGAAATAAAGTAAAGTCTCAATTGTCGAAAACAGTAGAAAAAAATGGTGATGGATCGATGCGTATAGGGTAAGTATCGCATGCTGTTTTAGAGCGAGTGACTGCTCGCTAAAACTCTTTGCTGGTGCACTCTAGACACTCAAACAGCAACGGGCTTGTGCTCACTCCGGCGCAAACACTTGCTCGTATTTGCCCTGCTCCAGTCATGTGTTACACTGTATAGACTTCTTTGTCGTATACACACGTATGTTTGATACAGGTGCCGCTCGGATTAGGCAGCTCAAAATTACACCAGGGAGCTCGTATAGCCATCAGTCATCTTTTGCTATTGCCATTCCTGCTTCAACCATCAATTCTCCTCGTGGAAGGGTTTGATCAAACTCAGAGCCATATTGACTATAAGACCTCGCGTCTGTAATGCACCTTGCTCGGGAATACCATCGCAGTCCAAAACGGCCACACAAACAGGAGCAAAAGGGCATCTTGACACCCCCCTGTTGATGATATTGCACGTGGTCTTGGCATTGAGCCGCTGCACCCAAGCGACTTGCGTAACGCTACCTTGGCTTCAGCTAAACCGCGCGGATAGGAGGTTTCAAGCTGCCAATTTATTCTCTTCGCTTTGATTGATTGGTTAAAAAGGGCGAATTCGAACACTGCCACGACGTTTGTATTGCACCAGATTGCCCGCATATACATACTTGTACATTGCACTCGAGTAAAGGTAGACGGTCATCTCTCAAGTATTATTCCCTAAACACAACAACTCCGGAGTATAGTAGGATTATTCAAACGGCAGTAAAATTTCGTTTAAACGACACAATATGGGCTTTAATCATTTTTTTTTGTGATATCTAATTGTTCCCAAACACTCCTCCACATGCAGATGTTTTTTGTTCTTTTGTCTTGCCCGCAACTATTATGGACCTTGCGTGGTCATCTCTCTTCTCCCTTTTTCCATACACGTACACGTAATAAACGAAGCCCCCTACCTCCAAACAGTATCAATCTCTATAAATATCCGACCCATAAAACGACAAAAGACTCCATACAAGCTCCATTTCTCCTGCCAATCCATTCTATCTAACCGCTCTGCTAAGTGGCTGAGGCAAATGCTTCGGGTGGTAGTTGTGACTGTGTTGAAAAAAACATGTGAGCTTCTGGTTTCGAGTAATTTTGGTTTCGGGATGATGAATTGTTACATACCTTCTTCTCATTGAAGATGACTAAAGCTTTGCCAAAGTCCCATTCGACCTGTGACAGACACATCTCCGAGTATTGCGGAACCATGCCTGTTTGCTTTGACAGCTCGGCGATCATTGCTTGATGTTGATTTGCAGTATCCGTGGGAGCCGATGACGGTGCCACGAATACGTTCGGGAGGGGACTGAATGCTCGCAAGGATAGCATATCACTGACGACTCGAATCTGAGCAGAACCGGATATGCCCGGCGCCAGCACAAAGGTACGAGAGAAGCTTCGCTTGCCAGTAAGTCCTGATTTCGGGTCGTATTCCTCGAATTCGCCATGAACGGCAATGATCAAGCCGTCCACGCCCAGCTGGCTTTGCCCTGTGGGATCCGCCAAGCCTGGCAGCGGGTGGCAATCCATTATGTATTTGCTCAGCTCATCCTTCATATTGGGATGCTTAGTCATAGGAAGGTCTTTCCACAAGTTGTAAATGGCGGTTGCGCCTTTGAATAGTCGTTGTGATCTGGCATGTAAAGTGGTGATTTTCTGGAGATTGCGAGATGATTTGATGTAGGCTGCCCAAGGCAAGGGAGGCGGTGCGTTCGGGTCTCTGACAGAGACGGCGTCAACGGCCAGAGAAAATTGACTACCAGCGTCGTATAGTCTGGACGTAAGTGCCTCGCGATTGCTATCGTAGGCTGTGAAGAAATCGAGTAGGAATTGCTCGCCAATGCCGTTGACATCCCGGAAATCAGGGCCGCTCTGTGGAATCGGTTTTGGTTGACGAGCGGCCTCCTGCTCGGCAATCTGCTGCGCAGTGCGAAGCTCAATCCCGTTGACGATTCGTAGTTTAGGAAACCATTCCAACAAAGTCGCTTGGAAATTAGGATCCGTCGCCTCAATTGGGTTCCCAGTTGTATATAAGGTCTCGAGTTCTTTGAATGTCCCCTTCCATCGCTTGAGTCCCTCCATGTTGCTAATTTGATTGCCACTCATGTCAAGGTTCTTGAGCTGTGGGAAGGATGATGCCACGGACTCGACTTGAATAACATCGTCAATGCTGTTATTAGCAAGACTGATGCTTTCGATAGCGTCTTTCTTTTCCTGCGCGGTCTTGAAAAGACCATCGCAAATGGCCATGAGGCCTTTGAAAGTCTTCAGGGCCCGCTCTCGATTCTCAAACATGCCCAGGGTTACCAGCTCAGCATCAGATGCAAGAGCATCGAGCTTCAGTAGTTTGTTGTCACCAATGTAGCGCTGACTGAGAATAGCCTGCAGCTTTGAGCGTAACTCTGAAGTCTCTGGCGATTCCGTCGCCTTGTTGGGAGGCGCAAAATCCTCGTTAGATTCTACCACCTCCAGCTGAATACCAGCAAAAGTAAGATTGTTAATCTTGAGAAATTCCTCCGCATCCTCCTTGTTTGCACCAATAAATACGTAATCTCCAGCTCTATGTGACTGTGGCGGGTTAGCAGCTAATAAAAGAGAGAGGATTTCAACCTTGAGCGCTGGGGCGAAATAAAATTTGACGCGAAGAATCTCCCCGGAGATATTTGTCTTCCAGTCGCCATTCGAGCAGCTGAGACGTCGTTTGATGTTGGCACCCCTGCTTTCTCGTCAATGATGAACTTACTTTTCTGATCGTCAGGTGTCGTCTTCGTCCGGTTGAAAAGGAGGAGGCTTTTCTCTCCATGAAGCTAAGCAGGTCGGAGAGACCCCCATCTGGGTTAGACGCAGCTTTGCTTTGTTTGAGTCCGCGGACCCTCAACCAAGTAAGCCCTTCAATATGGCCTCCCCGTGATCTAGTTGGCCTTGAAACCCGAGCTGACAGATCCGAGGAGTTGCCGCTACCCAGTTGCTTCATTATAATTTGAGCTGCCTTTGCAGCTCCTCGCGACGGCTGAGGGCCTCTTCCTGAAGGCCGACCTCTACCCCTTGTTTCATTTGTAGAGCCTCTATTTAGTCGCTTGGAAGGCGCGTCCATGTCAAGATCTCCATCGTTGTCGGTCTTGGTTGGGCCTCTCCTCTTCTGAATGCCGCCCCTAGAGCTCGACTTTGATCCCAAAGGATTTCGGCCTTCTCGAGTTGGTTGGTTCTTGCCGCGGGGAGCCATGGCAGCGAGTGGCAAGGCTCTGTAGTATGGATTTTGGTGTTGATTTGATGGAAAAAGAAGGGTGTTAAATTCGCGCGGCGAGGCTGGCAATGCCTGTATCGATCGAGCTCAGATGCTTGATATTCCAGGATCTCTGCGCAAACACTGGCAAGGAGTGAATTTGGCGAAGTTGTTGAGAGTTTGTCAAACGATTGTCGTCGCTCTGGTTCAGCGAAAAGCCGCGCTGGCCGGGCGCAAGAGCGCAACAAGTACGAGACGGTCTGTCGAGGTTGTTCGGCTGCGATCGCAGCTAGCTCAAGGAGAACGTGCGGATGTCTGAGAAAAGGAGGGAAGCTCTGGTGCCTAGTAGAAAGAGCCGGGGCTTCGTTTTATGAGGCGCTGTTTGAGAGCGGCCGTGCGCTGTTGAAGAAACGAAGCCGACAAGTTTCGCTTTGAGGTTTGCGAGAGAAGAAATATGGCGGCGTCTTCATGCGGATTTGACTTTAGCTACTGGCCTAGGCTGCCAGCCGGATTTTTCCTGCCTAGGCGTGCACTATTGCCCATTGTAGTCTAGGGCGATTTCTGCTGCCTTGCATTCTGATTCAAAGCCTTGTTTGCCGTAGCTCAGCTGGTATGGCAGCGAACAAAAAGAGCAAGAAAAGCAAATGAAATTTGATTTCTTTGAAGGCAATTTGCTATTTTTAACACATGGTTTCTTTCATTGAAATCTTTTCTCCAAGATCACTCAAAGAATAAGGCTAATATGCGTCACTACGTGTCGATGTGTTGAGCCCCGGATAGCAAGGCTTGGCCATTAAAACCACGTGACAGGGTACCTTTTTCGCGTCTTGGTGACTGTTTGGCGCGTCACATTGGCGACGCAGGCTTGGAGAAGAGAAGGAAGATCTACAGAGTGCTTTACGCGATTCAGCCTTAGCAATACAACAAAGGAGATCAAGACCAAAGATTTCATATATGTTCTAAAAATTCTTTCAAAAATATGAGACTGAGGATTGTTTGATATTCGGAGACCATATTACATGGCCTTTGCTAGCCATGGATTCCGATGAGTTCGATGACGATATCGCCGATGAGGATATGCTTGCTGCCTTTGATCAATTTTCTTCATCTAATGGAGGGCAAATCGCATCCGCATCTACTTCGAAAGCAGTTAATACGAATCATGTCCATGGATT
This sequence comes from Trichoderma sp. 2475, assembly GCA_038502285.1. Lineage (NCBI taxonomy): Eukaryota > Fungi > Ascomycota > Sordariomycetes > Hypocreales > Hypocreaceae > Trichoderma > Trichoderma sp. 2475. Next base: position 2,016,224 of record JARPVV010000004.1, read on the forward strand.
GAACAATGAGCAGAGCGTGGTGGCTCAGGAGCTTCTTGATCTACCTTCAGATGCCTTCTCTTCACCGGAACCTCCTCGAAGGAACGTGCAGGGCCCTACGAGACCAGCAGTAACTGCACGTGCTGGTTTTAGCCGAACAAATTCAGGGACATTCAGGCAGACTACGTTATGGGGTGGCCATGCAGCAACTGAAGATGCCCCTCGTGCATCCCAGACTACAACGGCTAGGGTCTATCGTGCTGATCTGCCGCCCGAACAGCCCAGTCCGCATCAGCTTGACAGAGAGGCGATGAAAACTTGGGTGTATCCGACAAATCTGGGACCAACTCGCGACTACCAGTACAGCATTGTCAGAAACAGCTTGTTCAACAACACGTTGGTAGCCTTGCCAACGGGTCTAGGAAAGACGTTTATTGCTGCTACGGTCATGCTGAACTTTTATCGTTGGACGAAAACGGCCAAAATTGTCTTTGTGGCACCTACGAAACCGCTTGTAACTCAACAGATTGATGCTTGTTATAACATTGCGGGAATTCCCCGATCAGAGACGACGCTTCTTACTGGTGATATCCCTCCTGCACTGCGGAGCGATGAATGGGAAAAAAGACGAGTCTTCTTTATGACACCTCAAACGCTTCTTAATGACCTTTCGCATGGATATGCAGACCCCAAGAGCATTGGCCTCATTGTCATTGACGAAGCTCATCGCGCTGTGGGAGAATATGCGTATGCCAAGGCCACAAAACTTATTCGTCGATTTTCCAACAGTTTTCGAGTGTTGGCTCTGACGGCCACGCCTGGATCAAAGGTTGAAACTGTCCAGGAGGTGATTGATAATTTGGGGATCTCGCACTGCGAAATCAGAACCGAAGAATCACTGGATATTCGACAGTATGTGCACCAAAGGAATATCGATCAAATAGTCCTGGAGCCTTCGGATGAGATCAATCTTATTGGAGAGCTCTTTACGGAGGCCCTCAAGCCACTGACTGAGAAGCTTAGCGCCCAAAATATATGGTATGGACGGAACCCAATGGCTCTCACGACTTATGGCTTGATACAGGCGCAGAAGGAGTGGTTTGCTGCGCGTGGATATCGTGCGAATCAAGGTGTTCAGTTCATGATGCGGGCAATATTCAGCGTGTTGACGAGTCTTGCTCATTCGATCAAATTACTGCAATATCATGGTATCCGACCTTTTTACGATAACATGGTCGACTTCCGCAGCGAACAAGAAGGGAAAGGCGAAAAGGGATCCAAGTACAGGCGCCAAATCCTTGACAGCACTAGCTTTCAAGAAATGATGGATAAGATCTCTGGATGGCTCAAGATGGATGGCTTTGTAGGGCATCCAAAGTTGACCGCTCTGGCCGATTGTGTGTTGAACCACTTCATGGACAATGGAGAGGCAACACGAGTCATTGTGTTCAGCGAGTATCGCGATTCTGCAGAAGAAATCGTTCGCATGTTTAATACCCACCGGCCTCTCATCAAAGCTACTGTCTTTGTTGGGCAGGCTGACGGAAAGCGCGGCGAAGGCATGAAGCAGAAACAGCAAATAGACACTATTGAGAAGTTTAAGACCGGCGCCTACAACGTTTTAGTCGCCACGTCGATTGGAGAGGAAGGTCTGGACATTGGTCAAGTTGACCTCATCGTATGTTACGACTCTTCAGCATCGCCTATTCGAATGTTGCAGCGAATGGGCAGAACAGGACGAAAACGCGCAGGCAATATTGTGTTGCTCCTGATGAGAGGCAAAGAGGAGGAACAGTTTGCAAAGTCAAAGGACAACTATGAGAAGATGCAGCAGCTTATTTGCGAAGGAAGCCGATTCAACTTTCGGTTTGATCTCTCTACAAGAATTGTCCCCCGAGATATACGCCCAGAGGTGGACATGCGGCATGTGGAAATTCCAATCGAAAACACGCAGAACAAATCATTGCCAGAACCCAAGAAGAGACAAGTGCCCAAGGGGAAGAAGAAGCCGCCCAAGAAATTCCACATGCCAGATGGCGTTCAGACTGGTTTTCAAAAAGTCAGCGATTTAATGCAGGTCACGCCAAAGGCAAAACAGCCTTTGTCCAGATCAAGCTCGAAGCCGGAACGAAATCTCGAGCTGGATGATGTCGCTGCAGTTCCCGAACTGGAGCGCGTTGTACTTGGCGAAGATGAGCTTTATGAGCTCGACCGAATCTACCGGAATCTGCCATTCAACCGTAGTGTGGTTGAGGAAACTGAGTTGCCGGACATGACTGCTAATCCGGCATTACAAAGAGAGCCACGGCCGACTGCCTTGGTTGCGCATGGGACTCACACAAAACGCTGCATCAAAATGTTACGGAAGATGGGTGCGGATCCCGATAGCCTCGTGAGGCCGTGTCGCGATGAGGATATTAGCGAATACCTTGAGATCCCAGTGAAGCCTTATGTATATTCTGATAATGGCGAGACGGACGCGAGTGATGTTCAGAGTATACCAGACGGTAAAAAGCGACCAGCGATCGAAGTTGATTCGGATGACAGCGCACCGGGAGATGAGGTCCAGCAGAAGAGGAGAAGGATCGCAGCCCCGAAAGCTCAGCCAAAACTACAACCAAATGCTAAACCAAAAGCTCGGCCACCAGGCAAAAAGACCTTGCCTAGAAAGATTTCTCGGACCGCCACGCTACCTGAATTGGATTCAGAAGATGCAGAGTTGTTTGACTCTGATCTTGACATCGATGCCGAAGAAGAGGAGCCTGGGTTGCCGCCTCGACTAAGTGAAGCAAAAAGACGGAAAAGGTTGAATGCAAAATCTAAAGGCAAATACTCAAAGAAAGCAGCCATTGGAAGTGACGAAGAAGGAGACGACTGTGAAAGAGATAGCGATCTGCTGGATGAGAGTGACTCGGACGATGGGGCTGATCTGCTAGATTTCGTTGTGGGAGATGACCAGGCGACTTCCAGCATGATAGATTCTGAGGCGACATCGCCTGTACGACCAAAAGAACGGACACCACGAGCAGAAACGAGCAAGCCCTATTTTGTCCCAACTCAATTTACAGCAACACAAGAGAGCGAAGACGTTCCCGAGTTTGATCTGCTTGTTGGCCCTTCCAAGAATCGATTGGACGAAGCGGCGGCACCAGCTAAGAGGGCGCGACGCGGAAGACCTGCAATCTTGGATAGCGATGATAGCGATTTTTAAGAGAGGCGATCAAAGGGCACGGGAGCTGAGCAGTATCAAAGCTTGAAGGGAAGGAACGTCCAAAGAGGAAAACATGATATTTAAAGATTACAGTCTTAAAATTTTTCTTAGGAGCTAGCTATCTGCGCAGATGCAGGAAGATTCTTATACCACGAATTGATGACGATATACGTTACACGGATGCTTCGTTCGAGTACCGTCTTGAAATTGTCGACTTGATCAAACACCATTTACCTAATAAGAGCTGATTAGCACTCGTACGAGCAATGAATATGATGATAGAATTGCTCCAAAAATCCAGATCTCTTCAACTATTTTTCAGATACCCAGTTATAAGCACTACGGCCCCCACCGCCGCCAGCGAGACCATCACGGAACACCCAATTGCGCATATGACGATGCAAATTGAGCATTGGTACCCATGATTGTCTTGCTGGAAGCGACCAAGGAAACAGCATCCCCGAGCTTCCCAGAAGGGTCGCTCGTATCCCGCTGATCGGAGGCAGTCTCAGACGGCTCTTCCTATAAGAAAAAAAATGGGTGATGTAGTTCATCATGTAATAAGGAGAAGGAATTGTATTTTTTTCGTTTGCGTGTATGCGTGATGGCTGCGTGGAGGAGAGAACAGGAACGAGGGTAAAACGTACATTTTACAGCTGTGCAGTTGGCTGTTTGTTAATAGGAAAAGAAAAGAGGTAGCAGTGAGAAGCTGAGAAAGAAGGAAGATAGACAGTCTATGAAAGCAAGCTTCGAGATCAAAAGCGCGACTGCGACTCTTTTCCTTTCGTTTTGATATATCCAAGAAAGAGTTTAGTCTAGGAGCAAAAAAAAAAAAAGAAAAATTGTAGCTGTGGTACGGCAAAGCTGTTCCCGCCGTAGCACGTGAATTAAATGGGGATCATAGCTCAAACTCCCCACTTTCAACTGCTCTTAGTCATCCACCTAAACATTGTAGAGTCCCCATAATTTCCTTAGCATCAGCCAACTGCCTACCTCGAAGCCCGTTCATTGCTTGCTTGCTTCAAAGGCATGACGTGACGCTGAAGCCGAAGCGCTTTATCTGCCTTATCTGCAGAGCGGCGTTCAACCAGGCAGGCAGCGGCTATTTCTTTTTGCGACCCTGTTTTCTAGCTTAATTCAACCCATCTCTCTCCCCTACTAGTGCTCCGTAGCTCCGTAGCTTTACTTCCTCTCATCAACCTCCCCGCCTCGCATCGCAACAGATATAGCATCATCAATCGCCATGGCAAAGGGGATTTCGGTCCTCAAATTTGTGGGCACAGTGTCCCTCGGCCTGCTGACGGTGAGTTTTTATTGCTGTGATGTGTGCTTTCATTGTTTGTTGTGTCCTTGAGGAGAAAGGGCAATGGTAGCAACGACGAAAAATAGCCGAATGCCCCTCTTCTCTGAGCAAAGTCGCATCTGGGCTGCACCGTCATCGCAGCTTTAGCCGCCGATACAAAGAACTATGTTCTGTTGTGAAGCCAGAGCAATCGGAGCTACAGCAGCAAACTGCCAATGAATCGCATTGCTACCAAGCAGTCTCGGCTCTAGCTTCAACAAGTGCCAATCTAGTACTGACTCTTTGTTTTCGCAGGGCGTCTCGTATACCGTCTCGGCCGTCACTCTTCCGACCCTCGTCAGCCTTCCATCATCATCTTCCGCCGCCCACGCCTTGACCTCTCTCCAATCTTCTCTCCGTCTCCCAGTCATCGCCCTCTCATCTCTTGCCGCCGCTCCGCTATTCCTGTCGTTCGTTCTGTCTCCGCGCTATGCTCGCCACCCGTACCTCTTCTATACGTCCCTGCTCGCTGTGCTCTCTGCGGTAGCTCCCAACTACCTCCCCAAGCCAGCAACCTCAACCTCGAAGCCTGCCGGCGCGCGCAAAGCCACTTCGTCCAGGGCCAGAATGGAAGCGAGCTACGAAGTCTTGGGTGATTCGCACAGCGAGGGAGACTTGCCCAGCGAGTCAGAGCTTGAAGATATCAATGGCGAGGAGGTCAGAGCCAACATTGACGGTGCCGCGAGAGCATACCTTGCCAGGACTGGCCTTGCTGCCGCTGGTTTTGTGCTGTCCGTGATTGGGCTCTGGGGTGATGGTGCTCCCAGGTCCATTCGCTATTATTAAGCCATGAACTGGCTTGTGTAAGTTGTAAGATGTCTGCAGCAAGTCCGATTGGTTATGTCTGCCGGTGGCTGGATTGGAACCATGTATCAACATTCTGGAAAGTTCGTCCTTGCTACTAAAAGCGAGGTAGCTTTTATCACTCCCTCATCAATCATCATAAAGAAAAGAAAAGAAAGCTGATAAAAAAAAGTAACTGGTGTCAGATATCAATTATGAAAGACAGTGGTCGATGAGTGTACAATTTGACATTTCCTTATTATTCATAGCTATCTAATGTGAATCATGTTATATTGTTTTCATTTCCTGGCTACTTTTATACATTAGGGCAGTGATATAATGGTATTCAATAGTCTAATCCTACCAGAATTGTCTGATTTCTCCAATGGCCTATAATGTACCTACTGTTTGGCGGCAGCCGTACGAGCAAGACACGAGAACAACAAACCCATGCTTATGAATAGACAAACCGACGCAAGAAGATGATGCTTTGATAAGCATTTCCTAAACTGCCAGAGCGAGTGGTATCTTACACACTTGGCTACACTATACTAAAATAATAAGAGCCTATCCACGACTTTAAGAAGAGCAACTGCAACGCTATAGAAAAGTGAAAGCCAAACAACCGCTGTCGCCATTTCCAATATCCATGCATTCACCGTAACTCAACTATAATGCCCTTTAAGTTTCTTGAGGATTTCCATCGGTGCCAACTTCCAAAGTAGAGTCTTCCTGTCCCTGTTTCGGCGTGTCTTTGCTTACAATAGGTCTTGGTTCTTGATTGCGTAATGCTGTTTCCCTGGCTGGGCAATGCATTTTCTCATGCTTTCTCATACTATTCAACAGGCGACTCTCTCGACCGCAGTTGTTGCGGCACTTGTAAATTCTTGGTTGGTAGTTTGGTATGGTCTCGGGATGTTTCCGCTTTATGTGTCTCCGAAGAGCGATTCTTTGGCCCAGGCGGCCCTTGCGGGTTCTGTGGCCCTCTGTTTCATAATTAAATGTCGCAGGACAATAATTGCAACTAATTGGTCCATTTGTCGATGTGTCTGTGCTAGTCGAGGCATTCTGCACTGTGGTAGTTGGGGAAGGCGAGATAATAGTGGCAGCCGAAGTTGACGACACACTGGGAGAGTTGTCCGCTGGCGCGGGTTCCACAATGGTGTCGACCGTTCTTGAATAATTAGCGATGTGTCTGGAGATGATAGAGATCAAGAGCTTACCCAGGGGAGTCGGCCTTGACATAAGAACTATCGTGGGATGGCTGAATAGCTGTAGTATGATCCTTGAGATTTCTCCGCCGAGGAACTGTCTCTCTGCTCTTGAGGTCGACCACGAGAGGCGTTCATTTGATGCAATTGGCAAGGATGACGTAGTTTCGAGTTATCATCTGATCCAAAGCCCAAACTTGCTCGCCTTCTGAAGTCAGAATGGATAGCCGTAGAGTCGAAACGCCGTATCGAGACACTGTCGTGATATTAGTTTGATGGACACTGGTAAAGTATCTGAGCATCTACGATACCAATAGAACAAGATAGCGCCGAATATGGCACCTTGAATGAAAACTGTGATGCAAACCAAAATACTGGAATGTTCTTCTTCTGGATCGGGCGGCTTGAAGGAATCGATATGCAGGTTCCCTGGGACCTCTTGCGTGGGTGATGGACTCTACTGATCGGCTAGAGGAAGTATATTTTCTATAAATATGAGTGTAACGAATTATGGAAAAAACATTGTTGTCGCAGGTTTGCAGCCGGTAAGAGCCAATGCAATTTTGGGGCCCTTGATCGAAGAGTCCAGGTGCCCTTGCCAAACTATGACTTGGACTTGAAAGGATTGTAAAGGCCGCGAGAACTGTCTGCGCCTTCTCGAAAGGTTGTGAAGGCCGGAACGCCTTAGAGATAATAAGTCATGTCGAGTAACTGGCCCCGATCGTCTGGGCTTGGTAGAGCCGCTCATCGTGGGATGTCATCACCAAGTCCAGATAATGGGTTAGTCATATGTGTAAACCAACATCATCATCGAGAGTTCTAACGCGCTTACAATTTATTTGAGCGCCTTAGCTGGGACTGTAAAACGACCTGAGCACATTGTGCCTGCGACTTAAGTAGCGCTGACAATATCCAGGAGGTTGCGCGGCATATGTCCTTCACAAATGTCTCGAATCGCGCATGTTCAGCTTTTCCAAAAGGACAAGCTGATGACGATATGGCCCAAAATTGCTATGAAAATAACAGAGGCACCCATCCTGGTACCTGGGAATGTTTGGTGCTGTGATAGGTGTAGTTGGTATCGCGATGGTTATTTCGATCTATTTCTTGAATCAAGCGCTAAATACCAAGGTTAGCTACATCGCCTGCTCAATCGTGATTCTGCTATGTACCAGGTATTGTACACATAAACTCTGTGGTATACATCGATATGCCGCTTAGAGTTTTTCCTCGTATGAAAAGAATACGCCAACAGGAGCAATGATCTACAGGCACTTGTATATTGAACTGGCTTCTATTAAAGTCTCAGCTGCTTTTGCCTTGAACTGAACCTAAATTGAAATGTCACTATAGAGAAGCCTTTTGCCTGCTATGCATCGCAACGATGGCATTCTCGCTATTGCGAATACCTCTCTCCCACACAGGATACCTGGCTTCGTACCACGATAGGATGCCACTTGGGCCAGAGGCCGAGATGCATTTTGCAAGCTCGATGCCATCCGCGATGGCATTGTTTGCGCCTTCTCCCCCTAGTATTGGCTCTGCATGCACAGAATCGCCCATAAAAAAGACGCCCTTCTTGGCGAGTGCGTGAAGCTCTTGCTGTTGGACAAGCACAGTACGCATAAGCCAATGCAAAACACGCTCCATTCTTAGTTTTTCCGCGTCAAAAACCTCTTCGAAGGGTTGGCTTAATCCACAGAGAGTTTCCACTTCGTTGAAAAACTCCTCTGGAATATCTGTTGCTCCTGACACTGGGCGATTGGGTTTGTGAAGAGGATCGGCAGAGCCTCTGGCCGGGCGCGAGTAGATCCAGCTGACGCTCACCATATCAGCTTGTTGCTCATTGATGGATATATTCAACACAAGGTCGTCTATTTTCGTCTCCAAAACATTTGAGCCCTTGAATGCTGGGGCGTAGATGCTGTCGAATAGAGCGCGCTTGACTCGTCGTTTGCCATTGAAAGCGACATATGGGAGAATCCCAAAGGGCGTGTCAGGAGAGAGGGATTTTCGAGTATTTGAGTGCGGTCCGTCAACTCCAATTACACACGAGCTCTCAATCTTTTGTCCATTTTGCAGGTATAAGGCAACCCCCGATGATGTTTCTTCCACCTTTTCCAAGGGATGCTCCCATTGGACATCGAGGCCCTCGCGAAGTAAATTCTCTAGCTTCTCGCGATGAGCACGAAACGAAGCAGAATTGGTTCTGCCAGGATAGGCCATAGATTTTGGCTCAATATATCCATTCCCGCCTAGCGATGCGTCCACGGCTATGCGACGCCTGAAGGTGAAATCGTCCAGACCCAGGATGTCTAGAAGTGGCATATAAGACGAGGCGTGAAGCGTGACGCCATAGCCATGGCGGGGGGTTGAAGGCATTCGCTCGTAAATTACCGCTGGGATCCCGTGCTTGAGAAGACAGCGGCCGAGCGTCAAGCCTCCGATGCCTGCTCCAATGATGCGGACTGGTTGTTGTGGCATTGTGACGGTGCCGCGCTATAAGATGTGGTGTGGACTTTGGATAGAAAGTAGAAGACGATTTTTCTTTAATCCAGCCTGGAACATTGAGCATGTACTCGAAGCAATCGAAGATTCATAACCACTGAGAAATTATACAGGGCTGCGGCTCGCGCGTATTATTGGCTCGATTTGTGAAGAAGGACGCTGCCGCTGAGATCGAAAAATTGTATGCAGACCCTACATGTATCAGAGAACCCCTCAATTAAGGTACACAAGAGCATCACAACTCCACCCTGCATGAGAGGTGTCAAGGAAAAAGGACGAGAGAAACGGAAGGGATTCAGAGCATTTGTGAATAATTATCTGCGTTATTATAATGGTTGATTCATGGTGTACTTTTTTTTTTTTTAAATGTACGATAACAAACTTGGTCGCGATGAAAGCGCACGGGGCGCAACACTACACCCAACTGGATATGCATACCTACCTCAGGTATTACCTACCTACCTGGGTGAATTAAAGAATCAGACTGCCTACGGAGCATGGCTCTAATAGAAGGCTCTGAAAGCCCGCTTGGCTATAGCCCATGCACACATGGATTAATAGATTGGGTAGCAATTTAGTGCATGTAACACAAGTTCGGCCTCTTACGTGCACCCTGTATGTAACAATGTGCAGCCAGCCTTATCTCCATCATGTCGAGACTGCAGCTCAGATTGGATATTCCTCTCTACAACATGCGAAATATCGCCTCATAAAATGGCTGAGGCTTTCGGCGTCGCATCTGGTGTTGGAGGCACCATATCATTTGGAATCAGCATATGTCAGGATGTTTTAACATATTACAAAGCATTCAGAGATTCTGAACAAGACATTGGCCAGATGTGTGCTTCTATGGAGAATGTGGCCAAGACGCTCCTGGCAATCGATTTGACTCTTCGCTACGGTAGCTTTGACCAGAACATCATCGACGTGGTCGAGAGCAGTATCAATCTTTGCGCGCAAGGCCTGCAGATCTTAGCAAAGAAGCTTGACAAAATTCGCTTAACTCAGGCAGATAGCACGCTGAGGACTCGACTGGAAAATACGAAACGGAAGCTACTTTATCCATTCAAAGAAAGCACTCTTGCCAAGTTGAGAGAGATTTGCCACGATCTTAAAAGCAATCTTGGCTTGGCTATTGATGCTCTAAACATGTAAGTCTCTGTTAGAACCTCTGCTACATGTAGCTACCTAGGTTCTGTGCGCAGATAAGATTTCATGCTCAAGGTATCTTACAGTCATGAGGCTTTTATAACCCAACAACGTCTCGATCTTATCTCTCATCTGACATCTCGTATATCGAAAACAGTCGGAAGTATGGCTACCGACATCGCGAATGTCACTACGGATATTCGATCAATTCGGTTGGAGCAAGAAGGTATCGTGGGGATTGCATTGCTATTTCAGGGCACCAAAACTGAGAATTTCCATATTAGAAAGCATCGTGGCGGATATATACGCTTGGCTGACACCTCTTACTACGATTTCTCAAAACAAACACCTAGAGAGCATCTCTACTAAGGTCCGCCAAGACAATGGCGCTCAGCAGCTGCTTCACCATGAACAATTCAAGTCATGGATGAATTCGACTGGTACTACCCTGTGGTGCACTGGTTTGCGTAAGAATATTCCTTGCACCCCCGGAGATCGTTTTTGGCTTATTAATCTCTTACAGCGGGTATTGGAAAGACGATAAATGTGTAAGTTATCCATCAGTTGGCTCGAATGCCCAAGCAACTAAAAACAGTTTTCGTTTCACAGGTCTTATATGATCGAAGCTCTGCGAAAACAGAGTCATGGGAGCGATCTTGGTATCGCTTACGTTTATTTCAGTTACAAAGACATTGAGGTTCAGACTCCGGTCAATGTGATGGCCAGCATCCTTCAGCAGCTTATTTCCGATAAACAAAGCTTTCTTTCAGATCTGAAGATTTTATACGCTCAACACAACAAAGCAAATACGCGACCATCCGTTCCCGACATAGTCTCGCTTCTTCAAGGTGTCGTTCTTAGCTATTCTAAAGTTTTCATCATTATTGACGCACTAGATGAATGTACAGACACTGATGACGTTCGATTTATACTTTTGACAGAGTTGAAGAAATTGCAACATCGAGTGTGTTTACTTGTAATGTCTAGGCCGATCCCTGATCTAGAAGAGCCCTTGGAGGGCGCTATTCGCGTCAATGTGGAAGCCAGCCTTATCGATATAAAGAACTATCTTCTGCAGCGCCTCGAAAATACACGAAGCATGCAAAGGCATCTTGCAGAAGAGCCAAGTTTACGAGATAAGATAGTATCGGTTATTGTCCAGAAAATTAAAGGCATGTAGGTTTGGACTTGAATTATAGACGTTGCAATGACAATTGGATACTGATCTGCAGTTTTAGGTTTCTCATGGCTAGACTGTACTTGGACACGCTGGTGAAGAAAACAACTCGTCGGAAAATAAAGACTGCTTTGGAAACGCTACCTGAAGGTCTTGACTCCATATACGAAGAGCTGATGAATCGGGTTAAATTGCAAAACCCACATGATCACGCAGAGCTGGCAATGAGAGTGATTGGCTGGATATTTTATACCTCCAGACCCCTGACTGTTATTGAGATGCAAAATGCTCTGGCAGTCGAACCCGGAGACACTTGCTTGGATGACGATGGTATTCCGAATCGTGATTTACTCGTGTCGGTATGCGCTGGCATAGTGATGATCAATGACAATAGCGATACGATCAGTTTTGTTCACTACACAGCACAAGAATACTTCCAACGCAGCGGTCAACGCCTTTTAAGCCATGCGAATAGAGATATTGCCGCTACTTGTCTGACGTATCTACAATTTGACAGCTTTAACTGCGACGCCACAAATGCGATGAGCCATGATGTATTTTTTATGCTGTTGCGAAACAACCCGCTTCTCGGCTACGCAGCGCAACACTGGGGGAATCATCTAAAGCAAATAAGCGATGAAGAGATCAACAAGCAGGCAATTGAGTTACTGAACGATAGAAATAAAGTGCATCTTATCGCTTGGTTGAAGGAATATGCGGATAACCTGGTCAGAGGGACCTATTTCAGACCACGAACACAAGTGTCCGGCTTAACACTAGCTTCTTCTTTTGGCCTCACGGCTGTGGCATCTAGCTTGGTTGGTTCAGGCTCATCTCTGCACGAAAGAGACTCAAACGGGCAAACTGCTCTGCATCACGCTGTAGAAAATGGGCATACAGATACCGCAGCCTTGTTGTTAGACATGGGTGCCGAGATCAATTCGAGAGATCTCGATGGCTCATCACCTCTCCATCAAGCGTCTGCCCACGCTGACGAAAGCACTACTAAGCTGCTCATACTGAAAGGCGCCGATGTTAATGCGGTGGATGGCTATAATGCAACGCCTCTATACCGGGCCGCAGAGGCGGGGGATGAAGTAGTCACCCAGCTTCTTCTCGATGCAAATGCCGACCTGCTTGTCAAGAACAGTTATCTCCAAACAGCCTTGCACAGAGCGGCTGATAGAGGGCATCTTGCCATAGTGGACTTGCTCCTTAAACATGGCGCAGATGTCAAAGCGAAAGATCACTACGGATACACGCCATTCTATCGTGCTGCCGACCAAGGACATGAAGATGTGGCAAGACTATTACGAGCTTTTGCGAGACGAGGCTAAGTTTATGTTACTCTATGAGTGTGCTAATGGGGGCGTACTTTGAGTTGACAATGTCGCTGCATTACATGAATGCCTACATGATCTACTGCTATTCACTTTAGGTAGATTTGCTGTCTTTAATGCGGCATGTAATATAGCCAGCGTAGAGAGGCGGCTAAAAAAATGAAACCCTTAAAGAATTATACTACATCTCGCGATTTAATAGTCTGAATACCAGAAAAGAAATATAGAATATGGCCATAGGTGTCTGTCTGGTGACGCTTGGTAAATCTTTCCCTTGGTCTGCTGAAAAACTCTTGTATACGCACTGATTTGAGACTTATAGACTCAAGCTTTTGTAATTCTAATTGGGTCATATATTTAAGTATGATATCACGATTAATGGTAAGAAATCACGGTGAGACACTAGTCATCGAGATTGGCATGAGCGGCCTGGTCAACCAGCTGGCTGCCATGCTGCCCAATGACAATCACTCTGTAGCCGCCATGAGTGTGATATTGCCTTGGAAACGGTACTAGTCTATTAGTCGCTTTTGCTGATCTTAAAGTTAGTCAAGACCCAGCTCCAGCTCGCCACCAACTGATGTTGTCTAGAAATGGCGCTTTTGCTCCTCTTGAACGTGGTCGAGACCAATTTGAGCTCTCTCTACTTAAGCCATTTGGTTTGACCAAGAGCCAAATCATAGTTGTATTAACTTATGTTCTCTCTCAAAGTGGAACAGTGGTTTTCAAGGCTATCTGTATTTTAGATCGCTTTTGTTTGTAGATTGGCACTACAGTGTACTACATGGACATTTTGCTCCTCGCGACCAAATCCTCGTTGTATGTATGACAATGGAGTCTTTAGGCTTTTTATTAATCTACTTCTCAAACTAAGAACCTGGTGACTACATTTCAATCAAGGCCCGCCAGGATTATTTCTACACCTTTACACGAACAGCCCCAAAGCCCAGAAAGAGGTTCACCAGTAAACCCTACATGTGTGTCTAGAATACCAGAAACGACTCGGCGCCCCATGGCAGCCCTTCGTTGAATTCCTGGCAATCGATCGGATTAACAGGCCAGAAGTCTCTTGTGGTGCCGGTACAGTCGTTCCCGGTGAAGAGTCGGACCCGAAAGCCAGGAGTATCGGAGGTGAATAAGAGAGAAATGACGCCGGCTGGTACTCCAAACTGTTGACAGACAGGAATGGCTTGTTGCCCAGTGCGTACGCCGCAAATGCCGCCGCTAGCTTCGTTGCAATCAGGCATCGAGCAGTATTTCAACCACCAGCCTGGAACCGTAGCAAGGGGTAACTGCATCGCTGATCCGACCTCTTGGCCAAGCCTGACTTCGGCGGCGGCGGCATCCGCGTCATGAGCTGAAACAGCAGGTGAGGGCATCGCAGACCAGAAAATAAGGCTAGCAAACGGGGTAAGAGATTTGAGTTGCATCTTGAGGGGCTTCGCGAGGGAGAAAATTGGGTAAGGAGATATTGAGATGGTGGTTCAATGAGACAAGATGAGAATGTTTTGCGCAATGGATTGTTTGCGGGCTATGTTGAGATAGCCGTATAAAGCGACCATGAATGGCGAGAAGAGAAAAATAATGGAGAGCATCGACAAACGAGACGAGGGGATGGCCGAAACTTAAATAGCTACCGGATATCACGCAATCGCCCCTACCATAGACGAATAGACAGGCTAGTTTTGTATTTTGCCTGTCTCGCCCTGCTTCTTGGACTCAATAGTCTTGACGGAGATCGCCGGTTTGGGCATTTATTGATATGCTGAAGGCCTTCGGACCAGCCCCCAATTCAATCGCAATGACACCAGTGGGGAGCAAACTGCATTAGACATGTTCATCATTAGGGCAAATTGGCCGATGGGATTCTGCAGAAGCTGGAACATTCGAACACGTATAGCACAAAAGTTGTAGAATCTACTTCAACCATTATACAAAATTATGCTCATACCATGTGGCCTTACCCATACCCCACTGTTGCCAGTTGGGCGGATCTGAAAATTCAGAAGGCAAATAAGCTGCTCAAGTTTCTAGTCACAATACGAAGCAGGAGTAATACAAAGTTATAAGAAAAGTCTCTAGTGTGCTGTAGCTATTGTCTGATGAAGGAAATACAAAATTCTCAAGGCTCCAGGGATAATGCTTCCAATCATGAGCACACCTTCAACTATCGACCACTTGTCCTCCTTGACATCACAAACGAAAGAAATGAATAAGCATTACCTTCGGCCACCCGTCCATCTCCACCGCAATTCGTGGCCAATAGTTTTGGCTCTTAAGAGCTAATCTGGACGGTGAGGTTACCGTGGTCATCGTGGACAACGACAACATTCTTGGGGAGCTTGGTAAAGTCAACGGGGCAGACTTGTCCGATCTTGGTGACGTCAATGAGCTGTCCCTTCTTGTAGTCGCCAACGGCAATATAGTAGGTGTTGACCGGCTGGATCTGGTAGCTCGTCTTGGCCTCGGGAACGAAGGTAGCAGCGGGTCCGTCGGAGCCACCCTTGGCACCCAGACCAATCATGTATCCCTCTACAGGACATTTCATGTTAGCAAATTCAATCGGGGACGAAACCCGCCAGAGTAGAGGCGGAGGTTAAACGTACCGGACTTGGCGTCGTTATTGCTGAAGTCCCCGGTGCGGATCTCAAAGGCATTGGGAAAGCTTGCGTTGGGGAGAGCATCGGTGGAAAATTGGGGGGTGTCATCGGCGACAAGCATGCTCAAGCTAGTTCCCGGGACTGGCTGGCCGCTGGGCTGGGTGTAGCCAAGGTTAACGGGCTCAGTACCGGTGACGGTGACGGTGACGCTGCCGCTGGGGTTGCTCCTCTTCTTGCCGACAATGGCATTGTATTCGTTGACAAGCTCGAAGAGGATCTCCTGTTTATTGGCAGCCCTGTCGACGGCGAAGATGTTGGACCAGATCTGCTCCTGGACCTTGCCGGACACAATAGGGACCTTGTTGAAGAGGGCATACTGCTGGAGGCTGCCAGATCGGTTCTTGACGGTAATGGTGTAGGTGTTAGGCATTTTGAAGGCGGTTTGAAAAGAAGTTTGGAGAATTGAGTGTGAAGATGGATAGTTTGGAAGTTGGAAAGCTGCTTTGAAGTCGAGACTGTGTTGATTGCTGCTGATGAAACGACATTGTTGTATCGGGGAGGACGACGGTCTTATATACAGCGAGATTGGCAAGACTGGACGACTTTTCATCAGACCAGCGGCAAATCGTCCCTATGTCGGCCTAGAAACAAGGCAGACTTCCATGGTGCTGAACTTTTCCTTGAGCTCTGATAGCAAATCTGATAGCAAACACTACTACGCTGCTTGGACTAAGGCGAGACGCCGACGACTGTAGGCTGACTGCATTCGGAGACGAAGCTCCCAAGACTTGTCTTTGCAGGCGGTGTTTCCATCACGAAGCTGTGGCGGTGATGGATTATCCAGCAGTCTAGAACCCCTCAGCTGGTTGAGGGTCATGCCACTGTACCGAATGAGGAGATGATTCTGCTTGTCTCTCCTGAAGTGGCGATCAATAGAATCGAATAGTCCCTCTTCAGCCAGCCCGAGAGGACGACTCCATCGAATAGGACGTTGAGAATCAGAATCAAGCCCCTCTCCTCAGAGGAATAGAATATAGAACCTGCATCGGCGTGTCCGTGAGGAGGAGAGAGCAGCGGCTGCTAGAGTAGGGCCATGACAAAGAAGGCCTGAATAGCCGCTGGGGCGTTCGATAGTTGTTCCAATGGAGCCACCCGATCGCGCCTCTGGGCTGAGCATCGGGCTAAAAAGAATCCAATTAGATAATCCGGGGTTGGAATGCAACCCTGCCGCGTGCGGGTGGTCGCGGGGCAGGACGATGGATGGTAGGACCCGGACGGTAAGATCCGGACGGCAGGGCCCAGACGGTGCACACGTGCAGTCCACGAACCAGATCCGCGACACTAGCGGATACTAGCGGGTATACCCGCCTGCCGCCCGGCCGCGCATGGCTTAGTGTCCTGGCTAGTGGGAGCTGAGGAAGGCCCAGTTCGGTAGGGCTGAGGCCTGGCTGGTCGGATTCGGAACGGTGGCTTAGATGGACAAGGAAGAGCCGAGCTGGGGAAACAAACTCATGTAATAGACTACACACTATCGGTTTCGGTTCTCTCCTCTAAGCGCCGCGAACTAACCTGATTCGCCTTGTGTTTTGTGCCTTGCATGTACACTATCGCGGGCATGGGGTTCGGCTGCGTGGATGGGTCCTCTTCGTAGGTCGCCTACTAGGCTTCATGTCTCTCTCCGACGTTTTTCTTGTCGTTCACAACTCCTGCTTGCCGTTCTACCCCTTCACAGCACTCGTAGCTCGCTGGAGCGAGGTTTCTTCTGCCTACCACCGTAACGCTCTTTAGCATGTTTTCGACCTTGTCGAGGAGCACCATGGCGCCGTACATTGTCTCCATCAACAACCAGTCTAGCTGCAAGCAGGCGTACGCCATCTTCGCCGCTGCCCCCGTCATCAAGCGCAACGGAGATTCCACTGTCGACGTCGTCACCCGCATTATCACCAGCGTCCGGGGCGTGGCCAGCCCCCAGGGACAGGCTAGCTTCATGCTATCCAAGAAGCTCTTTGCGACATGCGGCGTTTACGACGTCGAAGCTGACCTGTCGCCCCAGAACCAGCACAGGAAACGCATCGGCACGGGCATCGAGGTCGTCGACCAGCGCCCCGTCGTCCTCGGATGCTCAGATGAGCGGGGCAGACCTGTCCCGGGAACCACGCTCCGGATTGAGTGTTCTGATGGTACGCCGGCGTTTACCAAGGAGGAAATCACCCCATCAGGTGTCCCTGGCTGTTTTTCCATCCTGACTGGTCGAGACTTTTCGGTTAAAGAAGCCAAGCACAGTAAGTTACTACCAGTCCTTTGCCTCCCCTACTGGGGGCCCCTGTCTTCCGATACACTCGAGTGCAGCTGCTGCGGGCGTTTAGTGCTAACCAGGGACGACAAGACCAGTACGTTGTTGGCTTCTGTTCGTCCATGCGCCAGAACATTGGACCCTATGCCACCTTCGTCCCCGAGCCAGGCCAAGAGTACCAGATCGCGCCGTCCAAGACTTTCTACGTTGCGGTGGGTCAATTCAACCCTTACGACCTGACCAGTCCGACTCTGAAAGACAGCCAGTCGACGTGCAAGGTGGACTTTGGCACGCTGGGAACGGACCAAGTCACCTTGACCCATAATGATACAGGTGGCCTTATCAGGATGAGGGTTCCTGGCGAGGAGGCGACATCGCCGGGAAACTTTGATGTCCCAGGGTCATCCGGGTCCGCTGATTTGGGGTCGAATGTTACTCGTTCGGATTGAACACAGTTGATTTTGCGGGCTTCCAGCAGCTACAATGTCCCAGTGAGACTCAACTCTTGGTATAATTCTAATTCCATCACCTTAATTAAGCTGCAAATTGAATCAAATGAGAATAGTGAAGACTGAATAAAGCCTGCTACCACACTGCCTAAAGGCCTTGGCATCGAGGTTAGAGAAGCCTAGTAATCCTCTCCAAGAAGCAACCCCCCGTTTCCAGTCTGGAGGACTAGCCTTGTCCCCAGGGACCCTCCCTGCTTCTGTACTGCCGAATCAGATCCTGGCCACCATAGGTATTAGTACGGACCATTTCAACCACATCCTCGAGCTTTAGAGACCCTTTGCTAGGATTCCTAAAGGCCCACATGGCGGTGTCCATCTCGTTCCAAAGGTAGAAGTTGTCCGTTCCATACATGGTCAGGAGATAGGTGTCGCCGCGGTCATAATCTACTTTTACCATGATAGGGATGAGTTTGTCAAGGTTAAAACTCTCGGCGAGGCTGGGAACCTCTGATGCAGTGTTAGTAGGCACGCAAGGGCAAAGATAAAAGATGCGAGAACTTATCCAGCACCCTAATCTCGTTATCCACCACCCATACTGGCAGCAGTAACAGCAGTAACAGCAGTAACAGCAGTAACAGCAGTAACAGCAGTAACAGCAGTAACAGCAGTAACAGCAGTAACAGCAGTAACAGCAGTAACAGCAGTAACAGCAGTAACAGCAGTAACAGCAGTAACAGCAGTAGCCTGCACTATACCTATAGTGCTGAATAACGGATTTGGGAGGCTGGATGACACTTCTCTAAGAGAAGAGAGAGGAGATAAAGCAGAAGAGAGAAAAGAGAGGCGAACCTGGGTCGAGGGAGAAGTACGTCTCCAAATTCATGAGTTTTGGGTCATTGGACCAGGAGGAACCTGACGGTAAGAGCTTGGGGTCGAGCTTCAGGTACCGCGGGACACGCGTCGGATCCTCAGGCACTGGAGGCACGGGAACGATCGACGAGGAGCCTTCGCCTGCGTTGTCTGTAGCGCCGGCCTCGGCCGAAGTGTCACGGCCTGGGTTGGAGGGATCAGTGTCCGGCATGTTTGGTCTTCACAGCAAAGAAAAGTAGATGAAGATGAGTTTTTCGGATTCTGGCTGAAGAACAAAGAGAGCTCATGGAGGACATGATATCTGCACTTCCACAGACCGGCTCTCTCAGTCGGCATAGTTAGTCAAGTGCTTGAATGTGCGCGGGAGAACAGGCTTGAGTGCCTCCCAGGCCAGTGGCGTCACCCGGGCCCCTCATCTGCCCAAGTTAGGTAAAGTATCTTAGACTTGTCTGAGCTGAAAACTCTCCCTACATACTTTCGTCTGGTGCAAAATTAACAACTATTGAAAGCAGCAGGGGTGCATGTATGCACGTGGGCAAATAGTTCAACGCTGGGGCCTTAGAGATCCAGGCCATTCGCCACCACACTGCAACAGTAGAACGCCATACCGTATTGTTCTGTCTACAAGCCCTGAAACTTCACATCCCGTCCTCCGAGACCCCGGTGTGATTGCCTTAGCCCTAAATAGCCTCCAAGCGCCTGCCATGGCCACTAAACGGCATTTGATAGAAATGTAGGCGATGTAAATATATGTAGTTAGCTCACTGTGGTCTCAAAGGATCCAATGAGAGACGAACTGAGAACCCGGCCCTTTAGGAGAAAATCATCCGTAACGAATTTGCAACAGCTATTGATTGATGGCTGGCTGAAGAGTTCAATATTGGCTTATGGCTGGCTGAAAAGTTTAAGCCTCTTATTGGAAATACGACATGCCAACTCGTGGTGATTATCCGCACCTCCTATCTTTGTCAGGGGAAAAAGACTCACACAGAGACAAAGGGAAGACGGGTTCGGGCGAGGAATTGGTAGAGAATTTGATATAAGATAAAATATCAAGCCTGTTTTCAAGGTACTACTATCTCCATTATTGCCTGATCATTCATCTGTTTCGTCAAGCCCCCCTTATCATTTATTCCTTTTTCTTTACAAATGGCAAACATAGTCTGGGGCAATGGCTTTGGTGTTTTTGCGGCTCCGTGCCGTCTCGACTGCAGCATCTTCCAAGCGCCGGGCCAAAATGGTCTCATAACCATGGTCAGGCGTTTTTACACGTGGCTGAACACTCTCCGGTGTGTTATATGCAATTGCACCATAGTGGATCTATACTGACAATTCGATTAGCACGGAAGTCGAAGCAGCTTCAGTCGGCGGTGGTACGGGAACCTGCGGGATTCCTGGAGATCGTGTGGTTCATGTGATGCATCTGCTTGACACATTTTTTCCTCTTAATGGGTAAGTTAACAAAGATAATCTCTTAGCAGTTTTCAAATGATCCTCTATTATTTCTGCTATTTCTGCTATTTCTGCTATTTCTGCTATTTCTGCTATTTCTGCTATTTCTGCTATTTCTGCTATTTCTGCTATTTCTGCTATTTCTGCTATTTCTGCTATTTCTGCTATTTCTGCTATACAGCGAGTATTTAACAGCTAATCACATAACTAATCATTGGTATAGACGTGTCGATATCTCATGTCACCTTGGAAACCAAGCGGATACTCGAGATCCTGATCCTGTGACCGTCCCATGGGGTCCTAACGACCAAGACCTGAAGATCATCGATGGACCTGCAGCCCTTGGCTACATATTCAGCGTCGCAACGGCCCCTAACGGTGCCACCTACGACAACTATATTGTGCCGCTGCAAGCAATTTACAGTCGCTGCCTCTATCTGGCGTATATTCGCAAGATCGGGAACCCCCAGCCAGCCAATAACGTTGGAGATCCCCCTCTCATGAGCTCTTGTATCTATTTCCGCGACTCTGGCAATCAATTGTGGTTCCTCCTCGGCAGCACATACACTCTCACGTATGCTGCGAATGGATTCGATACGGCCGATCATAATGCCAAGAGGCGTCTGATGAATGGCTGGAGACGGGAGCAGGTCCTTAACCCGGCTTTGCAGTCATACAATCCTAATCGCCACCTCCCTCCAAATCCTTATGTTCTGCCGCCTGTTCTGGAACTGGCTGTTGTCGAGGCCCTTTGGAAGAGTCTGTTCAATAATTCCCTTGGAATTAATGATGCCATTATCTTTAACACAAACCTCCCACCTCAGGCACCCTGGGTCACTGTGCCCGAGAATCTCGCAAATGCCCAGTTCCTGATAATAAGGACAGCGGTGAACGGTGTGTGGAGGGCGGCCAACCCTCAAAGCCCTGATCTTGTGCCCTTCCCTCGCACAGAGCACTGGGATGGGGGCCCGTTCCAGGCTGGCCTGTATGCCGCGCTGTTGAATGTTGTGCGGCTTCGCTGGCAGTTGGGCAATAATCGCAATGATATTGCTATACAGGCTGCATACAGAGAGGTGTTTGATATCGTGTTTGTTCCAAGGATGTTTCAGCCTAATGCTGATAACACGCCTAATATAGGACTTGGGGAATTCAATCCTGGACCAGCTCTACCGAATTACATGGCTTTGAAAAATATACTCTTCGCCACTCTCTATGGGCCCGCCAACATAAGCCCTGTTCTTCGCATGTTGGATAATTTATATATCTGGGTTAACAATGGAAATGACTACCTTGCATTTGCAGGTCCATCGATTCCAAGGTATGGCCGTTGTGCAGAGACATACCCGATTGCAGGTATAATGTAGGTTTTCTTGCCTCTCCTCCCTCATCCTGCTCTTTCTTATCCTGTTCCTCTCTACTTGAAACCTAACCCCCCCCCTCTTGTACTGCCTCTTTCCCCTCCTCCTGCTCCTCCTCCTCCTCCTAACTTGATGAGAAAAATATGGGTAACCAAATAATATAGGCCTCATTATACACCGGAAAGAGCTCTCCCAGGTGCACCTAATCCATCCAAAGTGCGTGGATTCGCAATGGAGGTCAGGAAGTTTAACAATAGCGTCAACGGAACAACAGCCGCGAGCCTAGCGGCAACCTTCAGCAGCACCACGCTCAACAGCTTCCACACTAATAGAAGGGTATATCGCAAACCATGCGATAATTGCAAGACCCTTCTACCCACATTAGACGCCCCTGTCGGAGATGCTGATTATGATCAAGATATGCTAGCATTCTATGGTGCTCCGATTGATGGTTAGCTACTGCTGCTACCGCTGGTACTGTTGCTACTGCTACTGCTATTAATGCTATTACTATTAATTTAAATTTAAATAACAACACATTCTTTTTTACATGTGAGCTTTTTACTTTGTTAAAGATGCAATGAGCGTGACTCTGCGATTGTTTCAACTAGATAGTCGCTTACGTGACTATGATCTGCCTACATGTATTAAGGGCTCGTCTTTGAGAAAACAGGACAAAATCTCGTATTCTCACGGATTTCGTCGATTCTATTGCGTTAATGACAGACTGTCTAAGCTATCTAACGAGTGACATGACTCAACTCCTGGAATAAGATCGTTCCGTGTTGCGATAATTGTCGTGGCGGTGACAACTTCCATGATTCCCTATCATTCTCAACTAAACAATTGAGTGAGCACTCTCCTTCGATGTTTCATCATTCCGACATCGTCCTGTAGGCACGTTCCAGCGTGTTGATGTTATCCGACACTTTCACTAGCGTATCAACCTTTCCTGGCTGTTGATATACCGGTCATACTGTACCGCGAAATCCGTTTTGAATGCGCGAGAGTTGTTAGCAATAGCCTTTAAATGGCTCTTTTTGAGTTTGCCATTGCCGTTGTTGTATTTCTGCTCTGCGCGCGCCAATCCTAAGGAGGCAGTGACAATATTACGGATTTGCCGACCATCAAATCCGATATCATACACATCATCTTTAAGCCATTCCTGGATTTCTTTGTAGTCATCGACCAGTCCCTTTTGATAAAGAGGGTCAAGAAAACCTTTGAAGATATCCTGCATCTGCTTCGGCTTCAGACTATTGTATTGGATAGAAACGTGGATCCGAGATGGAATCGCAACATCAAATTGGGCGATTTGGTTTGTTGTTAAGAACATAATTCCTTGGTAATACTCAAGGACTCGAAGAAACACTAAAAATTGTTAGCAGAGGATCGCGCTGTTTTAAAAGAACCGTACTCACCAGAAACAAGAGCGTTTCTGTCTGTAGATCCATTTGCACCTCTTCCTCGACTTTCTAGAAAGACATCGGCCTCGTCACTAAACAATCATTGAAATTAGTTTTGCAGAGAAGCTGAAGATAGAGGACAGTGACTATTATCGCCTACATTAATAGAATTGCTTGCCATGTTGTTGCCAAAGAAAATATCTTGGATAAATTAGACTCCACGCGCCGCGCTTTAGTCCCGACGTCGGCCACACTGATGGAAAAGAGAGGCTTGCCCGTGGAGAGAGCGATAGTTTCTGCTGTTGATGTTTTTCCAACTCCAGGAGGACCTTCGAATATCGTTTGGTTAGTATAATACTCTCATTGATGAAGTGATTCATACCGTATAGGAGAATAACTAGACCCTTTCCCTTCCCTGGAATAATATCGTCAACTTCGAGAGCATCTCTTGGCCTTTTCGCTTGATTCGACTCTGAAATATGACTGCGTACAAGGTTGAAAAGCAATTTTTTAGTAGCCCCCTCGTCGTCAAGCTGTAGTCGGGTGTGCCAAGCATCCTGTTCACCATCGGATGGAATGTCCTTGACAAGGGTGGTTTGAAGCTGCGCCCATTGCTTTTCCTTGAGAACATAACCAAGGACACGAGGAGGACAGATCAAGTATTGTTCGTCATCCCAAGTTTCCTTTGCTTGCGCTTCCTGTTTGTCGAACCAAGTTCTGTACTTGATGGCTAAGCCCTCATTCTGTTGACAATCGGAACACATACAATCCACGTTGACGGAACTTGGTTCTAGGTCTCCATTACGAGCAACTGGAGGACCATACTGAAAGTATGAAACGTAATCAACCATGACTCTACTATTCACCTATAACAGTCGTTAGTATCAAGAAGACTCCCAGAACGCTACGACTTACATAGGAAGATTTTACGTCAGCAGATTCCACGGCTGAGCGACCGGTTGAGCGACGATTTCTCAGGCCAAGCTCAATATCAAACCAAAGACTTCTCGATCGGGTCTCAACATCATCCTAGCAACATATTTTGAGTACAGTACGGATAAATTAATCTTGAGGGCAACTTACATCATCGCTCAACCCAGAGAATCCTTTCTTTCCAAAGATGGTTTGACCACTGTACTCAAAAAGCTGCGATCCTTCTTTTGCGGTACATAGCGATCGAAATCTTTTACCACGCTCAATCAAAGCATTTCTGATTGAATTGTGTTCATCAGTCTTTAGATTAAACGGATAGTATGGCAGGGCTTTGATAGGTTTATGGCCATCGTATGGCTCAAATAATAGCGTGAAGGCCGTTCTCTGAAACTTTTCGCCATTCCAATCGTACGTCCAACAATCTAGCTTCCAAGGCAATTCTTGTTGTGGATGATCGTTATGTTCTGGCCATGCATATCTATTGTCTCGAACAATGAACACTTGATCTTGGTCCTGAAAAGATTTGCCATAAACCAAAGTTCCAGGAGGGAATATAGTCCATAGATCATCAAATTGAACGGTTGACTCTTCTAAGGATAGATCTCGTACTTTGAAGTATTTATCTAGTTTAGCATCGCCAGACGATCCACAAGAGATGATATTCAGAAGGGTTTTCAAATCTTCTCGGGCTTGCCTATCTTCGTCATCCTTTGGGGACTGCGCTGCAGCCTTCTCCAGGATTTTCCACTCATAAATAATGGCTTCAAAAGGCGAAAAGAGGGTGACAGGTGATCCGCGGAAGAAGTGATAGGGATGACTGCCCAGATGTTCCTTCAAGAGCTCCCACAGTTTCAGATTGATGATATCAATCTCAGAGGTATCTTCCTCGCCAGAGAACTTATTATGCATTGTCTTCTTCAGGATGAAGGCGACGTTTTTTCTATCATCTGGCTTCATATTTTGAGAGTCATCCGGGCGTTCAATGCGTTCACCTGTCTCCGGATCTTTTATTGCTTTGATGATTTTGACTCTGGAGTTCGGACTAGCCTCTTCCTAAAAACAAGTTAAATCACGAAATATAATTGTAGATGAGGTTGGTCATTAACTTACAGTACTTATCTCAGCCTCTATATCGACTTTTGGAGCGTCGGTTGTTTCCTATAAATATTTTTGGCATTATTAGCACTATTGAGTGGGCAGCTAGAGGGGAAGGAAGGTTCATGCCTCCAATTCCGTCGAGTCACGATCCTTTTCTTTAGACTCTTTCGTACTTTGTTTAGTTGAGTCGAGAAGGGACTGGTATTTCTTATCCATTTCTTCTAATCGTTTCTCAAGAGCCATCAATTTTGACCCCAGATCCTTTATAAAATTATTAGTTGATTTAGTAAACGGTATGTTTAAAAAAAAAAAGAAAAAAAGAAAAATAGCATATAGCTAATGAGAGCAACAGGATCACTCACGGACGCCGGAGCAGAATCCACAGATAAAGCCATGGTAGAGACACAAATGCACTTCTGTCCACTATATTGTTGGGTATTGGATCGTTTAATGGAAAGAAATGTTGCCAAACACGGGTCAATCGGCTGGAAGATCCTTGATTGCGCTGCACCTTAAGAATTTAGATTTGCTGTTCAGTGTCAGAATGCTAGGTTTTCATCAAGTCGCTTGGATATGACATTTTAACCTTCTTGCCTGAACGTACAATGCTGGCAAGCAAAGCTTTATTAACAATCACGCGGGTATGGGGTGGCGAAGTAATTTTTGCGTAACTGGCCATGTGGTCTTGAAGGAGGTGTTGCATGTGTTTCATTCATTTGTGCGTTATATTGATATGAAATATTGAGCCAGTAAAACAAAGCCTCGGTGATCCTTAGGCGGGGCACTGAATTTATTCTTAGGCATACACGCAGTAACTGGTAACATGAAACTTGGAAATCCAAGATAAGCCACCGCCTGCTGCAGCCGCGCGCGTATGTACATGTATGTTGCCAGCCCCCTCACTTCTTATATTAGTACTTAGCCAATGAAATGCGGCTTCGGTGAAGGCTCAGCCTGACTCTGACTGCAGCCTTATGCTACGTAGGATCCGAGATAAGCCACCGTTGCAGCTTGCATATTATATATTACTTTACCCCTCACTTCATATTAATTTCAGGAATATGTAGGATTTGCGCTTCTCCCACTTGACTTGGGAAGCTGAGGATAAGTCCTCATTGCGGCTTCCACGTGCAATTAACCTCCCCTTACCTCCTCGTTCGTTTATCCACCCTGCGTCCTGAGCTGTTGTTCTCGCTTTGTGGATATGTTGGAATTTTCCTGACAGATGTCCTCAATAATATCGATGCTGAGAGAAGAGTACGTGATATTACCGAGCTATTCCCAGTTATATGCCTTTCTCGAGTTCGTGGCTAATCATGAAACTTATCCTGAGCCCTTAGCCGCGGTGATATATTTATAGCGTGATTAAATCACAAAGTTAACTGAAAGTACGAAAAAAACAAAATAGTTGTTTTACTCACGTATTCTAAGCCACGTGTGTTCATAGATTTACAGAGCGTGCACTGGTCTCCTGATTCAGGTCTCTTACGAAGCTGCTTTTATTTGGCAGATTCCAAATCACAATTCTATCTAGCATTCAGATTTCTGCTACAGCATCTTGGCGCTGCAATATTTCAGTGGTCTACCTTCCATTAGCCTACCCATTCTCACCACAACATTCTTCGAAATGGGTCAAGAAAATGTTTCATCAAAAGCAAACAGAGGATTCAGCAACAAGGATATGTACGTTACAATACACATAGAATAATTTATATGCCATTATAACTAACTAGTATTTCAGGGCTGTGATTAAGAAGGCAGATGAAGAACAGAAACAACTTCACGACTTTATCAGCAACCATAGTCATTTCTCGGAAGAAGAGAAACGCGCTTTAAACGTTAAAAGTATTTCAGCGTTTGAGGAACAATGGAATTTGACCGTGGATTCAAGAGGCAAGTTTGAAGCCAGTCATGATCATGGAGCTGGGCTCGCAACTCGAAGAGCTCAGCAGTTTGTTGAGTCTGCTTACGATGTCTTACAACACGTGGACCCCATCGTGCAGCTCGTGAAAGATTTTGGCGCTCCATATGGTGGCATGGCCATTGGGACAATCTCCTTCCTCTTTACTGTAAGAGTTCTTACCCACTCGTCATGTTGAATCCGCTACTTAGACTTCCAAGATTATCAAGAACAAAGCCAAACTTGAGGCCAGCATATTCGATACATTAATTCAAATTAAAGACAGAACTGCTGGGCTAGAAGTATATCGGCATATCTATGATGATAACCATAAGCTCGATCAGCAACTACAGTCTAAAATTGTGCAGGCCTATGAAAGCTTTATGAATTTCTGTATAGCAGCTACAAAGTATTATTCTAGTGGAAGCTTGAGTTAGTATCTTTATTATTCCAGAACAATTGCATGCACTCATATGTATAGGGCGATGGCTGAGATTTACGTGGAGATTTCCAAAATCTTTGGAAGATCGGGCATCCGAAGTGCAAAAGTCTATCGTTGACGTGAGATATACCAGCGAAGAGCTACTGAGCAAAAATATCGACAGAATTAAACAGCTCAACCTTAGTTGGTCATTTTCTCACTCTTGTAGAACACATGCTAACGTTGGCCACAGATCAGATGGAAGAAATCAAAGGTCGCTTCTCTCCTCTCGTGAAACTTTGACCAATCACTAACTGATACATATTTGAAGGCCTACAAGGGCAATTAGAAAGTAAGCTTGCCTAACGATATTATCTACACGATATATTTGCTAAGTATATTGATAAACATTTTAGAACTGCAAAAGGGACGTGATAGTGACCGTCTCCTTGCAATCCAGAAGCTGCTACCAAATCTCGAAATATACTCTCAGGAATCTGAGTGGGAACTAGTACAAAAGTACCATCGTGATACTAATGCACATCTTGACCAACAATTCTCTTCCTTGGAAGTTATGAAAGGACCTCGGCTTGAGACCTTTAAAAATGATCCAAAAGTTCGCCAATGGAAAAATTCCAAAACTTCATGCATATTGGTTTTGGCAGGATACAACAATGACTATCTCTCTGGAAAGTGCTGGCTTTCTCCCTATGCATTGGACACAATCACAAACATGAGAGAATCACAGGAAGATAAGCTGTACGCTTTCTACGTTCTCGGGCATCGCAATCATGATTCATTTCCTCAGGTAATCTGGTGCATTTTATTCCAGCTACTCAAACAAGCCAACAAGGCTTTACAGGATGATACTCAGTACACAGAGTTATACACAGAAATCCAAGACTACCAAAGAGCTACTGAAACAGATGGATCAAAATATACTGTGCATGGTGTCAGCCGCACAACTGATACACTCCTTCGAAAGGCAGCTCTAAGAATTTTAAGAATGATTGACCAGGATAAAACGGTGTGGATTATCCTAGATCGTGTGGATCAATGCAGATCGAGGACAGTAAAGCATCAAAAGATGCTCATCAAGGCGCTGGTCTATCTACTTGAGAACACCGCTGTTCAAATAAGGATTCTTGCTATTGTTAATGGGTATGACTGGAAAGTGGAAGAGCAGCGTGATGAATTCGGAGCAAGTAATCAGTCTAGCGTTATTGTTCATACATATGAACAGCGCGTTATTGGTTGATTAAAAAAGCTGTCGCTACTAGACATCTAGTAGTTGTGTTAGAGCTCTGTTTGATCTACTTAGCTGCTATACCCCGTTCCCATTCTAAATGTTACACTATATGAAAGGACTTGATGGGGCATCGAACTTACCACTACCTGGGCAGTTATGATCATATATGCTAAGATACAAAGCTGACAATCTCTCATAAAACCTTTGCCTTCAACTGATTCTATATCCGAGCATTATACATATGCAACCTGTGTCTACGTATATCCGCCTCTTGTGCGTTGTGCTGCCTCCAGGAGTTTGTTGGCAAATTAACGAAGCGCCATATGTTCTACCAATGCTTGGTGGCTTCTTGCTAAGACCTTGCAAATGTAACTCTAGAGATGCTGAATTTGAAAAAGTGTATACATATACATGTATGTTATAATTACAATAGGTAGCGTGGTATCAGAAAGGACTGGCTATAAAATGTATTAATCTATCTTTTACTATCTAGCTTAGCTTTTTTAAGAATATAATTGTGCTAAAGTATAAGAAATCGGCGACAATCAATACATTAAGTACATCCGCGGCGTATAAATATGTTTTCAGTGTGATGTTTACATGCACCTTAATGCGGCGGGAAACGTCTCGTCGACAACAGGCCCCCGTATCGCATCGCAAAATGGGTCCTCTCGGAAAACAAATTAGAGCCCAAAGGTATCCCGACGTCTCTGAAAGTCGCTGTTCTTGTCTCGAGACTGGAGGAGAAGAAAATTGCTTGTCGAGTGGCATTCGCGTGCAAGACAGATATGAAAACGGCTGCAGAGAGCCTGTTTAAGACAATACCCAAATATGACCCGATTGTATTTCAGCCAGATTGTCATGACGAGGGGACGCACCCAAACAAGAGTGTATCTTACGGAGACGACGAGCTGGGAAGCGTGGATCTTGACGAGGTCGGCGATGTGACCTTTAGGACTGCCATTACGCGCGGGGAAAAGACACTGAATTAAAGCCACCGTACTATTAATATAGATAAGAAGCCGCAGTAGCAAAGAAATGTATCTAGTGTTAGCCGAAACACCAGCACTATAATGGCCCGGGTAACGTATCGGATAGGCCTGTGTCACCACACTACGGTTATGAGTACTCCGTGGATTTTACAACAATTTGGACTGGTCGTACCAAATAAATATGTGCATTGATGCATGTGAGGGGATAAGTGTGCCTCAAGCTGCAACACTCCGCTGAATTCTGCCTACCAGGCTCCAAATGTCTCTCCAGATGTCAGATCCCAAAGACAAAGAAGCTGTGACGCAAGTAGTTAGAACCTAGGTAGTTGCCACAAAATAAACAGGTATATAAAGGAACAAAGCTCCCCAACTTCATGAAAGAGGGCAGAGGTAAATAAAGTCTTAAAGGGAGTCCTAGCTGCTGCCTATCAACAAGGACGCATGCGATCTTTTGATCCTCTTTCACTCTTCCTGTGCAACCCAGTCCTGACACCAGACCCTCCCATACAAGCGAAAATGATCCAAGTACAAAATTGTTGAACCATTCAACGATGGAAGAAATAATAGATGAGAAGCCTAGCCATAGCGAAGTTCCAGCTCCAATTATGGAATCAAACTTGGCGCTTCCCTTTGGAGTCGTGCCTCAAGAGTCAGAGGCCGAGCCTAAAAGGCCGAGCAATAAAGATCAGAACGACAACATGGATGCGTTAAGTGTGAAGACCACGACAGATCAAATCTTTGGCGAATCGGCAGAGCCACAAACCGACTCGGATCAGCGACAATTAGGATTGAGTATTGTCCGAAACTTCGGCTGGTTTGGTTCTAAGTATGATGATTATGAGTATGTAAACCCCAAATTATAACCAAGGGATTGAAAAGCTTACTGTAAGACAATAGCGTTGTCACAGTTCATGGCATATGCGATAACTACAGGACTGCCTGGATTGACGGAGAAGGCGTGTGGTGGATTAAGGCCAAACTCTTCCAAGATTTGTCAACCAGGCAAATCGATTATTCATATGAGATTCATGTGGATTCCGACTTGTACGAAATAGATGGACTTCGACTGCTTGCCGAGAAACTTATCACTGCGTACGCAAAAATTCGTGGGGAGCTCGAAGAGGCAAGTTAAGAGTATCACAAACATTGCAAAGTGCGCGGCTCTGACAAGAAAATAATGATAGATTGAAAAGAATCGTCCTATAATCTGGGTCTGTCATGATCTCGGCGGCACAATTGTGAAAAAGGTAGGGATAGGCCGGTCTACCATCCAAGATACTGTTCGCTAAAAAAGCTTTAGGCTCTTTCCATGGCTTTGGCCCGTCCTGATAGATTTGGAAAGATAGCCGTTCAGACTACAGCCATTGTGAGATTTAAGGGGCCGAGATCTTTTTCCGAGTACCTATACTATGGTATTGACGATCCTATCAGGTGTTCCTCGGTACCCCTCATCAATTCAACTCATCGGAGGACCTTGAAGACCAAGTTCTTGCACTATTTATGCTTCAAAGAACTGCCGTCAGGACTCAGCTACTGAGAAAGGTCAAGAGGCTTGCTTATCAGGTAGAGAGAGTCAATAAAGAATTTCTGAGCACGAAATTGTTTGACCGGGTCGCCATTTTCAACATTTTCTCTCTGAATATTATCGACAACAGGAATCAACGACCATTCGATGGCAGGGCCGCCCGTACTACAGTCGATAAGAATGATCACACTGTTCTGAGCACATCTGCAGCGGCTACCCCTTTCTCGGGTTACACGTACACCGTGGGATACTCATTCGAATCGGTAGGCAGATTTGGTCTGAAACAACTGGGTCATTTACATTTGATCAGCGGAGATGGACCGGAAGAAGGCTGGGTTGGACGCATCTTCAGAATGTTTAATGAATATGGCTGCTGTGAGTCTCCCTCTTTGTGCTGTTTGACATCACTTTGTGAGGCAAAATCGCGACTGCCTTTCTGACAGATTGTACAAAATGCATTAGCCATCAAGGTCAATTATTATTTTCTTCCGCTACAAGCATGGCTCCTATCGCTGGCACCTCCGACGCGGCAATTCGATACGTCATATGATTCGACGATAAATAACTATGCGACGGTAAGCTGGGTCATGGAGCAAAGGCTATTTTCGGAGCTCAGCAAGAAAGACAATGACCCCAAGATCATCCATTTGCATGGAGATGGGAGCCCTCAAATTGATATTCGTGAAATCTCTCGACATCTTTATGTTAACTATGATGACCTCTCAAAGGCTACGAGAGTCGGGACCCGAATGCCTAATAGAAGCGTCGTCTATTTTGAATTTGATAGGTGGGATTCCAGATACAACAACATTTCATCTATGCTGGCATACTTTGTCAATATTTTGTCTTGGCGCTTTATCTCGGATGATTGGCTCGGTCTCTGGGCGCAGATCTTCAGCGGCACTAGATCCTGGTCGTTGGAGACCATCAGGCTCATGTATACAGACATGTTGACATTTTGTGAAATTTCAGAGCTCACATTCTTCATTGGCTGTTTTGATCAGTGCCCTGAAGAGGAGCGCAAATGGTTTTCACAGAGCGTCTTGACTCATCAGAACTATTGCGACAAGATCCCTTACTTTATCCTGTCCACTTCCAGGAAAGAGGATCTGGCGATTGAATTATTCTCCGGCGATAGGCGCATT
Organism: Trichoderma sp. 2475; assembly: GCA_038502285.1. Classification (NCBI taxonomy): domain Eukaryota; kingdom Fungi; phylum Ascomycota; class Sordariomycetes; order Hypocreales; family Hypocreaceae; genus Trichoderma; species Trichoderma sp. 2475. Next base: position 2,048,615 of record JARPVV010000004.1, read on the forward strand.
AATCTGCAGGACTGCCCTGCGCTCAGTCGACCAAGCATCGGGAACATGTTGACCAATAATTTTCGGTCGGGTCTGATCGATCTCATAGCAAGGCGTCCCATATACGAAATCGTCCAGTTACAGCTCGAGGCCCTCCTCGAAGAATGCATCGATACGCCGTATCTGGGCTTTGTCATCTTGAGGTGGCTTAGAAATCGTCGTCACGGAGCCTCAAAATCTGAGATCATTGAGCTTCTAAAGCAGCTCTCGCCTATCACTGCAGCTAATACAGTGCGTGTCGTTATTTCCTCGTTGAGAATCGAAGATCAGCCAAGGGCTAAAAATATATTCAACTGGATCAAATATGCAGCAGAACCATGGTCTGCAGAATCGTTAAGTGAGGCGCTTATCGTACAGCAACAACTCTCTGAAGAAACAGTAGTTGAAAAGGAACCCTCGATCAATAGCGTTGATCTTCAGGGCTACTTACTTAGCATCGAGCAAGCATTTGGCGGAATCATCGTCTTCGTGAACCGCGACATCAAGTTCAGCCACCCGTCGTTTTATGATGTTTGCATCGAGGGGACGAGGCGAGAAGGCGAAGTTGAGAAGGAAAGAGTCAATGGCGAGATTGCCACAGCGTGCTTACGATACTTCAAGCTGAAAGACGCACAGGAGAAGCTGGCAATGCTCTTCCCTGCAAGTCTCGATGGAGGTCCATGGGCTACCTTGCTCGATGCGACGGTCATTGCCCACCAGCGAGACAGCATGGCTGAATACGCGATACGGTTTTGGCCTCAGCACTACAAAGAAAGCGGCACATTTAAACCTAGCAGTTTAGTTCGCGATCTGTTCTCGGACCGGGCAGCTCGAGCCGCCTGGGAGGTGCCCTTCTTTTTCTTCTCGAACCCAATCACTCGGATCAACAGAAGCTACGTCTCTTCATTACCGGTATTCGCTATGCTAGGTCTCGAGGATCTGGTAGATGAAGATGCAGAGTCCCATAAAAACAAGCCTGGATTTTCCAAGGATTGCTGGTATGCCATCACGGAGGCATCGAGAATGGGAAATAAAGCTATCGTTCAACGGTTATTTGACCAACTCGCTCTAGATGAAAGCGAGCTGAGAAACGCCTTATTTTGGGCCGCAGCTTACGGGAAAAATGGCACAGCAGATATTCTACTAAATCATCTGCCAGATCCCAGTGGGTTCCAGTGGCCAGAAAACATATTGTATCAAGCTGCTTTTGCTGGATTAGACAATATACTCGCAGCTCTCATCAAAGCTGGCCACAACATGAACGAGCCCAGTCCTTTCAATGGTGCATCTGCAGTGTCAATAGCGGCGTGGCAGAATTATACCTCTACAGTGGAGCTTCTGATACAATCTGACGCCAAGATTGACCTCTCATTAAGAGATGACGATGGCGACGATACTCTAATGTATGCCGTAATGATGGGAGAGCCGCGCATGGTCGACATTATTCTCCAAGGAGGTGGTAGCGTTCACATCAAGAACAACCACGGTGAGGGGCCTGTGTACATTGCCATTTTCCTTCGCAAATATGAAACATTGAGACGACTCTTGGCCGCCAATGCGGAGTTTGAGAGCGACCTGCAAGGTGATGCAGAGAACATCTTTTCACTACTGCCCTTGCTTGAAGCAGCGAGAATTGGCTCCCTCAAAGGCGCTCGCCTGCTATTGGATGCAAGTATTGCTCGTCAAAATGCGCGCACCGGCACGATCCCAAGAGATGTGCTGTCCAGTACTGGTTTGAGCAGCCACACTTATATTACCCGCATGCTACTTGAGAATCGCCCAATTTCACCAGACTGTGCCCCGAGAGCTGAACAGCTACTGATTGAGGCTATCAAGTCGGGAAATGTCCAACTTGTTTCGCTACTGATAGGACATGGAGCTTCCATAAAGTGCTATGAGGAGCCCTTGACGACGGCGGCTCGGAACGGCAGTGTGGAAATGGTGAGCTTGCTTCTTGAGAAAGGGGCCGACGTTAATGAGGTAGGCATGGATGGGACTAGAAAATCGCCTTTGTCCAGGGCCATCTTTGCAGACAACGTCGAGGTTGCAGCGTTATTGTTGAAGACAGATGCCGATCTGACTTGGAAGAGTCTTTTGGGATGGAGTATGCTGAACAGCGCCTACAATATCCCGGAGCTGATTCCTGAGCTGCTCCAACATGGTCTGGATTGTGATCATCAATGTACTTATGGAAGTGTCCTTCACATGACTGCACGATGGGGCTACCCGAAGACGATGAAAATCTTGCTCGATTCCGACCATAAGCCCAACCTGGATCTCGTATACGGTGACGCTGATATCTTTGCAGAGAGTGTGGCTGCAGAGTACATCATTCAGGATGAGCTTGGTCTCACGCCTTTGTTGATCGCCTGCAAGAGTCATGAGCCGGAGTGCGTTGAGCTCTTGTTGAAGGCCGGCGCAAATCCTCACTTGCATGGCAAAAATGATGTAGATGCCTCGGATATACTCATGCGCGGAGGAGAATCCGAGAAAGCCGCACGATGCCTTGAGTTGCTTCTCTCTGGACCCTACAGGGAATCGGCGGCTCGAAAAGTGGATAAGAAAGGAGATACGCTATTGCACAAGATCGAAAAGAAGACACTCTTGTCTGTGCTACAACTTTTGGTCAAAGCTGGGGTGCCCGTGGACAGTAAGAATCGGGATGGATATACTCCTCTAGCCGTCGCCGTCCAAAGGAGTAATGAAGCAGCGGCCAAGTATCTCATTGACTGTGGAGCCAGTCGTACGGGTAGCATTCTGCATCTAGCTTGCGCACAAGGTTCTTTGAACCTCGTTAGACTACTTATACAAGAGGGCGCCGACCCCAAAGCCTTGGAACCAAAACATGGCTGGTCGCTTCTCTATACGGCACTCCTTATTGATGACGAGGCGGCATGCAGCCAGATAGTGTGGTATCTGGTCGATGAGGTCAAGGTTTTGCTCGAACAACCAGGCGGCCGATTCAAATACCCCATCATTCGAGCCGCTTATATGGCACGTGGGCCCGACAGTGCTGGGACGAAGGTGCTCAAGCTTCTCATCCGGCGCAAAGCGAAGCTTGATGTGGCCGACGATCAAGGGCGTCGTGCGATACACGTAGCAGCGGCGTCGGGGTGGAAAGACGGCTTCCGCGCCCTTGTCGAAGCAGGCGTAGATATCAATGTACGAGATAAGCTTGGGCGCCTCCCGATTCATTTTGCGGCCTCAGCAAGTCGTCAAGACAGCCTTGAATATCTGCTAGGCCTGTTCAAGGACATCAACGTCGATGAGGCAGATGACGACAACTGGACATCGCTTTTATGGGCTGTTCGAACGGGCACCTTTAACAACGTGGTTCAACTACGTGAAAGAGGTGTTGACGTATGGGTTCGAGGTCGAGGTCCAGTTCAAGTCCCCAAGTCGGAAGATGCCTGGTCGGCGTTGAAACTAGCTCGTTTCGCGGATAGAGACTCCTCGTGGAACGAACTTCTCGCTCCCAAAGATGGCACGAGGATCAACGCGAGTGGCAATGAAGCGGAATGGAACGATTCACACTACCAAAGCAAGGCTGGAGATCGAAAGTCGATCAAGTGTGAGAGCTGCTTTACGGCAAGTCCTACTCATTTTACGTATGGAGTCTATGATGCTAACAACTGACACAGGAGATTCTAGGCATTTCTTGGGAATGTCAAAAATGCGTGGGTCAAGTCTCGTTGTGTTTCAAGTGTTTCGGCCGCCGTGATGATATCCACGACATGGGGCATGTTTTTGAAGAGATAGGCCCTCTCTATAAACAGGCAGCACTACCGCAACGAAGGGAATCTATAGCAAATCCTGACGGAATGAAAAACTGCTCTATTTTGGCAGATGGTTCAAAAACGTACGAGGAGTTGGATGTTATAGTGGGTGGTGGGGTTGTTGATAATCTTGGCAGAGTAGTAGAAAAGGATACTCTCAGTGACACTGATTCGGACTTCGACAGCGACGACTTGGATTCAGATTCGGATATATGAAAATGGATGTATCTCGTTGGATATGTAATTCTTATGATTGCGAAGGTTTGGGCGAGATTTTGATCCATTTTCGTATGACTAGGGGAATAGACTTGAGCTATTATGCTTTACAATATGGCAATTTACGATTAAGTAGCAATGTACAACCAAAAAGAGAAGAAGTGATGGAGATGGTAATGGAATAAATCAATATAATGATTGTCTTTAGTATTGAGAGCCTCGTATATGGCTTATAGAGCAGGCATGTAAATACATGTAAGCTTGTTGGGTGATAGGAGTAACTCTGGAAGGCGCTTGGGGTACCCGTTGGTTCCACTGAGGCATTATAAAAACCCCCTTCTCTGTACCCTCGCGGCCTGAAAGTCAGTCGTAAGCGCCGATTAAACGGCCAGTCTCCTTTCGAATCGTCATCTTGGCTGCCTTGGGTTCAGGTACAAAACAAAGCATCGCCGCTTGCGCCTCTCCCAAAGCTGCCCACCCAGACCTGCCCACCATGACAGCCGCCGAAATGGTTGTTTCGTTCTTCAAGTATGCTTCCATCCCGATAGCAGTTTTTGTCGGCCTATACGCGATGCTCCTGGGACTGCTCACGACGCCGACCTTTCAAGCTCACGCTGTTTACCTGCACGCAGTCCAAATGACTTGGTTCAAGGATCTCAATGTCCCCGAGTCATTTGGCTTCCTGAGGAACCAAGTCACTCCTTTCTCGATTAAAACTCCTGACGGTGAACAGTTGTACGCTTGGCATGTTCTCCCCGTTGAGCTGTATCGCAAACACGAACCATCTCTCGTTGCAGAACCGATAGGGCTCGTTTCTGATGTCACGTCCCGACTCGCGTTCCAACTATTGCGCGACGACCCAGAGGCTCGGTTGGTTCTTCACATGCATGGCGCTGGGGGAACCGTCGGTTCAGGATACAGAGTCCCCAACTACCGTGCGCTGTCCGCAGGGCAGCCAGGAAAGATCCATGTCTTGACGTTTGATTATCGAGGATTTGGGCGAAGCACCGGCTCACCGTCCGAAAGTGGACTTATCGTCGATGCGCTTGCCGTAGTGGACTGGGCTATGAACATCGCGGGCATACCCCCTTCCCGCATCCTCATCTTTGGTCAGTCCATGGGCACTGCAGTGAGCATCGCTGTGTCAAAGCACCTTGCTCTACAGTCCCCGCCGGTGGTCTTTGCAGGCACAGTCCTCGTTGCACCATTTGCCGATGTGGCGACGCTGGCGGCGACTTACCGCGTGGCAGGGACAATTCCAATCCTGTCACCACTCGCCAGGTTCCCGATGCTTTTCAACTATCTCGAACGCTTTGTACTGGACAAATGGCCGAGCAAAAACCGTATTGCTCGGTACGTTCGTGCCAACGAACTTAATGGGAAGGAATACCGCCTGACGATAATCCATGCAGAGGATGATTATAACATTCCGTGGGATCACACCCAAGCTGTCTTCTGGCATGCGGTCAATGCTTCGGTACCTGTTGGAATTAGCCGCGATGAACTTGAACAACGGAAGCTAGACTCGAAAATAGATCTAGGCGCTGCCGGGTCGGTCATGGAATGGCGGACGAACTACGGTGTAATTCGAGAGGAAATTCTGAAAACCGGCTTGCATGATGTTGTCATGGGTTACCCAGTAATCACAATGGCTGTCATGCGCTCTTTTGAAGCGTCGGATTCGTCATTCACATGTTGAATTAGATTATATCAGCGGCCAGATCTTAGACCCGTACAGATGTACATGTACATTATAATTGCAACAGGCAACCTGGTATCAGAGAGGCCTGGCTATAAAATATATTGATCCATCTTCTACTATCTGGCTTGGCTTTTTTAAGAACGTAATTGTGCTAAAGCGCAAGAAATCGACAACAATCAATACATTAAGTACAGCCGCGGCGCCCGAATATGTTTTCAGTATGCTGTTTCCATGCATCTTAATTACATGGAAAGTTCTTCTTGGTCGTGGATTCTGCATACCAATTGTCAAATGCCTCCTGTGCGCTGCAGACTGGAATCGCGACACCGCCTGGAGAAGTGATATCGCCGCTAATGTAGCCGGCCATAATCGATGGGTTGTTGTAGCTTGGTTTGAAGCCGTTCTTATTGCCGTTTGCTTTATAAGTGTTGACAGCGCTGTGTGTGTTCAAGTACGTATTGTAGTTAGCCACCATCTCATTACATTAAAGCTCCTTCTCAAGGTCCCCAAATGATGTGAAACACGAAACAAGGATCACTTACCCAGTGATGAACTTTTTGAGTGTTAAACCGCCCCAGGCCTTTCCGTCAAGAGCATCGAGACCAGGTGGTGTCGAGAACGTCTGATTGGTACACTGTTCCACGGGAAAAGCAACGCAGTTCTGCGCGTCGCCCTTGAGTAATGCGAGATAGTACATCTTGCCACCATCGCAGAAACACGCATTCTTAGCGGTATCACCTGTCAAGAACGCAGACAGATGGGAGGGAACCGAGGACGAGCACGATGATCCGGATGAACAGCTGTCACCCGAGTCTAAAACAAAGATGCCCTGGGGACCAATGGTATTCCCTTCGCCGGCGTTGTTGGACCAAGCTGCTGGAATTAGGCGGGCATAGATTGGGGTCTGGAAAGATTGACTCATGGTGAATTGAGGAGTAGCAGGTTTGAAGAGAAAGGAGCCATGGTCGATCATGGAATACAAGTTGGAAATTGCACGAGCAGATCCGCTGAAGGTGGAATTTCCCATGCCCTGTAGTCCCAATAGCCAGTAATTTGTTAGGTTCTTCAAATTTTGTTGGAGTGTGGCCGTAGGATCAGTCCAGCTCCTGTGATTTAGGGTCAGCGTGAGATTACGCATCGGGTATGTATAAGGGCTGGGTTGCCGTGACAAAAAGGCATGTAGCTAAGTGAACTGCGAGATGCTAGCGATACTTACGAGGTAGTGCCGATGTTATCTTGAATGTAGTCCCAACCATCGCCAATCAATTGGTCTGTGATGTTACCAATTGCCTCCTTGGTAGCGTCTTTGACCTTCTGACTCGAAGATGGTTCGTGATTTGTTTCTGGAAGAGGGCCTATCTCGAGGGGACTAAGCACTGCAATATCAAGTCAGCATCAACTTCATTTGTATAAGGCAGCTAAATTCTCGTCACGATAGATGGAACCTGTCGAGATACAACAAGCTGAGGTAGTGCTTGAAAACGACATTACCTTTCTCAAATTCTGGCCCCATAGCCATCGCAAACACAGGTTGTAGGAACTCTTCTATCAATGAGAGGGCATCGGATCCCGATGGAGGAGGATTGAAAACTTGGCTCATGCTCGAAATGCTTGGGGAGACATCATCGTTGGCTTCCTCAATAGCCACATACATCTGATACAATTGCTGAAAAAAACAACTCTGGTTAGCGTTTGTGCCATGTAGCCTTACTTGCATATCTCTTCTAATTCTTTGAGGATAAATTGGAAAAAAATTGATGAAATGGAATTGTCAACCTTACCGAGTTGATATGAGTGAACGAGGTGAGGATCAGATAGCCCGCGGGACTCACAGGGTCGCCACACGAAGGACCGGCATCGGCCGAGCACCCGTTGTCGACATTCAGGCTGTTGCATTGCATGTTGATGGCGTTCTTTGATGATTTGAAGAAGTTGGCTATCTCGGCCGAGAAACCATGCAGCTTCTGATTCGCCGGCGATACGCTGTTCCAATACTTGATGGCAGCTTTCCATGCCGAGTCACAGCCTGCGTCGTCCCACCAGTCGCTGGCACTACGATTGATATCGTTGCAGAGAGACTTGGTCGATACCATTTCCCAATCAACGTTGCTTGCGAGCACATTCAACGGATCAAACGGCAGCATCCAGGATTGCAAATCGACGGCCCAGTTGGTAGTGCCGCCGAAATTCAGCCCTTTGTACTTGGATTGCCTCCCCGACGTGGTGTTTGGAGTCATGTAAGAAACCCAATTGTTGCCATAGATGGCAACATTGGAGTCACTGCTTTTATCGTAGTGCGTGGACCCGTTGCCGGCCTCGAGGAGCTCGAAGATCTCGGCATTGGAGATGTAACCCGCGGTTTTGGTGCATCGGCCAGGAGTGGCTCCGGATTTGGGGCCGGTGAAGTGACAGGATGGACCTGTGCAGCTCTTGTCTGACATCTTGAAGGACCGGCCGTAGGACGCAGTGCCTACGATGACCTTGTTGGAAGCAACTCCGGCCTTTGTGATCATGGTTAGGGCCTCCATTGTTTCCGTCAAGTTGACGTGAGAGCGGAGGCATCCACCGTGTGGGCATCCTGGACGGTCCGACCAGGTATTGTTCCAGTCCCACTGTCCATGAAGATCATATGTCATGTAGATGATGTAGTCGACAACTTTGGATATGTCGGCAATGGGAAATCCCTTGAGATACCAGTACGATGCAGGAGCGGCGATGGACAAAGTCGTCCCGGAAGGCAATTTGGACTTGAGTGTCTTGAGGAAGTCTAGATATCTGCCACCGTCGCCTGGATTTCCCGGTGGGATGCCAGGAATATCTGGAGCCTGCGTAGGCAGCGCCTCTCGGTCAGCACGATGCTTGATACAAGGTAATGTGAGGTACAACGCAATAAAGGGTCAGGGTCACGTTCGGAGTATATGTACTTACCCCTGGATATTCCCAGTCAAAATCAACACCATCCAGGTTCCATTGCTTGACGAATGCAGCTACGTTGGAGGCAAACGTTGCGCGGTTCGCATCTGTGACCGATTCACGGAAGATGGGATACGAATCAACGTCGGTGGAAAAGGACCAGCCGCCAAAAGAAAGAACTCTCCGGAAACCATTATCCTTCATGGCCACAAAATCTTGAAACGACGTCTTCAGCGAGGATATGTCGACGTCGAAACCCTTGGAGATGTTAGCAAAGGCGAAGTGAATCGTATCATAATTGAACCCCTGCAGCGACCGGACGTCCATGTTCAGACATTTGCGCCCCGAGTTGAAGGCCTCGAAATACGCGACAGACCTGAAGTGAGCGGGAGGCGAACTGGAGATGAGCTTGGTGCCGCAGTTGGAGATGCATCCATTGGTCCCGTTCTTTGATGTTCCCGGGGCGCCTGTTGCTGAGTCGATCTGGGTGCAGAAGTTGGAGGTAATGCCACACTGGCCCCATTTGTCACAGCAGGCCTTGAGAGGACACTGGTTGAGCAATGCCAGAGCGGTTCCGTTTGTTGGCCTTTTGGTGCCCGGAACCTGAGGACCGCATTTGGCGTTCGCAATGGGTGCCGGCATGAGCGCATCGCCGCTGCTCAGGCATATCTTCATATTGGCTTGGAGATCCTTGCAGCCCATCCAGCCCCAGGTCTTTTTGTTCCAGTTCTCGATCTGAGTGACTGTCACTGTGTAGAACGCCGCAAGGTCGGCGCAGGTGTCGCCCTTCTTCACCAGATACGTGGCACAGACGCCATCGGACTGGGGTTTCGGCGCATAGTTGGGGAGAGTACCGGAGGAGCAGCACACATGCTGTTTGACAGCCAGTGTCGAGCATAGGTTCTTTTTGGGATTGTATTTGGTAAAGTCGGCGCCCGAGATGCCGCACTTCTTGGCCAGGCTGCCGCACGAATCTCCGGCAACGACAACAATTGTTCTGCAATTAGCTCGTGTATCGAGGTCGCGGCGAGTGCTGGGGCTTGCCAGGGCTAGCTGATGAACCTCAAGGGTTGACTTGGAGGTTTTTGAAGAGCCTGGGTCCGCATCAACACAGTTTCCCATACTCCAGGTCTGGACAGCATTCTGGACTTGAGCAAGAGCTGATAGATCTGCCACTGACTCTGGAATTGCCACGGCCACGCCAACGGTGTAATCTGATGTTCTGTTTGAGCCACAGACTTGAGAGAGCTGAAGGCTGCCCTGGACTTCATTCTTGAGGCCAGAAACAACCTGGTCCAGCAGGTTGAGTGTTGTCTGTTTGTCCACCATCGGCCCGGTCCAGACGCCGATAAAGACGCCGTTCAAGTAGGCAAAAGTTGACGTTCTATTGTCCAGCTCACACGACAAGGGAGATGTCTGAGACGAGGCGTACTGAGCAACGGCAACGGCATCGTCGGCGCGTTGACTCTGGGCCGCACCAGACCAGATGACCTCGACAGTGGCACTCTCTGAAGTATCAGAAGTAGTCGTTACATTGGCATCCGCAGTTGCTTCATTGCAGGTTGCGTCGCCATCTTTGTTGTCCCCCCAGCAAGCAAACAGACTCAACGTCTTACTGGGGTTGTCGACAGGAGTGTGAAGACTCATGTCCAAGAGCATGGGCTCCTTGCAGGAATAAAGCTTCACGGCATCATGGTAGAGTGTCCAGTTGCCCGAGTTGATACCGCTTGCGGAGCATGACTGTGGGCATGGTTGAAGCTCAGAGAACCACTCTCCTTTTTCTTGTGCTGTAACAGGGCTGCAGAGACTCAGGAGAAGAGTCGCGGCAGCCAGAGTGTGAAAAGGCAAAGACCACATCTTAGTCGGCCATCGGGCTTGTTCAGTAATGGCTGAGGATGATTCAATGACCAGTTTCTTGACATATATTTCGAAGACACACGACGCCTTTTATAAAAAAAAAATCCAAAGTCCACATCTTCTGCCTTCAACTTCTACGAGTACTACGATGATGATGATTGGGCTATGCAAACAAAACAGTGACTACGCCTCATCTGGGCGTCATTTCCGAAAAGACACCCATCTCTTCAGAATCCTTTCTATCTTTACATAGATAGCCTTTTACTGAGATTGCTTGTGGAAGTTGAACAATCACAGCCAGCGATATGTTCGACTGCACGTACAAAAGGCTGGTCGGCCATACGCTCTCAGATCGGCCGCACACTGTCAAGTCGGCCGAACCGGTCCTAAGTCAACACATCGCCGCCTTCTTCTTTTGCCATTTGCATCTGTTATGCTAGCTGCCATTGGTTGCAGGAGTATTGAAATCCTATAGGATATTGTAACCCAGATGCACTCTAAGGCTGTAACTAGTCTTGCGTTATGGGCTGATCATTGTGATTCTGATAGGCCAGCCAGTAACTGGATATTCATTTGCTTTCTGTTTCTGTCTTTTTTCCTCTGTCTGGAAAAGTGAACTGTCGATTAGATAATGCTGTGGATCTCGATCTTGGCTTCCGTAGTTGTCAACTTTGTGTTCTGATGGTGTGGATGGCTTCCAATCTTCCCAAGCGATAGCCGCGCTGTTGGGCCAGTGGCGCCAATGGCATCAAGGACTATATGGAATTAGTGCGAAATTCCGGGGGCCTTAAAATAGCAGAATTCGGCTATAATCTTTCTCTAACTGCTATAAATAGCGTTCTTGGCGTTGTTTGCGCATCAACAGCTTTGCCATCCATACTGTGCACGTACTTTTGAGAGAAATCCTTCAACAGGGTTTCTTTGTAAACTATCTACCAGTCAACCTATTTACAGGCCGAGGTAGGTAATACTTACGATCATACCCTACAGAATACGCAGATACGTAGTACACCCAGATGCCTAACTAGGCAATGGAGCAAGCCCGGTAGTTGCATTATGGCCTTGCTGGATTCGTTGATCTAGAATCCTCAAGCATGTTAAGAAGCATAATTGGATACCAGTCCGGCAGCTAAGCCAGGTAGCGGCATTGCCAAGTCGGCATGTCGGCATGCCGGTCAGTCGGCCACACGTCTTTGCCTCTTTCGACCACACCAACTCTTATTTATAGATCCAATAACAATCAAATTCCTCTTTACAATGAATGCCCCATTGTTGGAAAAGACAAAAGTTTCTCTTTTGCAGTGCGAGTGCTAGTCAATCACTAGTTAACATTACTACATGCATATACCTAGGTTGTTAACCTATTCACCCGCAAGGATAAGTTGACGAATGTTACCAAAATCAGAGCTCTTGCCAAGACCAAGATGCGCGCATGATTAGGTAATATCTCGATGCCGAGCACTTCGGAGGTGTCGGTTATCTTTTAAAAATAAGAAGCATGTCATTCTCGATCTAGAGTCCTAGGGATGTAGATCAGCGTACCGGGTGACAAAAGAAAGGAAGACGTCTAACTCAAGAAGAGCTTGATGGGACCGCAAATTGTGTACTAGTTATGGTTGGTTATGTATGCATGTAATATATGCTGGAAAAAGTGCATTTGCCGCTCTTTTCTTCTCGTTTTCCATGAACTTCAAAACGACGTAAGAGGTGGAGTTGAAACCTTAGTTGATATATCAAATTTCAACTGACTCCATCCATGCTTGATCTTATTTAGGTGCGCCAAAGTATAGTAAATACATAGACTTGAATAGTAAAGCCATGTAACTTGCGGCTTAGTTCTCGAGCGCCTACGCTATAACAGACGAGTGCCGGGTAACCGCTTATCTGGTTTTGGAACTGGCCCATGGACCATTGAATACTTGGACTAGGTAGTCCTGTGAATTCTTAAGGGAAACGGCGATGATTGCTTCCGTAACGGACCAAAGATGGTCAAAAGTAAGCAAGGCCTTCTGCAAGTTCTCCGTTGTCGTTTCGAGTTACTGTATCTGATGCTACTAAAAAAACAGCTCGATCAGTCCGATATTATCATCAGCGCACGCGCCGCTCGCAGCTATCAATATGATGGAGTGTGCGCCATAGACAAGAAGGAACCCTGATAAATCACACTTCTTCCTCTCCCCGCCCAGTAAAGCGCAGAGCGCCAGCCTTTACCGGTAGACCGCATGCTGGTATCGGCATCATAAGAGACATTTTATGCCACGATTCGACAATCTATAGTGCTCATCATGTTTCATTCTAGTCGACCTGATTACTTGGCTCCGCGATACTTTGTCATAGTTTACCACTGTTGTAGGCCTTCCGCTAGGAACATCACCGCAATATAGAAAGAGCGTCGCAAGACAACAGCCATCGACACGTTTCAAAGCAATCGTAGTCAAGGGCAGTATGAAGCCAGCGTTTGAGTGGCCAACTTTGCGGGTTACAATATCGGGCTTCCAACGCCTCTGATATCACCTTGGTGTGCTGAAATCGACCGCCGCGGTAGAGCAAGATAAACTCTGTCATCAATATATCATTGCGCTCATCATGGCGATAGGTGAGAATGATTTCAGCGGCGGCATCCTGATCGATGTCGACCGAGTCTCGCTTCTGCGCCAGTAATCGCGACATTCCGCGTGTAAATCTGCCCGCGATACTTGCTTTCACGGCGCCTATTGTTACGCAGAGGTCGAGCCCGCTCTCTTTCGCAAACCAGGTTAAAGTTCCGCCTTTCTTTTCAAACTGTTCAAGTTGCATTGATAACGAGTCGCCCGCTTCTTTGAATGCCTCAACTGCACACAAAGTTAGTTCCTCCAAGCTATTATACCCATGTCCTTCAATTTGCTGGCTAGACTGCCTGAAGATGTCAAATATGGTCTCATCATAGGATGCGTAACTGATCAAGAATCTGACAATGCTCTTAAAGATCGTTCTAGCATTCTCGGCAAGATCATCTGCTGATTTATTTGCACCCACCTCGGTAGCGTCGCCTCGATTTCGGAGCTCGACCAGAGGATAATCAATGAAGAGAAGCAGTAATTCCTTATAGCATCCGCTCTTAAGTGCGTTCTTGTGAAACTGTAATGTCACCGTTATCTGACTTCCTCGACTACGCAGCCGCTGTAAGATCCTCGTGGCCTGTGTTGAATTGCCAGCTGCAGCCTCTGCAACTAGACTATAGTCGTCTAAGCCTTGATTATGTTCCAAAATGTAATTTACCATATCGTCGCCGTAACGGTAGTTGTTTGCCGCGGCCAATAGCATCTCTTTCGTGGCAGCCGCAGCTCCGTTGCTCAGACGTTGTACCAAGACTTGAACTACTGGAATCGAGCCTTCTTCTATCGCTGTCAAGAGAATCTTCGTACTTATGTCGTATCCCTTAGCATGGGCCATGAGCATTTCCATCATTTGTCCAGTTTCATCGTACTGTATCGCGGCATCAACGGCGGTTGGAGAGAATGTGAAACCAGGCGCCTGGAGGAGGCTGTTCAAGCGGCTCATTTCACCAGTCCTGATTCGTTCCATGAATATGAGGTCTTTGATCCGCTCCAAGCCTCTTATGACATCTCTGATTGTTCCCAGCATGCTCCAAGCCATATTCGCATCGTATTCAAAGTCGAACAGAAATCGCACAACATCTTGAACGAGACGCTCTTCAGATTTATCATAGTCTGGCGTCAGTATGGGCGACTCCTTGTCGGTAGCAATTCCCCGCAGCGCATATATAAGATCTTGGGACTCGGTTGCTTGAGCTCCGCCAAACTTTGACAACAGAGTATAGAGACAAGGCCCCTTACTCCACCAAGATGTTTGTCGCCAGGGCCCAGGCATGATATCAATGACCGATTGGCAATGCACGCTTGGGCTGACATCAAAGATAACTGGAGCAATGCTAAAGACGCTTGCTGCTATCTCTTTCTTCCCGCAACATATAATGGCATTCTTTGCGTTTGCCACTTCTTGCAGAACCCAGACCCTAAGAAACCAGGAGCGGTTGAGAAGGCTTTTCAATCCCCAGGAAAGCACACTGATATCAGGGTTGCCTATTTCTCCCTGAACAGCTTCCTGAATTATCTTCCAGCGTCCATCGCCTTGTGCCCAAGATCGGTATACATATTTATTGCGCTCCTGCTGGAAATAACTCATGTAGTCCATAAACGCATCGGTACTATAAGTCGCGCGTCCCAGAAAAAAAACGACGCAGTCAGCCTGCCTATATATATCACTCATCTGCGCGACTTGGTGGCTTCGCTCTTTGGTGTTTCCCTGGTCAATGCAGATTGCATCTATCCAAAGGATTCGATCAGTATTCGGACGGCGGAGGCTTATGAGAGCTTGATATAAATTTTCTGTGATTGCTAGTTCTTGCTCATCAACAGTGACACTCCTTGGCGTAGCTGGTGCACCCCAAGTATAAGACAGCGCTTCATATTGAATGAGGTCGTCGTGATGAAGAAGCGCTTCGAATAAATTGCATGTCAATTCGCCTTGGATTCCGTGATGAAGTCGTAGTAGTCGGAAAGTAGGTCGATCATGATCCAGACGCTTATATCGGTATTCATCCATATTTCGCTTCGATAGATGCAGAACAATATAGCGTTGTCGTTCTGAGATGCGACATGGAAGAGGAGAAAAGAAAGGCTCAAGGCATAATTAAGCGATCTGCCTTCTATTCAGCCCGGTGAGCAGCCTGCATGAGGCTAATCGCAAATGGATGCAGACTACACTGCATAAAAGAAAATAACAAAAAAAAAAACAATTCTTTGGGCGGCGCTCGGAAGCAGACTCGATACTTGAAAATATTACATATACGCAGGTACTATGAAGGCTGCCGACGATGAAAATGCAACCAAGTGTACAGGTAAGTTGCTGGCTAAGAAGCCACCGGTTTCAAGGCTCGGAGAAGCAAACCCCATAGATCACTTTTTGCTAGTTTCTCCATCTAAGCTCCAATACATGTACCTACCCCCGCCAATTATAGCTAGGTAGGTGCCTATTTCATCATGCTTTGACCCAAAATTGCAGAAGTATTAGTCAGGGCCATTGCAGAGTCTACATTAAGCCCATCATTCGCCATGTGCAGTTGATGGAGAGTGTAAAATGCTGCAAGGCTATAGCGCAACGCATTAACGGCTAGATTAATGATCCAACGACAAGTCAAGCTCAGCGAAATGCCTTGGCGGGATCCCAGTCTTTTTTATTTGTAATGTTTGTATATACTTGATTGTAGACAAATATTGTCTCAAAACTTTAACTGTTCACAATGGAAATTGATTTACTAGTAAATGTAATAAAGAGCAGCTGTTGTGATCCAGCAGCTATATGAGGTCAATTGCACTTCTGGCCTCGATGTGTAAAGCGAGCTACCCGAGGTATACAAAATAACTAAATGCGACATGTTAATCCTTGAGCCTGTGAAGCCGGCGTTCAAACCAAGAGAAGCATCTGCGCCTCAGATGTACCCAGTTCCCACTTCCGGATTACTTCGCCTTGCATTATCCCATGCACGTAACATTCTCCTATAATTCTCCAAGCTCGCTTCCCTGCTATAGCTGGACACTTTCGAAGCACAAAAGGAACGCCAGAGCCAAAAAGCACCGCAATTCTATCCCCAGGTTCAAGTTTCTGAGGACCTAATCCAAAGTAGCCTTTTTTAGTGATGAAGAACCTTCGCCCTAAAGCAAACTTCTCGATACCTGCTTTCAACGTATCCTGTGGCACTAGGCTGGGCTGCTGTTCCAGAGCTTTATCTGAAGCATCGATAGCTTGGCGTAAAAGCTCCCTCTCGGAATGATCTATGTCTTCGGGGCTATCGACATCGACTTCTGATACGATATTCGTTAATCGTCTTTCTTTTGCTTGTCGCTTAGCAAGCTCATCGCTGTGACGCCTGCATTCCCAGTACGGATCGGGTACTATATTCATCAAATGGAATGGTCGATGATAAAGGTCGTAAGGTTGTTTTTGCCATGTTGAAGCAAGCTGGCATAAAAGGGCAACATAGGCATCATCATGCTGTGGGAACACTCGCTCTTTCAGCTGAATATCTAGGGCACTGCCAAACTTAGAGTGGCAATCTCCGGCCCTCGTGTTAAGAGTAGTTAAAGACTGGTCCAAAGCTTCGCACATCTCTGCAAGCTCAACCAAACCCGCTGTTTGTGCCGCCATGGGAGGCCGTCCTGGCGACCAAGACTTCGAAATTTCCGGAAGCCAGTCTTCGTAACGGGGTTTCTGCTTTCCTGTGGCCTGTCCCACGAACAAAGTTGACCAGAAGGCTTCCAGTAGCTGACCTACAGTTGAATATCTGACAGATGCTTGTTTATTGGATATGGCAAGATGCTTGCAGCAGCCAACGGCGACCATGAAACGAGTCGCGTCAGTCCAGTTTTTATCAAGATCCTCTGCAAAGCTCTCATAGCATGTTTCCAATTCGTCCCATAAGATCCCCTTGATTTGCAAGGTTTTCTCATTCTTGTCTATCTTGAAAGAGGCATCTACTGAAGTAGCAGTTGCATATAGTGGCTTTGAAGTTGAGTGATTCAACTCTTGCAGCAGCCACCTTTTCATTTCACGCTCTGTGATGAGCTCCCCTTGCTGTAATGCATCAGGTTTATCGGATAAGTGTGGAGTCTCATGCCCGACAGCGAGCATGACATCCTCACGATGAAGTAAGTCTCGAAGTTGACTTTTCATGTCAGGTGGTATTTGATGAAATGCAAAGTTTGCTGGAACATCCTCTAAATTTTTAATAACCGCAATGCCATTGGCTGCCATTTCTAGCCGTTTAATTCGCTGTTGTTGTAATTTCTCACCTTCCAAAGTCATTGGTAGAGCGGTATGACGGAATACAACCGACGGCCGTTCGCCACTTCCACCGGCTCTATAAGGCTTCTTGGTCCCTGTATACACCGGCTCTGCCCACCACGGTACATCGAAATAACGTTGTATAGTTCGAAGAGGTAAAAGCTGCGAGCCGAGTGGAGCAGACCAGTCGGGAACCCAAGATGGTAAATCTTGATCACCATTGCCGCAATGGCGAAGAATCTCTAGCCCGGAATTCCCATGCAACAACATTGCAGCGAAGTCGGTGTATACTATTTCCACAGATTCGTCGTACCTGGTTTCGAGTCGGTTTGATGGTGATGTAGTGAACATGTTCCAGATTGCGTATATTTTGTCTCGTTTATTTGAGGCTTGGAAGGATCGATAACGACAAACTAAGTCAAACCAGGCTTGAGAATTTGGCTTTAACAAAAAGTGGCCTGCAGTATCGCGCAAACTGTCAAGCTCCAAGATGTCTGTGATGGCGGGGAAAAGTTGTCTTTGGTCATCCTGGTGAGCTTTCATGCGAGCAGCTGCTATTACCACATTTATCCATGGAACGTGAGCTTGTCCGCAGTAGATTGCTGCTTTCTCCAACTTAATACCCGCTGCTCCCATTGTAAGTTCTTGTACAATCCAGATGCGTTTCCACCAAGGGCGCTCAAGCAAGCTTTGAATAGCTTGCCATTCGTCATTCTCGATAGGCATTAGTTTGTCATAAGGAGAACCGCTTCCTATCTCGAGAATCGACTGAATTGCTAGTTCACTGTCAAAAGAAGGTGGTCCCAGCCAGATAATAAGTTCACTGGCCCTCATGTAGATCATGTTCATCATTGGAATTTGGTGATTCTTTTCCAACAAATCGTCTTGATTGATGCATATTGCATCTACCCAAAGATCGATACGTTGATCTGTTTCCTGTCGATGCTGCAGGAATGAGTATAGGTTATCAGCAACAAGCAGCTTTACTCCATTGACGATAATGCTGTGAGTAAATGAATTATGCCCCCATGTATAAGACAAAGCCTGAAAAGAGGTGATGTCTTTTGGCCATTTTTGCAGGTCGTATTTGATGAGCGAAGCTCGAATTTCCGCGGACGGCCCTCCTCTCGGCTCTAATCTCAATAGGCGAATTTCCAACTCGCTTAGTGGGAGCTGACGGTAGAGCCATTCAGGGCTATCAACGAAAGTTGAATTCTGAGCAGACATAACCGCAAATGTTGTGTTCTGATTGAGTTAGAATGCGTGCTTGCCACAATTGGTATGTTGCGCTTCATAATAGTTTTTAATACTTACGGCTATTCAAAAGTCACAGTTAGGCAGAAGCGCACAGCCGCATCAAGCATTCCGCCTTTTATAAAGCCTTACTACCACAGGCCAATGGTGATTGGTCATTTACTTCATGTTATAGGTAGAAAAAAGCCTTGCCAACGTAGTATTTCACCGCCTATAGAAATGCAGGCTACGAGCCGCATATCAGCGCCTAGTGCCCGTCAGTCTAGTGTAAAGCCTGCTGTTTAGGGGCACGATTGCAACCACGCTTGAATTCATGCTGGCCACAAAATTTAGTACAGGTAGATACTTCAATTCCGCCTCACATTCCGACACCGCTTATATCACAAGATCACTGATCTCCTTCAAAAGAGGAGCAGGCCACCCACCCAGCGACTAATTACCTATCCCGGTTTAGAGCCTAAAATATGCTACCTATGAACAACTCGTCTCACCCTACCATAGAACTATACAGTAATGAATACAAGCAACTTAGCTTTGCAAGGCTATGAGCCTCAAGCAGCGAAACGGCGGGGCTCTCATTCATGAGCAAATTATAACGTGCGAGAACTGCAGTTGTTGGACCTAGGGCAAAAATTTTCACTGAACAGGTACATGTACTGTATATGACAATGAACATTGAAAATCCATCGGTAATCATGTGTGTTCGGGTTACTGCAGCTGATCACTTGAAATAGATCATAACCACAACACATTGACGATGGCTGATACTACTCACATCTCTTCAGTTATCCTGACATTGCGGTAAATGCAGAGCGGATGAAATTTATAGTCTAAAAAAAGATCATTTGAAGATCATCTTCTTTTCTGAAGGCTAGTTGCTGATATAGCCCTAGCTATATGATTGCCATGAAATGAACGCTGTCTAATATATGCACGCTAATTGCAAATACATCATTTCTCGTTCATTATCCTCCAATTCATCCGCCCGTTAGAATAAAAAAAAAAAGAAGACAGAAAACACCCCAGCTGTGAACTTTTTGATTCCAAAACGCCGAAATAAACGATCAACTTTTCTCTCAAACCATAGAAGTATTAACCTTTTTCTTCTCAGCCGTTGAGAAGGCGTATAGCAAAGTGGCAAGACCTTTGCCGCCGCCAGAGACTGCAAGAGCAGTTGCTGACCCAGAAGTTCGGTAAATAAGGGCTCCGAGTAGACCTCCAACGACAAGCGCAATGAGAAACGCGACACGTCTCGTCCGAGGATGATTATCCACGACAAAGAGCTTTCGGTCAATCATAAGGTCTACCCACGCAGCAGTTGCCATGGCAGTACTGATTTCAGTTGCTGCCAGGCTTCGAGATTGCACCACCTGGCTACCGGCGGCAAATGCCAGCAAGGCCACAACACCAACGGCTGTTGGGCCATGGTCACGAACTCCATACCGGTATTGAACTGCGGCGGCACCAAAGACGAGACATGTTTGGACCAGATTGCATAGAATCAGCCACCATCGCTTCCGAGGGCCGACGACATGGCTCAGTTGGCCCGTTAACCACCCTGCGAAAAGGAAGACACCGAGTCCCGTGCCAATGTTGGCAGTGTAGAACATGTCGCCGTTGAATTTGGGAATTACCAAGGCTAGACATAGGAAAATGGTGTTGCCTGTTTGGTTCGAGGCAAAACAGTGATAGTCTGGGAATGTTGTTGCATCTTGGGTAGTCTCATGTTAGCTTTGGGGAGCAGAAATTGTGCATAGAAAAGGGGTAGGCTACCTTGGATGCCTGTGCAAATCGTTATCAATAAAAGTTGGAGCTCAACAAATAGTGACGTGCGAACGTCCTGTGTGAAATGCTCTACATATCCATTCTCATTCGCAGATTTTTCGGACGCCTGTGGAGTCTGTTGTCCAGCAGAGATCGACCCTTCTCGACTAGTGTCTAGAGGGCTGGTGACGATCTTGACCTCTGTTCCAGCCATTGGATATGTCAAAGATGCGCTGATAAGATTTCAATGATTATGGCCGAAAACGAGTGATTCAGATCAAAAAATGAAGATTCGGTGAGAGGCAAAATCTGGGGGCAAAGATTTACTTAATACAAATATCGGGACCGACTTCCGTCTGAGGCACGGTACGAAAATTGGATAACCGCCGGCCCCACGTCCGAACTCAGGATCCATGAGCACTGCGTCAAGGAGAGAGCTAATAACGGACTTTTCCGGCCAAACAGCTTGGCGAGAAGCGCATACATAATGATATCGCTGCTTTTAACGAAAGCTGCCTCTCAGATCAAATTGTGGTTCGTCAATGTTTCCGCAGCGCAGCAAGGATGTCTTGGCGAACAAGGTTCACGATAAGGAACGTTTCGACTCAAGTCGCACACAGAACGTCCGCATCACAGACTGAAGATTTTCATTTCTAGCTGCGACGCGAATGGGCATGAAATGAGAGGCAAACGCATCTTTTGCGCTGATATCATACATCGCGGCGCAATTCTATCCTAGGAAGCAGCTCTTTGTTCTACCCCTTTCGCGACTGCTCATGATGGCTGCTTATTCTGCTGGCCGAAGTCTGACAACAGCCGCATCCAGCCCAGCTCACCGACTAGGTACTATAGGCGTTGGCTCTTAGATAATATTACGTACATGTGTTCCGGCAAGGTTAGATAGGGGGCGGCGTCATCGAGAGCAAGAGAAAAAAAATTCACAATCGCCCGATCTAAAGCGGCGTGGCGGCGAAAGCCTGTCTCTTCCAGCCAATAGCCAGGGGCTGACCCTCCGCATCCGGAGTGGGCCCCGGCCGGCTGCCGACAAGCCAGCCGCGCGGGCCGGAAGAAGATCTGGTTGCAGTTCCACCGATGCCGCCGACATCCGCACTGCTAATGCTGGTGTTTTGTAGGGAGATGGTCGCTGAGATGAGGTTGGAATATGGTGAAAAATAGAGTTATAGGAGGTATAGGCTGCGTAGTGCGTGATGAAAACGTGGAGTTGGATGATCCGGAGAATATATGGAGTAGATCTTGATCGATTAATTGTGGATGTGACTCTGCCAGGAATATGTCTTAGACACTCTATCAGGAGTACATATAAGCTGTAGATGGGACAGGGTTGGCCAAAGATTGTCTACTTAGGACGAGATTCTCCAAGCTACTACTTGTACTACCTCAGTACTACCTAGTTTTCTTGGTACATATAAGCTAATTACACAAGTGTTGATAGGTATTCCTGCCAGTATGGAAGTTGCAATAGCGGCGCTTTGTCAAGATCAAAGATTACAACAAGTAAAACAAACTTGCATTCTTCTATTGCCAAGTAATTAGCATTCCCAATGAAGATATCAATCAACGAAAATAATAATAATATTAAGAATAAAAATCTGTACCATGATTCTTCTCCCAAGGAAGCGCCGTATGAAAGCAGACTTGAGCTAGGTAGTGTTTAGAAACTGCAAGTCGCTACAGACTTGAACTCTCATATTTCGCGAGCCTCTTGTTCTGGCGAATAGCTGATTTACTATTTCTGTTTTCTGGGAGTTCATCCAATGTGACATAGCAGTTCATTTACATATCTGTTTCCTCGCACATTCGACTAATGTCTTGAGTAATCATCATTTATCATTTCATTTAGACTTCATTTTGCGCAAGTCGCCAGTAGTGGCGTTTAGCCGCTGTTTAGCCACTAGAGAAGCAGCTTTTGTGCACCGCAACGCGTTTAATGGAAATCACGTGTTGTCGCATCCGCTGACTAACCGACGCGATACGCGATGCTCGGGCAGCACCACTTTCATATTATTGTTCCCGCCGCATACGGTTGATTGGCAAATACCACCTGCGATACGGCGTGCAAGGGTCTGGCCTCAATGCTCGCCAGAAGCCCAGATGCAGACCAGCCTGGCATTCAAAAGCCGGCTTCATGACTCGAAATAACCTCTCAGGCCACCTCTCCTGGTTGTTGAAGAACGTTGCGATCTCAAAACCCACCGCCCGCGAATTTCCCACAACAACCGATACCTCGTCGTTTCGGTTTTCGCAATCGCAATCTGCCGATACGCCTGCGGCAAATCTAAGTCAAGCAACCACTGCATCAACCAGCGCAGATAAACGAATATCCCAGGTACAGGTGTCTGGGAGCTCAAATGGCCTGCCGAAGAGAGAAGAAGCCTTACAGGATAAAGAAGTGGTGGTGTTAGAGGACGACAGTATGGGTCGCTTGAGCTTGTCTACGAAACCGAAGAAAACATCGCTTTTGTCCCAAAATGGCCAGCTCGCAACACCGTTAACCACTGATCCTGAGACCAAATCACGCTTGAATGAGCCTCTAAAGTCTAGTGGTGCGTATACCATATGATGATATAGATGCCCTTGAATTAATTACCTGGCAGCAGCTACGAAAAGCACAATTCTCAAACAAGATTGCATATCAGAAACAAAACCAGGGTCACTTCGCCGCATCTCGTCGCCGGAGTTTAGTACTGATTTTGCCGACTTCGACGATGATGACTTGGAGTACATGGATCTGACAAGAACAACCGGTGCATCTGACGAGGAGTCGCTACAATTTGGCGATGATGTGAAGGTCTGGACGGAAAAAAATGCATCTTGGGAAGCGCCGCTGCCTCAGGCCAAAAAGAGGAAGAGTGCTGATACCGGCGACGCTTCTGCTGAAAGCCAATTTCCAGATGTATATCAGCTCCTGGGAGCTGATCCTCCAGCCCCGACTCCTGGTCGTCGATCCGCGAAAAAGGTAAGCTTTCCGAGTTTGACGATTTCCTAAAACGTATTGAAGGATATTCTGTTGCTAAACTATCCAAGGCTGCGGAAAATGAAGCTTCCAAGATATCTCTGGATGAGTCTTCCTCCCCCTTAGGTCGAAATACCCAAAAGGCGCCGTCTCCTACCAGGCGGACTCCAGACAAAGACTACGCTATCAGCAGTTCTGAAAGACGAAAGAAGTTGAAGGTTGCGACTGAGCGGCCTTTATCTCTAGATTCTCCGAATCTTGACAATGCTGCTCAATCTGAGCCACGACAAGCTAATGAATACTTCATTCCTGATTCTGACGACGAATTTGTTACACCGCCGCCGTATACAACTACTTCCAAGAAAAAGTCAGCAAAGCCTTTTGCAGATGCACAAGAGGAGGACGCATTCCTTATGGATGTTGAGGATTTAGCTGTTTCTCCTAGACCAAAACAACAACGTTCATCTCTGCCTCCTCGGCCAGTGCAGACTGAAAATTCACATGTTTTACCCCGCCAAAGCATATCTGAAAGCCAGAGCACTGGCACCATCAATAATTCTGACGAAACACACCTCCCGCAGCATAAGCTTCCGTCATCTAGCCAAACACAGGAAATCTTGTCTCGCATTTTAGCAAATCCACAACTTCTAGTCCAACAAAGAGAATTCCTAGACAACCAAATTCAGCAAAATGAACGAGACTTCTTACAAGCCATAAACAGCCGGCTACCGAAAGACAAGAGAAACGAAATCAAAGCAGAAAAAGAACGACTCATCCAGCAGCAAAAAGCAATGCAAGGCCTCAATGACGCTGTGAATAGCTATAGAGCCTTGAACGAACAGCGAGAAGCAGTTGCTCTGCAAGTAGCCCAGTCTTACTCAAAGGGCGTAGATACGGATGAAGACGAAGCCCGACTTGATGAACTTACTGAGCGTGTCGAGTCAACAGAACGAGAGCTTTCCCAAATACTGGTCGAGGCAGGCTTTGATGAGTCCAGTTTCATGGAAAAACAAAAGGACCCTATTCGGAATGAGAGAGACGAGCATATTGTTGTACTTGGAACGCAAGCTGGGCATAGAGGCATGGTCAATATGTCGCGGAGCTCAAAAGATATTCCATTAACCGTTGGAGGAACTCAAATTGTTCACCAAACGCAGCTACCTGAGCCGATTCGATCGCAACTGGGGGGTGAATCACCACACAACTTTTCTCTTCCCGATCGTGCCTCTAGGTCTGTTTCAAGAGCCGCACCGCATTCCAATATAGATCATCTCATGGACGTAGAAGACGACTTCTTCTCTGATTTCGACGAAGTTGAGATGCAGCTGCCTTCGAAATCCACAAGGAAGACCCCTCAGCTCAACAAGGGCAAAACTCCTCTGAGAAATCGCACTCAGCGCTCAGGAAATGAATTTAGCGATTTCAGCGACGATGCTGATATGCTTGCATTTGCTCAAGACTACGAAATACGCCAGTCTGCCGACGGGCCGCCTCAAGATTCTCGAGTGTTTTCAGAAACCTCGGGAAATGCCTTGCCTGTGCCAAAACAGAGACAGCTGCCCTCAAAAAGGCCATCACCTCCTGAACCGTCTCAAACAAGGATACCACCAGAACTTATGAGGCATTCTTGGTCTGCAGACGTTCAAAAGATCTTGAAAGATCGATTCAGGATGAAAGGATTCCGGCATAATCAATTAGAAGCCATCAATGCCACCCTGGCTGGCGAAGATGCCTTCGTTCTAATGCCAACAGGTGGTGGGAAATCCCTCTGCTACCAGCTTCCGGCTGTTGTCAAGTCAGGGAGAACGAGAGGAGTAACCATTGTCATTTCTCCTTTACTGAGTTTGATGCAAGATCAGGTGGATCATATGAAAGCCTTGGGGATACAGGCCGTTGCATTCAACAGCGAATGCTCTCCCGAGTACAAACGACAGGTCATGTCTGCTTTCAATGAGCGGAACCCTGAGCATTTCATTGAGCTCCTCTACATCACACCAGAAATGGCCAGCAACAGCGCCCAGTTTATGAATGCCATGGTGAATTTATATCAAAAGAAGAAATTCGCTCGTTTCGTCATTGACGAAGCTCACTGTGTCAGCCAGTGGGGGCATGACTTCAGACCTGATTACAAGAATTTAGGCCAGCTTCGATCCAAGTTTCCCAGCGTTCCCGTCATGGCCTTGACAGCTACTGCAACCCAAAATGTTATTGTCGACATTAAACATAATCTCGGCATGATCAACTGCCAAGTGTTTTCGCAAAGCTTCAACCGCCCAAATTTGTATTATGAAGTTAGACCGAAAGGTTCAAATCCGGTGGCGACTCAGCAAATTGCCTCTCTGATCAATTCCAAATACCGGAATGTCACTGGAATCGTGTACACAATCTCACGAAAACAAGCTGAAGACGTCGCCGAGAAGCTTTCAAATAATGGCATTGCAGCCCGTCATTACCATGCTCAAATAACGCCTGCGGAAAAAGTTGAGGTGCAACAAGCATGGCAAAAGGGCCAAATCAAAGTTGTAGTAGCAACCATTGCGTTTGGTATGGGTATTGATAAACCAGACGTCAGATTTGTTATGCACCATGGCATTCCGAAGAGCTTAGAAGGCTATTACCAGGAAACTGGCCGTGCGGGTCGAGATGGGAAACCCTCTGACTGTATCTTGTTTTATGGAAAAGGGGACATAAGAGTCCTCAAAAAACTGATCATAGATGGAGAGGGCAGCAAAGACCAAAAGGAAAGACAGATGGTAATGTTGAATCGTGTAACGGCATTTTGTGACAACAAGGCCGACTGCCGACGGACTGAGGTCCTTCGCTATTTTGGGGAAGATTTCAACCCGTCTCAATGCCACAAGACTTGCGACAATTGCCAGGCTGGACTCGTTTTCGAGCAGCAGGACTTTTCAGAATACGCCATTGCGGCTATACGAATCGTTCAGAACCAGTCGAGGCTCACGGCGAACCAGTGCGCGGATATTCTGATTGGTAGGAAGTATCCAGAATACCAAGAACAAAATTCGGACGAGTATCACGGCATGGCCAAGGGAATGAAGAAGCATGAGATGGTGCGCGTTATTGACCGCCTCTCAGCTGAGAAGGGCTTCCATGAAGACAATATTGTTGGAAATCATGGTGTTGCTATTCAATATCTTCGAATCGGACCTACCGCTAATCAGTTTCTGACGGGAAGGCGGAAATTGATGTTAACAGTCCAAGTTTCAGACGAGGGTGGCTCAAATCAGGCGAAGACAAAGAAACCCAAGGCTAGTAGAAAGCAAAAAGAGCCAGCAGCTAATGTGCAGTCGACATACGTCTCGTCACCGATCAATAAACGTAGGAAAAGAGCGGCAGTCGTCGATAGCGATGACGAGCCGAACTTGCCTATGACATCACGTGGCTATGTGAACGATGGATTTGTTGTCTCGGATGAGGAGGACGAGGAGGACGAAGAAGATGAAGAAGCCTTCGACCCGCTCCCACAGCATCGGCCTGCAAAACCAACTTCGAAACCTACCTCCAAAAAGACATCGCGACCGGAACCTATCCCGAGTGAACATACACTGCTAGATCTGCCAGAAATTCACCAAGACATGGTGCACACTTTTGTTCAGGAGGCACGTCTGTTGGAAGAGCGTATCCGAAATAAATTGGGCCTCAGACGGCCAATGTTCACAGACACTCATCTACAGGAAATGGCTATCAACTGGACCACTTCGATCGACAGGATGAGCCGCATTCCGGGGATTGATGTCGACAGAGTCAAGGAGGTTGGCCCGAAGCTGATCCCGTTGCTGAACAGGTATCATGCATTGTATGGTGAGATTGCTGCGGCAGACGCTGGCACTGGCGCCTCAACTTCCAACTTGGATCAAGAAATAGTAGACTTGATCAGTTCTGATATTGATCTTGACGAAGATGAAGAAGGGGAAGGGGAAGACTCCCATTACTTTTCTTCGAAGCCGGCAGCAGATGTCCAAGCCTTCCATGATAGGCTACAAACATTGAATAGCCAGCCAACTCAATCCAGAGGCAAATCCACCTATAGCCGAGGAGGAGGCAGGAAATTCTCTGGGAAAAAGTGGCCCAAGAGAGGCGGTGCAGCTGGAGGCTCCCAACGCCGGGGTAGTGGTTCCAACAGGAGAGGCGGTGGTTCCGCAGGTGGTGGTGGCGCGTCTTCGTCACGGTCTGCTTCAGGAGGCAGCGGATTTAAGCGAGACGGCAAGATGGTCAAGAAGAGCGGAGGTGGCATCGGCCTAATGCCATTATGATCACTGGTCACAGCTTGATTCAAGCAGTATTTCAGCTTTTACAAGCAGAGATAGATTTCTCTAAGAAGAAGAAGAAAAGAGCAAAGGACCTGCCTGTTGATTTACGTGTATGATGTTGTTTTTTTGCGGTTTTTGCAGGCTTCTTGCGTGTGGCACGAGATACGAGACGTAACGAAGATATCCTTCCTCTTAGCATTCTGCTCTCAACGCTGCGACGTTGTGCGGCAGAGATTATTGCATGTAACGAGGCGATTTTTATTTGGGCGATTTCGGCATTTACATTCTTATTCCCTTTGGAGCGGCGCATTAAAAGAAAGAAAGAGGAGAGATAGGATGCGGATTGAGGCTTAGCGATTAGAGGCAATATGAGTAGATATGATGAAACAATCACGTATATATATGTATCTATACATATTTTTCACCTTTATACGTGGTTGTGATGACCTTGTTCAATGGAAGTCTCATGAATTAGTAATTGTTCAGACAACTTAGGAACATCCCGTCACATGATAGCAACAGGGCTTTACAAAAAGGTGATAAGCAGGCTTTCAGGTTGAAAACCCCGCATAGAAGACCCGACAAACGTATCTCTAAAAGAAGAAAATACACATATCTTGATCTGGGCAAACTCCTCTTTCTCATGGCGACGGTAAAAGAAGAGAGCGAGGAACAGATTGTGGTGGAAGATCTCGATGCTGTAGAGCAGAGAGTGTTGCAGAATCTGATCACTTGGCTCATTGGGAGTCCAAACGCCGATTGGCACGCCACCACGTTTTCACCTCATGTTGAACAATGTATAGGTGGCGGCGTGGAGCACATGGCATGGCCGCTGGAGTCAAAGGTTTGTTTTTTATTTATTTGCGTGTACTTGGCACATTCACGAGATCTGGTATATATATATATATACGCGTGTGTATATACTTACTTATGCATACCGTTAATCAAGTATCCCGGCTTTGACTGGGTCGTATGCAGAACGAGGCTGCCCAGCCTTCCTACCAGAACAGCCGGCATATGGATCCCGATCGCCGGCTTTGAAGGATGCAGGATTGAAGACGAGGCCGGGTTCACGTATAAGTTGCTCGTGGGCAAAAAGTATCAGATGCTGAAGCCGGTAAGAAGAGTTACACTGAGAGTTCGAGAGGGCGATGTGATGCATGTGTTGTGGCTGATGAAGCAAAAGTAAAGGCGATTCGTTTGAAGAGCAAGGAAATGTATGCTGGTTACATATAAGTAGCGATCATTACGTGTTAAGTTCCCAGATCTAAGAGATGTATCAAGTATGAGCTTTTATCAAGCTTGCGTCTCGGGATTTATGATCTAAATAGGAATCTTCTCTGCTCCAAAGAGGAATCTACTATTACAGATTAACGGGGAGCACTTATTAATCGCGATTTCTAAGCGGCATATAAGACGCATACATATCCTATTAACGTACACTCTACCTGAATAGGTATATAAACATAGTATACGTAATAATGTTTAAGATGGCTGACACTGAGTACTATTAACTAGTTTCTACAGTAGACTATATTCGTCAACATGGGCATTCAATCTGATATCACGCTCTACACAGTACCCACGCCCAATGGCATCAAAATCTCCATCCTTCTAGAAGAACCGGGCCTAGAGTATAAAGTGAAGATTTAAATACGACGATTAATTAGAAATCGACTAACTCCTCCTCCTCTCCTCTTATGCTTAGGTCCGCGTTATCGACGTCAGCATCAACGAGCAAAAAGAGCCTTGGTTCCTCGAGATCAATCCCAACGGCCGACTCCCCGCGGTTACAGATAAATGGACGGACGGATCAGACATTCACGTCTTTGAGAGTGGTGCTATCCTGCAGTATCTCGTGGATCGTTATGATAAAGACAATAAAGTCTCATATCCCAGAGACTCTAAGAGATATGGGAGGCAAACAGCTGGGTAAGAGTTGTCATTATCCTTTATGTTTCAAAGAACGAAAAACAATAAAGTAACCAAATTCCATATTTTAGCTTCACTGGCAGATAGGCGGCGTCGGCCCTATGCAAGGACAAGCCAAACATTTCATCAGTGAGCTTGTTCACATCTACCCATCTATATGTATTCCCTTGGCTTGAAGAAAGGTGCATGTCTCTAACTGGTTTAATACTTTCAGATGCTGCGCCGAAAAAGATCCAATACAGCATCGACCGCTACGTCAACGAGACCCGCCGTCTCTACTCCGTCATGGAATCCCAGCTCGCAAAGTCCACATCGGGCTTCCTCGTCGGCGACCGCGTTAATATTGCCGACTGCGCCCTCTTTGGATGGATTCTCGATCGCGGTAAGTACCTTCTTTTTCTCTTCTATCTTGTCATCTTTAGTGGTTCACCCTTTTCCTTCTTTTGCCTCTTTCTTAGATGCTTGGCTAATAAAGCGTTCATCAGAATACACGGGAATTTCGCTAGACAAGTTCCCGCACATCGACAAGTGGCTCAAGACGCTTTCTCAGCGTCCAGCCTTCCAAAAGGGTCGACAGGTGCCTTAACTGGTCGGTGTTTGAGGCTGGCAAAGCGGAACTCCTGAGAATAAGAAAAGAGAACGTCTTCCCTAGGCGAAACCAAACAGCAGCTATTTCTCACATAACTACTTATAAATAGTAAACTCGCCAATTGCTTCATAGAAAACAAACACGAGAATAGCAAATGCCAAGTCTAATTCCATTCAAATATCAGGAATAAAGTGTTCGGATTGCCTCTAGTTAAATTAAAGAAGAAAAGAAAAAAAAAAAAAACAAATTGTAGAGCTAGCCGTAGCATATAACAAGCTAGCTCCGGGAATCTCAGCTATTCTAACAGCAAAACAGGAAAATATATATGAGACAAAAAAAAGAGGATAAGGCACGCGCAATGAGACCGAAGGGTGAGAATGGGGGAAAAGGATTGAATTAGTTAAAAGCAATATTGTGAAAAATAAAAGGACGAGAGAGGAAAATAAAAGAAAAAACAAGATGCCGACACATGCCAACCAAAAACCACCTTTTGTGTCGCGTCTTTTCTTTTTCCACATCAACTCCCTCGCACGCCGCCAGCTCAGCTCGCTTCGCTTTGCTCCTCTGTGAATCCTTTACGCCACGCTATGGAAAAAGACAAATAACAGAAAAAATTACTTGAGAGTAAAAAACACGAGTGGCGTGCTATATATGCGAGCCGAAGTGAAGCAACGAGGTTTTTTTGTTTTTGAAATTGAGAGGCTTCATATAAAATAAGCATTCGACACGTGGTGTTACAGAAGAAGCAAATAAACACGCAAGATAACAGACAATCCGATTCCATTTCCTTTTAAAAAAAAATTGATACCATAATCTTATGAATCTGCCGTCAAATATTGTCGCTTCAAAATCGCCACCTGGGCTTGAGATCTTTCGGCTCGGGAGGGTTGTCGCTATACTTGCGAGAAGTGAACCGGCTGAATATGGGCAGGGGGCTTGATGCACCCCTTGAATCTGGCCTTCTTGGCATTGGCAGCAAGCTTTGCCGACGAGACGAAGCCAACGAGCTGCTGGGGCGGACGTTTTGAGTATCCAGGTTCAAGGTTGAAACGTTGGGCTGCACGTTGGGCCGGCGAGATGGCGTTTGTTTGGACAGAGTAGATTGCGAGTAAGGCCCGGGAGAGGTGAGGCGCTCACGGAATGAAAGTCGGGAGTGGCCTGTCCTGGACCAAGATCTGGGGAATGACTCTGACATGGGGGATTCCGAGCCGGCCCGTGTAAGAGAGGTTCGAGGGGTGGGCAACTTGGAGGTAGATAGCGGCGTAAGAGCCGACGTTGATCTTACAGGCGCAGGTGTCCTGTGCGGGTTGTGGCCGTTTTCGACATCCAAAGTATTGGCAGAAGAGTTCCATCTTGGTCGGTGACCCATGGTCGAGGCGGGTCGTAGAGTCGAGGCGGATGCCGAAGGGGGATAGTAGGAGAGCCTGGATGGAGTCTTTTTGCCAAGTCTCGAGACAGGAGCAGGCAACGATGAGTCCCTTCGGCTGGAGTTGGAGGACATGAGGCTGGAAGAGCTTGCGTTGGGAGATCGAAGCTGGTTCACACCCTGTTTCCGTGCGGGTGTACGTGGGTCGCGGCCCATGTTTGGCATAATCACAGACGAAGGGGGAGAGCTTCCTGGAGTTTCCATGCCACTGCCGTTGGTGGACCTGTCGTTGGAGAGCATGCTAGAGATGGAATCTCGTAGTTTCTGGCTCTTTCTCTCTGCGTAGATGTCCTCGAGAATGGCATCCATGTCTCCCATATCAAGCTTCAAGGACTCCCATCGCATTTGCAATTCTGTATGGAGACGCAAAATCTCGCCATTGACGGTCAAACGATCTTTGACACCCTTGTCAATAATAGACAAAACTCGCCCAATAGCGGGACCATAATGCGTCTTCTTGGCTTCGTAGCTCTCAATCTTTTTGGCGATGGAAGGTTGGTTCGTCAAATGCATGCCGGAATCAATAGCTTCCCTTAGCTTCATCAGCGACCGTTCGACAGACTCGTGCATCTTCTGAGCCTGTCGTCCCGCACCGCGAAAGACAATGACCCATCTGTCTTCCCCAAGCTCTTTGCGAAGAGACTCTGCATCCTTTTCAAGCTTCTTGTAAGTTCCATCCAGGCCGTCGTGGCGCATATCCAGCTCCTCACATGCGGTAGGAAATGCATGCTTCGCCCGTTGTTCAAAGACGGACAATCGCATAGGGAGAAAATCCAGAGATGCTCTCAAAGGCTGCATTCTAGCAAAAAGTGCGAGCAGGCTGGAATCATCTTGAGACATGGCCGTATTGCCTGGTGCGTTGGGAGTAAGCGGCAGCGCAAGACTGAGGCGATTCGACGGCTGCAGCCGCGCGGCTGAGAGGGGGTTGTCTTCAACAATAGTCTCCAGATCACCAATATCGACATTGTCGCCATTTGCGGCAACGGCAAGGCTCTTGTGCCGACGCTCTTCCATCTCAAAGACAAGCCGCGAAAGCTCATCCATCTCGGTCTGTATGTCACCCAGTACACTGTTCCATAGTTCTTCCCATTCCATGGCAATCTCCACTTGGTTTCGCACACTCTGCAGAGTTCGCTTGATCCGAGCCCATTCATCTGCAATCGCCTCCATCTGGGTAACGGCCCGTCTGAGATCGTCGGTTGACGCGTCAGCAATATCAGGCCGGTTTTGGAGTTCATCGATGGCGTTAACATAGGCGTTGATGAGATGCTCGAACCGACTGATGGCGTTTTCAACTTCCTCCAAGCCTTCACGGCCGCCAGCTGCAGCCCACTCTACGTCGTCTTCGCTATCCAGTCCGGCAACGACTTCTTGGGCCTTGGAAATCCAGCTGCGAATTTGTTCGGCAGCATTGATGAGAGCCTTGGAAGCCACCGGTGCCGTTGGGATTGCTGAAACCTTGCTAGAGAGTGCATCTGCATCTGGAATACCGAGCATGGTTAGCTGAGCCAGCTGATTAGCAAATGACACTCTTGAGAGAGTGTATATTGATCCAGGTCGGTTGTGGCTCGGTGTAAAGTATGAGTTCATGTCTGGCGTGAAATCATTGAAGGCGAGTATCTCGGGAGGAGCTGTTTCTACAAGTGGTGATTCCTTTGGTGGAGGGGTTGGAGGGGACGGGGAATATGCGGGGGAATAGGACAGAGAATTCGAAGGGGAGTGTGAAGGGGAGGCGGCGGGAGGCGAGGAAGGCAAAGGCGGATATTCTTTGGGAGAAGGCGGACGCGTCATTCGTTCAAGGTGCTCGCGTCGAGTATCCAGAGTGACCTTGGTTCCATTACCGTTCAAGTGGTCGGGCAACCGATACTTTTGCGTGTCCATGGCGAGAGATTTAGCGAGGAGGTCTTCGAGGGATTCTGGTTCTTGGATATCAGGTAGGTCAGGTAGCTGATAGGAATCAGCGATGGGAGACATGGATACGTCGTCCGACTGGCTCAGCGATCTGCTATGCGGAGGAGGAGCGCCGACGCCCTTCCAGGGACGGCCGCGGCGAGAGATGATGGCGGTGACGGACCCTGCCTGGTGTTTCTCGTCGAGCTGGCGGAGCTGTTCTTCGTCAAGCCGGCCGATGGAATCGATGTGCTGCTTCTCGATGGCCGCTCGCTTGGCTGCTGCTTCAAGGCCCAGAGCCTTTAGGCGAGCAGCAAGACCAGGCGAAGTCTTTCGAAATGCGGCAACCAGGACTTCATGCGACGGCTCGGCTTCCAGAAGGGTGCTGCTTCGACTGCGATATTTGCTGGAGGTGACGCTGGCGGTAGGGCTCAGAGCAAGGTCGGCAGCATCGACTGAAATGGCGTCGTGGCAGATGCTACCGTTGCCGTTATTGGCCCTGATGATGCTGTCAATATTATTGATGTTGTTAGTGCCGCCGTTATCGATATTCGCGCTGCCGTTGGTCCTCGGTGTTGACAGATCTGCAGTCGCTGTGCGATGTGAGGGGGTGGATGCGACCGTGGCGGCAAGCGTGGCAGTAGCTGCAGCTGAAGCCGAAGCTGGAGCTGGAGCTGCTTCTGAAGCCGGAGCAACGCAAGGGGTGGCGGGCGACTGAGCGGTTTGGACGGTTTGGCCAGTGAATTTTTGCAAGTCTATGTCCCGCTCGGCTGCATCATGGCCGCTCGGCTGCTGCTCGACGTCGCGGTTCGGACTCAGACCCACGTCAGCGTCTGTTGAGCTCTCGTTGGCCGCAGTCGAGTCGCGGTCTGGGCTGCCACTGGCGACAGCAGAATGGCTGGTGGTCATGGGCCGCAGGTGGTCGCTGGGGTTCAGTTGAACCCGCCCGCCCACAGGATCGCAGGGAACTCAGAGTCGTCTGCGGCGTCGAAGCGGCGCGCTAGTGGAGGGCCCAGGTGCCTTTCAGTGGACGGCGGCCCTGAACGGCGCCCTGCTGGCTGTGCAGCGGCGCAGTGGGTGGGAGGGGCAAGTCGACGGAAGAGTGTTGATTGCACGCACGTAGGGGCCGGCTCGAGATTGGTTACCGAAGCCGCCACCCGTGAGGAGGCGTCCAGTTGCTGATAAGCCGCTGTTGCGGTCCTTGGATGGGAATGAATTTTTTTTTTTTTTCCTGTCTCGCGACGGCCCAATCAAGACGCGCAGCCTGCAGGAAAAGTCCCGACGGTGCCGCCGTTGCTGCAAACCCAAGCGAGCCTCGAAGTCTGCGCAAGTGGGCTGGTAAGTGCGGATGCACGGTAGGGTTCGTTGGATGCCTGCGCTGGCCGCGTCGCTGGAGACCCAGCTTTTGGCTGCGCTGGCCAGGAGACTGGGCGAAAGAGCGGATATTCTACCCGCAGACGATGCAGCGCTGGTGGAGAGCGCTGCAAAGAGACGGCAGCTCGCAGGAGACAGCTATCAGCGGTAGTATTAGGCAGTAGGTCGAACAAATAAAGCCTGGTCGAGGCTCTGACGTCGTCGACGGATTATGCGGCAGCCAGCTCGTCAAACTGGCGAGCGCAGTCACAGAGCGTGGTGTTTGTCGTCGATAGGGATTAAGTCGGGCTCTGGCGGTGATCTCCTGGAAGAAGGCTCGCGACGGGCCTTGGTCATGAGCTGGCTGAATCAAGTAAGGCCCGCGTACCGGGGGTCGTTCGACTCCCAGGCTGGCCGGAGTCTGGGTAAGGTAAAAAGGCTGAAAATAGTCGAGCACAGCGAGAAGTCGGCAGAAGAAGAGAAGGCGGAGGCGGCGAGCACGAAAGCCAAAATGGGAGATTGGACGAATAGCCCAAGCACGGATTGCTCGAGTGCTGTTCTATGGTGAATCAAAAAAAGGGGGCTGAAGGAGAGGAAGACTCTGGTCAGGAGGGGTGCACGAGGAAGAAGCTCAAGTTAATTAACGGGAGCTGCTCGTTCCTGAGCTAAGAGGGAGAGGCGATCTACTAGAAGAGGTACCCTCATCTCCCTCGGGGGGTACTTGTTACTTTTGGGCGTTATGGCCTCTGCTCTAGAGGCAGTTTTGGTGCGCCAAACAAACTTGCACATTTATTGGCACTATACGTAGATGGACGGATGGAGTTTGCATGGGGGCCACGTATAGCCAACGGGACAATGAAATAAGAAAGGTATTTTTAAAAAGTCCGTGGGCTTGACAAATGAGATCCTGGCGAAGCTGCTCTCTGTGTGCCTTACAAGTGGACAGCCCTGGGCATGTACCTTGCTGTGATGGCCGAGGTACCTTGCTGGGACTAGCCCGTACCTGAGGTATGGAGCGTGTTACTGGAAATGGAATCTCTGTACTGTCACAGCTGCCTATCAAAGGGCTTGCGTGCGACTGAGAGCCCGCAAAGGATAAGAAGATCAACGGCCAGGTGTGGCACGTGTGAGAGCGATGCGGCGCTGTGCACTGGTGGTAGAAGATGCCACCTTTCAGCGCGCCTAATAATGCCACTCGCTGAGACAATGCGCGGGACGAAGCAAGGGCGAGAAGCGATGGAATGGTGATAGGGAACGGGTTGGGGCTAGCTGCCGGCTAGGCAATAACTGGCGTGCTGCAAATTGCTTCGTTGGGGACGAGTTTCCAGCGGCGGCGCACGCTAATGCTGCCACTGCCGTTCCTCCACAGCACAGCTTCATGTTCCCTCCAGCGCTGCAGCGTGCAGCTTCGGCGCTGCGCTGCACTGAATGCGCGCTAGCATTAGAGCCATGTCGGGCTAATTAGCGCATCCCCACCGCTGACACGGGAGCTTCCACAGCACTTCCACAGGCATCCCGCTTCTGGCAGCTTCAAACCACTTGAAACGCTGTGAAATCTCCACGGCTCCATGCCTGTCCGGGCCGCCTCCACCACGGCGTCCTGCAGCCATTTTCTGCATTATCAACCTGGCAACATTAGCCTGCCGTCCGATGTGCCCAGGTGCCTACGATGCTGTCTGAATTCCATGCCGGGGTCACGAGGGCTCTGGGATGGCAGAAACGGCGGGGGAGACAATGAAGATACCTGCCACTACTATGACGGAGATGCTACTGGATGTGGCCGCTGACTGTCATTTTACTTTGCCGAGCTCACGGTGTTAGTAGCAGCCTGGTATCTGGTCGGTAGCTAGCCCCGAGGTAAATTGCCGTGGCCCATATAACTGGATGGCCAATCTCTCTGTTCGTACTGGATGCGACGCGACGGCCCGCGCTATTCGTCGTGGCTACCTCCAAGGTACACGTCTTGGGAAGAGCTTGGAAGCGAGCAGCTATTCTTGGCGAGCTTATGATGCAATAGCAATACGAATCGTGCGTACGGAGCATTCTCCATGGTGAGCATAGGTATACAAGGTTACATTATCATATCAGCTTTTGGGCATCGTTAATGAAGAGCGACAGCTGGGTCGACGTCGTTGTGCGGCACTGGCGGCACGTACCTCCTCCTAAAAGAGGCTTGCGCTCTGAAACCTTGACGGCACCACTCAGCTCTCCTCTGCTCAATCTATCTACTACAACCTCGACCACAGCTTGATTGCTTCTTCTCTATTAGTGCTCCGTGCAGCTTCCATGCTCTGGGATGCTTTCTTGCCAGACTCGGACACTGCACTTCTGCCATCTTCAGTCCCGACCAACGCTGTGGAGATCAAAGTTATGCACAGCACGTTGTTCTGGGGTTTGATACCAGCGGCAAGGAACCGTGGGAATCGCGATGACAGCAAAAGAAGTGATCCGTCACTTTTGCCCGAGGCGCACATGGGCTTACCTGGTTGTTGGCCTCTAGCAGTACGAGTAAGCCAGGAAGAGACCTGGCAGGCCCTGGGACCCTGGCAATGGGAACCTGGGAGATTTCCCAGCCATGGGCCATCATCAAATCGGCCACAGCTGCGAGTACGAAGCATCCGGTGATATCATCAGTCCGGGTTGCCAATTAGCAAACCAACCAACCAGTATCTGTGCACCCGCTGTCTGTTCCAGACATGAAGCGCCGAGACTGTGCTGCGCTCGTGTCCAGTAGACGTTCATGTTGACTTTGGAAGCGATTGAGGCGCTGCCGGCGCTGTGGGTGCCGTGCTGAGCCGTGACATTATTCAGGCGCAACGCCACGATAGCGACAAGCTTCAACATGTGCGCTCTCGGACTTGGCGAGAGAGCCAATTTGCACTCTGGGCGGAGATGGAAGGACCTAATACCACCTTCCAATGCACTAATTAATGCACAAGTAAGCATCCATCATAGCTCGACGGGCTGCGTGAACCGGCGCACGCCAAAAACCAAAATGGAGGCCGTTTCAAGTCGTTGCCCCCCGGACAACACCAAAACACGCAACGCAATTTCCCATCTCCACGTCTCCTCCCACCAACTATGTTTGGCGGCCAAAGCCACAGCCCCTGAGTCCGCCGCCTCGGATCTTCAGCACCAGCCCAAGGCAGCCCTACAGTACCGGTTTGCTCTCTGTCGCTCTTTTTGCTCTGTCCAGTCTCTTCCGCCGCCTGTGCTCCGTATCCACCACGCCATTGCTGACTGAACTGGCTGCTTGTTAATGGCAGCTACATGTACCTAGCAGCCATTTTGCCGCCACTTCAATCTGTTATATCCTCCCCCCGTCCGCGGTGCACGCGACTTGTCCAAGCTGCTTCAGGCCCGCCGGCTTAAGTGAACCGTCTTCAATCCTCCATTCTCTTCCGGCAGTGCTCGCTTCTCTTCTCCTTCGACAACCACTCTGCTCTTTCTCGGAGCCGCAAAGGAGACGACGAAC
Organism: Trichoderma sp. 2475; assembly: GCA_038502285.1. NCBI lineage: Eukaryota > Fungi > Ascomycota > Sordariomycetes > Hypocreales > Hypocreaceae > Trichoderma > Trichoderma sp. 2475. The sequence goes on from JARPVV010000004.1 coordinate 2,086,868, forward strand.
AAGGATCCGCTTCCCCTCTCTGCAGGCAAGCACCAGCACTAGAGAGACACACGCAGGACTCCTCCAGCTTCAACTCCGCAAACCTCTGCTCCTCTCTCTTGCTGCTACCACCGCCTGTACTCCGTCCTTGCTTCTTCCGCCGCCATGTCTGCCGAAATCGAGAACCGTCCGCACTCTCCCGACGCCGCACCATCGCATGCCATCGGCGCAAAGCCTGAGCCGGCCCGCACTCTCTCGGCGGCTTCCACCGCATCCCGAGGCTCCAGCACCGATGCCAACTCCCGAGACTCGCTGGGCAGCGAGCTGTCCTCTCGAATGTCCAACTCCTCTCGCATGTCCACCATGTCGATGCAGTCCTTGTCCGGGAGGTCGTCTTCCCGGACCCGGCGCCGGGGCTTCATGCGGCCTCAAGGCACCGACTTTGCGAAAAGCGCAAAGTCCCGCGAGAGCGTGATGAACTTGGGCAGCATTGCACACCTGCAGTACTACTTTGCCCGAACCGGCCTGCTTGATGGCAAAGGCGGACAGCTAGCCCGTAAGAAGCAGCCACGAGCGACACTGGATCTGGCAGTCTTGGAGGGCACAGCACCTATGATGGTACCGACACCCACGTCTGGGGGATTCGACGTGGACCCCTCTTTTGTTTCCATGGGCAGCAGCCCGGACCTCTCTGGACAAGGCTTCATCACCGACAATGTCATGGAGTCTCCCACGGGACTGGGCGAGATGGACGACTTCTCCGACGACTTCGAGGAGGACCCTGACGTTCTCCCACCCACAGTCAGCACTTACAACCACAGGCAAAAGGTCGTTCCCAAGCCTCCCACGGTAGCGGAGCTAAAGGCAGAGCTAGAGACGGCGCTGCGAGATGCGCTCAAGGTCCTCAAGGAAGCAAAAGCCCAAAAAGCAGGCTCACGTCATGCGGCCAGCGATGCGCCTCAGGTCAACATGCCTGCAGAAAACACACAGAGCTGGTACGAGCTACAGGGCATGAATATCCTCGACTTCTTGACCTTGGCCATCCGCGCCGCCAAAAACTACTACACAGCCCACGAACTGCCTGACCGGTTGGACTCGATCAAGTCGGAAAAACAGATTCGGACAGATCTCTTGGGTGTAATGGAGGTGCTGAAGCAGATGGCCATCAGAAACTTCGCAGGCGGCATGAAAAACGAAGAGATTGATACCATGGTTGCCTGGATCGACAGTGTTTTTGACATCCTCAAGAAGGAGGCCGCTATCGAAGCAACGGAACAGGCCGAGCGACAGAGCTGGTCGTGGATGACGGGCGACTGGACAGGCAAAGAGCTGGAGCGTGAACGGCAATTCCTCCTTTCCATGGACCCCGACGACGAACCGCTGCCCGCGTGGACGCCGGCTTCCAGCGCCGCCGAACAACCGACACCGTTCCTAGAGGCCATGCAAAACGGACTTCGACTCGTGAGGCTGCACAACGCCGCAGTCAAGAAATCCAGGAGGCGATTCGGAGCGATCCCAACCTTCCACGTCGACACGCAGAAGCCATACCGGAGCGCCGACAACCTCCGATACTGGGCCAAGGCTGCCGAGCTGCGCTTCGAGTGCAAGATCTCCATCGACGCCCTGGGCATTGTGTACAACAATGGCCCCCAAGTCTGGCTAGATTTTGAAGCGGCCATCCTTAAGTGGTGTGCGCATGTGAGGGAAGAGATTACAAACGAGTTGGTCTAAGACCCTTGTACTTGCTTTTTGCATCTTCCTCTTTCTTCTTCTTTTTCTCTTTTTTTGAATTATCTTGTTTTAATAACCGTTTTAATACGTGCATCTACTCATACACTTGTTATTAATACAGCAGAAAAAAGGCCTTTTCGCTCTCTGACGAATTCACGTTTCGATAAACAGACATTTGACTGGAGACTTCTTTTTTCAATACTTTTTTCTGCTGGAACATGTGGCCTATCGACATCTTGGCCTACAACTCCTTTTTTTTCTTAGCCTTTTCATTTTGGATTATTATTGATTCTTTCAGGACATATACATACAGATACATCGAGACAGAGGGACCGGCTTTCTCTCACTGAGACAAAGATTGACGCTATATCACTACCAAGGACACGCATTTTTTTTACTTTGTTCCTCTCTCTCTCTCTCTTAATTTCCAATCTCTATTTTCCTTACTATATCTTTTCATACTTCTTTTTAGCCTGTCGAATTCACATCGCTGGCGAGGCTTCTTCATTATTCCTAGGTACACTTTTTTTACCCCTTCTTACTTGGCCCAACAGATTTTCTTTTCTCTTCTTTATGTATTCTCACTATATCATACACCTTTTTTATTTTTTGTCAATTGGGTCGAGAGGAAGGAAAAGAAATAAACAAAAAAACAAAAAAGCAAAAAACAAACATCAGACAGAATGCTGTACAGATATATGGGTGGATGGATGGATGGATAGGAAGGGAGGAATTGAATAGCGCGACGAGCCTGACCTCAGAATGCTCTATGTCAAACATATAAATACCCCCGTGGCGTGAGCGCAGGCGCAGGCGCAGAAGAAGGATACTTCGTTTCGATAACGGTGGGGTGGACAGAATGGTAGACTGAGAATGAATAAAATTGGTTATTCACGGTAAACTTGCGATCGCTACATCTGTAATGTAATTTTACTTTGGGAGTGCACTTTGATGCGTACAAAAAAGCACGCAGTTGTTTTTATGGTATATTTGTTTTTGCTAATACTATTACCATCCAATCCCAGAATAACGCCGTAATCACTATCCTACTTAACACATAATAGAAGAAAAGAAGACAGGAAGTCCGTAGCCGTAGCCATCCTCAAAAATTAAAAAAGTCCAGCATATAACCCATCAATTTACTCAATGTCAACCTTTCGCACCTCCATCCACTCCTTCTCCACCTTTGGTACCGTAACAATCAGCACTCCCTCCTCCATCTTGGCCGTGATGCCAGATCCATCCACCTCCACGTCCTGGTCTTCTTCGGATACACCCACGGGAGGCAGCTTGACCTCCTTCTCGAAAAGGCCAACCCTGCGTTCCTGGACCGACGTGAGCGTCTGCAGGAATGCTTCGTCGCCAGGGCGGTGGACGACGCCGGCGATGCGAAGGGCGCGTGACTGAGGGTTCCAAGTCACGCCAATATGTTCCTTCTTTGCGCCTGGGAGAGCGGCGTGGAGGATGAAAGCGGAGGGAGTGTTGAAGATGTCAATGGGAGGAGTGAAGGTGTCGTCGGCCTCGTCAGGCTGCTGCTGCTGTTGCTGGCGGGCGTTTTCTCCGTCAGCAGGGCGGTAGTACCGCTCAGCCTGTTCGCGCAAGTTCTGGAAGAAAGGATGGTCCATGAAGCCGCGCATAATGCCGGGGAAGTCAAAGGGAGGGTGCGGGGGAGGAGGAGCGTGGTGAGGGCCTCCGGGGCCGCCAGCGCCGGGACCACCTCCGAAGGGGCCTCCGAAGCCTCGGCGCCATCCGCCGCGACGGCCTCCACCGCGGCCGCCTCGACCGTGAGAGTGGGCGTGAGCGTGAGCGTGAGCATGAGCCCAACCGCCGCGACCTCGAGGGCCGCCGCCGCGTCCGCCTCGTCGACCGGAGGGATCTTCGGGGGAGTAGAAGGGAGGAGGGACACCTCCGCGGCCATGGTCTTCGCCATCGTCGCTTTCGGATGGAGTGACTTCCGCTGGATCGGGGAAGTCCTCTCCTTCCTGCACGGTATCTGGAGAGGTATCGTGGCTGCCTTTCTCATTCTCAGCCTCTCTAGAAGCGGTGTTGGCCTGAGCATTTCCCGCGTTCACATTGTCGCTGTAAGGCTCCGGGTGGTCGCGATTGCGTCTGCCGCGTCCTCCGCGCCCACCGCCGCGTCCACTCCAGTCGGCCTCATCGGGGTAATCATCCGGGTTGAAAGCAAAAGGCGGGTGTGGACCTCCGAATGGGAAAGGGAAAGGCGGCGCTGCGTTGCCGGTGTGATCTACACCGGCGCCTGGCTGGCGAGGAGCAGGGCCGTACCAGGAATGGAAAATATCCCATGGGTTGTCATAGTGGGGTGCCATGATGTTTGTTATTGTTTGAAACGAGTTGTAAAGAAAAAAAGCAAGGTGAAGTAGGTGTATATAGGTTATTAAGTAGGTTATACTGTTGTGTATAAGGCAAAAGTTATGGCATGTCGAAACTATCTCGTGGTCATCAGCCAACTTTATATCTAGCAGTAGAACTAAAAAGCAAGACCAAAGCCGCGTAACCAATTAATGACTGTTCCAGGCAGTCATTCAGCCAGCTCAGCAAACTACGTACGCCGTCGATACCCAACGAAGCAGAGAGAAACAGGAGAGCGGCAAATTAGGCGAGTGCGCATACAGTATGGAAAGCCCGTTCATACAGCTAATAGCTTAGTAGCAATCTTAAGTTGTAAGAAATGATGGGAAAAGATGGTGTGACGAGACACGCGTCATCCATTGACAGTTGCGTGGCAAAAGCCCCCCGGAAAGCTACAGCTCTGCACTAAGAAACCGAAAGCTTGTGAAGATACGCGCACCACGGGAGTCGGTTCCGGACCCGAGGCGAGCCCGAGACGGACGGTCGGTGAGCGGTGGCGCCGTGGAGGACGTGCGGCTGGGTGGGTGCCTGAAAGGGGAGTTTGTGTCTTTTATTTTTGACGGGAAATCTAAGTTGTGAAATTGCATGTGAAATTTGGGGATTTAATATGGGTGTTTGATTGTTGATTCTTGCTAGTTTGGTCCGATGATTTTTTTTAACTATGATGTTCGTCTTTGTTGAAGCGTGTTGATTGGGCATGCGATTACTTGACAATCCGCAACACGACCTGATCAAGAATGATATTTACTTTTAAAAACTCTGTCTCAAGGCCTTTCGAAAAGGCAATGTAATTTAAAAACAGACTTCTCCAAAAAGCAATGCCAGACTTGTTACTCGCAGTCATCGATTGCTTCTACATAGGGTAGGTAGGTATAAGGAAATGCACACTATTATGCTAACGCTGATGTATGTATTTTAATGTATTATCCATGGACAACAAGAAAGACAAAGCAACGTGAAAAATTGAATGGAGATGGTCTGTAAAAATATGTCCATCATCATGCCACCCGCAAAGCCCGCGCACATGTTCACCGGCATGTTACCACTTTCTTCCCCTCATTACTTACCCAACAGCCACTTGAAACCCTCTTCTGAATCCCGAGTGTGCTTTTCGGTAATCTTCAGATCAGGAAACATCGCCCAAAAAGCATGTGGCATTCCAGGGTAAATGTCTCGTTTGGTAGGCACACCGTCATCCTGGAATACTTGCTCCATCACCAAGCCACTGTCCCGGACAGCATCGAATCCGCAGATTTGGAAGTACGTCTTGGGAATGCCCTTGTGAGTGGGAAACGCCAATGGGAAAGCCATTGGGCTAAGTGGATCAGACTTATATGACTCTATACAAAGAAAAAAAGAGTTAGCAGCGTGATTTAGTATTAATTGAGCAATTGAGCACTTACCCCAGATAAACTCCACCGATGACCGGGATAGGACCGGGGCATCGGCATTTTGCTCAAGGCTGATGAAGCGATCCTTGTACTTTTCAGGCACAGTTTGATGGTTCACACCTCCTGGCATCGCCGCATAGATTCCAGTCAAAGGAGGAGACAGCTTGTCGTTTACATACAAGTGAGCTGCGATTACAGCCATCTCGCCGCCTGAGCTTTCACCTCCCACAAGGAATCCCTGTTCTGGGTTGATGCCCAAAGATTTTACATTTTCGGCAGTCTGATATGTTTAAAAAATGTTCGTTAGCACAGAGTGAAGCCGTTATTTAACCCATGTACCCATGCTCAGCATCTCTGCTTACCCATTTGAGCGCATCAAAGGCATCTTCAATCGCCGCTGGAAACGCATGTTCAGGGGCAAGTCGATAGTCAACATCCACTACGATGCCCCCAAGCTTTGCAAACAACGCACAGAGCCAAGCCTCCGTGTCCAAGTCCCCAACTGTGAATCCCCCGCCGTGGAAGACGACAAGCCCTGGCCGTCCCTCAGATGAGTCACCCTTGGGCCTGTAGACGCGGCCACCAACGGTGCGATTGTCTCGCACCGGGATGCTGATGTCCTCTTGGGTGTGCGGGAGAGTAGCCGGGTCTGGTTTCTGGACTGCGTCTTTTGCGGCTTGTAGCATCGCACGAATTTGGGGGATATCGGTGATTGTGCCCCAAGGGGTCAAAAGGGGCGACCCCGAGTTGAAAATCTTTACACAATCATGTCAGTTGTTAGTTGCTCGAATTATATTCGCCAGAATTTAAACTGATTTTTTTTTCAGTTCAGTTAAAAGGAGTCGGAAAAGACTTACAGGCTCAAACTCGGGGTTTACTTTGCTCAAGGCACGAATTTCTTCAATGGTAAGCATCTCCGCTGAATTTTCAAGAAAAAGGTATTGTGTATAGAAAGATGAATTAATTGGGGTGGCAGAAGGATATCTATTTAATTGTTAAGAAGTTTCAAGACCTATCTTGAATCAACGCAATAGGGTCTATTTATAAAGAACGAGAAAAGTAAATATGGATGCCTTCACGACCTATAAGTCCTCTAGCTCGTATTTCCTATTCGTGGAACTTCAATTAAAAAACTACTATCCCAGTGTAAAATTCCCAATTAGGAAAGTTTTAGAGGAGAAAAAAAAACCTCAGGCCAGGCACTAACCGTCGAGACAATAAGCGTCTGATACTGCTAATCTCGGGGATAATATCTCCTGGTGGGAGAAGAGCCCTCTACGGCAAATACTACCCTTAAACAGCTGCCCGGAGCTAAGATCGGATCCGCATACGGGTAGCTGTTCGCTGAAGATACAGGGGTTCGCCCAGAGTGGATACCGACACTTCAGCTGCTCTGTCACCCTGTTTGATCGTTTGGTTGGCCAGATCGCAAGGCTTTCTGTATTCAATAGAATGCGGCTCTACTGCTAGACAGAGATTACTACTAACAGACAGTTATTATAGGGTGCCCAGATAACGAAAAGAAGCCGGCGAGGAAGTACACAGGACCTTGAGATGACGTCAGCGGAAAACTTGCTCAAGTGCGCCAACATTCCGCGCCTGCACGTGAGATTCCAGCGCCATGATTGGCTCAATTGGCTGCTTAGAAATGCGAATGCGAATCTGGCGTGACCCATTTCAACGTCCATCGCCGTCCTTCAAAGAGAGAGCAAATAAATCAGAAATAGGATGAGACAGGCCTCCCCGTTATAGAAAACCACCATCACACACAACATTCCATTTGTGCAACGACCAACGAGCACCATGGACGCTAAACCTGCCACTTTCTGTACGCAATTTGCTTCCAATTTCTCCTCTGCGCAAAGCTAATTGTCATGTAAAAAATAGCCCTGGCCTCTGCGCCTGTTGCGTCTCCCGCCAAGTCCGAGAGTGCTTCCAAGCCCAAGGTCAGTTTCCTTGTGCTGCCTCACGTTAGGCATTGAGGATATTCAGTACTAATGCCTAAACAGCCCTGCTGCGTATGCAAGGACGAGAAGGCGAAGCGTGATGAGTGCATGCTTTTCTCAACAGCCAAAAACCCTGCTGCCGACTGCATATCCCTCGTCGACCAATACAAGAGCTGCATGCAGGGCTTCGGTTTCAGCGTATAATTTCAAAGGTTTCAGCTTGGTGTAGGACTATGTACATTATAAACATTTAGACGATCAAAAGTACGGCGCTCAATTCTTCTCCACTCTTCAACGATTCCATCACTTCGTTATATGCGATTCAGCTGCGGGCTTTGCCGAGGTTTTGATACGATTGCTGCTGTCGGGTGGATGCAGACAATTCTGGGTGATTACCTTTTCCAAGGCCTTTTCAGCTTCCTTCTCTCTCCCTTCATATCCAGCGAGCATCATATCTTCTAATTCGCCCACCATTCCTTGTGCATTGGTCACTATTCCCACCATCTGGATTTCGATGTTCTCCCTTCTATCAATTAACTGGGCCAGCTCTGCTTGACAGTATTGCCGCCTGTCTTTGCTACAAGGAGAGGAGTCAGCCTAGTTCGAGACGTGAAGTAAATATGTGCTTCTTTACCGCTGGCGTTGTAAATCTTCTTGCCAAGCAATGACCTTTGCTCGTAGTTCCGCAAGGGCAGCGTCAAAGTCGGCTGTCACTGCCTTGATACTCGCATCTCGATCTTTTTTAAGCTGCTCTGTATCAATGCCTTGTTCTTTTCTCGTTTCTTCCACGATTAGATGGGGATGTTCATCGACATACTCTGAGAAATCGCGCTTGCGCCTCCAAAGCAGCGCCGCCTGGATCCGAAGAGTCGCTAGAGCGAGAACGAGCATTTCTTCTGGGCATCGTGCAATTCTCCGGCTAAACCCTATTTTGAGAGAAGAGAAAGATATGAATTTGTGATTGAGAGGGATTGAATTGGAAAAGTTAATTGGGCTAGGCTTGAACTGTTCTGAGAAAGCCATCGTAGACAATTAGACGCTGCTCAGGGGAAGGCGCGAACTACTACAGGATTGCACACTCGAGGAAGGAGCAGAGGCTCAAACACCAAATCGCCGGCGCATCCATTAGTCGACTCAATTCAGTTAAATGAATTGCAATCACAGAAAAGCACAACAACATATACTGCATCTCATAGATTTGCATCTTTAAAATTCAAATATTATCTTACAGCATCCTGCTAGAAAGCTGACTTTTTATCTACCTTGACAAAGCAATGTCGTCTATCCTCAAAATCATCTTCACCGTCTCGGCCGCCAGCTCAATGGCGCTTGTGCTGACCAAGAGTGGCTGCAATACGTTCTCCTTGGAGATGTTGGTGTTGACTCCTCCAGATTTGATGCTGACACCAGCGTTCTTCTCGCCCATCTCGTGTCGATGTCTCAGGTCAGTGACGACCTTGATACTGTTCAGACCAGCGTTCTCAGCCAGCGTTGTGGGGATAACCTCCATCGCATCCGCAAATGCCTTCCAGCAGATGGCCTCGGTGCCAGTCAGGCTGCGAGCCTGCTTGGACAGCTGGGCTGCAATCTCAATCTCGGGGGCACCACCACCGGCAATCAAGGCCTTCTTCTTGACAAGACATCGGAGCACACAAAGAGCGTCGTGAAGACTTCGCTCTGCCTCCGCCAGGATCAGTGAGTTGGCACCACGCACAACCACAGACACGGTCTTGCCAGTGGCCTTGGCTCCGGTGACCTTGACCATACGTGATCCTGATGATTGGACTTCCTCAACGAGATCCGCAGATCCAAGCTTGTCCTCAGTGAAGGAATCGATATCTGCGATAGGCTTGCAACCAGTAGACTTGCAGATAAACTCGACTTCGTCTCGCTCAATGTCCTTGATGGCCATGATGCCAAGCTTAGCCAGGAAGTGTAGGGAAAGGTCGTTGACGGCGTCTCGAAGGATAGACTTCTGGATCAAAAGCACGTTGCACTTGGCCTTCTTAATCTTCTTGGCCATGTTCAAGAGATACAATCGCTCCTCCTTGACAATCTTGTCCATCTGGCGGTAGTCGTTGACTTGGATCGTGTTTTCCATCTTTGCAGTAACAATTAGTGCATGTCCTTGATCAGGTGATAATATGATGACCGTATAGACTTACATCAGGCTTAGGGGGGCTGAGCTGGAACTGGATAAGACCAATGCGAGCCTTCTCCATTCTGAAGGGGCCGCCGGCATTCTTCAGGACTGGCTGTGTAAGGACTAGGCCATCCACCAGCTCACTGTCTTCAATCGTTCCTCCTACTCTTCTGATGATACGAATGTTGTTAAGGTCCACATTCTCGGCCGTCTTGACATCGATCGTCTTAGTAATGGCGTTGACGGCCATGGGGCCGAGGAGGTTTGAGTACTGAGAAACAATCTTGGATGACAGAGATGTGTTGGCAGCCTGGAGCAGGGAGGCGTTGTCGGTTAGTGAGATGGGCTGGGACATCTCATGTAGAACCTCGACGGCGGCGGCGGATGCTCTTTGGAAGGACTCGGAAATGACTGAGGGGTGGATGCCCTTGGACAGCAATCGGTCAGCGGCACCGAGCAGGCTGCCGCAGATGACAACGACGGAGGTTGTTCCATCACCAGCCTCGACATCTTGGGCTCCGGACAGGTTGACCAGCATCTTTGCTGTCGGGTGCATGACCGACATGCTCTTGAGCATTGTGTTTCCGTCATTGGTAATGATTGTTTCCCCCTTTCCGCTTCGGATCATCTTGTCCATGCCTCGAGGGCCGAGAGACGTTCGGATCGCATCGGCGACAGCTAAATTTGTGTTAGCAAGTTAAGCTGCTTCGTCATGTTTCGATCGAACAAACAAACCTCTGGCAGCGACAATGTTGGACGAACGCACCGCCATGGGCTTCTCCTTGTCCTGTGTCCATGGTTAGCGGGGCAGCTCAGGAGCTCGACGTGCAGCTTTGGGGATTTACCTTGAAGGCGGCATTGTTGGTGTTGCCGCTGGATACAGCCGGTGCAGACATTTTGGAGATTTTGTGTTACTTCCTGTTCAATGCAAAAACAACCTCCGAAAAGCCTGGATCACGGCGAGCTTTGTAAAGAAGCAAGATCGCGGTTCTGGCAGCCTGGTTGACATCCCACCTTGTCTGCCCTACTCCGCCATATCAGTAACGGAAATTTTGGAGTCGGCGCCAGAGATAATCCATGCTCCGGCGGTACCTTCCCCCCTGCCCAGCAGCTGCTATTGGCCCAAACCAGACTAGCTCGGCAGGGTCCCAGCGACAGGCGCCAATGCGCTGAGCTCAAGGCAACTGAGATTACGGAATGCTTCTATGACCTTCATCAGCCATCATATCCAACGCGCATCACCACTAGCGAAACACCTGCACCCTCATTTTAACCCCACGATTGCTCTGGTATAGCTTGTACCAACCCAAATTATTTCTTCCGTCAGCCCCGAACTCATCCTTTCTCTACGGACATTGTGTCCAGTTCGCAGATCCCACCATGGTAAGCAAGCCAGCTGGGCTCGATCAATGCCGGTCATTACTAACTGCCCAAGCCTTCTGCAACCGGCCAAAACTGGGAGAAGTACCAGAAGACATTTGCAGACGATGAGATAGAAGAAAAGAAGATTACCCCTCTCACAGATGAGTACGGCTGTCTCTCGGTGGCATGTTTGTTTGGAGCTGGTGGGAGACTAATCCAGAGCTAGGGATATCCAAGTCCTCAAGACATACGGCGCTGCCCCGTATGCATCAGCCATCTCAAAGCTCGAGAAACAGATCAAGGAGAAGCAACAGAGTGTAGATGAGAAGATTGGTATCAAAGTATGGGAAGCAACCACCCACGATGGATCTGCACCTGTCTAACGCATTACCATAGGAATCCGACACCGGTCTCGCACCACCACACTTATGGGATGTCGCCGCCGACCGGCAACGAATGTCTGAAGAGCAGCCTTTCCAGGTGGCTCGCTGCACGAAGATAATCGCTGACGAAAAGGGAGACGAGTCCAAGAGCAAGTACGTTATTAATGTCAAACAAATAGCAAAGTTTGTCGTTCAGCTCGGCGAGCGCGTCAGTCCCACGGATATCGAGGAGGGTATGCGGGTTGGAGTGGACCGAAATAAATACCAGATTATGCTGCCGCTGCCCCCGAAGATCGATGCCAGCGTCACCATGATGACGGTTGAGGAGAAGCCAGACGTTACCTACGGCGATGTTGGTGGCTGCAAAGAGCAGGTTGAGAAGCTACGAGAAGTCGTCGAGATGCCCTTGCTCTCGCCGGAGAGATTCTCAAACCTTGGTATCGACCCCCCCAAGGGTGCACTGCTCTACGGCCCGCCCGGAACCGGCAAGACCCTCTGCGCCAGAGCTGTTGCAAACAGAACAGATGCTACCTTTATCCGAGTTATTGGCAGCGAGCTTGTTCAAAAGTACGTTGGAGAAGGTGCTCGAATGGTTCGAGAGCTGTTCGAGATGGCCCGGACAAAGAAGGCGTGTATCATCTTCTTTGACGAAATCGATGCTGTCGGTGGTGCACGATTCGACGACGGTGCCGGTGGTGACAATGAGGTTCAGCGAACCATGTTGGAGCTCATTACCCAGCTGGATGGCTTCAACGCCCGAGGAAATATCAAAGTCATGTTCGCCACCAACAGACCGTCAACGCTTGACCCTGCGTTGATGCGACCTGGACGAATCGACCGCAAGATTGAGTTTTCACTTCCCGATCTCGAGGGCCGTGCCAACATCCTCCGAATCCACGCCAAGAGCATGTCCGTCGAGCGAGATATCCGATGGGAGCTCATCTCTCGTCTCTGCCCGAACGCTACCGGTGCTGAGCTGAGGAGTGTATGTACCGAGGCCGGCATGTTTGCCATCCGAGCACGGAGAAAGGTGGCCTCGGAGAAGGATTTCTTGGATGCGGTAGACAAGGTCATCAAGGGCAACCTCAAGTTCAACTCAACAGCGACGTACATGCAGTACAACTAAATAGTTCTTCTTTTAATATCATTGATGTATGAATATGGACGAAACTCAGGTGGCGGGGTGTGCTGATGCATCCCTAATCTTCTTGTTCCATAAAGGGAATAGAGACTAGCGTTTACAAGAGGTTAACCTCCTGATTCTGCAGGATCAGGAATGATGTGACACAAATCACCAACATGAAAATCCATAATTGCCTGCCCAGTGAGCTTATTGTTGACCCTACAAGCTTTGGCGCCAGAGGTGATGCGGCTGCAACACACGCCCATAGGAGAGCTGCTCTCACGGAAACATACCCATCAAACATGATTCATCTCTCCTTTCATAAATTGTATATATAACATTCAAAATCTAGCCAAACGCTTTAGAAAGGCTATGCAAGCGATTCTCTTTGTTAAAATATCATTCCTCCATCCAATGGCGGCGTCATAGCAACTTTCGTATACAGTTGCCGCGTTATAGCTCTCCAGACAAGACATATAAATCAGGTAATTGAGAATCAGACATGAAAAAATGGCTGATAGATAAGATTAAAACGCTAAAAAGAGAAGAAGAAGAAGCGAGACGCACAACGCAAAAAAGTAAAAGCCCATGCTGTACTCCTACCTGGTGGTATCTACCTAGACTAATGTGACCCTTTGTCCCTTATTTCCTGATAACCCAAAATTTTAAAATAATGAAAATAAATCCAGCACGCTATATATTGTAATTAAAAGCCGTTATAAGTCATAATGACGGGGAAAATGTGTTGTCGTTTTTGTATTGTTTGCGGTTCGGTGTCGGCGTGATATGTTTCTACTTTTACGCAGTGTCCATGTGGGAAAGACAGCCCAGGCAGACGACCTCGCCCTCGGCGCCCTCTTCAACACAGCAACGGCTACATATCATGGCGTGATGAGCGCTGCTATTGGCAGAACTCGTGTTGGAAGTGACTTGTCGTTTATCATCATCATATTGTGGCGCGTGGATATTCATAATTGCGGCCATATCGCATTCATCCACGTCGTTCATGTTGAAGGATTGCCCGACATCTTCATCTTGTTTCTCAAATGAAGGCGATTTCACGTCCTTTTGTCTTCGGCATTCACGAATGCAGACGAAACAGGTTTGTTCCTGGCACGATTGGCATCTGGCGAAGGAGTCGAGGTCGGACTTCTTGGTCGGTCGACGGTGGCAAACGTGGCAGGGCATGATGGTCATGCCGCCAATCTTCACAGGCCCTTTACAGGCGCTGTCGTTGCTAACTTGTGATGTCGCTACCAGCAGCGAGGAGGCGTTTCGCCAATGTGAAGAGTGCGTGGTATTGTCGGTGTCATCGTGAATCGCTCGAAGCCGTTTCGTTGGAGGCAGCGTCTTGCGCGTCGAAATGCCATCCGCGGTGCTCTCCAGCCCTGCCTGCTGGTTCAAGACGTGGAAGACGGCGGCGTTGGAGCCGGGATGCGAGAATCGGAGAGTTTCACTGCCGTCGTGATCCCATTTTCGTTTTGTCGTCGCACGATGGACATCGTCGCCGACATAGGGCATGGTTGGATGTGAATCGGGCTTTTCGGTTGATGAGATATGCTGCGGCAGCTGATGCTACTGCAGTTGGAAGGGAGAGGGCCACTCCTGTGAAATGCGATGATAGGAAAGATTGGTAGCAACTGTAGGTGTATGCTCGGTGGAAAAGAATGTCTCGTAGGTTGGTAGGTATAGTAGTCGGCAGAAAAGTCGCAAAAGCGGCTGCCAGAGACGTTTCGCGCCTATTGATGAGCTGTACTGCAGTCTCTCTGGAAAACAGAAATGAAAAACGGTTCACAGGTAAGAAAAGGAATGTCTAGGTTTCCAAATAAGAGATCATGTAACTTTTCGCCCCCAGTCAATTTTTGGGACCTGGATGGCCCTGTTGATCCAGCTTAATCACCGGGTGAATTTGGATCGAGGTGACGGGCTGGGGCGATTTTATTGGAGGTTTGGATTTATATGGGGCGTAGTCACTGGGGATGATTCTCAATGGTGCTCAACCACTATCTACTGAGTAAATTGCATTTGCGGTCGTACAATGGTATGGTAGGGAATTCATTTACTGAGTGCTATTTATTTAGTTATATATAGTTATATTATAAGTCAACACAATTTCTTTTCACAGTCAGGCGCTCAAATATAACCCGGTAGATGAGCGTCCAGGTTACACCCTGGCCAGGCCAGGCTCGCTTACATGTGCCGCTCCGAAAGAAAAAGAATGAAGTAACACGCTTTGGGCATTCAATTGATGCAGAGTAACATATAAATGTTACTCGTTCATCGGCTGGATACACGCTCCTTTTACCAGCAACATGTGAATTCGACTCTTAGGAATATGCTACCAGAAACGATACATCCCTGTAGTACCTAGGTTTACATAAATGTAGCACGTCATTTGCCTTACAGTGAACATTGGATATGGACAATGTTCAATATCGCTTCACGACGAGCACATCTTACATGCCCGGTCCAATAGACGATATAAAAACTAGTATTGAAACGGCATCTAATTTTTTTCTTTAAAAGCTCCAAGGCAGCCAACCCAGCCACCAACATACATACATGCATCACGTCTTGACAAAAACGACCCATCCATTTTATCCGCCTCCGCCAGCACAAAAGAGCTTTTTTTTCTAAGGAGGAAACTAGTAGTAGTATACACAGGCACACAGGGAATTATAACCTCCTTCATCGGCGAACCTTGGTCTCCGCGGGAGGATCGTAGGTAATCTTTCTGGACTTCAGCCAGGCCCACTTGTATCGCTTGACCCAGACGCTGAGAGCCCACAGAGCCGAGGTGGCGACCAGAACCTTCATACCCATCTTCTTGCGATCGTCCATCTCAGGCTCGGCAGCCCAGTTGAGGAACTCGACAACGTCCTTGGCCATCTGGGAGGTGGAGGCAGGGGTGCCATCCTCGTACTCGACGAGGCCGTCGTACAGAACACGAGCCATGGCAATGCCGGTACCGGGGAAGTAAGGGTTGAAGTTCATGCCGGGGGCAACGGTGACACCCGCAGGAGCCTCCTCGGGGTAACCGGTGAGCAAGCTGAAGATGTAGTCACAGCCACCGTGGCGGGCCTTGACGATCAGGCTCAGATCCGGGGGAAGAGCACCGTTGTTGGCAAATCGAGCAGCCTCATCGTTCTTGTAGGGAGCAGGAATGTAGTCGGCCAGCTTTCCGGGTCGCATGGGGATCTCGCCCTGCTCATCGGGTTCGTCGGGGTACTCGTTCTCCTCGGCCAAAGCCTTGGCCTCGTCGACAGTCAGGACGGTACCGACAAGAGCTCGGTAGGGGACTCGAGAGAGGGAGTGGCAGCTGGCGCAGACCTCACGGTAGACCTGGAAACCACGGCGAAGACTGTATTAAAAATTCGGATGTGAGCAATCGAGTCTGCCAAAAAAGCCAATTCTTGGAAATAGAGGTTTTATCTTACGCCTGGTGATCGAAGGTCTTGAAGAACTGCTCGTGAACCCAAGGGTAGTGAGTGGCATGAAGACTGTAATGAAATCCGTTAGCAATTGATCGTTTAGACAAGAGCAAGCCGTGCAAGTATTTTTATGCCGCATCGGGCACACAAGACCGTCGACGTGATGCGCAGCACGTTTATACAAGAAGAGGGAGAAGTCACATACCCCTCCTCAGCAGGGGCCGAGGCAAAGGCCACGGGTCCATAGAGATGGTAGTACCAGGCCAGGGAACCGGCGGCGAGGGTGGTGGAAGCAATAGCGGCGATGTTGAGGCGCGCGGGAGAAGCTTCGGCACCAGAGCTTGTTGAAGCAGCACGCTAGAACACCCAGTCAGCTCCAACAATTCCCCAAAATAAATCCAGCAAGTCTCCAGTGCAATTGAAATGCTCCCAGCTCGACGGCCTGCAGTTGTCGTTGCAGCCGCTCAGCCCTCGGCAGGGCCTCGAGCGAAGCCGTGGGGGAGCAGCATCGTAGTTTTTCGAGCTTGTGGCAGGTATTCGGGGCCACCCACCTTGGAGACGTTCACGGCGGCATTTCGAAGCCCATTGAGGGTGCGCGCCGGGCGCAGACACGACCTTGCCAGCATAATTGGCAAGCTGTACCGAAGCCGCAGGGGGTGAGCCGCAATCAAAAGTGAGGACGGCGATGTATCGATCTCGGGTCGGGGCGTTCAAAAGGGCTCAGCGGGAGAAGTTGATAGAGAAAATCCATCGTTCCGAAATGGGCCGACGCTGATTGGTTCAAGTCACGTGCGCATGGGATGTTGCTCGGAATGGTGGGGAGCAGCGAAGCCGCCCGGATTGCGAGCGTGCAGCTGGTACTTAGCGGGCACGCCAGCTGAGCGACAGCTGTCTGCCACCTGGCGGCGTTCGCTAATGCGCGCTGGGCTAACCCGCCGCCACCCCCTGTAGCGAGTTTCATCCAGCCTTGTCCGCTGCAGGTTGCCAGGCAAACCAGGACCTTTCTTCATGCCCCGCCCCCACCATTGTCAAAACAATCCGTCAATCATTTCGCACCTCGATACGAAGCCTCACCCCAAAAAAATTACCAGCAAGGCTCGCAGCCTCGATCTTGCTACTCGCGCTTCCCGCCTTTCTCTATATCTGCTAGACATCATCATACGCATTAGCTTTCGACTTTGTGCTCGCCTGCAAAATGGCCTCCTCCAAGATCTTCTCCCTCGAGGGCAAGGGGCTCAAGCTCGACACCGCCGAAGACATCGAGCCTCACCTCGCCCCCCTCTGCGCGCTGGATGACGTCGAAGAAGTGCGATTCTGGGGCAACACGCTCGGCGTTGGCGCTTGCAAGCGTCTCGGTGAGGTCCTGTCCACCAAGAAGAGCCTCAAGGTATGCGCGCTCCCGAAAATCGCCCCCTGACTTGTCGAGTACACTGACATCTAACGAGCCCAGTCCGCCAACTTCGCCGACCTTTTCACCGGCCGACTGCTGAACGAGATCCCGGCTGGCATTTCCGCCATCCTCACCGCTGTCCTGAACCACCCCAACCTTACGACCGTCAACCTCAACGACAACGCCTTCGGCCTCAACACCCAAGCCCCGCTCGTGGCTTTTCTTTCCTCCCACGTGCCCCTTCAACACCTGCACCTGAACAACAACGGCCTCGGTCCCCACGCCGGTATCCTTGTCGCCGATGCGCTCTCAGAACTCCACGCCAAGAAGGAGGCGGCCCGCAAGGAGGGCAAGGAGGTGCCTTACCTGGAGACCGTCATCTGTGGCCGAAACCGACTTGAGAATGGCAGCATGGCCGCCTGGGCCAAGGCCTACAGCCTTCACAACAAGATCAAGGAGATTAAGATGGTGCAGAATGGAATCCGACAGGAGGGAATCTCTCGTCTGCTCAGCGAGGGTCTCAACAACGCCAGCGAACTCAAGGTTCTCGATTTACAGGACAACACCTTTACCATCATGGGCGCCAGGGCTCTCGCCAAGGTTGTGCCTACATGGGCGGATCTGCAGGAGCTCGGCGTTGGCGACTCTCTGCTGAGTGCCAAGGGTAGTCTGCTGCTGGCTGACGCCCTGTCACAGGGAAAGAACAAGAAGCTGGAGACTCTGCGACTGCAGTACAACGACATCAAGGCCGAGGGCGTCAAGCAGCTGGCTAGATCTGCAAAGACAGCTCTCCCTGCGCTGAGGCGTATCGAACTGAACGGAAACAAGTTTACCGAAGACGACGAGTCCATCCTCAGCCTACAAGAACTCCTTGAGGAGCGAAAAGAGAAATATGCCGGAGATATTGTCATCGAGGATGAGTGGGGTGTTGACAGCCTCAGCGATCTGGAAGAAGAGGAAAGCGAAGAGGAGGAGGAAAGTGAGGAGGAAGAGGAGGAGGAGGAAGAAGTCGAAGAGAAGGCCGAGAAACTCATCAAGGATGCCGAGGAGGCCCAAAAGCAGCCCGTTGCGCAGCGCAAGGACGAAGATGTGGACGACCTGGCGTCGAAGTTGCAGCAGACTCAGCTATAATTTTTGTCGCGAAAATTCCTTGTCTTCTAGTCCTTGGTATTCCTGGTATTCTTGGTTCCCTCCCCTGCTTCCCCTTCACAAGTTGGCTTATTTAGACGTTTCATTCCACATACACCATACTCGCACCTCGCACTCTTGCACATAGCACTCTTGACACACTCCACAAAAGGTTGTTTCTTTCACTACGTTACTCAATGAAAAAAAGTCGATACCCCCCCTTAGAAGTCGGTGGTTCTTTCATGGTCTCATGCATATGTAAAATAATCCAGTTAGAGGAGAATGTTACCTATGTATCGTCTAGTCATCAGCACCGCCCAAAACAAGTATATAACATATTTTGAAGCCTAAGCATTCTCAGTTGGGAAGTCATAACACTACCTAGCAACACACACCACAACCCATATATGCAATTACACAAGTAAAATTGGTAAAATATTATATTTATTGACATCTTATTTTCCAATACTGGCACTATTTATGGCATACATGTTCGTTTCTTGGCAACATGGCTTCTACAAATGGATAATAGGGAGGTCGAACAAATAAAAGGGGTAAGGAGTAAGGGACAAGGGGGAAAAGACACACATACCTTGGCTGACATCACAGCATCATCTAGGCTCTCTGTAGAAAAACATGTTAGCCATCACTATGCTTTTCACAAAAGGGTTTATAGGGTGGAGAGTTGAAAGGGGGTAGATGGAGAGGAGAGGTTAGTAACAGAGTAACAAAGACTTGGGGAGACAGAGAAACAGAAGAGTAATTAGAACATGAGCTCAAAAACTGTGCCCCAAAAACCAGCCACCTTCCAAAGTATTTTTCTTGCCCCCTCATCCCTTGTAAAAAGAAAGACAAAAACCCAAGTGCGTATAGGTATGACAATTCCAATCCATCCACGACTTAACAAAAAAACAATGAGTTAGACTCCTGCAAAGCTAGTCTGTGCTGCTATCTGACGGCGCCTATGACGACGCTCTACTATATTGTATGCGCTATCCACTACATATCCATAACATCCACCGCCTGATTCCCCCTGTGCTGTTCAAACGCGCCATATTGTTCAGCCATGGCCAGCTGCAGCTGGTGTCGTGCGTAATCGGCTCCGAGATAAACGGGATCTGTAGAAGGCACGTAGCTAGGTCCGCCAATAGAGGTTCCAAAGTGGCTGTATGCGTCTCTTGGGCGAGAAGCAGACTCCTCACGCTCTCGCTCTCGTCTCATAATCTCCTCGTATCCAGACATCATGTAAGGTTCGCTCTCCTGGCTGGCTTGATGGACCCATGTGCCGTTTGAGTTTTGGACTGTCGTGCCGTCTAGGCTCATGACATTGTTGAGCTGCTGCTGCTTCTCATAACGCAGCTGAGCCAAGTGCTCCTCCTGATCCATCGTCGTGCTGCTCCAAGCAAGAGCAGGGATATCTCCACCGCTGGTGGGAGGACAGATGCTCCAAAGCTCGACCAACCGCCTCTTTTGCGTGATGTCAGCTATGCGGAAGAGCTGCAGCTGCGAGGGCGTGAGTGTGGAGGGATCAACGCCGTGGTTCCGTAATATCGTCTCGGATGAAACGACCTCGGTCTGTGGCGGCTCTGATGAGCGTCTCTGTGAGTCTGAGTGCAGGAGCTGAGGCTTTGCAATGTGAGCCGAGTGGTTATAGTGTTGTGACACGGAATAGACAATCTGCTGAGAGGGAACAGCCTCTTCTTGGGGCATTTCCTTGGGCACAGCCTCTGGATTGAAAGTCATGTTTCGCGAGAAGAGCGCTGCAAGATCATCGTGGATCTGCATGTTCGCCTGCAGTGATACCATGTTGCTGCAATGCAAAGAGTTAGCGCCGCGGTCTGCAAGATGAGAGGGTGTATGCATGTAATCAAGCAGACGGCCGTGGTTGATGACCAATAAGATGTAGGTACCTGGTGATTTGTGCCGACGATGCTATAACGAGTTTACAATAGTAAAAGCGACTTGGAGATACCTGCTGGTGGTCTAAGGAGTTCAACGGTCCCACGAGATTTTGCAGCGCTGTATTGCTCCAAAAATAGATGGTTTGGAGTGCGTGAATCCTCCTCCGATTTGGGCGGGTGACGTTATATTAGTTGGGTATCAACGAGGACAAGAAACGAGACGAGACGAAACGCTTGCGACGGGAGGCTCGAGCTGTGGCAGCAGGAAAGAGAAATCTTGGGGTGTTTATATTGCACTACACTAAAGTAAAATGTCAAGACGAAGTGAAGTCGAGAGAGGTTTCGAGAAGAAGGGAACCGAAAAAGTATCCCGAGTTCTCCTTTTTTATTAAATTCGTTCGTGCCTGGAAGCGGATACTACTGCGTGCTAGCAGAAGATTGGGCGGCAGGATCAGATGCCAGGGTCGCCGGCCAAACGAGGGGTCAAGAGACAACGCAGCGTCTAGCGGGAACTATCGGTGCGTTGGCGATGAGCGTTTCAACCTGAAATAGTGGAGGCTGATGGAAAGCAGACGCAAGAGGCACGGCAGCGATGCAGGCGGCGGGGCCAGAAGCACGGAAGACGCAGAGATGCAGCGAAGACTGGTCCGGTGAGATTGAAGCAGAGAAGAAAGCCGCCAGAGGCAAGTACTCGGCGTTGGGTATATATACGGGGAGCACCAGCGACTGCTGCCCACTTATAGCAAGTCGCCGTAACACAAGGTTGCAGTTACGATTCTCAGGCGGTCATCCCGGGGGGGCTCAGGCATGTAGCCCGCCTGTCTGATGTGCAAATAAAGACAGAAACCGTTGGGGCCAGCCACCACCAATGTGTCACTGTTATGTGGATAGCGCCCTTTTGTGACGGAGACGAGAGGCGCGAGGGGGGAACGAGCAGGTCATGAGGGAAGGTTCCACGATGGGCGTGACGCAAGACACTTTTGGGCCGCCTTTGGGCATCATCCGTACGGGGGACATGATCGGTGGGGGAATGGACGTGGAAGGGTCTGGGCGAGAGGCGATGGCGGCGAGTAGCGGGTACCGGGCTGGGCTGTAGACGTTACGAGCAAATAACCGCCGATATGCTGGTCAACATGACATTTCCGAGCCATCAGTATACCAAAAGTGCATGTGCATGCATGTATGGATGTACTTGTAAACGACTCGCATGGTGCTATGTTCTGCCGCCGCTCTGTCGCTAACGGGCCCCTAGTTTGCGGTAGGCCGCCTGGACTATGCTAGCAATACGGAGGTTTAATGAATGGCATGACATGGCATCGACGGCGTGGCAAAAAAGCCTCCTGAATCGCCCATCGCCTCGTCTTAATATAGTCAATGGTCTGGGAGTGAAATGAATGACGGAAAGTGGCATCTCGTTTTGACGGGCTAAAGAAATACTAGCATGTGCTGCTAATTACTAGCGATATAAGAAAATGTGCCGGCACGCAAGCAGCAATAAAGGTTGCATCCATTGTAAGCCCAAAGTCATCACCATGCGCTGAATCCCACACTCCATCCCACGCTCGCTTCCCGGGAGGGGGCAAATACGGAATAGCCATCTCACATTTGGCGCCGAGGTTGATCTGAGGCTTTCCTCGAATTTATTCAGGGTAAATCCATCTTTGAAGAAAAGCCAGCTGTAACAGTCAATACCGATTCTTAGCCCAGTGACATTCATCATTAAATCGTGGATTTTTGAATGCAGACCAGAAAGAAAAGAGAAGCGTGACTTCATTCTCATGTACAAATTGCACACAAACCATCATTGCCTTACCGAGCCATCCTCTCATGAATAGCGCCATTAGTCGCTGCCCCCAAAATCTCCATCTGCTCTCCCGCGCAGCTGCCAATTTGCCATGCAGGGATCGTCCCAGCCAGACGGGAATGCATCAGATGTGGCGGTGTCAATTGCGGGATGTGGCCAAGCCACGCTCGTCATAGCCACCCAGCACCAGCCACAGTAGCTACCAGCCACGCTGCTCCCTGTGGCTTGTCTCTTTCTAGAATCTGCGCGCCTCAGGCACCAGTGCGTCCAGCCTTGTGCGGGCGATTGCAACTACGCAGCTCTCAGGCTGCCTGGTGCTGCTGGAGCTCCAAGCCAACGCCCGCCAAAATCGACATCTCGACTCTCACCAAAAGCCCCTCCAACCACCGATTGACCTTTGACGATAACCTTGTCTTTTTTCTAATACCCACGAATCTTACGAGGCTGGTCAAATCCTCAAACAGAGCTCCGAAGCAATCATGGTAAACAGCAACCCCCCCGCATTTGTTACTGCTATCTGGTGTCATAGCTTAGTAGCTGGCAAGCTTGAGTCTATCTGAGCGGCGGGCTAATCCAGAACATGCACTTCGATAGACGTCGATCGGCACGGGCTATGATCTCCTAAACTCCATCTTCTCGCCTGATGGACGAAACTTTCAGGTCGAATATGCCGTCAAGGCGGTAGAAAACGGCGGCACCTCAATCGGCATCCGGTGCAAGGACGGCATCGTCCTGGCCGTCGAGAAGATTGTCGCATCCAAGCTGCAGAAACCCAATGCAAACAAGAGAATTGCCAGCGTTGACAGCCATGTCGGAGCAGTACGTGCATTGCCGTATCCGTATCCCCTTTAGTACTGTATCCATGCCCATCACAAATGCTTACACGCCCTCTCAAGGTTTACTCAGGCATGATCCCCGATGGACGCCACTTCGTCGACCGAGCCCGAGATGAAGCCCAGAGCTGGCGCCAGAACTTCAAGACTCCCATCCCCACAGCCGACCTCGCCTCCCGCATGGGCGGCTACCTCCAGGCATACACCATGTACGGCTCTGTCCGTCCCTTTGGCATCACTGCCATCGTCGGTGGTGTCGACACCTCAGAAGAGACACCCGTAGACGGCGAGGTCGGCTCAGGGCCCGCGGTCGGCGCCGGCGGCAAGGTTCCCGGCAAGCACGGCGGTCCTTTCCTTTACATGATCGAGCCCAGCGGCCTATACTGGGGATACTACGGTGCGGCGACGGGCAAGGGCAGACAAGCTGCAAAGGCTGAGCTGGAGAAGCTGGACCTGCCGGCTGGCAACATCACCATCCACGAGGCAGTCAAAGAGGCCGCGAGAATCATCTACATCGCCCACAAGGATAACAAGGACAAGGAGTTTGAGCTGGAGATGACCTGGATCAGCACAGCAGACGGCCCTACCAAGGGACGGCATGTGGAGGTGCCCAAAGAGCTGAGAGAAGAGGCTGAGAGATTAGCGCGGGCAGAGGACGAGTCTGATGACGAGGAGGAGGAAGAAAAGAAGGACGATGATAACAAGATGGAAGAGTAAATAAAGTCGATTAATCTTTAGGGGGGGGGGGGGGGATGTTCAGAACAAATGCATTATCCACGACGAGAAAGGCTTATTATAGAGTAAATGCTTTTTTCTCTGGATGAAAATGTCCATATTAAAGACACAGTCTTGGGACTTTTTTTTTCCCCTCTGCTCTGTTCTATTCTTTGCAATTATGACAATCCTGCTCTATCCTATTTTCCCTTGTTCTCTTCTTTTACAGCTATTTACATGGGTATCAATTCCGCCCCTGCGAAGCATGGTTCTGGCACCAGTTGTTCCAGTCCGCGAAAAAGGAGTTTTGCAGCTTGGCCTCACCCAGCACCCAATCCGACTGCGTCTTGGCATACACCGCCGCCGCCTGCTTCACCAGCTCCTTGTCCGTGGCGAACATGGCCGAGGCTACAATCAGACTGGCGGCGCTGGCGGCCTTGGCATACGCGTGCGCGTTGTCCTTGCCCGCCTCTTCGTGCACCTCCACCAGTACGGAGAGCAGCTGTTCAGCGTCGTAGACTGGCGCAGCGGCGGCCTCGGTTGCATCAGCATCCTTGTTACCGCCGGCGCCGCTCCTCGCCTTCTTCAAGCCCTTTTGGTAATTGAGGATAATCTCGCAGGCGCGACTAGCCAGCGTCTTTGTGCTCGTCGTGCGCATAAGGTTCAGCAGCGGGATGAGCATGGAGAAGGCGAGCGGGCTGAGGACCTCATTTTTGACGTAGATGTCGAGGAAGTCGAGGATGCGGTTCTTAAAGTTGACGACGGACTGCTTGGCGTCCTTTTTCTGCTTCTTGCTGTCCGGGCGGGCCTTTGCGCGCTGCTTGAAGACTTCGGCGAGCTTGTCCTCGAGAGCAAACATTTGTGAGTCGGACATGTCGCCTTCGTCCTCGGAGGATTCGGCTTCGGCGTCTTTGTCGAGGCGGTGGCTTTTGAGGATTTTGCTTAGGGGCACGTCGATCTCTATGCGGCCTTCTTTTGCGTCTCCTTCTGCCTCTTCATCATCATCATCGTCGTCATTCTCGTCCTCGTCCTCGTCCTCGTCATCATCATCTTCTTCCTCATCTTCTTCGTCGTCATCACCTTCCTCTCCATCGGCATCTCCAAGATCAACGAATTCCACGTCAGAGTCGATCTCGACGTTTGAGATTTCTTCCACATCATCGTCATCCTCGTCAGAAGAGCCTTCGCCATCGATATCCATATCGTCGTCCTCTGTGTTAAACAGCTCCTTCTGGCCCTTGGTACTCTCATTGGCTCCTAGGGGCCCAAATAGCAGTTCTAAGCCGCCAGCGGAGATTTGTGATGTGAAAGCTTCAAATACTTGCTGAGATACCTGTCGCATCAACGACGAGGGGCGAGCCACCATGGATAGTAATATTTCGACCAAGAACTCTGAGCTTCCAGTATCGTCATCTCCAAGTTTGCCCTCCTGGAGCCTCTCGTGAAACTGGGCGAGGTCATCTAGTACTTCCATCGCATCGGGATCCTGGTTGTATAGTTGGAAAATGGAGATGGCATGAAGCATAGCCAGCCCCTGTGTTAAAGTCTTGTCGTTATCGGTCTTTGTCTTCTGCTTTAGCAGTTTGTGCATTCTTGAAAGCGCACTCTCTATGGCTGATTTAATTTCCTCAGACATGGTGACGGCACTTGAGTCGATAGAGGCGACTGCTTGGCAGAAAGTAACAAAATCAGAAGTTTGACGGGTCAGTTTCGCAAGTGCAGTCTCCAATCTTGACCGAGCAAGCTCTTGAATCTGCTCTGTTAAGACGTCCTTTGGGATATCATCCGGCTGGGAATAAGCAAGACGTGATAATTGCTGCAGTGTAGCGCTTAGGGAGGTGTTTTTAAGCTTGTTACCTTGTGATTCTTTTCCACCTAGGGAAGCGCAGGCTCCTAGAACTTTTGACAGATAGTCGATGTGAACTCTGAGGATAGTCTGGGCCTCGCTGACTTCTTGCTGCGAGAGGCTGGCAATGGGGCTCTGGATGATCTTGAGGCATCCCTTATCATTTTCCAGATTGAAATTTTGCAGGAGCCTGTCAATCGTCTTTGTGTTGGTACGCTGATCAAAGTTGTAAATTCCATTTTTGGTCAAAAGGTTCTCGAGCACGGGCACAAGAATAGAGGGTTGAGATGATACTGCGGCCTCGATGGCTTTGAGCGTCTTTATAGCTGCTCGGTGTAGGTATCGATCCTCCTTTGCGGCCTGGTTCATCAGAGAAGTCATGAGATTCTTGCTGAATAAGGTTTGCAATAGCGCAGGATGTGTCGCATAGCTCTCGAGGAACTTTTGGAAAACGGTGAAGCCCTTGAATTTTTGGCCATCGGTAGCTTGTTTAGAGAACAATCCATCTGGATTAAAGTTAGCTTCTGCATTTATAAACGTGTGCAAGTTCAGCCATACCGTCAACGACTCGGCTCCAGAACTGAGCAAAGTCTTCAGCCTTTGAGTCTTCGGCCTTTAGATAATGATTGAGGATAAGGTCCCAGACAAAGTGCAGCTGAGCGGTCCAAGTAGCTTGTTTATTGTTCCGAGAGTTGCTTGAAGAGTCTTTGCCGGAGTCATTGAAGCTTTCCTTAAGGATAGCAGCCATATCACCAAGGTGTTTTTTGGCCAGAGGATGCTGCCAGGGCTTCACGTTGAGATTGGGAAACTGGCTGAGCGCAACCATCCAAACAGCAACTCCTTCAGGGGTTTTGGCCATTCCAGTAGTTGACAATTTCTCAAGCGTCGCTTTGGCCTGGGCCTGGTTCATCTGCTGCAGCGCCTGGACAAGAACCCAGCCGCATTGTGACTTTAACCAGACCTTCTTGTTGCTCAGCTTCAACAGCTCGTCCAATATTGTGTTCCATCTCGAAGGTTCGGAAAATAAAATGCGGGACTTAACAAAGCATTCAATACCAAACAACTGGCCAAAGAAGATGTCACGCTCCTCCTGGCCGGGGATGTTGCCGACAATCTGAGCCTTCTCCAACAGGAACCCCAGCACCTTG
The DNA here is from genome assembly GCA_038502285.1 of Trichoderma sp. 2475. Classification (NCBI taxonomy): domain Eukaryota; kingdom Fungi; phylum Ascomycota; class Sordariomycetes; order Hypocreales; family Hypocreaceae; genus Trichoderma; species Trichoderma sp. 2475. The sequence continues at coordinate 2,113,491 of JARPVV010000004.1, forward strand.
TCGAACGTCAGCCCGCTGTATTTTTCTGCGCTCAGATCTTTCTCTCCAAACAGTTGGCTGAGAATCTCTGTGATGACAAGACTAAAGCCAATGCGCGAAGCATTACGGCCACTGGATAGTCCGCGGAACAGTCGTCGATCGAGATGTCTCTGCACTACGGCCTCAGCAACGCCCTCGCCGTCCAAGAGTCCAGATATGATGCAATCGGCGGCGTCAATCCGGTCATTGTCGTCCTCGCTACCGAGATGTTCGTATAACAGGCCTTCGCGCTTTCGATCTTCGATTGTGGGAGTTTCGACAAAGGGCGCCTTCTCCAACGGCGGCTTTGCGGCTGCGACGACGGGGACGATGGGGGCAGATGTGGTGTTTTTGGCCTTTTTCTGTGCGTTTGAAGGCACAATGGGGGCCTCCTTGGCTCCGCGCTTCCGCTTGCTGCCCATTGTGAATTTTAATGAATGAAAAAATTACAGCGTCAAATACTATGTGCCGTATAGAATGATTGCTAGCATCTTGCGATTATAGATTAGAAAATTCCCAGATAACAAAATTCTGCCTATCGACACCGCTTTTAGTCCCACCACTCTGCCCCATAATTACCCGCATCAGAAGTACTTCTGTACATGTTTACTCACACATTCACATGTTGCCATCCTAAGAGCTTCACTTACTTGGGACAAAACATGACAGTTTACGTGCTGTTCACCACGTTATCCAGATACCAAATCGAATGGAATAGTGGAAGCTTCTCGCGCTACCAAGCTACTGTTACTAGCCCGTCAGAGGATTTGTTTGATCTTTGTACACCTGACGCGCCGAGACCAGACGCCAATTCATGCGCCGCTGCCCATCAATAATGCACTAGAAGGTCGCTATCCTACACTTCCCACACTTCTCAAGCGTAGTGGAGTATGATCACACAAAAATACGTCTGCTCTCTATCTGCAAAGCTAGTACAGTATTAATTTCAGATAGTCGCACGAATTATCGTGAAATCGGCAACCAAACAACTTCATGTAAGACGCAATGGTTGGACGCTGCGATCCTACTACGCGATGCCTTTGCAGTTCGTACACGTGACTTCGCGGTTTGGTTGCTCTGGTTGCTGGGCGAGGTGCGGGGTAGAGCTACCAAACGCGCGACATCTTTGTTTACTTTGACGCGTAGACTGACATCGTTGTATTTTCTTTGTCACCTCCAGCTGCCCTTTTTCGTCTGGTGCTGGAGCTTGAGGAACAATCGTCGTGATCACAGGGCCTCTGAAACAGGTTTTATGAGCAGAGTTGCATTGAATCACAACGTACCCTGTCTTCATCTCTCCCGGTGAGAGTATGGGTGTATGTAAACAGCTACCAGTATGGCAGTCTACAGTATTGCAGGGGTCGAAGGGCCTGTTTTCTTTTCCCTTGCAAGAGGGCGGAGGTGTTGTTTCGGTCCTTGCCGCTTCAGGAACCGTCAAAGGATCCGCAGCTATCGCGTGAGCTGAAGAGGGATTTCAGATGCTGGTCATGGCGGCTTTGTGCCCATAATTGGGTAAAGCAGCAGAAGCAAAATACGCTTAGATGACGTTGGCCATCAGCCTTGCCAAAGTGCCTCGCCGTAAGAGAAAAACAGAAATAAACGAAGCTCTCTAGTCTGGTTTAATTAGCAGCTTTTGTTATTTTCGGTGCGCACCCGCGGCTCCAGCTATTGTTTCGGTCCTCACCCAAGCACCAAGCTCGAGTAAAGTCAATTTGCACAAACGAGAGGAGCTTGCAATACGAAGGCTAAAAGCACCCGTCCTTGCCGATCGTGCGCAGCAATTTGCTGCAAAGCCCTCGCTGTATCCACCCATCCAAAGTCATTAGTTCTTGTGGCTCCCGTTTTGCCGTTGCCCGAACCCGTTGCCCAAGACACCGAGGTGCTACACTAAGGATTAGCGAAAGACAACAAAGCCCTACGCTCTATGGGCCATCGGCGATTGTTCTGTGGGAAAAGAGCTCATTTTCCGTGCCTGTAAATCTTCCCCATTGCAGGTTAACTGTTTAACTCGAGTTCCAGGGTTGTCAATGGGCTACGAGAGGTATGACGTCTACGATCCTCCGGCGACGGCCCATGGGTTGAATTAAGCGCGCTGGAATGGCTCGCAACTGGCGACGAGAATTTTGAGAGCGTGCCGTCGTTCGTATGCACTCGTATCAATGCAGATCCTGCCTAGAAAGCATAAAAACTAAGTACATACTTGTAGTGCACTGCTTCGTAATGCTGATATTGACATGGCGCTGTTGTTCGGTGTGGTAAGCAGAGTCTGAGCTTCCAGACCTCTTTGTTGGTGCGCAGGCAAGTTCCATGCCCACAGGCAACAAAGAAACAAAGAAAGTTAATTCAATCCATATTATAGAGACTGGAAAACATTGTTGGGTGAGCTCCGATGAGTGAAAGGGAGAGCTGTGATCGTAAACGCTTTTGGACCGAGCCAAGCCAACAACGACATGCGAATCTTCAGCACGAAGCGCTCCGTTCCTCCTAGATTATGCATGTCTCAAGAGAAAGCGGGTGAAAATTGGGGCAGGGATCGCTCCTTTCAAGAGGCGCCGGTTGGCTCGCGTCTACTCTCACGAGCCCATCGTCAGGGAAACTGAGCACTCGGCCAACACTCGAGACACGATCAACGACGATCTAGGGCAAGGGCGGGTCAATGTCTCTCCTTTCTAGGGTTTCTGGCAACGACGTTGATGTTTGCGGCACGAAAGATGGCCGGATCCGTACGAGCTCGGAACACTTTCTGATATCTGGCCGAGCCAGTCAGCATCGTTTCCGACGCCCGCAGCTGTGCTCAAAAGCTTTTGAGGCTTGTAAGTCAGAGCCAGTAACGCAACGCATCGCGCGTCTTACATGTTGGTCTGCATATTTGGGAGGTTATCGCGAAGTCGAGGTACCTTACTTGGTATTCAATTGATGGCCATTCTTGGTCCAGCGTGTTTGCTAGGGGCTTGTTAGATGCGGGACGTCACTTGCATCAGCTCATGTGCCTCTTCTGTGCATAAGCTTGAGGCTATTGTGGAGGCTCTAGTGAAGGCTGGATATGGATACCTCGCAGTTGGCAAAACGAGCTGGGCGGCAGCTGGAATCCGTCTAGAAAGCCATAACAGGTGATGCTCGGCTCCATGTCTGTTTGCACTGCACAAGGCTTCCTGGAAGAAGATGCCGGGCTGGAACAAAGCTGTGGAACGGGCCTGGCATCTCCAATCGCGCAATCAAATGCTTACACTCGGCCAGGTACTTGTACATTCGTCCATGCTTCCCGTTACTGTATGAGATGCTTTAGATATGCTTCATACCTACCTAGACCTCACCAGCTAGTGCGAAGCCACAAGATGTTTACTGCCGCTATGGAGTACAGCTGAGCATCAACTTTTGCAAATTGATATTTCGCATGACACGGGTCGTTGCTCTTACAAACGCTACACGAATTGTTTGTTTGCTGGTCTAGGGAAGCTCGCATTTAATTTTATATCTGCCCTGCAGGTCCTGACTCCCACCGTAATGACGGCTTCTATCCCTCATGGCCGACTCGCTAGAATTGATTGGACTTGTGTTCAATCGCGTAGGGACCAGCTTAGCACGCTGGATCCCGCTCTAATGAGCCACACATCAATCCTCACCGCTGCTTGGCCGGCCGACACGTCCTGGCAAGCTTGAAAGTGGCAGTGAATTCATTGAACCATTCAGCAGTGCATATTTGAAGCGCAAGTAGCAGGTACCGCGAGTACTTCTGGAGTTGCAGCTCTAAGCCGGCTAAGCGCCCACTGAACACAGCGCCCCACTGCTCACTGAGCAACCACTGACGGCGCCCTAGGGTACATGCACTCCTGCCAGGGAGCATAGTCGCTAATTGGAGGCTAACCGCAACGGCATAGCTCAGGGCAGCTGAAGCCGTGCTGACGCCTGGGAATGGCCCGCTAGCAGTCTCGCAGCGCTGTGTTAGTGCCGCTGCCCGGGTACGTAGCAGTCGCAGGAGGTACCTCTCGTCGCCAAAAGCACGCTGAGCAGGCATAGCAGAGCAGGGCCATCGCGGTCCAAAACCCCCCTCACCCCCCAAATCACCCCTAACAACGTCCAACTCCATCCCAAGCCGGGTTCCTGGTCCTGGCCCCGTTGGTGCTACGACCATTCAAAAAGCGCTGAGCCCTCGTCTGTTCTTCGCTTCCCTCTCCCTCACACCCGCGTGCCGCGAATTGAAGCATCGACAGCCCGATTAGAGGCGCCTCGCTCGCGAATCCACCACCGACTGACCTTGTGTGGGCCAGCGAATAGACGACCGTGCCAGCTTCGCTGCTTGGGAAACGGCTTCTACAGGGTTCGGGTTGCACCAATCACCGGGACCTCAATTAGGCAGAGACGGCAATTGTTCACCCCCGTCGACTTCTTCGAGATCCGGATGAAAGAAACCACCTCTGGCGAAACTAAATCACGAAAAAACGCCATCGTCGGGTTTGCAAGCTTCTGCCATTATTAGTACGACGGCGACGAACGCGAGAAAAACAGACTTTCCGCCCCACTGCAAAGCCTGCCTGCGCTATCAACGCCGCGTTTCATGCCTGTTAGTGAGAAGCAAGGCGGACAAGGGAAAACAAAGGAAGACAAAGAAGGACGATTGGCAGAGTGACCGCCTTTACACGTCACCTCTGCACAAGAAAGTAGTGAAAGAAGACTTGCTGGCTTGTGCGGTGATAGTGAGGAGCCATTGGGTCAAGCTACAACGTCAAGCTCCAGGCAACTCTTCCACTCGAGTCCGTCACTCTTTCCCGTATCACAAGTCTCTGTACTCAAATAACAGCGCCGCTGCCGGGTGCTGTTGATTTGAGTGCTGGGCTCGGTGGGACATCCCTACAACATGACAGCCTCTTCGCCTCTGGCGGCCATGCACCGCCCAATGCCGACTCCTACATGGAGAGGCCGAGACATCTTCCGCTCTCATTACGCCAGTAACTCTGCTCCGGGAGCGATGGGTCTTCGTGAGCAACTTCACAAAGGCACGGGAGATTTCCTCACCGGTAAAGAAGTCCGAGGGTCTTCTCCTGCTGTGAGCTTGGCTGCCGATCTGTCCCAGAACTTCCGGCTTGACAATGAAGCAAGGTCTGTGCTGTTTAGTGAGATAACATCATTCCCATGCTAACGGGTACTTAATAGTCCCAAGTTCCCAACTCCTCGACGAGCTCTTTTCACGGCTAATGTAGTTGGCGAGACCGGCGACAATGGTAAGAGTCTCGCGAGCCTTGCGAGACACGCTTTGCCTTGACTAACACGCTTCAGACTTTGTGACGACTCCTACTCTACTGTCTTCTTCGCCCGTTCAGCTTCCGGAGATGACTCCTCTCCCTCGTAAGGTAACCTTTGCCGCCGTGGTTGAGGTTGCCTCGCCTACACCCATCCCATCCACTGCCAATGATGCCGCCATGGCGGACTCTTCGGCCCCCAATTCCCCTCAGTCTTCTCCGGTACCAACGAGGTCTCTCTCGCGACAATCGTCGCTGGAGCCAACAAAGCCAATTGCTTTGGAGCTGGCGCCGATGCCAGCTCGACGCGGTCGAGGACTCGCTGACATTCTGGCTGGCCGTAGAATGACAGCCCCAAGGCGGACGACTCCAATTCGACTCAAGGCGCTTGCCAACAGCACTGGCTCCCCTGCCTCCCCAAGCCCATCAGTTCAAATATCAGCTAATAACTCAACACTATCCCTCGATGAGTGCTTCGACTTAGAATCCCCGCAGCAGGATCGCAGCAGGCCCTTGTCATCGCATAGCCCCTGCTCGCCTATCCCCATTGGCCTTCGCTCAAAATCTCAAATTGGAAGTATTGGGGGGAATAATCGCCTTGGATCGCCGGGTAACTTTCATGCCAGGAGACAATCGAATCCCTTTTTGAGAACCCGAAAGCAATTTCGCAGGTCTTTGAGCATGTTTGAAAGCCCTACGGAGATCATGAAGCCGAAGCCTGAGATGGGACTTGCTGCTTCTCCTATCCTAAAATCCGTGACAGATGTCGAAGAGGCCCATGAGCCCATCATCCCTCATTTTCTCCCTGAAGATCCTACAGATACGATACCTCGAATCACAAGAGAGACGATGCTGGAAATTTTGGATGGAAAATATAGCGACAGATTCGCTCAGCGGATGGTCATTGATTGCCGCTTTGAGTACGAGTATGACGGCGGCCACATCGATGGTGCCGTCAACCACAACAATAAAGAGCTGCTAGCCGACCAACTCTTTCAAACGCCTATGGATGATATGACTTTACTAATTTTTCACTGTGAATATTCGGCCCATCGGGCACCTCTAATGGCGCGTCATATTCGCTCTCAAGATCGCACCATCAACGCAGAGCATTATCCCCGCCTGACCTATCCAGAAATTTACATCCTGGATGGTGGCTACAGCGGCTTCTTTGCTGAACACCGAGCAAGGTGTTTCCCGCCGGAATACGTCGAGATGTCTGATGAAAAACACCAGCGTACTTGCGAGAGAGAAATGGGACGCTTAAAAGCTCGCAAGCCCTTTGGGCGCGCACAAACCTTTGCATTTGGCCAACGGGAAACTTATCTACACGATTCACCTACTGGCCCTTCCCGCCCTCACTCGCGGGGGAACGTTAATATCTCTTCCCCTCTCTCTGTCCCCGATTCGCCCCTATTTGGTGAGCGAACAGGGACTCGGCGCATGGTTTCTTACTAGTATTAACCTACTTGGCGCACATTCACGTAAAAGCTCTGGCTTGCGATCCAAATCGCCACGCCCGCTTTTCCTTCTGTTGGTCGTTGAGCCGACTGGAAATTCTAATGTTTGACGACGAAAAGTTACGTTTGGCTTATGACGATGCATTGAGTTTTAATGCCAAAATTACGAAGAGTCCATTGACAGACTCTTATCATGAGCTCCCTATGTCTCCAGTCGGTATTGCTTATCTCTTCACGTTGTTGGGCTGCTCAGAGATTGCCATTTCTTGTCTCATTGTCTGTCCTTTGAAGATAATGTTTGGTCAGACAACCAGCATGCTGGCAAACAGATTCTAGGAGGCCTTCCAAAGGTTACTAAAACACTTTAGTCATCGCATGGATCTTGCTTCAATACCAGACCTGCAAGATATCTCATCCTTGAACTAGACCATCTCTATCGATGGAGGACTCATATCGAGCACTGGACATCCTATCACGGAACACTTGCTCCTACTCTTTTTCTTGCTTTTTCTTTTATTCATATTTTCCTTGTCAGAGTTGAACACCCCAGCATGCACCCTTTCACTTTTATACCCATGGGGATTGCCTTTCAATTCTTTCGCCTTCCATGTTCATACTTCCACTACAGGAGGCGATAATCATCCCTCTGCTCATTGTAATGGGCCATAAAGCGCGACTAAGCGGGCGGCGCTTGTGTTTTTATCTTGTAAAAACTAGTTAGACAGTGAGAGATGTTGCCTAGGAAGTTTTTTGGCTGTACATTACGCTGTGAGAGAACATAGATGCCTCAGCTAGCTTATAAACGCTTTTTAAATATCCGTATGTTACTGACTGTTTGGGGGTGAGCGATAATACGAACAATCTCTGATTTGTCTGCTCTAATGAGTATTAAATCATGGCGATCAAGACTTATGTTGTTGCTATACAAGTGTATGTAGGTGCACCGGGGCTACATTATCGGCCAGCCTATGGAATGATTTCAGCGGTTCATACGTTGCACATGTTTAGCTGATATCGAGCAATAGTTTTGCTAATGTTGATATCTGAAAGGTGCGAGAGACGGTAAGGGTGATGAATCTATATGAGGGCGGCATAATCTCATTTACCAAACAGAGCTTGCAGCCGTGTTCAGTGTTACATCTCACTATCTTGACACTTCTCCTACTGGAGGAGTACTCTTTTGCTTGATATCTTAGAGGTGAGTTTGAATTCTTTTCTTCCGACTCCTGGTAAAAAACATTCAGATTAGTTATGAAAGGTGATGTAATGGAAGATGATGCAACTTTTATTTCTAGCCAGCATTTGCTTTTCTTGTAACTTTTCATTAAATCCTTTTCTCCCAAGCAAGCGATGAATGATAGATTAGCAAACAAGAGATATCCCATGACCTTGATATTCTGAAAACGCCAAAAGTATGCAGAATCGAAAAGCACCCAAAAGTCTCTCCTTCTTTCTTGTAATTATAGAGTAAAATCCCACTCTTTAAACGCCTCTCGGAAAGCTTCAACATCCTTGGTCTCTTCTTCTACAGTCTGCTCGCAGTTCTGCCAGCTGAGTCTGTCTTCCAAGTGCAAGAGTTTCGCAATGACTCTACGCCCAAACTGCAGATCAAAGCGCGCGTCGGAGGCGAGTGGCATGACGAGAGATTGGCCCTTAATCTTATTCTCTCCGTCATCCTGCCAAAACCAGACGCGGAAGAAGTCGCCGGCAGTGGCCAGGTCCTCGACGGCAATGTCCTTCTTCGTGAAGGCTGGGTATTTCAGATTTTCTGCCTCGACACGGAAAGCTACTTCGGCAAGGCGCTTTGAGATGATATCGGCTGGTACAGCGACGAGCTGCCATATCAGGTGGACGTTGCGATCCCGGCTGATCTCCCAACCGACTACACCGAGCTTATATGAAGATTTGGAAGCAACCATGGCTTGTATAGATTCTTTAAACCGTGTCATATCGTTGTACGTCTTGACCGCATCGCTTGTAGGATCTGCTGTGCTACCCATGCTCGAAATGGTCGGGGAGTGTGGTAATGGAATAATAATGAAATGGCCAGGGAAGTTCAGACCCTGCTCCTTAAATGTCGTAGATGTTGGCAAAGGACCCTTTGCGGTTGTCACATAGGCTTCGTCTCCGATGCTACAGACCATGTGGGATGAGATGTTGGGATTCGATAAGCAGAAATAGCACCTGTCAGGACCTGGCGGTGGCGAGTGACGACGATTACGTTTATGTCTGCCGTGGTGGCCATCGTCGCGATGACCAAATCGGCTGTAGCCTTCGTCTTGGGTTCCACGTTTGTTGGTGGCTTTGGTTGTGAACGGCGACGCCGTAGCGCCAGGAGGCACCGTATTATCGGCTGTGTTGAGAGTGAACGCATACATGGCTTTCGCCTTCTTATCATTGCCATACGTAGCCATTGAGATGAATCGTGTGGTAGAAATGATATTGGGATCCTTTTCGGACTGTTGAACAAAAGCCTCTCTTTCGTAGAAGAATGCTCCTGGAGAAGCCGACAAATGGTATCGGGGCTTCAAAGCAGCGCAGAGGTCTGCGATATCCTCAGAACTGCTCACAGCAGCTTGATCAGCAGGTTCGAGCACCGATTTGGACCCGGTCCAGACCTTTGCAGGCCAAATGCTTGTCAGCAAGATATCGGTGCTGTTGGCGCCGCGCAAGGCCTTTGCATCGCCCGACGTATGGAAGGGCAAATGCTGCTCTTGCGACTGTCCTGCGACCAGGTTCGGGTCAAGGACACCGCCGAGCGTTACGATTCTGATGCCTTCCGAAGTCTTTGTTATGCTGCGCTTCCCCAAATAGTGAAGGTTTGGGCATATTTCTTCATCGGCCTCCACTTTGGCAGCGATTTGTGGTGGTAGTGGGTGAGTGCCGACGGTGAAGTAGGTGGGCAGAGGAACCTCGATGGATCTATTCAACAGGGCGGAAATCGTTGCGTCGTCGATATCGGGAGTAAATGTATCTCCTGTGAGGATTGCGAGCGAGAATTGATTCTTGGTATGAAGCGTAGCTAATTTCTTAAACGCCGATTCGAGCTGGCCATTAAGGCTACCCAGGACGATACTAGGAAAAGAGTTTAGCATATGGAGACGTAGCTGTGATTTGCACAAAAGAAGATGACATACATCTTGGGTGCAGCCATAATATCCGACCTAACCGAGGTTCCAAAATAGGATCGGTCTATGTGCGTGGCGTGGGTTGAGAAAGAGAGTTGACGAAGTCAGAAGAAGCTGTCTTGTGAGGTGCATGATAGAGAGAGCTCCATGAAGGTGAGATGCGCGGAACGTGCACCACGCGACGTCAAAGCTCAGTGCAAGCGATAAGCAAATGCGCCTCAAGCACTATTGGTCAATTGTGCATGAAGTGGGGTGCGGCTAGCGGTTATCAGTTTCGCCGACAATCTACCGGCCAAAAAAATTTGGGACTTTTACAGTGGAGTGAAACAGCTCCAGACTTTGGATGCTTCATTATTGCGGCCGAAAACCTTTTACACAGGTTCACCAGCACCGCCGTCAAGATGCCAGCCCGATCGTCCGGCCGCATCGAGAAGGTGCGGAAGAACAAGCATTCGACTCCCCATCAGAAAAACCACCGATGGGAGTCCTTTTCGACCAAAATCGCAAAGTTCAATTCACTACAGCCTCTGCGCAAAGTTCGACGACATGACCTCGAGACGGAAGACTTGTCCTCGACGACATCCTATCTCCAAAATGGACTGCAGAAATGGGGAGAACTCAACATCTCCCAGCCGTTTTCCTCCTTCAAGAGGGAGGTGTACCCTCTGTGCGACAGCTTGCCTCAGATTCTGCATTTTGAGGAACGGATCATGGATTCGCTGGCCAAGTACCTCGCAACACAGGATAAAGAAGGACTGGAGCCGTTGCTCGATCTTCTGACGGCTTTTGCGCACGACTTGGGAATTCGATTTGAAAAATACTTCGCCCGCAGTCTGGATCTCATCTTAGCAATTGCGGGAAAGCCTCAGCCCGTCGAAGTCATCGAATGGACCTTTGGTGCTCTGGCATTTTTGTTCAAGTACTTGTCCAAACTTCTAGTTCCGGACCTCCGACCGACATACGCCGTCATGGCACCCCTTCTTGGAAAAGCCAAGCATCCTCCGTTCATCGCACGGTTCGCCGCCGAAGCAATGAGCTTCCTTGTCAGGAAGGCTGCTGCTCCTTCGCTTCGCGAGACGGCTCTCGTTTCTTTCGTGGACCATGTACGGGACGATATTTGCAGCCTGGTAGATGATCGACAGTTTATGTTGTATAAGGATGGTATCATGACCATGTTTGCAGAGGCAATCAAAGGAACAGATCGAATCATTCATTCCGCTGGACCTGCCATCTTCGTCGTGCTGATGGATGCTATTCCGAAAGAAGAGTGCACATTGGCTGAGACGACCACTTGGACGGACTTGGTTTGTGGTGTCCTGACCAGTGTGATACATCATACCGGCGCGGATACTTTTGGCGAATTCTCAGAAGCAATTTTTGATAGATGCGAAGCTAAAATGAAGGAGTCCCATGACAATGATTCCCAATGGTGGACCGTGCCATACATCAGGATTCTCGGTGTTCTCGCTGGCGTCCGAAAAGGCAGTCGACTTAGCGACTGGCCACGCCTTGTCCGACAGCTTGTTGCATTCCTCTCAGTATCGACACGGCCTGTCGAAGAAGCCGCCGAGAAGAGTGAGAATGACCTTCTTTGGACATCGGTGGTGGCTAATGTGGCAATTACCTGCCATCACGCCCCTATGGACGCACTCATTCCCCAAATCACACGTCTTCTTCAGTCCTTGACGAGAGAGCCATTCATGAGATTATTTATACCCTTTTGTTCATATTTTAGCGAACTGGATCCAAGTCGCTTTGGAAGCTTATTCCGTAATGATTTTCAAAAGTAAGTTGACTTGATTTTTTTTTTAAGAAGGCATGTGTTAATAGTCGTTTTAGATTCATCGCAACACACTGGTCCCAAGGAAACAACGAAGACATGCTTTGCGTCTTGTTGCCGCAGATCATCGAAAACAGAGGATTCCCTTCCGCCGGAGAGAAGGATTGTTGCAAGCTCCCTCAAGCATGGCAGGATCAGATTGTCTCTAAATTCGAAAGCCTCGAGATATCACCTTTCCCCGAAAGAGGGCCGTACAACAAAGATCCCCAAGTATGGAGAGATAGATGTCTGCCCAAATATGCGGCGCTTCTCCGAATCCTGGAGCTGACGGCCGTTCATCCATCTACTAATGCTCGGATTGCTGAGCTTCTTCTACGCAAACTCAAACTTGCTCTTCGGCCGTCATCTTCATTGGCGTCCGACGAGGTCAACTTTATCGTCAGCCAAGGATTTCATGCTTATTTGGGTATGAGCAAGGCAGCAGGTTCAATTGATCCTCAGCTCGCCCCTCTGCTTCGTGCAGCCGTGCCGAGGTTCGCACGATCTGTAGGCTTTCTTCGAACTTATCTGGCATACGAGGAGACTTTCCCACACGGCCACGAGTCTGATAAGCACGATGGATCTGGTAACGATGCTTCAAACTCCGAAGATGATCCTGTAACCAAGTCTCTGGTCGACAACTTGAGCTCTCCCTCTCATGAGATTCGGTTAGTATCTTTAGAGCTGCTCAAAAAGATGACCACCGTGCCCGAGCAGCTTCAATTCGTTGACATCATGCTTCAAATTGAAGAAAGTCCACTAAACCTGGAGCATACTCGATCCATTGCTATGTATCTGCGCAAGCTCGGGCAAGAGTATGATTCGTTGGCAGATACGACTTGGCTAAAGCAAGGAATTCCAAACTTCATGTTTGGCATGCTGACCATCAACCTCTCTCCTGTATGGGATAATTCAATAGAAGCGATGAAGCAGGTTGCTCAAAGCAAGTTCGGTGAAGAGGCTATTTCTGTCACCGCATTCCGATGGCTAGAAGTGTCATCTCCACGATGGACACCACCACACTCCGAAACAAATTCTTCTCGCACTTTCTACTCGGACTTTGAGTGTACTACATTGAACTCTCTCCATAAATCGGCATCTCTTGTTTCAGAGACCGCTGACGACTCGGATGGTATCATGTTGCGGAATTTTGATGACTGCCAGCGACTTGTCGAGCCGTTCTCAACAAACGCCAAGGCTCAAGCATTGAAAGTGTTCAAAGCACTGCCTTCTATTGCCGAAAGAAGGTCCCGTCAACTGGTTCCCCATCTCTTTGCCTGGGCTCGCGACGAAGAGGATGCAAACGACGCTGAAGAAGACTCTCAAGCCAAATTCTGGTCTCTATTTGACAGGAAAGGTCTCATCGGCGTATTCGCGCAATTCATCAACCCAAAGGTTCTGTATCAACATGAACAAGTTTACACCATTTTATTGCAACTTTTGGGTAATGGTGATTTGGAGGTTCAGAAACTTGCCCTAAAGGCCATCTTGGCGTGGAAGCAAGAAAGCGTGAAGACGTATCAAGAAAACTTGGAGTATCTCCTCGATGAAGCTCGTTTCAAGAATGAAATTGCCGTCTTCCTTCAAGGAGATAGTGTCATCAAGCCGGAGCATCGAGCTGAGCTGATGCCCGTTCTGCTCCACCTCCTTTACGGTCGCGCAATTTCGCGAAAGGGAGCGCTCGGTGGCCGCCATGGTCAGCAGACGACCCGACTTGCTATTCTCAGGAACTTGTCTGTTGCGGACCTCGGAGGCTTCCTTGATATCGCTGTAGGAAAGCTCAAGGACGTGCGAGTGGTTGGCCCGACAGTTAACCGGAAGAAGCTTTTTGAAGATGAGATTATATCAATTCGAAAGCAATTTGGTTTCTTGAATATGGCCTTGTCTCTTATTTCAGAGCTGGGTACCAACGTAACTCCTTATATGGAATTACTCGTCAATACAGTCCTCTACTGTCTTGTCTTCTCTTCCAGGCGACTGGGGGGCGCAGCTGCGGAAGCTGATGCCGATGCTCCCGAAGAGGAAGAAGAAAAGGCCAGTAATCATTCATTGCTCAAGTCCACGCGATCAACAGGTATCAAGTGCTTGATAGGCCTCTTTCAGAATGCCCAGGGCTTTCAGTGGGGGCCTTACCAGAATATCATCATTGAGGAGCTGGTAGCACCCAGACACGAAAACCTGCCAGCGGAGACTGCGCAAGGAGTGTCGGGCATGTTGCAGCTACTATCAACTTGGTCTAATCTTCCGAACGTGGCTCTCTTCTTCGCTCCTCACGGCAGCGCGTTACCAAATGGCGTCTTACCCCAAGTCATTGCTTGCGTAGCATTCGAAAAGTCGAAGGAACCCGTCAAGATATATGTGCTTGAAATGCTTCGAAACTTGGCTAGACTGGCCTTGGCTTCTGCCGACGAGTCTGAATTTAATGAAGTTATCAAAGCTGAGCTTCTTGAAACGAACTCAACTGCAATCTTGAACAGCCTTACCACTGTATTGAGGACTGGCGATATCAGCAATGCCCTTCTCGAAGCAGGTGTTGAAACAATTCTGTCATTGGCTCCAATCTTCCAAAACTTTGAAGACATTCAAGCAGTCATTCGAATTTCCAGTTTCTTGTTGCAGCAACCTGCCCGACGAGTTAATCCCAAGCTCAAGGGTCGGATTCTGCTTGTCATTGAAAACTTTGCTTCACTGCCTGACGCGGCAAAGGACGAAGTGCTGCTTCAAGATGTATACAAGACCGTTTCAGCCCTTTTCAGCTACTTCAGAGATCGAGAAAACCGTTCATCACTATGCCGAGTTCTTTTGGCCATTTCGAAACAAGATGACGAAATTGCCAATGTTGCCAGTATTTGTTACGAGCTGAACTTGTTCAAGGAGGGTCGCATCGATGAGCCCGATTATGACAGACGTCTTGCCGCATTCAGTGCCATCTCGAGCAGCCATGATGAGCCGTGGACCCCTAAGCAATGGCTTCCGGTTCTTCATAACCTGATTTACTTTATCCGAATTGATGAGGAATTTGGCGTGCTTTCATCCAATGCCGCTGATGGCATTCGACGCTTAATTCAAGAGACGGCAGATTGCCAATCTCAAGAAACGAAGAAGACACTTGATGACCACCTCAAGCAGGTACTGCTGCCATCAATCTATGGAGGTGCTCGAGAAGAGTCCGAAACTGTGCGACGAGAGTATCTCCGCGTATTAGGATTCATCCTCAACACAATGCCTGAATGGGGCCCTGTGGCCGATTTAGGTGGCCTACTGAACGAGCGCCAAGAGGATTCTTCCGAACCTACGTTCTTCTTTGACATTCTCAGTCCGGCAACTTCAAAACAAATCGATGCCCTGCGAACGCTGGAAGCTGCCAACGCCAGCAAAGAGATGAGCAGCCAGAATCTGACTCAATTCTTTATTCCCTTGCTGGAACATTTCATATTTGGAAGAGCGGATAGCGGCGACGATCATGGACTTGGTGCCCAGGCGGCAAGCACAATTAGCAATCTAGCGATGTCACTCAACTGGAACCACTTCCGTACAACTTTCCATCGTTACATAGGCTACATCGAATCGAAGCCGGAACAACAGAAGCATACTATTCGCCTATTGGGCAAATATACTGATGCGCTGCTGTTCTCGCTTCCTGAAGGTCCCGATGCCGAAACCATGGAGGTGGACCAGGAGGAAAGCTCATCTTCTGCTGTTCGACGCCTGCGTCTTATGGCTCCAAAGACTTCAGAACTATTTACCCAGATTACCGATTACTTCCTACCACCGCTTACCAAACACTTGCACGAGAAAGATGAATCCGAAGTCAGCTACCGTGTTCCCGTCGCCATCACGGTCGTTAAGCTCTTGAGGTTGTTGCCTACTCCTCAACTGAACCAGAAGTTGGCTGGTGTTTTAACCGACATATGCCACATCTTGCGCAGTAAGGCATTGGAAGCGAGAGACATGGCTCGTGATACTCTGGTCAAAATTTCTGTGCTTTTGGGCCCCTCTTTCTTTGGATTTATCTTGAAAGAGCTTCGAGGTGCTCTGACCAGAGGCTACCAGCTGCACGTTCTTTCATATACTATGCACTCTATCCTAGTTGCAACTGTGCCTAATTTTGCAACTGGAGATCTTGATCCCTGCTTGTCAGACGTTGTCACCGTTATCATGGATGACATATTCGGTGTCGTCGGTCAAGAGAAGGATGCCGAAGGATATGTAAGCCAGATGAAAGAGGTCAAAAGCAGCAAGAGCCAAGACTCGATGGAACTCATTGCCAAAAACGCATCAATCAGTCGCCTCATTGCCCTCATGAAGCCTTTACAAGCTCTCCTGATGCAAAAGGTAGATCTAAAGATTGTGCGTAAGATTGACGCCCTGATGGCTCGCATTACGGCGGGACTCTTGCAAAACCCCGCTGCTGAGAGTCGCGATACCTTAGTCTTTTGTTACGAGGTTATCCAGGAAGTATACAATGCGCGGAAACCAGACGCAGAACCAAAGCTGGACTGGAAAACTCGCAGGTATCTGGTCCAAAGAGGAGCCAAGAAGAGCGGCGATCGAGGTCAAACCAGCAAACATACATACAAGCTGACACGTTTCGCTTTTGAGATGCTGAGATCGATGCTGAAGAAACATGATAGCCTGCGGACCCCTGAGAATATTGCTGGCTTCATTCCCATCATGGGTGACGCCATTTTGGAAGGCGAAGACGAGGTCAAAATCTCAGCTTTCCGACTATTGGCGGTCATTGTTAAAGTTCCTTTCACGACCGCTGATGGAGCAAACATCTATAAGATTGCTGTCAAGGAGGCTACAAAGTGCATATCAATGTCAACTTCTACCACAACTGAGCTGGCACAAGCGGCCTTGAAGATGCTTGCGGTCGTACTCAGAGACCGACGCGATATTGAGGTCAAGGATGCTGCTATCGATATGCTTCTGGGCAAGCTGAAGGACGACTTTACCGAGCCTCTTTACCGTCATATTACATTCAACTTCCTGCGATCTGTGCTAGACCGTCGCATTGAGACTGCAATGGTTTACGACACATTGGATCAGGTCGGTACCGTCATGATTACCAACGATGATAAAGATACTCGAGACTTGGCGCGAGGTGCTTTCTTCCAATTCATTCGAGACTACCCTCAGAAGCGAGCCCGCTGGATGAAGCAGCTCAACTTTGTCGTCGCTAATCTCAAGTATGATCGTGAGGGTGGCCGAATTTCCGTTATGGAAGTTATCCATCTGATGCTCATGAAATCGTCCGATGACTTTGTCCAGGAGGTTGCGGCAACATGCTTCCTGCCGCTCTTCCTGGTTCTAGCAAACGATGATAGCGAGAAATGTCGCCTCGCAGCTGAAGCGCTCATCAAGGAGATCTTCCGCAAGGCAGACAAGGAGCGCGTACTTGCCTTCCTTAATCTTCTCCGGTCGTGGCTTGGCAAGGACGGAAACGCTACGGTTGTGAAACTCGCTGTGCAATTGTTTGGGCACTACTTTGAGTGCAATGAGGATGCCGCAAAGAATCAAACAGACTTTAAGCTCATTTTCGACAAAGTTTCTGGTATTTTGGGATCCGAGAATGTTCGTGAAACCGATGGAGGACTTGTGGGCGCTGCGGTTGGCGTTGTGCGCGTCTTCACCACCATTTTTCCTGAGAAGGCTTTGTCCGCCAACAAGGAGGACCTATGGGCTAAGCTGCCGCGCTGCCTTGGACACAAGGATACTTTGGTAAAGCTGTCCGCTATTCAGCTGATCAGCTTGTATCTAGCAGATTTTGCCAGAAATGGCGCCAATACCACTGCTGGCGAAGACGTTGAAGGGTCTCACGGGCTTATTCTGCGCGCTACGAATGTAGAAGAGCTCGTCCGTCTTGCACTCAGGGCTTTGAATGGATCCGAGGTCAACGAGGCCTTGGCAGGCGAGCTTGGGCAAGTTCTGATATTCCTTGGCCCCCGTCTTCCCATCGGAGATTCTCCTGATTCATCAGATGCTGAGCCAGAGGCAGAGGCTGATGAGCTCGAGGCTGAAGACAAGGAAGAAGCCTCCGCAAAGCCGAAAGATGTGCAGTACCTGTTCTGGCGACTGTCACACATTTTGCGCAAGGAGATTCGGCCCAACGCTGCTGCCATTGTTCCCAAGGTGGTCGCTATGGAAGTCCTGGAGACTGTTTGCCGCCGGTCTTCGCTTGACCGACTTCAGCCTTCGCTCAAGACCATTCTGACGCCGCTGCACAATCTCACCGACCCGTCCATCCCTGCGCCTTTCAGCATGGATGAAGTATTCAAGACAAAGCACGAAGGTCTCAAGACCAGAGCGCAGATCATGATGGACTCTCTGCAGAAGAAGTTTGGTACGGCCGAGTACAGCAAGCAGCTGATGTCTATTCGCGAGGAGGTCAGGGCCCGCCGTCTGCAGCGATCTAGCAAGAGGAAGATTGAGGCGGTGGCACAGCCGGAGAAGTACAATCAGGATAAGAGGAAGAAGTTTGAGAAGAACAAGGAGCGCAAGAAGGCGAGGTCAAAGGAGCAGAAGGTGATGAGGCAGGCATACAAATCATGGTAAAAACTCTTGAGGCATGTACTACTGTACAGAAAGAGGGTATGGCGAGCGGCGTTTGGGGAGCATTTTTGATGGCGTTTAAAAATTTGTTCTTGGTGACTGTTTTGTCAACACTATATATAGATGCATATGTATGCGACTAGCTAGACAAAAATGCGTGGGGATCAATATATATCCTTGATAATTTTCAATTCATATCCTGTTGCTTTCAAAGAGCTGGAGTATCTACTAAATGCAATCCCTGACGCCTGGTCTATATGACTTGTTACATACTCGTACAACATCCCCCTTCCTATTGAATGCCATTAAACAAATCCTGGAAAATGGCGCCGGCATCGATGATATGCAATTCGAGAGAGAAGTCACAAGCGCCTCATATCACCTCGTTCCTTCTTTAATAAGCCCGAATTTAATTGCTCTCATGATGAGCCCTCCTTGCTTTTGCCTGTAATATCCGCAAGCTCCTCCGGTATCGCCTCGTCTGGCCAAAACTCAATATCCCCGTCCTCCCCCAAAGAGCCCCTCTTCACCAGCTGGCCCTTTTCCCGCATCAAATCCTCGACAGTGATTTTGCGATCACCAAAAATGTTCAAATGGTCGCTAATAACGTGCCTATTGCGACAGCTCGGACACGTAATCAGTGTAGAGCCACGATGATAGCCCTGTTTCGAGACGTTGTGGTGCGAGCGATGGCCGCAGGGCACGCAGGTGAAGGAAAGCTGGTAGAATGCCGGGCCTTTGAATTCCGGGCGGTCGCTCTCGCTGGACGGAGCGTCTTTGGTGGCGGGCTCGTTTTGGGGTTTCTTTTGAGGCGGGCGGGGGATGGTGTGTGCGAGGCGGCGGTGCTGGTAGGGAGAAGATGCGATGCCGAGGGCGATGGGCGATGATGAAGAGGCGGGATGGTGAGATGGGCGGAGGGCGAACCGAGGGAGGCTTCTTGCGGGAGCGAATGCTCGGCGCAGGAGGGGCACTATTAGAGGGGCTGGTTTTGACGCCATTGTTGGGAAATGTGCCGCCTGGCTTGTGAAGTCGTGGGTTGTGGGAGAAAGAGGAAGAGAGAGGAAGGCGTTGGAGTTTTGAGTTATCAAAAAAGTTGCAGCACTGCACGTCATTTTGCTGGACAGGTACATACCTTGAAAGGTGGTCCGTGCGCTTGGGGTTTGGCAGCCAGCGATGGAGCAGTGCAGATTGCCTAATAAGGCAATAACTTCGCGATATAATACAGCTTTTGATAAGCTTGATCCTCACGATCTTCTTTCTTTTCCAAGTCTGAACCTTTGAAGTTATTTTTTCCGATTTTATCATCTTATTTGATAGCTCAAATTATTACACTCTTCTTCAAATAATAGAGAGCTGCATGGTCTACGCGGGTCCGCCGTAGTCCGTAGCAGTTTGATGGGCGGCATATGAACGACATATGGAGAATCAATTTCTTTGCGCAATTTGTGGTTGTGAAATAATTCGTTTCGCAGCTTCCCTCGCATTATCAAGGTTCTGCCAGAAGCGAATCAACTCCCTTTAAGCGACGTCTCTTTTATGGCGGTCAAAGCAGCATATTGGCTCTGAGCTTCCTCGCCAGCAAGTTTGCTCCCTCCGCTCCTTCTCTCCAACATGCTTGATCAGATAAAGTCTTCTTGTCTACCATTTCTCTCCCCCCTTTTCTTCATTCCTTTCACAAGCTTTCCCTCAGCTCCGTCAAAAACGTCCGACTTCTCCAGTGTAGAGCACTCGTCTTCCCCAGAGTCTCCTTTAGTTCCCGAGGCTACAGTTGCCTGTTTCCTATCCATTCAATATCCTCCTCAACGAGAACCCACTCAAAGAGAAAATGCATCTACTTCTCATTATCCAGTGGCTGATTCCCTTCATCAGCCTGTGCTTGGCTCAACAAGATGATCGAGTCCTTGCTCTTTCGTTGATCAACCAAGCTCGCCAAGCGCAAGGAATTCAGCCTCTCACTTGGAACGCCAATTTGGCCTCTTACGCTCAGTACTGGGCAAACATTATGGCCAGTGGCCAACAGCCCTTCTCGCACGCGCAAGGCGCTTATCGACCTCAGCAGGGAGAAACGCTCTTCGAATATCAATCTGCTCAATGCGATTCGGCCTATGATAATCCTCTGCAGACAGCCGCACGAACTTGGCTCGCCCAAGCCTCTCTATATAACGGAATGCCCGTTACCGATGGGCATGAGCACTGGCTGCACTGGTGTAAGTATTCGTGTATGCTACATCACCTTAGAATCTGGTGCTAATTCATCTTGCAGCTCAGTGTATGTGGTCCACTAGTACGCAAATAGGCTGTGCTCGAGCCTACAGCATCTCGGATCCGTACAAGATATACGACGTGTGCCGCTTCTTTCCGGAAGGAAACATGTAAGCAGATCGGTACTGCACTCTACTTGGAGAAGATGTGCTGACTTTGGTGCTTAGAGTTGGACAGCGGCCGTTTTAGATGCCTGTGGCGAGGGGACAGGAACCGATCAACGTGGACCGATCCCCAAGATACCATGACGGCTATTGAAGACGGAATTGATTTCAGTCATTTGATGAAACCTCGTCAGCTATTAACAGACCTGTTGCTCCCAATCAGCCACTGATGACGCATGCGACGAGCTGTTCATTTTTGGTGCCAATGGAAGATTTTTTCAAACTAGATAGAGTATAGTCCCAATACATGAACATCTTCCAAACGAGCAGTGAATTCTGTGATTGTGAGTTGGCGCCAGGAATGCAACAAGATACACGTAATTTCAGTGATTGACAGGCTGGGTGGAGGTACATGTAGCCTACAGTTGGACAAGTACCTAGCTGCCAGCTGCTTAGTTGCTACCGTAGCGCAAGGCCTAGCTGACCCGCCCTCTTACCTAAGCACATCGCCTAGATCTCTGCAGGGCTAGGCAAATTTTGGGGAAAGACAAACGACGCGATTGAGCAAACCACCATCGACAAGTCGCGACATTCCCAACTCCACGTCCCTCGAGCCCTACGCAGCTGCACCAAGGCCGCTTCATCCTCTTCTCTTGTCGTGCGAATTGTCGAAGAATCCATTCTCTCTCCGCACAGTGCCTGTTCCCACAGAGACATCCATTAGCAGGTACTCCGTATTGCCAGCGGACGGACTGCAAGGAACCCTCGCAAGCTCTGTCAGCTGCGGATTTCTAACAAAGCGCGGGGATCCCCCAGATTTGCGCTCGCGTTTGCTGCCTTGGCCAGCATGAGATAGCTATAGCCCTCAAACATCCATCAAGAATTACACAATGGAGCGATCAAAACCTCAAGCATTCCTCTCGTCGTATGCGCCGCGCCTGCGCACCTACAACAACTCCCTCTTGACTCCCGTCCTACCGAGTGCGCCATCAGGGCCTGTTTCGCGGACGACAAAGCGAGGCACCACCATCATCAACTACGCCGAGGATGGATTCGATGACCTTGACGACGATAGCGACGATCCCAGGCGTCGTCCCACGGGCCTGCGGAGCCTACGCAAGGAGGATTCAGCCAGCAGGCTGGACATGGCTGACAAGGTGGGAAAAGAAATCAAGGAACCGGTCGATGTTCAAGGCATATGGCGAGACTGGATGGGGAAGAGCCGGTCTGTTAGGAGTGATCAGCAGAATGCTGCCCAAGCACATCTCCCCTTGACTCTGATACCCATACGAATCGACCTGGACATTCCATCCTTCATCCCACCCGCGCCGTTTCCAGCTCCGAATCCCAACTCAGTCGACATCTCTCTACCGCAATACCGGCCGCAGGAAATGACTGTTCCTTACAAACTACGGGATATATTCTGCTGGAATCTTCACGAGACACTCATCACGACGGACCAGTTTGCACAGACACTGGCGCAGGATCTAGATTTGCCCAACAGACACGCTGTTGTTGCCGAGATCAGCAAGCAGATTCGAACACAGCTAGAAGAATATGCCGGCGTTGCCCTTCATCCACTCTTCCATTCTGAGCCTTCACAGCCAGCACCGGCACCACCTGCCCAGGTAGTAGTGCCAATTGCAGGGGTAAATGGAACAGGGAGTGGAACACCAAGGCCGAGCATATTCAAATCTCGAGACGACTCTCCAGCTTCCTTTGCGAGGGGCATGTCACGGCCTGATACGCCTGTACAGACGGGAGGTCAAGCGACGCCGCAGCCACCGGCATCACAAGCACCCGAGGTCACAGCACCTGAGGTCACAGCACCTGAGGTCACAGCCGAAGCAACGCCTATCCTGCCTGATTCTGACGAATACAACCCTGATGATACTTATCGATGCATCATCAACCTGAGTCTCAACCTTTCATCCATGTTATATACAGACAAGTTTGAGTGGTCACTTCTTCACCCTCCAGGTACCGCAGAGGCTTTCGCAAAGGCAACATGTGCCGATTTGGGATTGGCAGGTGAATGGGTTCCAGCGATGACGCATGCCATCTATGAGGCAGTGCTCCGTCTGAAGAAGGAGGCCTGTGAGGCTGGTGGGCTTGTTGGAGGATGGGGTGGAGCTCAGCAAGAGCTACCGAATGATGCTGCACATGGTCAGGAGGCTGGCTGGAGATACGACCCCGATCACCTGGCTGATGACTGGGAGCCCAAGGTCGAATTCCTCAGTAAAGAGGAAATGGAGAAGCGAGAAGGTGATCGTGAAAGACAGATCCGGCGACTGCGGCGTGAAACAGCGCGATTCAGCTCCACGACTGGCATGCTGGGTGGCACTCCATTCGGTCTCGGCGCAAGTGTAGAGGTGGAGGAAGAGAGAATGGGTAGAGGTGAACGTTCCAAGAAGAAGCGGCGCTTCCGAAGTCTGAGTCCACTCGCCCGTGGCGGAACACCGCTTGGGAGAGTCACTCCAGATGTGGGCGGATACGGGGGAGGAGTAGGAGCCTTGACCGATATGGAGCGAATCTCATGGCGATGTTCGCACTGCCGCACGTGGGGTACGAGCGTCTGGGCAGTCCGAGACGGCCCTGCTGGGCCCAAGGTAAGTTGTCTTCTATCCCCTTGCTTCGTAACAGTTTGTCCCTAACATGATGCTTTCCAGTCCCTTTGCGCCAACTGCGGCTACTTTTACGAACGAGATCGCAGGTTGCCGCGCCAGACTAAAAATCTGCACCTGCAAGACATTCGAGCGGTCTAGGAACCCACTGATGAGCCCTGTCACGACAAAGAAAAAGACGAGAGGCAGAAGGAAAAGGGCCCGGCTTCGACTTTACCCCAGGATCACAAAGCGACCCCGCAGAGACAACAGCAACAGCAGCAGCCACAGCAACAGCAAGATCCGCCCATCTTTAATCCTCCTCATACCCGACGCTCTCGCCGCCAACGCTGGAGACAGCAACTCCTAGAGTATCAACAGTCTGCCGCTGCTTCCTCTAGTGCAATTCCTGTATGCCCGCGACTTGTGCCGTCTTTGCCTGCCAGGCCTTGGCTGACTACGATGATGCCTGCGCAGGGGAGCGAGAGAATCATGAAGATGCGCGCGAGAAATGCCTGGGAAATGAATTTGCGTGGATAGGAATACCCTTCCCCTTCTTGTTATTAGTATCATATGGGATAGAAACAAAAACCGGGAGCTGAATGTGAAGGGATAAAGAAAAAAAAAAGAGGGAGGGGGGTGTGGTGGTTCAAGAACCATGTTATAATAACGAATGATTTTTCTTTCTCCCCCATTTCCTTCCTTTTCTTTTCTTTTTTCTTTTACATTGTACCCCTATCATGATCGTTTTCAAAAGAATTTACGTTAATTCTTACATCTTCATACGTTTCTAATGGGCGTCACGGGACACATATAAGATGATTTGGAGGACGGAAAAGAAATGGGGGGACAACCCCGGGAGTTTGTTTTTTTACTTATTCTTGTTTCTGCCTGGAAGGGAGTATTCAATGCGTTTAGGTAAAAAATAGGAATCTCTTAATGCCTTTTCCCCGAAATAATCAGCAACAAAGTAAATTATATACATTTCTCTCTAGTGACATAACGAGGTAGTCAGTAAAAAGATGAATTACTGCAGTAAAATCAGTGATATTCTTTGGCCTTGGAAATAACCCTCGCTCTATCCGATCCCACCAAGCCATCGGCGTCCATAAAAAGTCTTGCCCTTGGGGCGGGTATAATGATACAGAGATACTTTGTCTTTCTTACATATTACCCTGCTCACATCCGATATCCCAACGATACTGCTTGTACATCCACCGCCTTTTGACGGTCCTTAGATGCAGGAAATCAAGAAATCTACGCCTGCAAGTCGTGCCTCCCCTCATTGCTGATGAGCACGGTTATGCATCATTTGCGAGACGTCGACTCCCACCCAGCGAATTTCTCTAGGCTGTGGCGGAGTGCGTGCGACAGCTTGTCCCCGAGGCGAAGTAGTAGCCGACGGAGAGCTGCCCGGATAAGTTGGCTGTTCCATCTTGATGCCCTGCACCTTCTTACGTTCCCTTAGCCGCCCAATAGTATCTGCCAAGGTTCGCTCCAAGCTCTGCTTCAACATGGCTGAGTCTTCCCACCGCCGACCATATACTTCCAGCGTCTGGGGAATGCTTTCCAGACAGCTTATACTTCTGCTGATGTTATCTTCAATTGGTCTTCCATTTCTTAGCTGAGGTCGTGGGATCGGAGGCGCTGGTGGGGCACCGGGGCGAGAGATGGGTATTTGCATCTGTGCACCAGACAGCAGCATATCCGCAGAGTCTGTGAGTACGGCAAGGAACTGGTTCGCCATGAAATACACTTTCAGAGCATCGTGGTAATTATAGAATGCGCCGTTAAGCCCGGCGGAGGCAATTTCTTGCATAGCGAGGAGGTAGGCCAAGGAATGCTCGAATATGAGGATTCGGTGGTAGTCGGTAATTTGAGGTGCCCTTGCTGAAGGTGCGATGCAGTAGACATAGCTGTATCTCAGTTCCTGCTCAAACATTTGTCGTATTCCAGCGGGGAGATTGCTTGGCAGCGATTCGCCCCATTCTCGCATGTCCAGGCATATCTGCCACACAAAGGACGACGGGTCTGGCAAAGGAGCCGAATATGACTGGTACAACTCTTGGTACCAATAAGACTGCGCTCTCCTGAGCTGGAAAAGAAGTAGACCAGGGTCTACAGATTGTGGGCCTAAGATGGAGGCATTTTCGAGATCTTTGCCTTTGCGATCAAGCTCGGCTGCATTCGGGAACGCGACATGAATCGCATCATCAGTGAAAGAAAACGATCGAGCGTGAACCATGCTTATTGATCTAGGTAGATGTAAGTGTTAGAGAAATAGCGACGAATAAAAGAGGATTTGGGTTATTCCGGGGAAACCAACCGGTCAAGAGCATATGCGCAGTAGAAAATCTTGCGGCGCATATCCAAGGTGGCCCGATCTACAACTGAGGACAAGGGGGGATCTTGATGAAATCCAAGGTCAACGACGGCGCGCGTGGTGAAGCCTATTAGGAGCCAGCTGTCGAAGTGGTTGGGATCTAGAATGGCGTATTGCGTAAGAAGGAGCAGCGACTGAATCTGGGTGGCATATCCAGGCGCCAGCGCGATGTCCGCATAATCCAACGCTTTGGATACAAACTGAACTCCGAGATTGTAGTACTCATCGTTGACGTTTTGGCTCTGCATGGTAGATCCAATGGCAAGGATCAAGAACAGCAGCCAATGGTCCGATGCGCTGATAACGCGCTCGGCTTGTTGATTATAAATGTCATTCAAGACATTCAAAGCCGCGGTTTCTGAAAAGCACGGTAAGAGGGGGTACATGTTCTTCATAAAATGATGAAAGATTTCAGTTGCATATTGCTTCTGTGGCAACGGAGAGTCGGCTGAGACTGGGACAGCATCTTTGGTTGCAGCGGCCAAGACGAGACGCGCAAAAGTCATGTTGATCATGGATGGCTCGAAGTCTCGAGTGGTTGCGTTGACCGATCTGTTGGTATCCAATGTAACTAGTCAGACGCTGTGAAACCAAGCAAGCGGAGGAGGACATGGGAGCTCTCTCGTACAAGAAACCGAAGTCAGATATCAAAGAGTTGACATCTGAATTCTCACGAGTCCTGGCGGCTTTGCGGTGAATGGCTGCCCGAATGGACGCCAGGGAATCTTTTCTGTCTACGTGGGCGACGGCCAATGAGTCGGACTCATGCAGAGCCACAGAAGCCTTTCGAGACTTGGCATATGCGATGCGTCTCTCCAGCTTCTCTATGCGAAGCTCGAGGGCGGCGACATAGCTGGTGAGAGCGCGCGCAGGGGTTAGCAACCGAGGGACGTCCAAGACGGTCTCCGGGAACAATCTATGAAGACGCACCTTCTCTCCTTGCCTCGCGCAAATTGGTCGTTGGCCGCGGAGCAGGCATTCTCACGGCCGGCCTTTTCACAGGCCGTGCAAGCAGGGAGCTTTCCATCGCACTGTTCACAGCCGTCAGATAGAATTCCAGCCAAGGGTCGAAACCCGGCTCTGTCTCCGCGCTGAAAGAGGAAGCGCCGCCGCCTGTCCACTCACCTTGACCTTTGCAGCTCGACCTGGCAAAAAAGTGTTAGATCTAGATCTACCGGAGGTGTCCGCGCAAGCGCTGGAGGACGGTCACTCACATCTCGAGCAGGCTGACACCGGCCTCGATACTCGCAAGAGGGGAGTATGTGAGAAGCTACTGCGGGGCATTGCTAGGACGGATCTGGAGGGACCCGAGTTGGCCGTCGAGGAGCTGAAGGACTGGAATGGCGAGCCGCGAAGCACCGTGGGAGATTGTTTCTTTGGCGGTTGCTCGCAGGGTGCGGGCGTCGCAGCAGAGACGACTTGGCGACAGAAGAGGCTGCTGACTAGGCCGAAGGAGGTTGCTCGAATCTCAGAGATGCATGTTGTAATCGTTGAGTGCAGACGGGTAGCGGAAGCAGCGCTGGCGGTAGAGGACAGTCCGTCTGGCCGGGGGTTAGCGTTAGCGTTCGCTTAGCTGCCTACAGGTAGAGCTGTTGCCAGCGCCTCCACATGCTCTGAAGACGGCGATGGCTGGGGGTTGCAGCAGGCACTACAGGTACATGAATGCAGCATTGATGGATTGGGCAATATGTGCCCCCGATATCTGGCATAAAAAGCACAGATGGCCGCACTTTTTTCGACTTGGGGCGATGATTGATGATGCATTGCGAATTCGCCTTGGAAGGATGCTATCATAGATGCAGCCACGCAGTAGACTGCCTAGAACTACTAGGTATTGCTGCTAACTGTCTAGTACATATTCAATCTGCTTCATAATTCTTCCGTGCTAGTGATAGGATAGGGACTCGAGAGACAATGGACGGACGCGGGTGTGTCAGTACGAAACCGCCACGGATTGGACGGGCTGCGACTAGGGCTTAGGCTTATCAACAGCTGGACCCTCGAATCCCGTCCGAAGCAGGATGATACGGGGGATGCCACACAGCCCCCGGTGTTATATGTGTACCTTGGTGGGTGCGTGTAGTCTTACTATATCGAATATTACATACATAAAAGCACCGTCTAAGATGGATGGCCGAAGAATGACTTGTTATCAATCTCAAGATGATGTAATCTTTCCTTTTTGAGCAAGTACTTGTTCGGTAGCTGATCTTTGTCTCCTTTTGTGAAACTCCCTCCATAAGCCCATTGCGGTATATATAATCTCGATTGGCAATGTTTCCGAGTGCTTACCGGCAATCTCTACCAATTGCTAATTACATGCTTTATGCTAGGCCGAGGAGAGCGACGATTGGCCGTTAGCCCTGCCGCGTCGGAATTGTATCAGATTTTATCTGATGTTGCTCCGTTAAAGGAGCACGCACATACTTGTCCGTATGCCATGGGTAAAGTCCTAATCAAGTAGACTGCATTCGACTAGCATCAGACAGCTCACATGCAAGTCCTGGTAGCGCATGCTTGTGGTCCAATCTTGGCAATTGACAGTGGCGAGCATCTACAAAACGGGACGGACGATGCAGCGGCACTGCTTTATTCGGCATCTGGCTCTGACTGGCCTGCAGTACGGGTAAACCGAAGATCGCCAGAGCAAGCCGCCTGCGTCGATGCTGCCCAGTAACAAGGCAGCACATATATATATATATCGAGGCACACGCACACAACCACGCACATACAGTATATGTATGGGTATTTACCGATTGTAAACAAGGCAAGGCACAGCGTAAATTTCACCGAAACTGGTTCCCGCTCTTACACCGACTAGAACGATGCTGCATGAAGGAGAAAACAAAGGGTTGCAGAAGGAATCGAGGGGATCTAAGATATGCACTACTGGCAGTCTAAGAATCACCCGTAGGAGCATTGTCCACGCAAGAGCTGTTGCGAACGGGGACCTGGGTTGCTTCTACTGCAGTGACCAGCCACATCTGCAAGACAATCACACAGACCTCCACATGTCATGACGTCCGTTCTCATGCCCCCGTCCGTGACATCGATCTATCGAATTGTGTACAGTATCCGCATCACACCGCTCCAAACCGCGACTGAAGGATTCAAAACGAGCCACTAACGGCTGTTTGTGACACCTGAAACACTCCGAAAAGTACGGAGGACGCACGCATATGCACGTTTGCAAGCAGAGGAAGGTCGTAGCGACATCAGACGCAGTGCTCAGCGCTCTTTGGAGGGCATTTGGGGGCGAGCCAGGTCTCCCGCTATCAGCAGATACGAGCCGCCCCGCGCAGCTGAGTTAGAGCTGTACGTAGACCGAGTGGAAAGCGGGGGGTCCGCGACCCTTGAAGATTCCCCCTCCGTAAGCCCGCTGCTGGCCTCTGAGTCCCCCACCCGCGGTACAGCCTCCTCCGTGCGCTGGCTGCCACCGAGTTGCTTCCGCTAGCAGCAATTCCTGGCCCTGGGCCTGGTGCCTTTCTAGCTGCGCATTGTCCGGCACGATCCGGTATCAACCTGTACCGCGTCACGCCGCACAGTATCGCAGAGTACGCTCGGTCTACCGAGCCTCGCGTTTGGAGCGCAAGGGCTGGAGTCTCCGGTGCACACCCCACTTGCCTGATTCCATCGAGGGCGTTCCGCTCTGAAGCTCCTCGGCCGGCACTGCAGGAACTGCGCTTAAGTGGCTCGGTCTGGCGCGATTAGTCATCTGCCGTCTGTATTGACTTGGCGTCAAATACTGGTACAGCTGCTGGCACTAGCGGCTGAGTCGCTTCGCTGTCGCGAGCTGGCCTTCGTACCGCATTCAGCTTCTGAACTTGCGCCGCCCAAGCATTTCCAGCTCTCGACCGCGCGTGTTTCATACCCTGCCTCTGCTTCGCGCGCCCAGCCCCAGAAGCGCTGAGAGAGCCGTTGAGCTGACTCTCATCTGCCGAGATCTCCGTATGTAGCTCTGGTCGCCTCGTCCTCCTGCCCCGCGATCCAGCCATGGCGGCAGTCTGACCTAGCTTTGAATCATGCTGATGCTGATTGCGCCTGTGCCTTAGAGAACCACACCAGCCATTCTTTCCTGCTTAAGCGTGCACATTTGTCAACTGATGAGCATCGCGTTTCCGTCCGAGTTTTCGTCGTTATCGTTCCGTCTCCGCAGAGTTCCTGATTGGTTTGATCTACGGGTCGTCCAGAGCCAACTCGGCGTCACAACAGCCAACCGCATACCGACCATAGTACCAGATTCCCGGAATCCTGCCAAGTTTCATGAAACGCTGTGGCTTCTTGGGATATAACTGAAGCTACGGAGAAGCTGGTGGAGTGCCGCCGACCTCATATACCATGGACGCCGCCCATATTTTCCGGCAAGGTCTGGGGACCGTTGCCCCTCGAATGAACCACGCCTATGCTCAGCCGCGAAACTTGGTGCAAAGCCCCGATGACTTTTTCGACGGCGATACCTCGAGTCACCGAGTTGCTCACACCCTGACAGCATGTTGTCGCTGTCGTCAGGTATGACATGGCAACTGCCCCGCCCCTGAGACGCACTTGATTCCGTCTGCGCTGCTTTTGCTGCGGATCCCATCAAGGTTTGAAGGTGTAAGTGCTAATGATGTATGGTAGCGAAAAACGAGATGTGACCCTACGCTTCCTCGCTGCCTCCCCTGCGAGAGATCAGGATCTGTCTGCGAATATCTCGATACCGCCAAGGCGCGCAAGATCAATCGCCGTTATGTGATTACGCTGCAGGACAAGGTCAAAGCCCTCGAGGCTGAGCTTGCCCAGTATACCGACGAAGATGGAGATCATCCCCCAACGAATGAAGAATTGGTTCGTCCGGGAGGCATGATTCGGTTGAGCGGCAACGATGAGACACCTCGCTACCTGGGACCATCTAGCGGTATTGCCATGACACGGCTGCTCATGGCCGAAGCCAAGCGGTTTACCGAGTCCAACAAAATTTCCGATCTCATTCCGGAAGTTCGCGCAAGAAGCCAAGCTCGCATGCAATCTATTCAGATTACCAGCAACAACAGAAAGAAAAGCTATCCCATGATGAGTGAATTTCCAGCCGAAAGTCTTCCCGCGCGTCATGTGGCCGACAGGCTGGTAGAGATTTTCTATAAAAAAGGTATGCCCGCAATTATCATTTCTTTTCCTATTACCAAATACGCTCAATGCTGACCTTTCCAGCTCAAATTCACTGGCCTGTGCTACATGAGACGGTTTTCAAAGCAGATGTTGATGCTGTTTATAATGGCGACACGGATTCGTACAAAAACTTTCTTGTTCGCATGGTTATTGCTATTAGCTTACAAAAGTTGGACACGCAATATGCCGGACTGGGCGACTCATACTACATGGCGGCGATGAAATATGTCGAGGAAATCATTCGTCCTAAAGACCTCAAATCGCTGCAATGCCTCGTTCTCATCGGACAATATTCACTACTCACCCCGACGCGAACGCCAGTGTACTATGTTATTGGACTCGCTACCAGAATATGCCAACAAGAAGGGTTAACAGACGAGAAGACTCTTACTACTACTGGTTACAATTTGGATCCACAGACGATCGACTTGCGCCGGAGGCTGGTATGGGTAGTCATGGCCATGGAACACGGCCTCTCGTACTATCTAGGCCGGCCCAGCGCATTTGCCGTCAACAGTGACCGTTTAGACATTGCATTTTTCAGCGCGGCTGACGATGCGAATATTACGCCTCAAGGAATTCTAGATGGACCCCTTAGCACACGGAAGCTTGCGACAATACACTTCTACAAGATGTGGGCCCTTCAAACGGAGATCAAGCGGACCCTGTATGAAAGGAAGCGACCAGAGCCCAGAAACGACGACCATCCGTGGTTTCAAAACATAGAAAAGGCTCTGAGGGATTGGATGGACTCGACCCCGGAAGATCCTCCGTTTGTCAAACCTTGGTAAGTCAACTCACTTTCAGACAATGCTATTCTAAGTTGCTAGTTTCACATTCTAACTGCAATGGCAGGATCTCTGGACATTATCACCAATTGAGGGCATTTTTGTATAGGCCTTCTCCCCAGATTCCGAAGCCGTCAGCTGGTGCAGCCCAAATTTGCTACGAGTCGTCTGCCACCATCATTGACCTATCCCACAAGCATTTTGGAAACGATCCTGCAGATATGACCTGGGTATTCCTCCTTTCACTAAACTGGTCACTCAGCACGCTTCTATGGACGATATCGTATAGTGAAGTTCGACGCAATCATCCAAGAGAAGAAGTCGAAGAGCTTGTGAATAAGGCCCTGGAATCATTGGACCGATGCGCAGAGCGTTGGCCAGGAACCACTGTCACGTCTCAGCTCTATACCATATTTGCCAAGGCATGTATGCAGAGCTACGACGTGCAAGTGAAGCTTGAGAGGGATCACTTTTCTTTTAGCAGTCCACCGGCGACAAGCGAGTCTCAGTCGTCGCCCGAAAGCTACTCTCATTCAAATGCAACTACTCCTCGGCCACTGCCCTATCTCAACCCTCCGCAGTTTGGCTTTGTTTTTGACTCGTCCCCTGAAACAATGAACAACTACGTCTTCGATCCCAATTACCCTCCTCCACAGCCTACTTTCCGTTCAAACTCCATCTTTTGCAATCCCGCCACAGACAATGGCAGCCGACGCTTCTCTTACTTCCCGCCCGATGTCACCCATATGGGCGAGGCTGGCTCAGAAGATCCTTCGTCCCATCCGGCCCAGATACCGGACCATATACCCCACCATCTGCAATCGCCACCTGAGATATTCCTTCAGGGCAACATACCAACTTCGAGACCGGGCTTATCGCCATCGGCAATGGCGATGAAGCAAACACCGAATGCTACCCCAATCACGCCGTCACCGCTTTCGACGCAGACCAACATGTCGCCACCTCATAAACGAGTTCTTGCGCCGCAAGTGGCCCAGGCCCAACCGACATATGCAGCTGCGCGAATGGGAGGGCAGCCTATTCACCAGCGACCGCTACCGCCGGCGCCCACGTCCGTATCCGACTGGTTCTCACCCCCCTCGCAGTTTATGTCGCCATACAATTTTGTAACGTCCGGCAGTGGATACTTTAATGAAGCCATGGCTGGCATGAGCGGGTTTGGCGGCGGCTCACCGGGGCCTAGTGGCTTGGGCCTACACAACATTACAGCGCAGCTCGAGGCTGGTGGCATGCAATTTGGCTATTCGCCTGGTAGACAAGGCAGTCTTTCCCAGTCACAGCAGCTAGAGCTCATGGAGGACTTGGAGACGGACGGCGTCAGCGCAATGGATGCGTACCTGCAAGACAACCCGATGAATGGGAGATGGTACTGAGATGTAACTTTTGTATTTTTCATTTTTGTTCCATGATTTTCATTTGTCCGTTTTACTTGCTTTTCGCTTCGCTTCACCGCCATTGACATTGCCATCATTACGGAAATCTACCGGATACGACTACTTAGACGAATTTTCTAGCAAGGGAGTACTGCGTTTTGTATCGACCTTTTATGTCTGCCAAATGCTGGAAGATTTTTCATATTACGAGTTTCAAGACAGGACTAGGATAGGGAATATATAAACAACTTTCATTGCGATCTACATTACAAATGTTTGCTATTGACTGTACCTAACAACGCCATTGTATCTCGCTGACAGCCGAGAGCCCATTTCGCATATTCAAAAAAAAAATTTTTAACACGTAACAATTGAACAATTGGTTGTTTTAGAAGTGAGTGACTAGAGAGCATGTCTTCCATTAAGTAAAATAAAACAAAATCAATAAAAATAGCTTCATAGACCCATTTCCGTCGTTCCATTCCAGTTTTAAAAGAGATCCCGCCAAATACCCCCCTCCTCTTCCTTTACCAACGAAATGTATTATTTCCAAGAAGAGAGTATTTTCCCCCCCTTGGATTATACATTAGATAGTTACTTTTTTTTTTCATGTTTTGATTAGATTTCTTTCTTTCAGCCTCTGTTCCCCAATACATTCTGCTACGGGTGGCAAAAGCCAAAGAGGAGAGAGGAGAAATAAACGTTTGGGGTATAAATATGCGTCAAGGAGAGTCGTAAAATAATAAGTGCCAAAACCATATGGCCATAACAAAATGCTCGCCCGAGAGAAGGGGCCAACAAAAAGATAGAAGTTGTAAAAAGGAGTCATCGCATTTAGACGACCAAAAGACCCAGGAGAGCCACGATTAGGAGGCCAAAGTTTTCACTTGGGCGAGAGAGGTCGTTGGACAGAGGAGGGGGCAGGCTGTTTGTTGGCGAAGGCGGGTTGGCTCCTGTTCCTGAGACGCCGCCGCTACCACCACCACCTCCTCCACTGCCACCGCTACCACCACCACCACCACCAACAGACGGCGACCCGGTAGGCCCAGCAACACCACCGGGGCTGCCGCTATTGCCGTTTGGTCCAGTTGGTTCAGCACCTCCGCCGCCTCCTCCGGGGCTTCCAGGGTTTGTTGAGCTTGCTCTCTCTAATTGACCGGGAGAAGAAAAGTCTGAGCTGGGAGGTGTGACGCCTGTCGATCGGTTAGTGCCGGTATTGGTAGGAGCTGCTGTCACAGAACCAGTGCCAGAGTTGACACCAGTTCCTGTCACAGAACCAGTGCCAGAGTTGACACCAGTTCCTGTCACAGAACCGGTGCCGGTGTTGGCACCCGTGCCTGTCTCGGAGCCGGTGCCTGTCCCGGCAGCACTTCCCGTCGGGGAACCAGCTCCCGTACCAGCAGGGGTTCCAGTTGAAGAACCATTGCCAGTCGGAGAGCCGGAGCCAGACGGAGAACCAGTGCCGGTCGAAGAACCAGAACCGGGAGGAGAACCGACACCAGAACCGGTGCCAGTCGGGGAATTAGTACCTGTTGAGGGGGGTGCGGTACCAGTCCCCCCTGAGGAAGAGGAGGTGGCTGATGACCCCGGAACAGATGCACCAGATGAGGCCGACGCGGATGCCGATGTGGGCGCCGACGTTGGCCTCGATTCACTGCTTGCACTAGTGGGTCCCGTACCTATTGCAGAAGAGCTTCCTGGGCTCCCAGTAGTGGAAGATCCTGACGATCCCGCACCGGAAGACGGTGGAGTTGAAGCAGAGGATGGCGGAGTGGACGATGATTGCTGCGAAGAGGGCGGTGTCGAAGCAGAAGAGGGCGGTGTTGAAGCAGAGGATGGCGGAGTAGATGATGCTTGCTGCGAAGAGGAGCTGGACGATGAAGATGGCGGCGGTGGAGGCTTGGTTGACGAGGAAGTTGGCGGCGGCGGTGGCGGCTTGGTTGACGAGGAAGTTGGCGGTGGTGGTGGCGGCTTCGTCGACGATGATGTTGGCGGCGGCGGTGGTGTTGTAGAAGACTTAGAAGAGCTGCTTGTAGGAGGCGGGGTGGACTGCTTAGTGCTGGAAGACACTATGGAGCTCGATGTTGTGGATTGGATGAGCGAGGTGGGGGATGTAGAGATTTGAGAGCTCGTTCCCACCGTATTCGACCCCGTCACTTGGCTCTCCGGAGCCGATGATGTAGACGTCGGATTCGTCGAATTGCAGAAGAAGATGGCTGAAAAACTTGCACCCAAAAAGTCTTCGATCGCAGTCAAGTCGTTTGTGGGGACACCGAGGGCAGGAGCAAGGCAGTCAACGCAACTGTTGAAGAGTATCGAGAACTGTGAAGTCGCGTCGCAAAATCCGGGATTGGGGGCATGCGATTGTAAAAAGCCAAGTGCATTACTACAGTCGGCCATGCAAGTTTGTGTTGGGGGCGCGTTTGATGTTGGGGTCGGGGCTTGGCGTTTTGCATCATGATTGGCCTTGCGACGAGCTTGCTGCTCAAACGGACTAGAAGCACGCTTTCCAGCTGCCGGCGAGCCTGTTGGCACCGCTCCGTAGGCCTGCGCATGTGGCCCCCAGTTGCCACTCGTGTAAGTGGTGGTGCAGTCATTCTCAATCTTCTTGACAACGTGGTACTCAAAGATGTCGTAGGTCAAGCCAAAGATGTGCGGATCCAAGTAGAAGTAGCCGTCTTGGTGCGGAATATAGCCTGTCTTTCCGGGCTGCCAATTTGCAAGGAGCAGTGGTGGAGCTGGGATGCAGTCCTCTTGTTTGCATCGAAAACCAGGATCTGGAAGGCCTGGCCAGAAGTTGCACCCAGCTGGCTTCTGGGGATTGCAAACATAGCCAGCCTGGCAGCCAAAGATACCTTCGGTCTTCGGGTTCAATGGCCCAGCTGCATAGACTCCTGTTGGCTGTGGGCAGAGAGTGACCTTGAACGGAGCAGGCTCAGAAATTGTTGTGGCGGCCGCTGCCACATTTCTCATCTCCAATTCAGCCTTCTGCGTCGGCACAGGGTCGATCTAGGATTCTCAAATATTAGTGTAAAGTCAAAAATGACATTGGCTGTGCTATACATACCGCTTCGTTATTAACAAATGCTCTGGCATCCACTGAAGTGACAACCCCGGCGATTATGCCAATCGATAAAGTGGTAAGCGAACGCATCTTCGAATTAGACTACTCTAGCACAACAGACGAGAAACGAGTGCGCCCGTTGGCTATATCTAAATGATGGACGGTAGCCAGACGGCTAGTGATGCACCGAAGCCAGCAGATGGGCCTGGTCAGATGGGGTTGAAAGAATGATTGAAAAACAAACGACGATCAAAGGTTGTGGTGGTGAAGGAGGAAAAGGATGAGCTGCCTTTATTTACCGGCTGCTCTTTATGGAGATGCAGGATAGATATGGCGGCTCCTGTGCTTCTAAACGGCGTTGGTGCAACCTCTCCCCCCTGGCCAACGGAATCCTGGTCAACGTACCCAAGTAGACGGACCACTGACCAGACCAGCCCAGACCAACGTGGCGTGGGCTTGCGCATGTACTCCGTAAGCCTCACCTCGCTTCACCTGGGCACAAATTGACCGCCTGTCAAGGGCGAGGCTGACTTGCTTGTACAAGCATAGACTAGGCCAGCGAAGGTCTCCATCGGATAGCAGGCCCAAAGTCTTTAGAAAATTGAGCTACCAGACCCAGTACATGAAAACGACAATCCATGCCTATCACGGCCATTCTTGGGAAAGCAGAATTGGAGACAGCACATGCAAGCTTGGCAAGGTAGAGAGGTGTGGTCGTTCGGTGGCTCCACACAAAAGTCCATGAACATGCCTAGCCAGGAGATAGGATAACAGAGAGCCAAAGCCATTGGGTATCCTCTTGTAAAGCAGAACAAGCCCCGTAAGGCCTAGTGTCGGCAGACTGGACCCCAAAAGCTGATTCGTGGCGCAAGGCGGCAAGGATGTGTGGCCAGCGATAGGCCAAGCCGAGAGACGAGTGCCTGAAGGAATCCGCGAATCCTCTCCAAACTGGAGACGGGCCACACTCATCAATCCCATCTTGACAGCTGATTGATAGAAAAGTTCCTCTCAAGCAGCTATGATTTCTGCTAGCCGCAAGGAGACAACTTATGCGAGCGACAGGGTCCCGACAGCCTGCGGGAGGCTGGGCCAGACACAAGTGCCTGTGGCAATGTAGCCCTCCAAGAGCCTCTAAGGCTTGGCGCGCGAATGGAAGAGAGTCATATCATATCTCAATGTTGCAGCGGGCAAGGATTGCAGCTTGGGAGCCGCACCTCGCGGCCTTGCCCAAGGAAATCGATGTCTGGAGCAGGTTCCAATACGAAGTACGATGCATTCATCGGCGAGCACGTAGGTCCAACAGTGAAGACGCGGCCCTACGTAATACAGAAAAAAGGGCCCAGACAGGGCCTAATGTGATGGGTCTCTCCATGCTCTCCGCGATTATGCTGCCCAGCCCAGCATCTGGTGATTGATCCTTCGATCTCATATCTCCCGGCAGAAGCTCGTCTCTAACTTCAACGAGAAGCAACAGCTGTTGGGTTTGTGCCGCTCCGTCGTAGCACTGCATTGAGTCGCATTCGAAATGGGAAGAGGTCGGGATGGCCCGAGACAGACTGGAAGTTGTGCTCGCTGCGAGGGCCGGCCAACGACAAATCTCAACCACCTAGAGTGATAGGACTGCATGTGCGGGGCGCGCTAGAGAGCTGAAGTGTGCTATTGGTGAGATGCGGGCGTCCGAGTTGGAGGAGCGAGAAAAAAAATCTGCTGATGGAGGCTCTTCTGGGCCGTGGCTGGAGGTGTTGTGAGATGCATTGAAGAGGTGAGGTTCGGACAGGGTTTATTAGCCGATAAACGAGGCTACGGCCCAGAGCTTTCCACGGGTCCGCAGCCTTAGGCTGTTCAGCGCTCTGTTCCCACTGGCTAGCCGGGGAGCTGCCCCAAAGCGGTAGCTACAAGTCCTGGGCCATACCCCTCAGCAATCTATTTTGGGCGCGGCGATTGGCGGGCGGCCCCTCTCCAGGCGTTCTTGGCGGTCACTGGGCTACTGGAGCTATGCTCAGATTGAGGCTCAATGTCATCGAAGTTAAAAAAAGAGAGCACGGAAGTTATGTTACTCAGCACCCTAGCCGTAGCGCAACAAGGCGGCCAGCCAACATATTAGAATACACAACTACTAAATGGATTTGAAAGTAGCATTTACAATACTAATAGCAGTAGCAGCAATAGCAGTCGTAGCAGCAGTAACAGCAGTAGGCAGCAGCATCCTGCGTTGTAGCTGGAGTGCCAGACAGCAGAATTGGGTGCTGAATCAAAAGAAAATGATGGAGGAAAATCCCGCCAAGGTCGCTCCAGGACCCCGCCGGGCCTTTCCCGTGGTTCGTTCAATGTGTATTGTACAGTAAGTACCTACCATGTACTACTGAAGGATTTCACAACCCCTGGCTCGACTTTCTAGCTCTGGTTCTAGCCCCCCCACGTTAGCTCAATACTATTTTCGACGTCCCAACTGGACATGAACCTTTCAACCAACTCCCACATCAGCGACACCCCTGGCCGCTGGGCCGCAGCCTCGTGCCAGTTTGCGCTGCCCAGGCACTTTAGTAGTGCCGGTTGAGCTCACGGTTCATGTCTGGTCTGTTGTGGCAACAGGTTGATTTTCTGATGACTGATCGCTATTACAGCTGCCGTTGCGCCGCGAATGACCCGCCCAACTGCGATTCAGGCATCACCACGTTGCACAACACCCGAACTGCTACCGTCTGCACTATACCAGCGCGCATATGTGCGAGCAGCGAAGATCCTACAGCATCCACCAGTCCACCCGAGCGGGGCCTTGTTTGCGCCAGCCTACTGCGATGCCGCGAGTGGCATCCTCTTCGCCCTCGAGCTAAGGGCGCAACCACACCGCGCCCTGGACTAAAGAGTAACAATGTCCGATGAGTTGTCATCCAGCTTAAATCCCACGCCATTGTGCTAGGACGACTGCTAGCAGCTTGGGTAAGCAGCTAGGATACTTTGAGAATACTAGAATACTAGTGCTATGCTCATCCCATCCACACGGCCAAATATCACCGAGGAGACTGGCTCTTTTTCTGAAGACCAGGCTATCGGCATTGTAGCGAGGCGAATGACTCCGGTGAACGTCTCGCAGCCAGGCTCATCACGCAATATGAGAGGGTACCCTGAGTACCTACACCTAGACCCATGTTCATGTTTGTCTCAGTTCCAGGGTCTCCAGCTCTGGGGACGATCTCGCCTCCATTTTCGCTGCCATGCTGAAAATTATACTGTGACTCCCTCTACCTGCCTCTGTTATGTTATGTTTGCTACACACATTTCTGGGCCAACAGTCTTGTTGATTGCCAGCGTTACACGGCAGAGACGATAGGCTTTTACCCTATTGAGCCGACGGAAATGAGCGGCGAGACACCGAAGCAACCTCAGTTGGGCGACGACAAGTGGAATAGGCTGGCGGCCTGCCCGCCTGATTGATCCTGGCCACTGGCCCTGCAGGGTGCGCCGTTCGCATCGCCACAGGACATGTCGGTATGCTGCCGGTCGCCTCTCTCGCCTTTGCACTTGTTCCCATCATGTGCGACCCTTGCGGCCCACAAGCTGCCCGCCATCCTAGCATGATCTTGGAAGCCTCAGTGCCTCCGGCCAACCGTAGCGAGCCCTTGGCTAGAGTCCCGCCCGGGATACCGCGCCTCCGGGCCTCTCTTAACCCAGCTTTGGCCAGCGGTTCTTGCTCTAGCTTCCTAAAGCCTGCATTGCTGTGCACATCGCCCATGATCACTTCGTTAATCGTACAGCATCGGGCAGGCACTGTATCTACAGCAGCTTCAGCTCCTGTACGGCTGTCTTGAAAGCCGCGTCCCAGACAGGGTGTCAACGGATACTAGGTATCTGATACAGCGATCCTATTAGTCGGCCTTTACTCCATTGCTACACTTGCCTTGTCAAGATAGCGGCACTATATTCCCATCTTCCCGCAGCTTCAGCCTTTCTCTCGAATCGTCGCCTCAAGATCAGCCTTTCCCAGCCTACTTCTTCCAATGGCTTAGTAAATATTGAGATTATAGCCTTCCTTACAACAGCTGCGCTTGCTGTTCTAATTCATCTCAACTACTCACGCCTATCTCGCTTTCACCGGCTTTCACAGCCAGCTAAGGAAACATGGCACTAAACCATAAGACCAAGTCGGTTCTTCGGGCATTCTTTTTGAGCCTTGTTCAGACCCAACTTGTTGACGGTGCCGCAAAACAAATCAATACAACTATATGTACATGGGAAGCACCCAGAGGTATTATATCACCTACACTCCACACACAAGACGACTGCTAACGGTGGGCAAGCTGCTATTATTCGCGATAAAATTTATCTCGACGGAGGTGACATCTCCTGGCTGCCGGGATTGGACGATGGAACGTATGGACAACCCTCAACTTTAAACGGTACGCGCATCGCTCATATTATGTTATACCAGCCGTCATTTCCATATGCTTATTCACACATACTAGGAGCCATCAATGATGTACTACTCACCTATAATCTAAGCTATGCATTCACCTCAAGTACCAACGTCACAGGCCTCTTGGTGCAAGATCTTTTATCCAAGGCAGTAGGTGGCACCGGCCAAACTGACTCAAATTCTGTAAACTATGTCGACGGTGCGCTTCTTGGTAACGATGCCGAATTCTGGTTCTACGGTGGTCAACCAGAACCGCAACTTCCACCCTTCCCGACCAAAAATAGCATCATGGGTTACGAAGCCTTCCAGTATGGGTACACATCAAGCGATTTTCATCCTGGATTTGTCCCAAGCCGAACTATACCGGGCAATTTTAGTCAGTTCGTCACATATGGTGGTGCAGCAAGAGCTCCGTCTGAAAATCTGGCTTGGTACTTTTCCGGAGCGACCTCTGAGTCCGGCGGAATACTTGCTTTACCTGCCAACGATACTACCTTCCCAACAAAGATATCCAACTACCTCGTAACGCTCGATATGTCGGATCAGCTTTTTGAGAAATGGAATAATCAGACTCTGCCACCCGATATCAAGGGCCGCGCAAGCGCCGAAGTAGTCTGGGTACCTGTTGGTGTGCGAGGTATACTCGTCGCTCTCGGAGGCGTTGTTTTCCCAGAGTATGCCACGAATGATAAGTCTCAAAACCCAACAGCCAGTGTAGGAAACGCCTCTAAATACTCCCCTGTTCCAGTATATCACTCTAATCGCAGTGTATAGGAATCACAAAGTCCAAAATTCATGCAAACTATTGACATTTACGACGTCGCCAGCAACACATGGTATACGCAACCAACCACGGGGGGGCCCAGCACACGAGCTCGAGGATGTGCTGTCTTGGCCACTGCATCTGACAGCTCCAGTTTCAACATTTATTACTATGGCGGGTATGATGGAATTCATGTCACAGATCCATTCCACGACGACGTCTGGGTTCTTTCTCTTCCATCTTTTACCTGGACTCAGATCAACAATGGCACAGATTCTCACGCGCGGGCGGGACACAAATGCTTTACTCCCTATCCTGACCAACTCATGGCAATCGGTGGCTATCCGCCGCTCACTGGGTCGATTTCAAAGCCAAACTGTTTAGATGTTGGGCCAATTGTTATGTTCAATTTGACCAGCGGCGAATGGATGGATTCTTATGACCCTACAAAGTACGGCAACTATGGCGTCCCCGAGAAAGTCCAGGCTGTCATTGGAGGCCATGCATCCGGTGGTGCAACTGCCACGAAGCCATCTCCCTCTGGCTGGGCGACTGCAGCTCTCGGCAAAGTATTCGCTACACCTTATGACCAAAAGAAGATCACATCATACTGGCCTTATCCAGCGGCTCAAACGTCCACTTCTCCAGCAGAGCCGGCACCAAAGCCAGCTTCTAAATCCAGTGGATTACCATCATGGGTAGGACCAGTTCTGGGCGTCATTTTAGGTCTGATTGCGCTCACTTGTGTCATTGTTTTGTTCTGCCTTTGGAGGCGGCGCAAGAGTCTCAAAAACCGGTCTAGCACGAATACCAGCGAAGAAGCTGGCCTTAGGATCCTCTCGTGGATCCGGGGACAGCCTCCTTCTCATAAGGCCGCCACGGAGACAACAAGTGAAGTACCTACAAGCCCAGAGATGCGAGAATACCTACATCCTAGTCACACCCCGTCGGCTTCGGTATCAGTCCCTCCCCTACATCATGAAATGGATGATACGCAGTTGGTAGAACTTCGTAAGTACCCGTTATATTTAACCCTTCTTAGAGAAACATGGCTAACCAAGTGACTTCTGCTTGTACAGCCGATAATACCAGGTGGGAGCTTCAAGACACGGGGTTATCGCCAATGGACGTCCGTGAGCGTTATTCTCATTGGTTCCCAGGTGGCAACACCAACGACGCTTTGCCAAGTCCTACCAGAAGCTCTCTCCAAAGCACATCTAATATCATCTCCCCGCTGAATAAGGATCGAAACAGTGACATATCACATATTGCTGGATCTAGCGGTCTTCCTTCGCCTCCATTACCTGAAGCCGACGAGAGCGACAAGAAGTCTCTAATAGCCACACCTGAGACAGCCATCACTCCCTCAGGAGAGACACGGGATGACTCAGCAAGGACGTCGGAGGGTCATGAGTTTGTTGTCTCCCCTCCAACTGCAGAAGAAAACCCAGGGGACGACTATTTGACAGCCAAGAAATCTTCATCTTCAGGAAGCCCAACTACCAGAAAAAGCGTGTTTCAGGAGCACAATGATGATTGATGACACGAACTGAATAGCAAGACGGTCCGACATTGGCGTTTGAGTGGGTGGGCAATTTTGATTGATTTTTAATATATTTATATAGTTTTTGTTTGAAGAGACGACTGTTGTATGTCCGAGTTTGCAAAACTCTTAGATAGGATTGTATACCCGCCATTTTCATGGAAATATTATATATAGTGCAACTATGCACTATCCAAATTCTCTCTGTATCCTAGTCTAAAGCTATGAGGCCCATGCACATCTAGAATCAAGGTCAAAAGAGGACAGCCAATATAGAATTGCTGCCCTCCCGTGCGACTTTTCTTTTTCTTTTTATTGATTTCCAGTTCCACCTTTTTATTTTGCCTTTGCTTTTCTTTCAAACTTCAACCAGCTCTCCATCCTCGTCCTCTTCAATCTCCTTTACGCGCTCCTCTACCTCTTCCGGTGCGTCTTCCGTCGCTTCATCTCTCATGAGAACTTGTACTAGTCTATCGCATGCTTCTTGTACACCCTCGTCATTCACTCTCATGTGTGTCTCCCGAATAATAGGATAAACGTTGATCTTTCTCATCAACTCACGGCCTTCCAGCGTGGCCGTCAACAGCGTCAATGTCTCCACGTGAGTCTGAATGTTGGCCGTATCCGAATCACGCTTCTTGTCTGGCGGAAGGAGCTGCAGATCGGGAAGCATCTCCATCGTTTCATCCACGTCGTACTCCTCGTTACCGGTGATGGGCAGGAGGATGTACGGCAGAATGTTGATGTCTGACTCGGAAAGGAAAGACGGGTGGGCGGGGATCTCAAAAGCGGCGTTCTTGATGGTGTTTGCGACTCCCTTTCTTCGAATGTCGGACTTGTGCTCTGTGAAGACCTTGAGCTTGGTCAGGGGGATGACGCCGTCGTAGGGCTGGGATGCGAGGAAGTACTGGCGGATTTCCGTGTGCTTGGCGAGGTCGGCGAAGACGTAGGCAAGGTAGTCGTAGTCTGCCTTTTTGTTGTATGCGCCGTCTTGGCCCTTGACGAAGAGGTCCATGAGCTGGTTGAGGACGTTGTCGTCTGAGCCGAGCTGTGAGGGGGCCTCTTGCTTTCGCTGGAGGAACGCTTTTGAGCCGTCGTATTTGGAGAGGTTGGCGAGGAGCATGGCCAGTAGATTGGCATTTGGCTCCTCAGGGTACTGTTTTATGGGACCACTTGTTATTGGGGTGGTCTATAGGTAAAGATGAATGACATAGTGAGACTTACGACTATATGTGAAAATACCATCTCCAAGAACTTCTCATCTGTTGCTACAGACTCCAAGACCACTGGGTCCTCGGTCAAGTTGATGAGAATATTCAAGGCATTTTCGGCGATTTTCTAATAAATAAAAAGAATATTAGCCTCGTTTTATAATCTTAAAAATTGAGTATCCTTTAATAAAAGGAATGAAGCCT
This sequence comes from Trichoderma sp. 2475, assembly GCA_038502285.1. Classification (NCBI taxonomy): domain Eukaryota; kingdom Fungi; phylum Ascomycota; class Sordariomycetes; order Hypocreales; family Hypocreaceae; genus Trichoderma; species Trichoderma sp. 2475. The sequence goes on from JARPVV010000004.1 coordinate 2,157,589, forward strand.
CACGGCAGAATACCCACCTCATGATCTCGAACAAGGAATTTCAGATGTTTCACCGGTTTCAGCTCTTCAGTCTTGAAGATGGCCGGGTCAGAGAGAGAGTAAGGGACCAAATTTTCTGTCGCGACGGCCCTGATCTGGGGGTTTGGATGGGCGATGAAGCCAACGAGCTGGGGCACATGTTAGCGATCTCTGTTTTATATGAGATGCATTTTTTTTTCTGAGAGAGATGGATTTACTTCTTCTAGTTCTGTTGGCATGGCGCGCTGTATTTCTTTGAACAAATCTTGAAGTTGAATATTACGATAATGAAATTTGGGTATATGAGTGTGAGTCGTGGGCTTGAAAGAATGGCTCTTATTGTGAAATATTTTGGAGGGGCAACTTTTGATGGATTTTGATAATAGTGGGGTGGAAAAAGAAGGCCTTGGAACGACGTCAGGATGGGCGACTAAGCCGTTTTGGGCAGCAGTAGTTCCAATAAGACGAGAAGCAGCTGTAAGTTGTTTAATGTTGGACATTAAGATTTCATTAGCATAGATGCATATTTTTCCGTATAAACGAGTGAAAGGCCTAGACAGAAGCTATGGACACACGAATACTTCATTTTGCTGTCTCGACAGCCAGACAGGGCGCATTGGCCTGGCAGAATGTGCTACTGCTTTATGCAGTACGGCGTACTGACGAACAAGCACATCTCTTCGGAATATTAACCTTCCAAAGACTTCGATTCTCTCACAGAAGTAAATGTTCTCATGTCATATATTTCAACAAGAAAGGTTCTCGTTAATATATTGCTGGCAAAGATGATAACTCCAGCTTCAGCTGCCAGGGTCCAAAGGCGGTGAGGCGCAAGCATACCACTTTGGAGCAACACGCTAAGCCGTATTCGACGGGAGGGGTGGCAGATCGATAAGACACAAATTTTTGATTTTCTGCCCACCAAGCAAGAGTCGTCTGGCCTGGCGCAAGAATTCGCACTCCAATACCCAACCTCAGATACAACCCCAGAAACTTCAATATGCCCAAGGCAACGACTCCTACCGCCACGCGCCCTGGGCGGCGCCACAACCCCTTGGAAGATGATGTTCTGGCGACCGGCATTCTCCGCAACAAGCCTACCAAGAGAAAGTCCAAGGAGGCTGGAGAGTCCGAGGACAATTTCGTGGACTCCAAGGCCTCAAAGAACATTCTGCGGATAGGCCGCGAATTGATGGAAGAGGAAAACGCTGAGCGACCAACAGCGAAGCCCACGGTGGACAACTTTGGCTATGATTCAAGATTCGGCGAGGAAGAGGAAGAGCACAAGACCTACGATGACGACGAGGCCTGGGGAGATGATGATGTCGAGGTTGAGGACGTCGAGGTTGATCCTGAAGACCTTGATACATACAGGAAATTCATGGGAGGCGAAGAGGAGGACGATCTGTTGAAACACGGCTGGGATCTCAAGGGCTCTGGGGAGCCTCAGGGAGAGTCCGTCAACTTGGCCGACCTCATCCTGGAGAAGATTGCTGCCCACGAAGCGGCAAAGGCCGGCGGAGGCCAGGTTCGCGCACCCGATGACGAATATGAACTTCCCCCCAAGGTCGTAGAGGTATACACCAAGTAAGTAGTATCAATTCTCGAGACGCTTCCATCGAGCAATTGTAAATCAGGTGCTAACAAAACCCCAGGATTGGCGAAATCCTCTCTCGCTACAAGTCCGGACCGCTTCCCAAGCCCTTCAAGATTCTTCCAACTATTCCTCACTGGGAGGATATCATCGACATCACCAAGCCCGAGAACTGGACTCCCAACGCCTGCTATCAAGCGACCAGAATATTCGTATCTGCCAAGCCTGGCGTTGTCCAGCGATTCCTCGAGATGGTTATTCTGGAGAGGGTGCGCGAGGACATTTACGACACCAAGAAGCTCAATGTTCACTTATTCAACTCTCTCAAGAAGGGTCTTTACAAGCCCGCCGCATTCTTCAAAGGCTTCCTGTTCCCTCTGATTGGCAGCGGCACCTGCACTCTTCGAGAGGCACACATCATTTCAGCGGTCCTGGCGCGAGTATCCATCCCTGTGCTGCACTCTGCCGCAGCCATCAAAGGTCTCTGCGATATTGCCGCCCAGGAGGCCTCTCAGGGTAGCGAAGGCGGTGGCGCGACCAACATCTTCATCAAGACTCTACTAGAGAAGAAGTATGCTCTTCCTTACCAAGCCATCGACGCTCTGGTTTTCCATTTCTTGAGATTCCGTGCCGAAGACCCTGCTTCCGCCAGAGCTGGTGACAGCATGACCGTTGTCATGAGCGGATCAGATTACAAGGCCAAGCTGCCCGTGATTTGGCACCAGAGCTTACTGGCCTTTGCGCAGAGATACAAGGGCGATATCACGGAGGATCAGCGCGAGGCACTTCTGGATCTGCTGCTGACGCACGGCCACTCTGCTATTGGCCCTGAAGTCCGACGAGAACTGCTGGCCGGACGAGGTCGCGGAGTGCCTCTGGAGCCTCAAGGTATGGCTTTGGACGGCGACGACACAATGGAGATGGATGCATGAACGCTATAAAAAGTAGACGGCAGCGTTTGATGGGAACATGCATGGCGTTTCGGCGTAATTGGATTAGGGAAGCTGTTATAATGGATATCTGAGCTATGAGGACAGATGGATTCAGTCTCACGAGGCGCGTCTAGTGCGACAGTCCAAGAATTTTTACACAATGTTGAATGAAATAAAAAGTTATATCCTAGCAATACATCTCTCAGCGATAAGATACCGCAGAGTATCAATCTTTTACTTGACAAATTCCCATTCCTCGGTGGCAGCAACTACTTAGTAGAGTATGCACCTTCCATCTCTGAATCTTAGTATATGCAGGATAGAAATGATCAAAGTTCTCTGTGCATCATTTCCCGCCCACATCATTATTCCTACAAACATTCGTTAAGCGTCTCATTATCCTAATACAACAGATTTGCCTTAACAAGACTTACTCAATATTCCTCCTTCCTTTCTCTTCACCTCTTCTACTTCTTTACAACCAGTTATTCCATAATCCACTTTACTCGTCTAGGCTTACATTCGATCCTAGAACCATTTATCTTCTTTTTCATAAGTTTGTTTCTGCAACTGATTTCGTCTTTTTGCATTCGTGGCGTTGGTCGCCAATCTGGTCACAACAGGCATCGAACATGTCGGAAGACAGATACGCAAAGAACTCGACAACGCGCTGTACATCGACTAGTCAGGATGTCAAGTGCGTTTTAGCCATACAGCTATCACCATGGCAGTTAAATCAGTTTTCTAATCATGTTTCTGCAGCTATTTCGACCTTTCGGTCCCTCGACCCGGTCCGCCATTCCTATTTCTCACGTTTGCGACGCCCTCCAACGTCACCCATGAGCCTCCTCGATCTACCCCTTGGGAGAGGGCCATGCAAGACGGCGCTTTCACAAACTCAACTTCCCCAACAGGCTCGGGAGTTGAGAGACAGAGGGCTGATTCATTGTCTGCTGCCAACATAAAATTTGGAGTTGATCCGCCACGACCGCCTCGCGAGGGATACGAATAGGTCTGGTTTCCAGAGGGGTATTGGGCGGAGAGACAACTGGCGGCAAACGCTCCTCGCAAGAGCAGTGCCAGCTCCAACGCTCGCTTTTAGAAATGGCGCTCTCGATCAACCAAGTCTGCAAGTGAGACGGACGCGCTGCATGATGGGTTGTACGCATCCCGACTCAACTCCATGTCTAGCCCACGATCGAGATATGAGCCACCTAGACACGATCTTCCAGCCATTCATCAAGTATGGACACCATACTTGTCCGAGTCTGATCATGTTTTCTCACTGCAGCACCCCACTGAGCCTGTTTCTCCAGCCGCCGTTGCGAGGACCCCGTCAAAATCCCAACAGTCAAGTGAAAGTATCGTGGTCTCGCCCAGCTCAAAGAGCCATCGCTTGGTTAATGTCCCCGAAAATCCTTCGCCTGAGAGCATTGCCCACTCACTTCTCAAAACAGCGCCGCCACCAACCCCGTTATTATCACCGAGGGTCTTATATATGAGAGCTAAAAAAGAAATCGAGTCTAAAATCAAGCAAAAGCACCATGATGACTCCTACACCCATCAATCCACAGCCATCGGCATTCGTCCAGACATTGAATACTCGACCAAGTCTTCCTGCAGCGATCTGACTTTTGACGAAGATCGTCAGACGCGAGCAACAGTCGAAGGCACCAGAAAATTTCTCGCTGCTCAAAACATCAGCAGGTCAGGAACGTGGTTCAAAGATGAGCTTCATACATCCAAGATTGGCCGCAAGCTTTTTGGCAGAGCACCGTGGCATCGAAAGGAATCTGCGGACTCATTTACCAGCGTTTCCAGCTCCATACGAGCAGTGCTCAAGGGCAAGACGCCACCTGCTACACCTTCAAACCATGGCTTAAGTTATACAAGTATGTAAACCAATTTTCTTCCCCTGTCAATGAGTTTCAGTTCTAGGCACTAATTAGTAATCTATCAGGTAGTTACAATCTATCAACCAGCCCATTCCCTGGAGGAGTAAGTGAGCCCCGAGCTTTTTTGTCTTTTTGTCATTATCCCAGAGTTGTCATCAGCTCATTCTTCATAGGAGGCCGTTCGGGTGAGCACGCCACCAATGGACGAAGACACGGCAGACGGCAAGCCACGTGCTTTCTTCACATCTTTGACGCCCCCTATGCCAGACGGTGAGGCCAATACAAAAACAGCACCGTCGTCAGTACGCTCTACGAAACGCTATGGTGTTCATAGTAGTAGTAGTAGTAGTATGGCGCCTCAACCTCGTGAGTGGTGGGAGCAGATACCTCAGCGCGGAGGTCGCCGCGATCTGCTAGACACCAACAACAGTCCCGCCAATAGATTTGAATTTGACGTTCCGGAACATTTGCCTAGGAGTCCAATGTGCCCGGCCAATAAACGTCACAAAAGCGGCGGCGCAGGCGTGTGTGTATATCATGGCCGGAGGAGAGTTGGCTCTATACTCGAGGCAAAATGAGCGAGATGAAAGCTAGTAATTCACGCATTAGTAGATTTACGATTGAATTTAGCCATCTTTGATACTTGAATGCACCTTTCTCTGCTCGATCTTTGTCTTTTCTAACGTCTACGTTTCAGTAACATCCTGCCACTCAGACTAAAGTCGACCATTATACGGCCTCTGCTTTGATTCACCAGATTGCAGAAAAGATTCCAATCTCAAGATATTTTCAAATACGCAAGCAAAACAGTGATATATCTGGACATCTAACAGGGAAGAAAAGCAAATCATCGTTTCCAAGGGAACGACAATTGCCGGATTGGGCACTGGGCGAGGAACGTACCAAACCGGCAGAGCGGCGCTAAATTAACGCGCCAGCGGGACAACGCGCCACGCGTGTTCGAATTAATTAACAAGTCTAGGTTAACCAACCTCCATTCTCAAATCGCTGCGAGGAGGCCGGTCGATGTTCCAAGCTTTTCGAGGTCGGGAGCAGTCAAATAACGCAATGTTCTATTTTGCCCGATTGTCAAACTTATAGACGTGAGAGCTGTATAGCTTTGAAGCGTTTTTAAGCGCTCTTTGCCGCCGCAGGCCGAACAATGGATCTCGATACGTCGCCAAACAATCGGAAGCGAAGCTTCGACGAAGACGATTTAGCCGTAGCGCCAACAAGCGCTTTCAAGAAGCGCAAGGTCGACGAGGAGAATGCAGATGTGCCTCCGGCGCAGGGGGCCTTGAGCTCCTTCACCTCGGCGATATCGAGCGTCTTTGGATACAGCAGTAAAAAGACCTCAGAGGCCCAGAACGAAGGCGTCGACAAGGGCGTCTCCCTGCCAAAACCGCCATCACAACCGTTATCTGCGACGTCACCGAACAAGGCTCGACCAGCAATCAAGCTAGCAGCTCTACTGGGATCAAAATGGGATACAGGAGAGGGGGATCGAGCATCATCACCGAAAAAGGGGAGAGGAGGCAGGCGCAAAGTGGTGACTGAGCCGGATAACAGCTCGGCAACAGACCCAGGACCTCCTCCAAGTAGAGGCAGAGGGAGAGGCAGGGGAAGGGGGAGGGGAAGAGGCAGCAGGGGCGGTAGAGGAGGCAGAGGCAGAGGAGGAGCAAGAAGCAGTTTCGGAAAAGAAGAAGACGAGGAAAATATCGATGTCACCGTGGAAGAAGAGAGGCCACAAGCCGTCGCCGAGTCTCACGACTCGCCTACAACGGTACGCTCGATTAGGCGCCTCGACTTTATTCCCCTTTCCAATGGCATCATTGATAACACTGCGGACGAACTTTCGACAAACGAATATCCTTCCATGAGCCCTCTGAAAAGCCGAAGCCTCAATCTGAACGAACGGCTGGCTGAATCGACTAGTACTGGAACCACGCCGAAGAGTATACTGTCACCATCCAAGAGTAGAGGGCCTCGACCACCAAAAAATGTGTCTTTTAACAAAGGTGGTGATGACGAAGCTGCCACTGAAGTCTTTTTCGAAGATCTACCAAAAGAGCCGGTTGTTAAAAAGAAGCCTGGCCGAAAACCCAAAAATGCTCAGCCTGTTGCCGCTGCTACGGATGAGATTGTCTGTGGCGTGTGCTCTCGGCCTGACTCACAGGCGCCCAACGAGATTATTCTGTGCGACAACTGCGACTTTGCAGTTCATCAAATGTGCTATGGTGTGCGGGAAATTCCTGTCGGCGATTGGCTGTGCAATTCGTGCGCACAAGAAGACGCGCTGGGCATAGCCAAGAAACCTACTGAGGAGGAGGCCCTTGAGGCAGCTGCCGATACAACCGTTACGTCTACTCCTGCTGTCGAAGTGCCAGATATTCCTAATCTAGATCATCACCTGCGCGCCCTTCAAAGAGTCCTCCTGGATCGATGCAACGGTCGCAGGACGGTTCGAATGTTTGGCCAGCAGGATCAGTATGAGAAGGCGCACCAGCTTGTCGAGCAAACTGTTGTGGCGGGCGAGGGAAACTCTATGCTCTTAATTGGACCTAGAGGGTGTGGCAAAACAACGGTATGCAAATGTCTTCCGGTATAATACAACACACCACCCTTACTAACGGTTGTTCAGATGATCAACAACATAATCAAAGACATGTCGCGAGAGCATCGAAAAGATTTTCACGTTGTGAGACTGAACGGGTTCATTCACACAGATGACAAGTTGGCACTGAAGGAAATCTGGCGGCAGCTTGGAAAGGAAATGCAGGTCGATGACGACTTGCTGAGTCGGGTGAGCATGAACTCCCAGAGATATTCTCTCAATCATAGCTCCTACATTTTGCTAACAACTGTACTCTCTCTGTAGTCCAACTATGCAGATACCATGGCATCTTTGTTGGCGCTGCTGTCTCATCCTTCGGAGATTTTAGGGCAAGACGAGGGGTACACTTCGCAGTCTGTCATTTTCATCATTGACGAATTCGACCTATTCGCGACTCATCCTCGACAGACGCTCTTGTATAACTTGTTTGACATTGCGCAGTCTCGGAAGGCACCAATCGCAGTTTTGGGCTGCACGGCCCGCCTTGATGTGGTAGAGATGCTAGAGAAGAGAGTTAAGAGCCGATTCAGCCATCGATATATTTACTTGTCGCTTCCCAAGAACCTAGCGGCTTTCTGGCAAGTTTGCCGACAGGGGTTGATGCTCGGAGATGTTGAGCCGGAGGAAGAGGGCCTGGACCGGAGGATTGATGGGTTTCCCGAGTTCCAGGCGTATTGGGATCACAAGATTGAGGTTAGTGTTTATTTTCTCTTCTCCACAATCGGCAACCCCCGGTATTCTAACAACGGTTTGGCATATAGGATCTCTACAAGCAACGGGCATTTCAGGATCTACTGCAGTACCACTACTACACAACTAAGTCACCGTCGGCCTTCTATAACGAGTGGATCTTGCCGCTTTCGTGGGTCACAGCGGGCAACCCAAATCTCGAGATACCGGCCGTCGGGTCAGACTTGACGTCTCTAACAGCGCCGGATTCCCGACTGCATTTGCTATCAACGCTATCAGATCTCGACCTCGGGCTATTGATTGCGGCCGCACGGCTTGATATTGTCGCCGACACGGACACAGTTAACTTTGCCATGGCGTACGATGAGTATAGCGCTCTTGCGGGACGACAGCGCGTGCAATCGGCTACGGCGGGCATGCTTGCTCAGGGCGGCAACGCGAGAGTCTGGAGTCGCGGCGTGGCTGCTGTGGCGTGGGAGAGGCTTGTTACCCTCGGTCTGTTGGTTCCGGCTGGCGTGGGCGCTGGCAGCAGGAGTCAAGGGCATGGAGGGCTGGAAGCAAAGATGTGGAGAGTGGATGTCGCCCTGGAGGAGATTCCAGCAGCCACGAAGCTGAGCACAGTCTTAGCGAAATGGTGTAAGGAGATATGATTTCATGATTTCCACTTCTTTTTCTTGCGACTTTCTTGCTTGTTTTGCGGCTTGAGCACTGTTATGAGGGGGATTTCCTTTTCTTGTCCTATTAAGATAAAAGGCATAAGCATGTACGAACGAAATATCACACGGCACTCATATATCATAGACTGTGGGGGAAAAGGTTGGAATGGAACGGGCCGTCCCATACTGAGGAAACACGCAAAGGCAGGTAGTGCTGCTACTAGACACGTTAATTGTACGATCATCGCTACTAGACACGTTAATTACCACCATTTTTGCTATGATTAAGACTAGAATGATTACCACTAGGGACTGGTGACAGGTGCTGCCACACTTACAAACAACACATCCCATCAAAACCCATGATGACAGGGCATAATCGGAGCAATATGCCATCTCTCGGCCGAGTAATTACCAAGTTCAAGACCGGGGACCCTCCCCTCTGCCCCTGTCGCTCTCTACCGAACCGTCAAGCAAAACGCAGAAAGATGTGCCGTCGTTCGCGCATCTCTGCTGCATGATTAAACAATGGATCACACCCACCATCTTCTCTTCTGGTCAATAACATGCCGGGGCCGACTTTTTCTTGGTTGCCTATTCCATCCATTGGCGTAGAAGGCGATTTTCGCCGCACGAACTTGTCAGTCGGACAAACTAATGTGCCCATTGCCCGTCTTCAGGGATGACAAGAGTGGCCAAAGAAGAATTTAAGGTTGTATTAACGCCGCTGCACCGCGTCTAATTGAGAAAAACAAGGCCGAGTGGGGGTCTCTGGACAGAGTCAGTGTTTAGATTTAATTCGCTAGTATATACGAGATGGAATGGTAATTCCTCATGAAATTGAGAGCAATTTGGTGTTTTGTCAAAGGGCTGTGGAGCAAGCAATAGGAGCGAAGCGGCTTTGATGATGCGCCGTCGGGCTAAATGATGTTCTTTCGGTGGCTCTGTTCCCTTTTTTTGTCTAGTATCGGGTATCGAGAGCCTGCTGGCCGACAGCCGAAGGAAGCTAACGCCTTATATGGGGATATGCGAAAAAGGCAATTAATACGTCTTATACGACATTTTCGAATTGAAGATTCTTCTTGCCCATCTATCATTTAATTTTCCTTGCCAGGATGAATTTTGAGAGTATTGGTGGCCAGGGGGCGAGTCAGCTATCATCAGTTATCAGGTCGTTAGGATGAACTTGAACGCCGAGTATCTAACCGCGGGCAATGAATGTTACCGCCATATGAGGTCGCTACACAGAGTACTGTAGAGTGTTCATTATTTATGCGAGAGTGGATTGTGTACCCCAAACGGAACATTGGCATTTTCTGTTCCTGTCAGAAGCGTAAATCTTGTATCATAAGAGGGCAAAAAAGAAACACAGTCATATCGGACTAGCCGCGCATCTTGTCGGATACTTCCACCCGACAATTCGGTGCAACGCAATCTACAAACTTCCAAAACAGGCATCTCGTATATACAGCCAGCACCCACTTTTAGAAGAATGCGACGCCCAGAACGGTAAACGCTCGAGCAAGGTGGTATTTCACACAACGGCATCCTTTCTTTCGGCTTTGCGAACAGAAAAGTGGCGTTGATAAATCCGAAGCCTTTCTTTCATGTGCGTGCACCGCAGCACCCGCAGCACCCGCAACTTCGGCAATACCACGTTGACAGCTTCTTAGATCCTTGATAGATGCAGATAAGATAAAGAAACCTGCAGCCCATTTGGAAATGGAGAATAAGCGGAAGCTGTTCGCACCAGCGGAGGTTTTTTCTTACATGAACAGGGAAACGAGAAGCTTATTAGCTCAGCCTTGTAAACTATACAGCCAGGCATGAGGTTAGCACGTGAAATCGGGTAAGCCAGCGTGTGGCGCATTGAAAAAGAGAAAGAAGCACAGCCTCGATTAGCAGGCAAAGACAAAAATAAAACCGCCACGAATTCTAAGAATAACCTGCGATTGAGTAAGGCGCCGGCTCCGAGGCTGGTCGCTGACTAAGGAGCGTTAGCCTGTTTCAAGCAATGGATGAACCAGAAGAGAGATTGAGAGTTGGAGATGCCCAACAAGGAAACAGGTCCCCTGGCTGGGGAATGCGCTTCGTATTACTATCATACTGATTTGCCTAAAGAAACGTGCAGTAGAGTAGACTAATAGCCATTGATAAACGCTGGAATGCTATCAGTGTCATACAAACCATTCGTTGGAAGAAGCACAAGGTAGATACGTACCGCAGCTCCATTCACGTGCGTCCCCACATCCCGGGCCACATGCAGCGTCTCTCGTCCGGCTTCTCCACCAACCGCCTCGCTTCGTCACAAGCAGAAACAGCCGCAGCGTCTCGTCCTGGACCCCGTTTGGGAGAGTGGCATTCGGTGATTTGATTTGTGACAGAACCACAGCGCACCTCGTACGTCCGACAGGCTCGATTGCCTCGATACGATCCCAGGCGATCCTACCGCCGTTGAACAGCAGCCAGACGTCAACGATTCCACACAGCGCTGTAGCTCGCCAACACAGGGACCAGGGCTTCTTGAAACGGCTCATGCCAGCTGCCTCGCTGTCTCCTCCACTTCTCTACCATCGTGTCAGGCGTCAAAGCGTCGTTTCGACCAACAAGCTGTCAATTAAGAATACTTAAACATTCGCTACGCCAATACGCACGCACGCACGCACGCAGTCCTGCATAGCGCGCTTGTTGGCTCTCTTTGTTACCCGCCCAAGCCAACCAGGTTCGGGGCTGACACCTGTCAGCACAAAGGCAAAGGCGCTGCTCCGAATCCGTCAAAACGGGCCCTTCATCTCTTTTTCCGTTGTGGTTTCAAACCAATCTCCGGCGGCTGTCCCAGGCTTACGGGTTCGCGGTTATAGGCTAGCGCTGCTGCTATAACAGGCCGCATTACAAGCCATATTACATATTACAGAGCACAGCACCAGTCGACCTTTATTTGCTCTTCCCTGTCTTTCTTCCTTTTGGGCGCCAAATTTACTCTTGATATTCTCCTTTTTCTCCGTTCCTGGTCTTTCGGGCTGGCTGAAGAATCCCTTTGCTGTCGCTCTTTGCCTGTTTAGCGGAATCCCTTGCTTCATCTCTGAAACGGCGCCTAAGCCTCCCCCCTCCACCACAGAGACGCCCCGCGCCTTAGGCTCGTGATATCAGACATAAGACCGCTGTATCAGCCGCACAGTCTATATAGTGGCAACGTCAACTTAAAACCCACTTAGCACAGCCTTCTCTTTTTCTTTTCTTTTTGTTTCGCGAGAAGAAACATTTCTGCATAAACACCAGTCGCCAAAGGGTTGTTCGAGAAGAAGATTTAGAGAATAGAAGGGAAAGCCGAAGAGAAGCCCATACAGACAGACAACGTCACAGCCGGATCAACATGTCGAAACGAACAGTCTTCACCTCCATCACTCCCCTTCCTCCGGGCATCTCCCGACAAGCCGCCATCGACTTCCTCCACAACCACCGCGATATGATCGATCTGAATCCCTTGGTCACCGATCGCCACATCATTCCTCCTCCTTCTCATGCTCTGCCGGAAGAGCACGTCTGCACCTGGTACTCCATCACCGACAAAATCTCCTATCTTCCCGGCGGCCTTGTTACGGGCGCAGTTTCATACACTGCGGCTTTCCACGACCTACCAACGGGTCTGCAGACTCACTGCCATGCGCCTATGGGCGTCGATCTCCGTGAGAAGTGGTCTGTTGCTGGATCGGAGCCCGGGGAAGAGCCGGAGCCGATGGAGCTTGGCTTGGGAGCGCCGCGGACGGGGCTGTACATTCGGGAGGATGTCATTATCACATGCAATATGGTTATGGCAGGCTTCATCAAGAAGACGATTAAGAAGGCTCACGGCGTGTTAATCGACGCCATAGCCTTGAAAGCTGCTGGCTCAAATCCAACTCCCCCACTGCAGGCGTCACATACGCAGGAGCGACTGCAGCAAGCTTTGCCACCACTGAGGATTCAGAACAAGCTGCTGACAAAGCCACTACCCGCGCGGCCAATCTCATGGCAAACACCACCACCACGACCGGCCCCGGCGTCCCTGACGACAAATACCTACCAGGCAGGGACCTATGAGACAGATACTTATCAGACGGAGCCCTATCAGACAGAGGTCTATCAGTATGAGACTGGAGGACTGGATAGAGGGCCGCACTACGGATACGTAGAGGACCGGATGGGACCTCGTACAATGGCGACAAAGTACGCTTAGGAGCTGGAGTCGTGATACCCATGGGATTTATGCCCTGGCATATCAATCTCTTTTTTTTTTTTCTTTTTTTTTTCTTTTCTTTTTCGGAAGCTTGTTATATAATATTTGGGCCATAGCTGCCCATTAGAGTCTTTCATTTCATGTGCTGGACAACATGATGCATTCGAATGCGATTGGAAAGCGATGCGGACTGTGTTTTCTCTGCTTTTTTTGTTTCAAGAATTGAGCACTACATTGGATTATATATGCGTGGCGTTGGTAGGAAAAGAGATTGGCCTCCTCGACAGAAGCAACTGAGAAGCTTCTCAGGTTTCTTCGTGAGGAGAAAGATGGTAGAAGAGACAGACATCACTGGCGAGAGATATATCGAGACTTTAATAATCAGGAAGAAGATTTAACAAAACCAAAATCGATTAAATCCAGAAACTAACTTAAGGAAAAAAGTCTTCACACGGACAAACAGCTACCACTTTGATGCCCCTCTATGCTGAAATTAAAAATGGCGCCCAAGTACCACACCGTGATATGAAGCAACCACAAAGTATAGAAAAATAAGAAGATCTATCCCCAGAAGAACAAAACCCCAAAACCCCCCCATCTCACTAGCTTAAAAGGGCCACATAGAAGCATAAAAGATTTCCTTTCCAGGCATGTATTCCTTGTTGTTTCATCCTCGTCATATTTATCATCTTGGTCGTCAACCAGCCTTTCCTGGCAGGAGCCGTTTTGTTAATCGCAGCAGATGATGAGATCCTCTTACAGAGCGAGGACACCGACGATGAGGGCGCCGAAGACGGCGGCACCGACGTGGACGAAGGAGCTGGAAGCACCGCTGACAATGACGGGAGGGGGCTTGGGGTGGCCGGTAGGGGCAGGGGGAGCCTCGGTCTCGCTGTGAGGAGGGTAGACGGGCTCGGTGTGGGGAGGAGGAGCAGCCTTGGTCTCGCTGTGAGGAGGGTAGACAGGCTCGCTGTGAGAAGGATAGGCAGGCTCGCTGTGAGGAGGATAGACAGGCTCGCTGTGAGGAGGGGGAACCTTTCCAGTCTCGGTAGGGCAAGGCTATTGATATAATGTCAGCATGTACATTCATATATATGAGAGTTGGGTAAGGGTTATTATAGCTTACCTCGACAATGGTGCAGGGGCAGTCGGTGATGGTCAAGGTGGTGGCCTTTGTGACGGTGTACACCTTCTCGTTGACAGTCACAACGGTAGGCTCCGGGCAGTAAGTAGTGTACTGGGAGACAATCTTGGTGGTGGTGGTGGCATGCTCATAAGTCTTGGTCTCCTTGTGCTCCCACTCGGCACTGGTCTTGGACTCCTTGTGCTCCCACTCGCTGCTGGTCTTGGCCTCCTTGTGCTCCCACTCGCTGCTGGTCTTGGCCTCCTTGTGCTCCCACTCGCTGCTGGTCTTGGTCTCCTTGTGCTCCCACTCGTTGGTCTTGGACTCCTTGTGGTCTCCCCAGCCGGTGGTCGTGGAAGAAGACTTGTGCTCCCACTCGTTCTTGTTGTCCTCGGCCTTGTGGCCGTTGTCCCAGCCCTGGTTGGTGGGCGCGTTGTAAGAGGGAGCGGTGGTGTAGGCCGGGGCAGCGGGGGCCTTTTGCCAGCCGTTGTTGCCCTTGTTGTTGTCGCCCTCGTTCTTGTTGTCCCACTCGTTGTGGCCGTTGTCGACGGAGTAAGGGGCGTCGGTGTAGGCCGGGGCGCTGTACTGCTGCTCGGGGGCGGAGTAGACGCTGCCGGCGGCGGCGACGCTCACCATGGAGACGATGGCTGCGATTGTGTAACGCATTTTGATTGGTTTTTGTGTGTTTGTGTGTTTTAAAAAGTGATGAAGAGCGAATGTGTGTGGAAAACGAAGGTCAGTGAGAAAAACTCTCAAAAAAAAGCAGAAGAAAACGAAGGAGGAGCTGAAAGCGAATGTGAGGTAGAAGCTGAATTGCTGTGTGAGTGCTGAGGAAAAGAAAAAGGCTCATCTTGGACGGATGGAAGGATGGTTTATATAGATGAGTCGAGGAGGCGAAGATGAAAGCATCTGGATCACATCATCACCACGGAGGACGCAAACGCTGAATCAGAAACATAACAAACCCGCACAAGGAACGTTTTTCCTCCTCTTCCTTTGCTTCCTTCTCTGACAAGCTTAACTCAAAAAAGTCGGCAAAGAATGGGCATTCTGCTAGTAAGGCCGTCTACGGCACGAACCAGTGAGACATGTCAAAAGGCGAAAAGAAAGCATCCAGGAACAGGTAGAATGTAAGACATAAAAAAAAAAGGAGGGATGAGAGCAAACAGCATAAGCGGCAAAAAAAAAAAGAAAGTAAAACATACCATTGCCATTTTTAGACCCCTTATACGCCTCTCCCTTCTCCTTCTGGTTAAAGGTAAAGATTTCGTCTTCGTTCCTGTCCAGCCCCCCTCGAGAATTTTCTGCCCGACACCCACCAGTTTTATGCATTCCAAGTGCGCGCCGGAAGCAAATTGCTTTTCATGCCAGTGACCGAATGCTTCACTGCCGCAAACACGCAGTCTTTGCTCGCTGCCCTGGTATAGTGCGTGGAAATTAATTCCGACGAGATGCCTGGTCCAAACGCGTAGAGATACAATCTGCTGTCTTCGATGTAGCCGGAATTTTCTAATATTGTAGAATTTGATACAACATTCATTGAAGATGGTGCTCCTTTTCATAGATCCGGTTTCGTTGAGAATTGGTTGTATGCTAGAATAGAACAAGATTACTCTGCGGGAACTCGCCCAATATCAGTCCGATTAAAAATGTGCTCAACTACTGGTAAAGAAGATAGTAAAAAGTAAGAAGAAACTAATCTATTCATGCTGTATTTAGCAGCTTTAATCACTTGCTAGAAAAGGCTGTTGTATACGTGTGAGAAGGATATGAGGAAGTTGTGTTGGAAATACATTTTTATCAACATCTTATTGAATTACAACCACCATCGCCGCCTGAGGCTATTTCACTATTGCTTGCATCATTTGGATTAAAAAATAGCTAAACTATAACACATCTGATTTTCAATTTATAATCTATGAAATTCGCGGAGAAATGTCTGTGCTAGGCAGTTGTAAAATGTATCAAGAATCAATGTATAGGCCTACCCGGGACCCTCAAGAGTTAATTTCGAGGCACTGCACCAAGATTGGAAAAAAAAGAAACCCGGTTCTTACGATGGCATCATCTTCTACAAATTTGACTGGTGCACTTTGAATTCTTTGCTTTGTTGATTTTATTCCTTTTTTTTTTGATTGTTTGATGTGATTTGACTCAGGCATATTCCGCCTTCGATTCTCATTGATCGCAGGTCTCATTAGACCGTAAACATACATACAAAAGTACTCAAACATGCATCTGTGCCGGCTGGCTGCCAGAATCGTCCACATCTGTTCGATGCCTTCCGTCGTTGCAGTGTCTCAGATTTTCCCGTCCACCGCAGAAAGCCCGCAGGCGTACAATCTCTTCCATGCTTTGGGGATAGATATGTGGCGCGTTTCAATCGACGCGCAGATCAGTAGCCCGCTTCGCTGATTCGCGGCCCTAGCCATCGATTCCGGCCAAATGCCCCTTCCTCCACTCCCTCCTTTCTATGAGCAATGCATAAGTTGTCAAATTGCAACATAATAAAAATGCGTACGTAAAACAAGCCGCCATGTTTGTGCCGTATTCGTTGCCATGTGACCTCTCTTCTATACCAGGTTTCCCTTGAACGCCTTCCACTATCTCGTTTCTTTTTTTTCTTTTGTCCAAATCCAAATACAAACAGAAAAACATTCTCGACCGGTCGCAGCAACCATTAAAATCCACTCAGGCGGTGAATCAGGTCGAGAGAAAAAACAATGCATCGCGAGCGTCATGGAAACAGAAAAAGCAAACAAAACAAGCAAAAAAAAAAAAAAAACAAGTGGCAAATGACACTATGAACACCGGTTCGATGCAGATATGAGAGCAGAAATCTAGTAGGTATCAAGTCGTGCCGCCCTTTGACAAAGCAAAATGTAGTCAACCCTTGGACATATTAAAGGGAAAAGAGGAAAAACACGTGCGGAAAGATAAAATCGAGTAAAAATTGGTGTCATGTGCCGGTGAGTCGTCGCATTCGTGAGAGGCTGTGCGCTGGGTGATGCACGCCTGTCATCCATCGTCCAAGTTCGTTAGCATGTACCTGAGTGGTGGCCATTACTTTCGGTTGGAGCGACTGAGACTCCGCTCAACGCCGCCACGTGAAGGGCCGCCGTCGAGGTTGAAGTTCTGCAGCTGTTGCTCGTACTTGGCGTTGCGTAGGAACTTGGGTACGGAGTCCTGCAGAATAAGATTAGTATTCATGATTACGGCATATGGTATGGCAGGTGGTAAAGACTTACACTAGCCATCAACTTGAAGACGGCATTCTTAGCGTTCTCGAACAGAGATGTGACCTCCTGCAATGTTTCAACCATGCCCGTCTCTTGACCAACAGCCTTGGTCATTCTCGTAGCCAGGTTGTTGCGCAGCTGGTGATCAATGTTGAGCTCGCAGGGTGAGCCTGGAGCCAAAAAGGCGTTGTAGATGCCGTAGGCCTGAGCCATGGTCTCTTTGATTATGTCCATCGCCTGCGTTGAGGGTGTGGACTCGGCTTGTCGAATAGCCGTCTTACAGCCCTGAACGAAGTCGTTGACATCCTTGTAAAAGGACAGGTTCTCCTCGCAGTGCATCTCTCTCAGGTTCTCACGGAAGAGAAGGCGGAGGGCGGGGTCGTTGAGAATCTTCTCGAGACGCTGGGTGTTGGAGTCGCGGACGACACCGTTGCGCTGTGAGCCGGTTCCAGCCTCGCTCTCGGATGGGCGGCCACGGGAGCTGGTGCCATTGATCACATCCTTTCCTCGCTGCGAGATTTGGTAGACAGAATACTTGGTGGGCTGGAACAGATGGCATCCAGGGTTCCCGAGCATAAAAGATCTGTCCTGCACCACAGTATCGATCAACTCAAACTCGACGAAGAGGGATGCAATCTCGATGGCCTCCCGTCGGTCCACAATGGTGCAGCAGTCCACCAACCAATCCGAACAGGCCTTGCCGGTAAAGGTATCTTTGTATACCTTTCCGTTCACCCGACGCTCAGCAGCCATCTTAACACCGGTGAGACCATCTTCGTAATCGTGCAACGAGTCCGAATCCGCAACAGCCAAGTTGGCCTTGACATTTCGGGCTTCGGTGCCCACAAATCGGCGGAAGATGACCTCGACAGTGCCCCGATCGCTGAGGATCTTGTCGCTGTGCTGCTCTCGCTCTAGAATGACGAGGGAGCAGCAGTGGAGGTTGACGAGCTCGGCGACTTGCTTCTGTTGGATTCCGTTTCTACCGCAAAATCGATCCAGAATTGCAACGCCCTTGGCGGTCAGCTGCCAGACGGAGCCCTTCATGTTGTAGATGGGCTGCAGCTTTCCATCAGCAGACTCGATGAAGCGAGCGTCGACAAATCTTTGGCAGATTGTTCGAGCCATGTCCTTGGCCATGGAGAAGGTGGTGGTGGTTGTCGTCGTGACGATCCTTGAGGGATCCTTGGGGTCAGGCATGCGGTTAGACTGGGAGAATTTCAGAGAACCCAAGTTGTTAATAGCATCTTCAGACAGGAAGGTGTAGTCCACCTTTGTCAACCGCACTCTGTGAGAACCGAGTGGCAGAAGGCTGACAATCAGTGTAGAGAAGAGATCCTTGAAATCCTATTTTCTTCAGGTTAGACATTGTTGTTGCTTAGAAAACGCGAAGGAGAGTACAAAGCTAAATAACTCGAAGTGATAGTTGATAATCAAGGTCCAATAGCATTATAGAGGGGAGATCGATGCAGGACATATATGCCCTGCATATGAGCGCCCGCTCCAGAAGATTAAGCGGGGAAAAGACATGTGGGAGAGTAGATGAGAAAAGCAAGGAGAGGGAGAGAGAAAAAAAACGAAATAACAGAGAAATGAGGACAGAAGAAGATCAGTATCATCCAATGATAGAGAGCTACATACCCTTGTAAAAGGCCGTTCATCGTCGGTCATGCGCAACAAGCGCGAAGATGTCTGGTGCATCTTGGGAGAATGCGAGTCAGAATTCAGCCCGTTCGGGGGCTGGCTGGGAGAGTGCTGAGCGGATGAAAACGAGGTTGCAGCAGACTGGCTGTCTCCTCCTGGGTTTGACAGCAGACTCTGGGTTGAGGGGTTGCTAAAGGCAGTTGGCCTGTCGGGGCTGGCGGGCTCGTCCCTCAGCTGCTGATGCGAGCCTGCGTTGAGCGAGAGACGGGCGAGCGTTGGGTTGGACTGGCGGTTGCGGATGACGGGCTCCGAGATGCTGGCGATGACGCTCTGGGTTCTATCCAGAGCCGCGACTGCGCGTGAGAGGATGCTCGGGGTGCGCTGGTGGCGTGGTGCTGAGCCTGAGATGGAGACGGAGCTGGCGTGGCGGCGAGAATGTGAGACTGGTGGTGGGGATTTGGAGCCGTCGAGGTGACGCTCTGCAGATTGCGAGGCGGCCGTGAGAGACTTTGTTCGGTCGGATTGCTGTCCCGGCGGATGAGGCAGAGGCTCGACGATGGTGTTGAGAGGTTGCGACAAGACGGCCATCTGAGAAAAAGAATTAGAACATGGAAGGTTTTAGTGAGCTGGGAGGTCAAATAAAAGAGGGACAATTTGAGCTTCTGGGGGGGAGGGCATTGGGGGGGCGTGTACGCAAGGAGCCTGAACTTCAAGCCCTTTAGTGGCGCTGGGGTGGAGGAGTGGGTGCGGACAGCGGGCAGGGGTCCTGTAGAGCGCCCCGCAGGAGGGGTGGCTACAGGGGGTGCATGTACTGTGTGCGCCGCAGACAATGCTTGTAGGCCCTGGCAGGCATTGAATTGATCTCGCTCGTTGTCCGAGTGAGCCCGTGCAGAGGCACAACTGCGGCCTCAGGAGAGCGAGCGACGACGAGACGCTGTGCTGAAGAAATGGGCTGATATCTCAGGATGGCGGGAGGCAATGCTCGTTTTGCGTTTTGACCGCTTGGTGGTCTCTCTTCAACGCGTTCAATGCTTTAATTGTTTCTGTCCTCAAACTTTAAGGAGATGAAGCACGACGGGTGGGACAAAAGGTGCAGGCGAGATGAGGCAAGACGAGGCAAGACGAGGCAAGACGAGAGGAGCAGACGATTTAGAAAATCAGATACCGCTATCATACAGTGATAGCAGAACCGACTGACCCGTAACTGGTTACTGGCTTCGGCCGCCGTTGAGTTGCTGGCTTTGTGAAGCTGCACGGGTCCGGGGACGCTCAAGTCAATGCAGCGGCATACAGCGTGTCTCTCGTAACATTCGCAACGACGACTGCGTTATTGCTGGGCTTCTTCACCGATTGTTTTGATTTTCTTACTGGCAGAGGCGGGATGTGGGATTGATGGGATGATGCATGGACAAAGTCAGTGTCATTGATTCGGCAATGGAAACCCAAGGTCATGGCCATGTATGCGCTAATCCGGGCTCTTGAAACTCTGCCGTGGACACACAAGCGCCCCGGTTGCTGCATTGCCCTCGTCAACGCTGTGCAAGGATGCAGGAATGTGGCTTGCCGTAAAAACGTGGTTGCGGCACACGATAGTTCATCATGGGGGAGTGTCTCGTAGCACTGCTGCTTGGGCAATACGCGCTGAGAATGAAAGTGTCCACTTGGGGCCTCGCGCATGCTTGCCAGAGCACAGCGGCAGAAGCAGCACAGTAGCTGTTGCAATGGCGGTAGCAAGAACAATAGAGGCACGGAGCCTACAGGCACTGGAGAGCCATCAGCAGCCTCGTGAGTCAGAGACAGTGAGGTGAGGTGAGCTGTCCCGCGCATACGACTTACTGGCTGCAGTGCTTGTCAATGCGTTATGCGTCACCAGCAGTCAGAACTACCGCTGCTAGCTACAGACGCTACAGAGGCGCCGTGGAAACTCCCAAGGCTGCCGGCTCGCACAGCGTCCCTTTCTGCCGCCACGGCAAGGACACAATGCTGCTAGGACTGATATCGCATGCATGCCGCGCCTATACTGACTGGTAATAAATTACAGCAGCTGTCGCGCGCCCCTGGCGGTGTTGCTCCTCAACGCGCGGGCCGCCTGCGTCTTCTCCAGGGCTACCAGATGCGCCGGCTGCTTAGGCATAGAGCTACTGCTGTAGGCCCACGAGCAGAGCGAACTGGCCCAGCGTCCTTTGTGGGGCAGCTGACGCTGGCGTACAAGTATACACGTCGGCTTTGAGTCGAAGCAGCAACGCCTGTCGCACTTGGTATCATGCCAGCCGCCCTCGTGTGAAGTTTGACCCAGATCGGCGCGTGGCTCCAGGGATGGGCTGCGTTCAGAACTGGCCGGCGCCATGCCAGGCTCCCTACTAGGCTACTAGCACAGGGCTCTCCTCATGGCTTTTGCCGCCACCACCAGCCAGAAAATCCTGTCATCGCCCGC
Source organism: Trichoderma sp. 2475 (assembly GCA_038502285.1). NCBI lineage: Eukaryota > Fungi > Ascomycota > Sordariomycetes > Hypocreales > Hypocreaceae > Trichoderma > Trichoderma sp. 2475. The sequence goes on from JARPVV010000004.1 coordinate 2,178,644, forward strand.
TGGGAGCCTCAGTCGTCATCAGAGCCAACTTCCGTGCTTTACAAAAGGCATGACCGATCTTGCTTGCTCGGGTTCCGTATTCAACTATCGAGGATGTGGCGTGCTGCTAGTAATTCATGCACGCCGTCCAGGGTAGTTGCAGATGCGACAATGTGATGAGTGTTTCGACCCGAGGAAGAAAAAAAAAATGGCGACGACTTCACCGCCAATGGAGCAAAGAAGAAAAAACTCAAGAAGCTGTCAGCTAGTGGTTTCCACCAGAGGCCCATTCACAGGACAAGTCTGTTTGAGATATCGGTATTTCAGCAATGAGCTGCGTTTCGAGCGTAGTGCATCTCAAAATAGCAAGGCGAGTGGCCCAGTCAATGACACAAGACACAAAAAAAGATTGAAAGCATACGAACCTAGGGCTACTACCGCTAGCTAGCTGAAGGGGCCGGGATCTTTGTCTTTTTTTGCTCCTTCCCTGTGGTGCGGCTCCTCTCTTAGCTGAAGAAGCGGTGCAACTCGGTGACGCCGTGATGAAGCAGATTCGCTATGACCGGTTTTTTTCTTGGTGCTCTTGTTTTTCTTCTAAACCAGCTGATATTACCCGGACGAATGGCTGACCTGCCTCTCCGTCCGCTTGTTTCAATTCGCGGGCTTCGGAGTTCGCCAAGTGAGAGGGAGGATAGGGATAAGGGGAGCAAAGACAAGTGACGCAAGAGCACCGGCCGAAGGGGTGAGAAATGCAAAATCGTCACAGCACACGTTGCGACTTTTCTCCGAATTACCGACAACAACGTGGCCGGCAAGTGCACGACAGCGTCTCTTCCAGCGCTAGACGGGCTTTTGCTTCTTTCGCGCTCTCTCTAGTCAACTGGGTAACGTTCATTAGCATCAAGCTAGTTTGCATAGTACGCAGCGCTTTTCTGGGTTTCACAGTCATGTGGTCACTGGGGAACTGGCCCTTGTCATTTTTGGCTGCGGCGGGGGGCCTCCCTGTGACGAGCCAATGAGCTCTGGCCACCCGTAGACGCCTTCTAGAAGCTCAGTGGAAATCGCCCCCGAAACAGGACAGGGGGCCCATCGTGGAGCGGACGCAACTTTGCGCTGTTGGGAGGGGGGGTTTTCTGCTGGGCTGGGATGGCGATATGATAGTGTGATATAACAGGCGTATGTAAGAGAAAATCACACTGCTCACATTTGGCCCTTTTCTTACTCGTGACTTGGCCAAGAGCGGCCAAGAATCCGGGGTATGTCTCTTTCGGGCTCTAGTTGCGGTGCCTTGCCCTTTCGACTGCTCTGAAAATGGCCAAGCTGTGGGATCACTTGGATCAATCTGAGAAGAGGCCACAGGCAGGTACTTTGTATTGCCAAGAGTACTGTAGCACAATGCACTATTTCATCCTTCGCTCCGGCTGTAACAACTTGTTGAAGGGCAATCTACCGAGAATAGACAAATCAGAGTGAGATGTGTAAAAGTGTAAAAGGTCACGTAAAATTAAAAAAAAAAAAAAAAAAAGCAAGCCTCTCAGCAATTCGTTCTCAGCCGTAATTTGAGGGACCGAGAAGCATAAGACGGTAAAGCTAAAGCAAAATGGCGAACAAAGCACAGCCTGCAAAGTGGTGGCGGCGGCGAAGGCGATGGCCGAGAGCGGCGTCAAGCTTAATTTCTTGGATAGATGATCCTATCGGAGGTTGAACCCTAAAATTTCAGGAAAAGCGATCAGGGAGAGCTATTTAGGGATTTTCGGAGCTGGCGGCAGTTTTGTGATTGAAACCAGACAGACCCAGGGGGGTGGTTTGGCGCAGGAGGACTAGAATACGGGAGAAAGAGCTGAGATCAGGAGAGAGAACACGGACCATGCGTCATCAGCAATATGATCGTATTCTGAGCGCCCAAGCTCTTTTATTGATTTTCCCCTGGGAGAGCTATATATTTTAGGAAGCAGGTATTTTATAAAGAGGAGGAGGCTCCCCAGCACGCCTTATACATGGGCCAATGCATTCTGCGAGCAAACAATTGCCTTTTTCTCCGCGGCACCAACTGCTCTTACACCAAGACGAAGGATTGACGGATCGCAATGGCCATGGTGGTGATTGTTGCATGTAGCGGTGTGACAAAGATTGAGCTGAATCTGCATTGCGTGCTTCAGAATCCCGGGGTAAAGAAAAACAAGGAAAAGATCATGCAGACGTATGCTAAGACCTAGCGGTAATCTCTTTGCATCACCACTGGGGCTGACTTGTAATCCTGCGCTGCTGCATGCTGGCTGGCGGTTTCAGGAGGGTATCAAGCTTCGGGTCACGTAAACGGCGCGCTGTAAATGCCGAGGTGAGCTTATTGCGGCTTGGCTCCAGGTCGTATTTAACGCTGAGCGCTCGACGCAGCTACTGCTACCGCGTTGACGCTAGCTAAGCCTTAAGCAGGATCGGCATATGGTGCCATGTAAGTAATACTTTGACGGTAGCAGAGCGAAGGCTGATCTGCCAAGGCAAGATCTTGTCGAGGCCGCTCATCTTGCTGCCGCGGGTGCTTAGTCCGTATGCTCGTTTTTTCTTCCCGCCAAAAAAAAGAAGATACTTGGGTCTACGTAGAGTTTGAGTGCAAGTACATGTACCTACCTCTCTGGTACCGTATCTGGCATATGCTAAATTAGTACCTAGAACACGCGATCCTGCAAATAAAAAGTGCACGTTGCAAGAGCGCGTTCACAAAGTCGCACATGTGGGCTGGTTTGCTTCTCCGTGCTACGTCTTGGCCTAGTGAACTCTCTTCTTCTCCAATTGTCTACGTCTTGAGAGGAAAATTTTCTCGCAAGAAATGGCATGTTACAGTTCAGCGCCCTACTTGTCTCAGTGGTGGGCGTCTTTTTGAGATTAAAGGCCAGCAAAATCAAAAAGTTCTCTGCGGCTCCGAGCTCGTATTCAATGTTGGAAAATGCAACATGGCCATGGCGTTAAGGCACGCCAAGAATTGACTACTGCTTCAAATGGCAGCCCTTGGTAAAACAGCCGGTGGTAAAGGCGGCTTTGAATTCGACCCGAGATTCTTTCCGACTAAGCCTCAAGCCATTGGCATATATGCATTGGAATGGTTAGGTATGCATGTCTCGGGGTGGTGGTCAACTGCCCTCCCTCGGCAGTATCTAGACTCTAAGAGCACGCCACCACGGCTGTACACCTATATGTATCTTGGCACGGGTATGGACATATGAGTAGAAGCGGTATCTTCATGTAGGAGACGGGAAATAAGAAGGTTGTCCTCGGATTTCTCCCGAATATTTCGCATCATGTAGGGCAGTCATATCCACGGCGTGTTCGTCTGGTGTCATGAGTCCATCAACTACACCAAGATCAGACAGGGCTGGAGGCAAATAATTCGGATGCAATGGAATCAAGTCTTGCCATTTGTCCTTACCAGCGGGGTTTGGAAGCTGCAGCTCGGCCGTTGACGTGCTAGTGGCCTTATGGACATGCTGCTTTGGCCGTTTGGCATTCTGCGCGATGTGACGGTGTTGGGGTTCATCTTGTCTGCAACCATGTACTTGGTGTGTGCCGTCTAATAAGAGTTGCGTCAATGGGCACAAGGCTCGCAGAAAGAACGACACCCTGGTTTGCCACATGGCGTGGTTGGCACGTTTGTCCAAATGCCATGTCAACTGCGCGAAAAGCATCCGAGCGGGCGCTCCAATGCTACTGCGTAACCCTCCATCGTATCCTTGTCTTTTGATGGCTTTGAATTAGCCATGGCTGGAGGTTTGAGATAACGCGAAGCGGGATGACATAGGCATGCACATAGCAGCAACTGACAGCTGCCACATAGAGCCATGTATCTACACTGGGAAACGCTCCAGGCCGTGAATTGGATCACAGTATTACGCATATAAACGTAAAGGTGCGGCTCCCATAAGCCGCGAAGCTCTATCTCGTGTCATCACGGGCGGGATGCAAGGCTGAACGTCAAAGCGCCCAGCATATGAGGACCAACAACTCTATAATGCCGAGCCTGTCAAAAAGTAAGCCAAAACTCCGGATGCTGCCAAACTCCCGTGCTGGTTCACAGGTTTCCCCACAAGGGGTGCGTTATCAAGAGTCCAAGCATCACATCACCACCACGCTTGCACATATGCGCACCTGCATACTGGTATCTGGCATGATTTCTGTAGCCGGAAGGTGAAGCCATGCATTCGACTTCTGACCAGCCCGAAATCCCTGTCGCCGTCAGGCCCGGAGATCGGGCATATTGCTGAGCGGCCGATGCGCTGACGCTGGCGGCCGAGAGAAGCGGCATCTCGGACGAATGCCACCTTGGCTCGTCTTTTACTACAAGTACTGTAAGCTATAGGGCCTCCCCTGCTCTGTTTAAAAATGTTTTGTTCCGTTTCCCTTGGCCAAAACTCCACGGGCGCTGCAACACGAAGTTGCAATCTGCGGCTGGCTAGTTGAATATGCAGTAAGCCGTCATCCTGGCACTTTGGATTAGGCTTTCAACATCGTCAACGACCTACTGCTAAGGTAGGTACGAAATATGGCAGCTAACGCAGGGCTTGCTTCGCGAGAGAGGATCTGCATCGCACTGTGCCTACCCGAGAGTGAGCCGCACGACAAAAGATCATACACCAAGGCAAGAAATTAGTGGCGCTCCAAGCAGTCAGTCGATGCGGAGACAAATGGCGCCGGCTTGGCCAAAAGCTTGGGGTGAGCAGCCTGAGCTTTCAATGGCCTGGCGGGCGCCCCGTTTCTGCTCTTGGCTTTTGCAGTGTCTGCAATGGCGCTTCCACGGCGCGCCGAGATTCCCGTTAGACGCAAAAGACTTGTTCGCGTGCAAGTCCGATGGATCCCACGTGGTAGATCTACGTAAAACGCATCTTAAAAGGCTTTCTGCCACTTCCCGTTGGCCTTGGCGAAGAGGCTGCTAGAAACCGACAGACCGCCTTTAGCGCAAAACCCAATCGAGAGCAAGCTTTTGGCTTTTCGTGCTTCCTTTTGCCCTTTCTCCTCGGCTTTTACGACTGCTAGTCTCACATCATCTTTGGCCATGCAAATGGGTAAAAGTAAAAGCGACAAGGACAAAACAAAATAAAGAAAAACCGGGACCTGGAGGAAGAGCCCCAAGCTACGAGTTCGCGCGAATGATTCAGTGCAGCTTTTGCCTCCATCTGCAAACTGACTGTCGGCATTACAAGTCGGCCGTCTGATAGGCCGAATCGACGATGACTGGAATTCCAGGGCAGCCCTGCGGGGTACGTACCACTGCTGCCATTACAAATTGCGACCCCGAAGTGGATTCATGTTGCCATTGAATTTGTGCGTCAGTACTGTAGAGCGCGCTGCGCTGTGGCTGGCAAAGAATGGGCGATGCCTTTTTCGCTCGGCTATTGACGCCACGTTTTTTTTGCTTCGAGGGCGAGCATCAAGGGGCATCTGCGCAGCTTCCAGCCTTTTGCCGTTTATCAATTGGCAGGGCGTTGAATTGCGCTGCTGCTGTTTGGCGTGCCATGCATCACATCACCTGCCGCGACGGCATTGGCTGTGGAAAGGGCGCTAACTGCCAAACAGCCCGAAGCTCTCACTCTCTTCAAGGCATTACTGTAATGTCTGGTTCCTTCTTCCCTTGTGCCATTCGACTTACGAGTACTGCCGGTGGACATACCGCTGTAGCGCGGCGGCAGGGAAGAGCGTATGCATGTAAGCGATGGGCTTGTCAGAAACAGGGAGCAGATGAACCGGTGGACTTTCTTCTCCACACACGGAATCGTGCCACGTGGGCTTGAAGATGCAGGAGAGCAAAAAACAACGAGCCAGCCAGCAAAAGCCGCTGCTATTCCCTGTCGCTGCAAAAAGAGGGGGGGCGTGTGCAAGGGTGCAGTATCGCAGGGCAGGGATTGCGAGCGGAGCATGTCCTGTTCGTCCCCAGAGGCCATTGCCATTGGATGACTCGACGCTGCAACGGCCGCACAGCGCGTGCTGCCACCGTCTGCGCCGCGTGGATGGGATGGGCGGATGGCATCGACGGATTGGCTGCCAGTTGCGGTTGCATCGGGGCGCCGTCACTCCAATCTCAACAATCGGCTCACGATCGAGACGAGGGAAAAGGGGGCTTCCACAGAGCCGAAAACGGGCACACACACACGCAAGAGTCGACGCCGGCGAGACGGGAGGGTTGCACAGACGACGACGATTAGGAAAGGCTTCATTTCATGTTTGATATGCACGGAGGGAATTGCTTCGCTTCCACGGGACTAGTCAGCACGGCGCCCACGCGCTGACCAACAAGTGCCGGTGCTGGTACTGGTGCTGCGGCTGCTGCTGTCTGCTTGGCTGGTACAGTAGGTATTACTGGTGCGTCCATTCCGAAGGAGCCAACCGAAATTGAAGATTTGATTCTCATCCAGTGATTATACTCGTCAGGAAGGGTCCCGGCTGAGCGAAGGATTGGCCGGCAGCTTGCAGTTGTTAGTGGCGTATGGCATATGGCATATTCCGAGCGGGAGATAGTTTTACTATTCCAGAGCAGGAGTCGTTTGATTAGTTTCTATTTTCTGGCAATAGTCTTGTGTCCATGCTGGTAAGTCGTTGAACCTTGTACGTACATACAGCACTGCATCTTCATGCAGTTGTATGTGATGGAGAGCTCAATCTTACTTCTGGTCATACCACGTACAGGTAGCACTACTAGCAGGCAAGGCTGACAACATCTTTTTGATAGCAGCGGTGTAATAGCGGGCGCCAGCAGCCTTGGTACGACTGGGTACTACCTCTATCACTCGTATCTCTAGCTGTTGGCCAGGCTATCTCATCCCTATCCCGATGCTCCAGCTCGCCGGCCGAATCTCGCTTTCCAGCTCCCAACATGCCACATGGCAATTGCCGTGCGTGACACGTGCGATCCTCGGGGGGCATGGCGCACTAGCAGTCCAGCGACATGGCTGAGACGCCCGTCCAACACACGGCAGGCTGGGTGATACGGGGGTACGACGCGCTGTGCTCCTATCTTCCGTGCAAGGAGCTGTATCGTGGTACCGACGAGCACTGAAGTACCAGACTATTACCAAATCGCCAGCCACCCAAGTGGAATGTCGCCTTTCTCACCTCCCAGACTCGTCGTACTGTCCCCAGCAACAATCAGCATGTGTCCCCCATATTGATCTACAAGTAACTGGGCGATAACAGTGCCGGCTATTTGATTACTATACTATGTCCTATGTGAAGGATTGACCACCTGTGACAGGATTCGGAACAATGGCGAGCCAGCGAATAGACTTTCATCAAGCAAGGCTGGCTTATTGTGGACACGACCGTTATGGCCTTGGCAGCCCCAGCTAATAGCGCTTCTATTATGCTTTTTCCATTTACTCTCAGCTCAATTCCGGTCTCTTCCCCATAGGCAGCTTGCTAGTGCCGTTTGCCAAAGCCAGCTCCAGTGCTACCCACGCAACGTGAATCAGTTGCAATGGATTTCAGCGGGTGGCGGGCGAGTGGCCTGATGATGTGATGTCGAGTTTCTGCTTTGTGGATCTGTTTTATATTGCGATGCCCACTTTGCGAAGACGACACGACGAAAACGAGGTAAAAATGCAAATAGGCAGTGTTCATGAGTCGGATGAACGGTTTCACTCTTTGCCCGACGCCACTATGCGATTGCGAAAGGCATCTCACCACCGCTCTTGGCCCTTCAGTTTTTGCTTTGTTTGGGGTACAAAGTATTACAGGCGCCACTGCCCAGTAGCCAGCAGCTATTGAGCTCTCGTCCGGGGGATCCGATGGGTTTCATTATTGTTTCCGGCAGCACACCGCATCGCGCTCTTTGAGGTTTACACGTTTAACAGGGCGCTAAAGCCATGTGCTGGGCCACGGCACGGCAGGAAATCAGACACCCCCTCAATCGATATCAATTATCTACCTTACATATGTACCTTGGTAGGTATCGACAAGGCATGAGGCACGTTCGGCGGTGAGAGAGGAGTCAAACACAGCCATTGGTGCTTAATTGGCTGCCATTCGATAGTACCAGTGGCCGCCGGCAATAGTGATGGCTTCGCGCGTGGGAATAACGGCAGATGGCGGCACAAGCAGCAAGGAAGCCAGAGCTAGCTGTTGTTCCGGCAAGGCTCGACTCGATGGTGCAGCACCATCTCGGGCATCTCCATCTGAAACGGCGATGAGAAGAGACTGACGGCCAACAGCCCGGATCCAGAAAAGGCACCTTCAGGGTCGCTCAGGGTCGTCCGTCCCTTGATCATTGCTAAATTTACCTACTACGCATATACATACACGAGTAAGAGAATCCATCATCACCGCCTGCATCCAACAACTTGCTCCAGCAACTGCAACGGAGTCGCCAAGAAACTGCTAGCCTGGACGGCTCGTGTCCTTTGCCATGTGCTGGGCTAGGCTAAGCCAATCCCTGCTTTTCTGTCGCAGGTTGCTGCTTGACGCACACGCCCCTCTTGCTCCCTGCCTGGCGAATCACGTTCTCTTGTTCGATGCCTCTGTTTTTTTCCAATTGCCTTCCAAAGGGCTTCCCGAGCCCAGAAGCCGATAGATTCCGCAGCCCAATAAAGTGGAGAGGAAATTTAACTCGTTTCCAAGCCGGCAGATGAACCAGTGGCGAAAAAAAAAGTCAGGATCTAGAGAAATATGCGCCAAGAGAAAGATTAGAAAAAAACGAACGAAAAAGTAACACCAAAGCCAGGAAGCAGGGGTCTCGCTTTCGACTTTGTGCCTGGGATTGAGCCTCTTTGTTAATGCCTGTATACATAACCATAACTATGGCAAGTTAGGCAAAGTCGTCGAGGCAGGCCCAATTCAGCATTTGTATAAGTAAAGCCGTCTGCCCACTACACACACGCCCCCCTCTCTTCTCTTTCTGTTCAGGGCCCTCATCAAAAACGACACCACACGGAACAACCCTGCAAGCCGACTCTGAACTCAGCCAGAAGCCCAGGCAGCGGCTCCGTTCCATATCACATTGTGGTAGCAGCAGCAGTAGGCAGAAGATGAGGCGCAGACTGGACTGAGAAAAAGCATTGGCTAGACTAACAAAGCATTGGTTCCTTTCTGCTACGTTAGTCTAATGATATGCATTTCCATCTCCAAGCGGCTGTTTCGTCTTTGGGCCAGTCACGGCTGCGCATCGACTATAAGTCTAAAGTCTAGCTTGAATCCCTTTCTTGGCCTTTTCATTTTAAATACTTCCAAGATGGAAACCAGAGAGACTCTACGCAGGGAGAATTGTAGCCGGGACGGACTTCCCTATTGCGGCAGGTTGAAGCCTCTTATTGGCTGCACGGGCGCGTCAATGCAGGTCTCAGTTGCCTGGTTTAGGTAGTTCTATTATGCTTGGTGCACTCTAGCAAAGCGTAGATGAGATGAGGTTCTACCAAGAATGCAATGGGGCTACCTGACACTTGCGCGCTGTGGCATCACCGCTTGTTGTATTACTCGTGGCATTTCTATTACTTCTAATGTCTATTTTACGAAAATTTTCTTTCCCCCTTGGTACATGACATCAGTTTGGATTTACTAGCGGACTAGGCAGCGGTGATTCGCATCTACTCCATGTTGTTTTCTTTATCTCTGCCTGCTCCATATTATCCATACGGGCACCTGGGTAATATTTCCTTGTACAAGGTATGTGCCCGTCCACATCTCCACAGCCATTCCTTGCCCAGCTCTTTTAGACCACATGCTCGTTTGTACATACCGCTCCCTCTGTCTCTCCAAATATTTCCACACCTGTTAAGAAACGAACGGCAAAATTCTCCTCATTGGCCCACTGGTTTCCACAATCCGCATGGCTACTTTGTATTTAGCAGCAGCCATCTTTTCCAAGACACGCTCGCTGCAGCTAACAAAAGTACGGACCCCCACGGCAACTGACTCGAAACAAAAGTCAGTCGACAGCGCTCCCTTTACCCCTGGCAAGCTATATGAGACTATCTACAAAGTTAGAGCAGACAAAAGGCAAGCAAGCTTCGTACTAGTCAAGGAAGCTAGGAGAATTCTATCAAAATCTTGCTTTAATTTTTCTCTCTCTCTCCTTGAAGCGCGACATGTTGTGGGCTTGAATTATTGAACTACCTAGACAAAGTCCACCCCATATATGCAAGTCTTTTTTTTTTCCTCACTTATTGGCCCCCAAATCTAGGCATGCAAGATTCAACGAGATTTGGTTGGTGGAGAGCGAAACGAGATGACGCAGGAATACCTGGTATACAGAGTTTTCTTGCATGATATACGTAACATATATTGAATGATTAGTATACGCAAAACGTCGCTCTTCAAAGAGACACAATTTGTTAGGTAGCCCTTCCAATTACTTTGCCTACCGCATTTGGGCTTCTAAGAGCAAAGCCGCCGACAACTCTTGTTTACTTGCAGTCGCAGTTACTAGGATAGGCTCAACTCTCCTCCACTTCCACAGCGCCACTCCAGACATATACCCGTACAGTAAGGAATGAATAAGCAAACGCCGCATATCCCCCAAAAAAGGAATCGCGGCTCGAGCTCCTCCCCAGACTCTCTCTCTCTCTCTCTGCTGGGCAAACGAATGGGCTTCTCTCAGGACTTCGCCGAGCTTTCTAGCGTCCACCCCGGTCACAAAAAAAAGCCACCGCCCCTCCGCCCACCGCTTCCCGCGCCGTCCTCGGCTGGGCTGGTTGGGAAAAAAGGCTCTTCTCGCTTGTCGGCTGGGCGAGAGGCGTGGTGAAACAGGTTAAGCGAAGGAATATCTCCTATAGTAAATCGAACGATATGAAAATGATTTTGACTATTGCCAAACCCACGTGGCATGTAGAGGTTTGGAGGATGAAAGCGGGAGTTGTCCCGGCATATCGAGATACCTACCTGTTGCATCCGTTTGTATGGACTCCTCCGTTCATCACCAAGTTCAGCTGGTAAAACGACTTGTTTGCCATGCTGAGCAACTCGCTCCGTAGTTCTCGTTTAATGATTGTCCGTGCTTTCATCATTCATGGCGTCTGCAGCATACACTGATCTCCCAATGGTCAAAGCGTGAGTCTCGACGCCGGCCAGCTGCCAATTTCGTCATCGCCAACCCCGGAGCTTGCTCAACGCCATGGCCAATTGTACAAGTATCCCATGACGATAACAGAGTTTGCTGCCTGCTATAATGAAAAAAAAAAGACGTGCCAAACTTACACTCTCACGCACTAGACACACAAACTGACTTTGAGCCAAAGAAAAAGCTCTTACTATGCATTGTTTCCGTATAGTGTAATCAATAATCTGCTGCAACGCCTCTCTTTCCTTCTCCACAAGGCGAGCTCGGCATACGCGGGCTCTTCAACGCCATGATTTTACTCTTTTGTTTGGCATCAGAGTTCCCCGGTATCGCTGTTTAGAAAGAGAAAGAGGCTGGACCCTTGCCCTGTTCGGGCTCCTCCGAAACCCTTGCTTGAAGGTCAGTAATCCTCCAACCGGCAACGCCGTTGATTATTTTAAGAAAAAAAAAGGCGAGAGAGAAAGAAAAATATTCCCCGAGGACTTGATCCTGGGCATTTTCATTCTCTTTTCTTTTCTCTCCGTCCCCTTCCTTTCTTGGCAATTCCGAAAAAGAGAAAGTGTCGCTTGATGAACCGCTGTTTCAAAACGCCATCGAAATGGCTTATACAAGCGGAGAAATTTTGTTTCGCGCTCTTTCACTCTAACTCATAACAAAAGTCTCTCCAAGATTAACCTATCGAGGAAATAGTATCTCCTGGTTTCTCCGCTGGCGCCGCCATTGAGAAAAAACAGCCACGGCGTTGCGGTGGCTTTGGCCTAGAACACAACTTAGTTTCTGCGGTTAACCATCTTGCCGGGACCGAATGGGCAACCAGGTTGGTTTTTGAATTTGATGGTTTCTAGCGTCTTGGCACAGCCATGATGATGAGGAGATTTCGATAAGTGGCTTGACGAAGGATTATGGCGTGGTTGTAGAATCCTGCGACTATTTAGCACACTAGGAAGAAATGCAGTTAAACAACAGTCTCGCGGATAAGACAATAGCCAGGAAGGATTTCCTAGTTGTTGGAGAGTTGTGATTTAGTGAATCCTGGGGTTGTTTAAGCTCTTGGCGGGCAGTGGCGCTGTATCACTGGGCTGTATTGGGGGGAAAGCTGTGAAGGTGTAATTGGTTGATAGACGTACTCCTCTATAGTTGAGCAGAGCCAAGTACGTAATGAAACGCGAATAGTCTTATGAAATGCGAGATTAACGTCTAAAGTGTTTCGCCTTGTTATCAAAAAGAGAGAGTTGCAACGGGCAGACTAAGAAGATTTACAATAATTGAGGCTTTTGAGTTTCTTACCTAACTACACGATGGCGATAGTTGATGATGAGCTGACTTTGAACATTTTAAGGTTTAAAGCTCTTATGTATGTATTCGGTACAGTTCAGTTAGCGGAGACATGTTTTCGATTATCGAGGTTGGCAATGAGTGTCATTGATGAGTTAGTCACCCGCAGAGAACACGAGAGAACAGCAAAAGACTCTTCTTACTAGTCTATGTTTTTCTACCTTGGTGCTCGCTTTCTCTTAATCTGAGATATACTTTGCTGTACACGGTAAACGTACTGTCATTGCCATCTTCCGGCTTTCAAGTGGAAAGAAACATCATCTTGTACTGGTTGGCATTGTGAAACCAAGAGCGCTCAACTGTATCTTAAACAGAATCATTTGTTTTGAGAAATGGAAAAAGACTCATAATTCTTTCTAGTAACCTGTTATCATCTCGGTTGTATTCTGTTGATAGTACTCATAGAGAATTGTAAAAGTACATAAGCTAATGGCGTGCAGTATCGCCACCAGTTGTGTGGCTGCAGCGTCATCCAACTCCAAGGCCCACGAGATTGATGTAATGAAGCGTATGAGTAATAGTGATGTAAGTTTTCCGTAGAAAGAACCTTTCTCACTTCATCTGAGTTTAGTGCTGTGTACAAGGATCAGGTAGCCTCGTATAAACAAGTTTTATAGTATTTACAAAGCTGTAATCGTTATATAGAACAACACAGAGGCAATATATTTGCCAGAATAGATGAAACGCAACTTCAATATGCCCATATGAAATCTAGAAAAAGAATAATTTGAAAATCTGAATTTGTTGTTCCACATTGGCAACTTTTACAACTCCCGATTATCCTTCTAATAACTCGTTTTTGGATGCTCTTCGTGCTACACAACACATGGATAGCCATCCCTCCAGTAAATAGTCTAAACAACATCACCAAAGGCAAGTGATATTTACCGCCACCGTAATATTCTCTCTTTAATCCTGCATCCTCATCCAAGAGCTGTATGACTGCATGATGTTTCAGCCACAGGGTTGCAGAACAACGGCTCGTAAGACTGCTACGTCTGACACAAACATTCATCCAACCTTGGATCAATCTGCTCGCTGCCTACAGATACAAATGTCCCCAAATGCTCTGAGTAGCAGACAAGTGCACAGTACCACCTTCGTTCTGTGTTAGGATACTGCTACTTTCGGCCACGGCATTCTAGAATCGATTGCTGATCCTGCATGACTGCATGTCCGTCAAGGCGGGCATGATCGCAGCCGGTCCCCTGAGAAGCAACTTTTGCACCCTTTCAGGGGGGGGGGGGGGGGGGGGGGGGGGGGGGGGGGGGGGGGGGGGGGGGGGGGGGGGGGGGGGGGGGGGGGGGGGGGGGGGGACGGGTTCCCAAGGGACAAGCCCCCCCCCCCCCCTCTTTCGGGCAACAATTCAGCACTCCCCCCTTCAAGGACCCTGCATGGAGCAGGGAGCACACGCGCAGGTCTTCCTAATGCATCGCTCGGTGAGGGCAAATGTCACCTCAAATCAGGCTGCACATGTGTGTACCTGGACATGAGAAGGAGAAGAGCCAGGTTCTTGGCGGCAAAAACCCTCTCGGAGGTAACCTTTTTGCTCGGCCGAAGGCTTCTACGGCCTTATTCCATTATCCAGAGTCTCTTAACCCGTGCGTCGTTGAGCAATGCGCACGGCATGTCGGGCCTATTTGCATCAGGGATTCAATGGAAGGAGTGGCTCTTCCCATCAACCCCTCGTCTTCTTGCCCCTGGCCGTTCATATCCGTTCAAAGGGCTGCATATATCACCATCAGTTTATACCTTATGAAGAATATTCCGAGCCCATGACAAAAGAACAAAAAAAGAAGAAGAAAAACAAGAGACAAGGCGTGCAAGGGAGGCCCCTACCCCCCTTGTAAACGGCAAAACGCTCAAATGCCGGAGTATCTCGTGGCATCAAACTAGCGAACTACCTGATAGGGACATGGCTGTGAGCTTTGTCTGTTTCACTCCTGACAAAGGTTAGCGTTATGCGGGGAATACTCATGATTACGACGTTGAATAAGGGGAACATTATTTCCCGACCAGCCAAAAAGGTCGCTTGTCCTTGCACGGAACATAGGCAGACACTTTGTTAATATGACTTTGCATACCTACCTTGTAACAGTCGGGATGCTACAGTAACTTTATAATGTGAACATGGGGGGAAAGACATGTCCGCCTCTCGTAATTCCGCGCAATCAAAACACAGCCAAGGATATATGTCCATCGCATGATTTGCAACGATTCGGCCTACTCCGACATCCTAGCAAGAAAAGCCATGACCGAAAACGTAAGATAAGCATCGTGAACAGGGTCGTGTTATCATGTCAGCATAGATCTCCCTTTCTAACCATTTTGAGCTGCTCAAGGGACGAGACCGCAGGAGCAAAAAAAAGTCTCCGAAGAAAGATGACATTGATTAAAACGAATTAATTATGCCTTGCGGGATACACATGTCCGTGCGTAACAGCTTTTGAGGCGTGGAGTTTTGTTTTTGATTGCAGATCTGGTTGACACAGTCGGTAATGGATAGAATGAGCAGCGCCATTCAAACAATGTTTGATCTCCCATTTCATTAATGCTTTTCTTCTATCCGCTTATTTGAATCTCCCCATCATTCTCAATTGCCCATTCCTGGGCCCAAAGCTGGGCCTGTCAAAAAACACAAAGATAAAAGGGCCAAACGCCGTCGCTCCTAATCTCCAATTCCCATTCAACAGGTAGAAAAAATATGTATACTTTGTGAGTTAGTCGTACATTCTCTCCCTCGATTCCATGAAATAACATATACCGCTCTGTTCAAGTAGCTTTCCACCGTGGCCCTCTTTCCCAGAGCTCATTCGCACGCGTTTACCTGTGATTTCTTACTCTCCTTTTGACTTTGCGTGAAAGTAGCAACCAGGGCTTATATCGACGACGGAGCGGCATCTCTTCTCCAGCCTTTATTTCGCATGTTCGACTCGATGGACTTCCAAATGTACTCCACGACCTCTTTGTCTCTGAACCGCGAAGCAACGTCGTCTTCGCCTCTCCAGCGGTCAACGCTCGTAGTCGTGACGCGGTGACCCCAGCCGCGGATATTATCCGGCGCCAGTTCACCTCTCCATCCGACATACACGCCCATGGTATGTTTGAATAGCTCATTCGGATTGCTCCACTTGTAATTCTTAAACTGCCACGTCTGGCCCGTCGTAAAGACCGCAACAATGCGGTTCCAGTATTCAGGCTTGAACTGCTCTGACCCCTCGACGAGGATGAAACGCATAGGCCGATTTGGGTCGATGCCGGGGATGATGCGCTGGACATGCAGCATGGAAGCGGTAGACGCCCCCGCATCGGGAGGCACAAACTTGCCATCCTCGAGGAATGAGCGAGCATTGGACATGCGCAGGAGCGAAGAGGCGGATGGAGAGAGCAAGATGATGGGGTCGGGGCGACGGGTAGGGCCTTTCTGGTTAATGGAGAGAGACTGGGCCGAGCTGATAGCCGAAGACTGAGACTTCTTTTGGAGGAAGGGGATGGCGAGTTTCCGCACGTGGGAGAAATCCTACTGCCCGTTAGCCAGCTGTTGAATCAAATCCGCACGCGATGCGCGGTATAACTGTAGCTTCAGCTAGTCATAACACTTACCGTGGGTTTGATGCCCCTCAGGACCGAATTGCGGTCGCCCATTCTGCGCTCACCGTCATATACACTTGCCAGCCTCGGGTCGATTGTCCCCTTGCCTGATCTCGCCGAAGCAGCCAAGGCCGCAGCGCCAGTCTTTGAGGATAGGGCCGTCCCAGCAGCCGCTGCACCCGCGTCTCCTGCTATAGGCTTGATGTACTCGCTTTCCTCGCTAGCACCTTCGAGCCAAGTGATCAAATCGAGTCTTTCAATGAAACCGAGGTTCTGAACCTTGCCGCTCGATCCATTCGCACCGAGCTCGTCATTGAGCGTCGTAGCCGAGGCATTGTATTCCGGGATGGCAAGCTCGCGGTTCAGCCAGGCGAAGTAGATACTACGCAGATCGACCGGCTTATCACTGGAGATGAAGCGCGTGGGCGAGTCTATCGGTAGCGCGAGCGAGAGCCCTGTGAACTGCAGGTGCGTGGCCTGCGAGAGAGAGACTTCGGCGGCGGAAGGGTCGTCGGACGCGCTCGGGATGAAGGGTTGGCCGCTGGAGATGGATTGGCGGAGGACGAGGAGCGGATCATGGTCTGTGGGCGCCATGATGAACGCGAGAGGCGCGCAAAAAAGACTGGGAAAAGGATTGAAGCAGGTGAGAGAGACGGGCGAGCTCTCCAATTGAAAGGAAAGGGGCGATGGGCGGAGGAGATTATTGATGAGTCCTATGAGAAGCCGTTTGATATGCCGCAGAGCATGGAGGATGGAGCCTGTCGGTAATGGAAGGCTGGGGTTGATGATGAAGAGAGGCTGATGATGAGGTTGACAGAGAGAAGTTGAGTGTTTGGTGCAGCAAGGCTGAGAAGCTAGCCGCAGGCTAAAAAGATGCAGCGGCGTGTCGGCCAATTAGATTACAGCACGATTCCCAACTCATATACGAGCGATTGCAAGTAGGATAAGGACAGTGTTCATGATGCTGGCAACAGTTATGGCAAAATTAATAATAGAGGTTATTTATTTCAAGCGGACACGATTCAAATGATGCCAAAGTAGCGACATGGTTGAAGCTTGAGGGTGACTACAAGTACGCGTATGTAGTACATGCTGCATGTAAGTACTTGGTGGCAAGCCAGTAAATGGGCTCGATGGCAGTAAAACCACAACACAGTGATAATGTAGCTCTAAGTCATTTGTCATAGCGCTCTGTATTTATTTTACAAAAGGTATAACCAATAACACATGTCCCGAATGCTAAGCGGGACGTCCATCTTAACTCCGTCCCTTCAAGCTCTGTGAAGAGGCTGAAACATACATATCAAAATCAAACAAGAAAAAAGCCTGCCCAGTAAATAAAATGAGGCCTTTACATGTAGTGCCTTGCAGAAATCCATCCAACGCCAATGCAGCCGTGCATTCATTTCCTTCTTTCTTTTAAATACCAAGAATAAGCTTCATGCGTTCATAAGTATAAAAGCTCACCGCTGCCAGAGGCACCACCTTGACGTATCCGATTGTGAGGCCGACGAAGAAGCCTCGGAAGCCTCGTTCTCGGAGGATCATGGCTGCTGTCTCTCCGACTCGCAGTCTTCGACCATCACCAACAGCGCCGCCAACTTGCATGCGCCGGCGGACTACTTCAAGGGGGTATGAGCTTGTTTGTGATATCATACCGGCAACGCCTCCAGCAGTAAGTTCGGCCCAAGATCGAAGCGCGGCAGGCTTGCCTTCAGGGTGGTTCTTCTTTTTCGGCAGAGTTGTATGCTCGGCGATGGAAGGATGGCGTAGTAGGTCTGTCATGGTGTCGTGAGTGAGGAAAGACACGCCGGCATATGGGAGCATGCCCAGCATGGTGGGGGCGAAACCGCGGTAAAAATTCACCAAACCGACCCGCGGCGCGACAGATTCGACGGCAGCGGCAGCAGAGTCTACAGCTGTCGCAATCGAGGGCGAG
This sequence comes from Trichoderma sp. 2475, assembly GCA_038502285.1. Lineage (NCBI taxonomy): Eukaryota > Fungi > Ascomycota > Sordariomycetes > Hypocreales > Hypocreaceae > Trichoderma > Trichoderma sp. 2475. Next base: position 2,196,520 of record JARPVV010000004.1, read on the forward strand.
TTTGGTAGTTTTGCGGTTCGAGACTTTTCAATGGGGTGTTCGTTGTAGATTTGGCGACATATTGATGTCAATGATGAGCGGCCATCCCGCCTAGTCTCAAAAGCGAGGCGAACTCGGACGACCTCCAGAGGATACGTGAAGAAAACAGATGTTACGCCCGCGAGGCTGCCGCTGATCAGCCGTCGGAATGGCGTCTCATGGTGTTTGTCAGGGATAAAGATGTTGCGAATCTGCTCGTAAGCGAGGAATTTGATGCCGGCGTAGGGGAAAATTCTAAGTAGGGTCGCTGAGTGGCCTCTGAAAAGTCCTCGGCCGCCCTCTTGTAGGTATATGTCCTTCATTGCGGTAGCGACTCCAAAAGAGGAGCCCGTGTATTTTGCGAACTGGGGGTTGCTGGTCTGGAAGAGGATCTTGACACGATCAAGAGGCGCCACCGTCGTTTTTGCCTGTTATAGAGAGGGTTAGCAAGCAATTTTCTACAGACTTTCGGCTGACGGTTCTTTTGTACGGATTTCGCATGTAATATTGGGTATTTGGGATCAACAACTTACGGCGCATCCTGCGACGCCACCGGCGACACCAGACCTCCAGATGTAATCCCACGAACGAGTCTTTGCGCGATGTGCCGAGATTTCGTCGCTCTTTGGCGAAGGAGAAGCAGCTTCTTTCCTCCTGGGAGCAGACGCCGTCGCGCCAGCCACGGTCGCGCCATGCTGCAGAGCTTTGTCGCGTGCTATGTCGGCCATGGAGCCATGGTCCGCATAGGCGGACGGCATTGCAGCGCAATCAGTCGCAGTCGCAGAGATGGTTGTGAAGAATGGTCGATGGAGTCTATAAAAGAGACATGCCCGCAGAGCTGACGGAAATGCGAATCAAGGAAAAAAAGAGACGGTAAGAGAGAAAGGAAAACGAAGAAAAAAAGGAACGACCAAACGGTAAGCGAAGACAAATGCTTAGGGGGGGCTGAAGGCTTGATAATTCCCAGGATCAGGACGAGAAAAAGAAAATCGATAAACTCGGCTCCTTGCGAGCGCTCCGGGACGTCATTTGCTTTGTGCGACGAGGTACCTGGGCGGTACATGTGCGGACCGGATGTTGAGCCTGGATTCTGGTCACCTGCCCATGTGCTCTGGCCTTTGCCAAAGTCATTCGCTGGTCACCAGCCGCCACTGAGGGGAGCTTTTTTAGAGCCGCAGGGTCTCCGGGGCCGAGGATTGCCGAAGATTGAGCCGTTTGGAGTGAAACGCCTATTTCGAGGTACCAGGGCGGTTCCTATCTTGTTCCTACCGGCGCATGCCGTTGACAGCCATCTGTTTGTATTTGGATATGGATTTAACCCTATCGCATCTTGTGCCTTGATCGAACGCTTGTCGTGGCGCTCTCCGCATTCCTCGGCCATTGTCCCGCCGTTGTCGTAGCTGCATTGGCCATCCAGTTACTAGTTATTGTAACTCTCTGAATCTTTATTGGCCCAGTACACAGTACAGGTACATGTAGTAACCTACAGCGTGCCGGTGGCCTAGTAGCCTATTAAAATCCTGTAGTCTGCTCTGTGCCAAATTCGGATTTTCTCGTGATTGTAACACGATGCTTGCATAATCTCTGCGTCACAGTGCTTGCTGGCAATGGCCTCTGTCAGCGCATGTGACGAAGCATCATCGCCGTCGTCTTCACCACCAGCACCGCCTCCTTCAACCGCATCGTCAATCCTCTTCCACTGCGGCAATGTCGTCCTGCTCGACATCCCCAGATCCCTAGAAGAGGCCCAAGTGCCCCCCGGCCTCCCGCCATCGGCTCGAATCGTTTCTGGGGCCCCGCCACTTAAGCCATTCACCACCCCGGAGCCGCGAGATGGGGCAACAGCTGATCATTGGCTGCGCAGCTCGCAGTCTGCGGGAGCTCATATTGCGGACTTGATGGCCGCAGCAGCCGTGCAGAGCGCTCTGGACCAGCTTCGTAGCCGATATTCGGGACCGTTTTGCCTCCCCCGGCTTTGCAATGCCCCGGATGGGGTGATTCCCCAGAGTGTCAATGACAGAAAGATTGAGACTGGTGGTGCCACTTCTGCTGATGCTACTACTCTCAGCAATACTGCCAGTACTGCAAATTCTGCAACGGATGCTGTCAGGATCCCCCTTGGAGCTGAGTACTTGCACGGATCTATCCGTGATCTGCGGCAGACATTCATTGATCGAGCGCCGCAGTTCCGCCTCATGGTCCTTGATCCCCCATGGCCCAATCGATCAGCCCGGAGGAAGAAGGCTGGTAGCTACAACACTGCTTCTAAACTCTCAGAAATACAAGAGCTTCTCTCTACCATACCTGTGGCTTCTCATCTTGCTTCTGATGGCCTAGTGGCCATGTGGATCACTAACAAATCCAGCGTGCTTGATCTGTTAACCTCGTCCAAAGGCCTCTTTGCATCCTGGGGCCTCGAATTGGTCACGCAGTGGACGTGGCTCAAAATCACCTCATCAGGCGAGCCTCTATTTGACATTGAATCTACATGGCGAAAGCCATGGGAGACGCTGCTGATTGCAAAACGCATTGGCGCCAAGGCCCCAGAGACCCTCAAGCCTCGAGTCATCTTGGCGGTTCCAGACCTACATTCGCGGAAACCAAGTCTCCGGCGACTGTTTGAAGAATATCTTGGTCAAGACTATGCAGCTTTAGAGATATTTGCCCGCAACCTCACCTCTGGCTGGTGGAGTTGGGGAGACCAAGTCCTGCAGTTTCAGGCGCCACAGCATTGGACCGATGTCGAGATTTGAAAAATAGTCGTATGAAATCAATGGTTCAGTGTAAAGCATAGGCGAGAAATTTTGCCTTTTTACAAGTTCAAAAGTAATATACATAATACATATATGCACATGATATGCGTCTAAGTCATACACTGGCCAAGTGCCGTAGTCTCCCTTTCCCTGTATATCCCAATAGATTGCGAGGAGAAAAATCAATGTGCGTGCTCCCTCTTTCGGTTATCCAGTTTTATCATATTTTTTTTTCTTCTTCTCTCTTCTTCATGACGATGTTGTTGTCTCAGCTGGTTTCCTAGCCCTTTCTTTCTCCAGAATCTGATCCCACCGAGGATCCAACGCCACATCGTTTGACCACTTGACTTCTCCGGACAACATCTTCTTAGCCAGCTTGCCCAATTCTTCTCGGTCTTTTGATACAGGTTCCTGGCTCTTCAGCGGAATCTGCATCTTCTGTCGCACGAGCTGCTCCTCGTTCCTCTTCTCAATCGTGTCCTCGCGCATCTTCCACAGGTCATTGCTCCAGGGCTCCAGATCCGTGGGGATTTCCGGCCACTGGAAAGGCTTCGCCAGCTCGACGGTCATGATCTTCTGGGGCTGCGGTCGGTACCAGGAGCGAGAGCTGGTGCTGCGCTGGGTGAGGGGCTGCTGCTTGACGTAGGCTCGCACTTTGGTGACCTCGACGTTGTACAGGTTCCATAGGTAGTCTCGCAGGTCGAACTTTGTGAATCGCAGAGGGACCTTGAAGCAGGCCTCGTTGGGCGGGAGGTGTTCTTTTCGAAGCATCGTGATGACATGATTGGGTCTGTGGGCAGGGTGAGCATGAATCTTTGCGCGAGAGGAGGCGGAATGGTTCGGCGTACAGGTAAACTTGCTTCTGGCCCAGCTTGAATGCGGGCAATTGGCGCGCAGCCGCCTTCACTGCTTCGGCCATGGCTGCGACAATGGAAGTGGTTTCTGTTTGATTTTCTGAAGTATACCCATCAACCAGCTAGGATTTCGATATCCAAAGTTTTGTCTATGTGGGGTCATGATTGGCTGGTGGGCTGCAGCTAAACTACAGTTGAAAATGTCGCGAAACTGTGCAATCGCACTGTATTCGACATAGTCGTATAAACGTCGTCTTGATCGTGCGAGTCTTTTTATGGCCGACACCATGCAACAGTGGATTCAATAAACCAATCAGTCTTTCGGCTAGTCGCGCATGGTTTCTGCAATGTCACCAATGATCAACGTTTATGCTGGTCTCCAGTAACGAATAGTATAGACAACATATATCCAATACATAAAGTGCAGGACCTTGGTTCAGAAGTATATATTCCAAAGGGCGCAGCTTCTTACACACTTTCATCTTGCGATTTGAATGATATCGGCAGCTCACAATTATAATTGAGTTGGCTGATTAGAAGCTGCATACCTGTAATCGCATACCCGAGACTGTCAATGGTATACTGAGCTTCCTCGCCCGCACATTCACTGGCTCATTCCTTCGACCCGAACTCAACGCGCACCATGACAGCACAAGACGTCGAGCATGAGATTGTCCTGTATGACTTAGCCTGCACTAAAAATGTCTGCTTCTCGCCTGTTGTGTGGCGCATCCGCATGATGCTCAACTACAAACAAATTCCGTACAAGACCATCTTCCTCGAGATGCCAGATATCGAGCCCACGCTGAAAGAACTGTGAGTATATCTCCTTTCTTGAAACTTTTTCTTTGGAGCATCTATTCAACATGTATTCTATTTTACTTGTCTTTCTTATTGAAGCTGCTGTCTCTATCCAAATATCTCGTTTCAAGCCGTGGCTGCTATGATGGAAAGCCACTAAACGAAGAACAGAGGCGTGCCACCTCACGATCCTGCTACAGGAAATACAAAGAACTACACGGTTCCCGCCATCTATCACGTACCGACAAACAAATATGTCATGGATTCACCTGCCGTCGCCAAGTTCATCGAGTCAACCTATCCTGATCCGCCAGTGCAGCTCGACTCCGAACTGGGTTCCCAGATCATGCTCAAATTACGCGCTCAAGTTGGCCCAACTGTCCAAAAATCCATAATGCCGCGCGAGGCTCTTATCTTTTCTCCTCGCGCAGAAGCGTACTTTCGACGCGCTCGTGAGGCTCGGGTTGGCCGTCCGCTGGAAGAGCTGCTCGAGGGCGAGGATGAGGCGTGGGAGGCGTTGGAACGTGATTCGCAGGCTATTGGCGCTTTGATGCGCACCAATAAGGCTGATGGGCCGTTTATTCTCGGTGCCCGGCCGAGTTTGACTGACTTTTTCGTTGCGGGATCTATCCAGACCGCCAAGGTGATTGATGAAGGCGTGTTCCAGAGGATTCTGAAGCTGCCTGGATATTTGGAGATTTACGAGGCATGTCAGCCTTGGATGCAGAAGAAGGATTGAGTTTGGAGAATGTAGAGGGGACAGGATGGCTTCTCATAGAGGAGACATAAGATATGACTAGACCAAGTTCATTATTATACCACAGCCATTCGACAGACCATAATGGGGCTTGTTGTGGCCCGTCTTCTATCCGTTATCAAGTAAATGAGGCTTCTTGGTAATTTTCACGTTGGCATTGACGTGAAGTTTGGCGGCCATTCACTCATTGACGAACACTAAAGTCAGATACAGAGGGTTTGCTGCAAGTATCGGCTCCCTACAGCTGGCAGCCCGTACTTGCAGTCATTCTTGCTGCACCTCCCCCCAACGCCTTGACAGCTGCCTGGAGCTAGCAAACGGCCTGCTTCAGCACTCGAGGTGCCTATAAAAGCAATAAACTGCTCCCGAAATCACCTCTGCTCTGCTAAAATGTTACTCAGTCTGCTGGGGCCAAGTCAAACGTGGAATTTGCAACCCATCTCGTCGTCCCACAACTAGGGGGCGAGACTCACCTACCAGCTTCTACTTCTTCCCAAATGCAATGTGCGATGCTCGTGATATCCATGAGCCTCATGAGTTGATCATGCGTCTATCCATGGAGAATACGAAGACAAGTAGCGAGGCTACCTCTCGGCCGTCTCCCGGACGTCGAACTCCCCGGCGCAAGAGTGCAAAAAGACATCGCGAGACGCCATCCAGGAGTCGCAATACCACGCCGCAAAGTTCTCCGAGCAGCTATTCAGCTTCGCCTAGGAAAACGGCCTATACACCGATAAAGATACGAAGAAACGAGGGCGGCGAAGGCACGCTCGTCAGCAACAGGACACTGGCAGACATGCAGGTGGCAAAGAGGAACTACCTTGGGAGGTTGGAATGGGCCAAGGACGAGGAGCAGCTTTTCGAGATTCTCTTTCTGAGACAAGACATACCCCTATTGCCGCTGCACTGGGAAGTTGATTTTCGAGGTGTACCCATCTCAGGAGACTGCTTTTGTTGCAAGAGAGGGGAGAGCCCCATCATCTATGCGCACACGAGCACTTTTCTAGGTCAGAGGCTACTTTATATCTCTCCTAATGGCCCTCATTTTCCCATTTTCACTTTCGTTGATATAAAGTTCTACAATTTCAAGCTGACTTGACATGCAGCTACTACGGCGTTGACGAGGTTGATCGATCTGACTGCCTGTGTCCGCACAGCTTGTCAGTCTGGGCTACGACGGAAGACTCCGCTAATGATCAAGAAGGCCTTGGATAAGTTCATAAGATGGACTGCCGAGGACGGAGGATACAATCATCTGCAATACACCCCCAATGTCCTCGTCGAGATCCTGGACAAGAATACCGAACAAGCTGACCTCACAAGCATCATAGAGGCGCGAATGAACGAATTGGCAAGATTGCATCGTAAGGCTCTCGCAATTGACCAAAATGTTACTGAAAGCATGGATATAGACAGAGAAGTCGAAATGCAAATAAAGTCTGAGGCAGAGGCTTCTGATGAGCAGCAACGACAACTGCTCAAGCAAAGAGGCCGATCGTGGGGGAAGTTTAGTTCACGCATCATGAGTAAGCTGCTGGGATTGATAAGATTCCGCCCCATCATCAAGCCAGAAACCCACGGAGAAACAAAAGTGATTGACGATGAGAACGAAGAGCAGACGACTACTGCCGACCCGGGCAAACATAGAGCAGACCACGTCAGCGTGAAAATGGAAGAAGACGAAAAGTTCAACATCAAACCGGAAAGCTTCGAGGACGACATCTCAATGCAGGATATTCCTCTTGCCCAGACAACTTTACCTCAGTCGCCGCTACTGCCCTCGCCGTTGCCATTTCGACGGCCCCCTCCTGTTATTTACGGATTCTTCATCATCTCTACGACGGTTTGCTTATTCACCGTCGACTCATCCAAAGATGAATCTTCTATGAATCTCAGCCTTCATCTCGACATGAATTTTCACGACCAGAGCCAGAGTGTGTGGAACGCCCTGACTGTGGCGATTGTGGCATGCCTCGCAAGAGATGATATCATGACCAGACTGGAGGATTTTGAGGAGAAAAGAGCAGTTGAAGAGAGTGATGTGGATGCCTGATATTAACTGTATGGAGTGGAACAATAAGAGAAGGTTGCTACTGTGCTATTTTTCTGTGTGGGATTTGCTTATTGTTCGATACGAGTGCTATTTGTATCTATCTGGTCATCCTTTTTCGTCTGATTGACGCATCTTGGGATCGCGATATTGTCTCTCTAGCGATAGTTGAATTTGCCTTCTATTCTAGGTCCGCTTGCACAGAATAGTGCTCAACAGCCTGTAAATAGGTAATCTCTGAATGGTTCTGTATTAAACCACAATATCGGCAATGGCATGGCACTATGCCCGCAAAATGAATAATATACATAATAAAACACCATGTTGGAGATTTTGGCATACAAGTCCCTTTCCCATGCCCTCTATCTATATCATATATCAAAAGAACCCCCCGTCTTGTCATCCCAGTTCTATTTTCTTCTCCCAAAACGCCTTCACGTAAATGACCTGCCCTTAGTAGTTCTACGCCCTCCCCGTTAACACCATCTCCCATTTTCTTTTTCTTTTTTATGCTTGAGTCTGTCTGTCTGTCTCTTCTTTTCTTCTGTCTTCCTCTTTGCTTTTGTTCCATCTAGTGAGTAGTATCTCATCTCTGCACCCCTCTTCTTGATCGCTCCTATGCTCGTTTTGTGTCTTCTCGTCGTAATGCGCATCATGCCCGCCTAGTATCATGTACAAGCAAGAAAGGAAAAATAATAGACAAAAAAATAATGTGTGGAGAAGCAGCGAAATTCCCTTTCGTTGATTTCTCTCTCTTCTTCTTCTTCTTTCTGTTGTTACAATGCAGTCTCAGCCTCAGAGTCTTCCAGTGGCATCCAAACCTCTAGCTTGTGAAGTAGTCGCTGATACAAGAAGAGCATGCAGCCGCTCTGGATAAAGGTCCAAACGCCTCGGGGCCCAACGCCACGGAACCAGCCGCCCAGACCTTCGGTGTGGTAGATGACCCTCAGCCCGCCGAAGACTGATGATGTATTCAGCGCAATGGCGCCTGGTCTGGGTCTATGCGTGCTGGGTGACGAGGTCGATATTGATCGTTTTTGAGGGTTGACGTCTTTCGGTCGGTGTGAGGATTCGTGATGTGAGGATTCCGGCTCGGATGGGACGTTGACCTGCGTTTGTAGGCGGGTCTTGACGACGTCCAGAGGGCATGTGATGACGCCCGCAAGGCCACCCGCCGCGGCGCCGGTCAAGAGCTCCAGGGGCGCGCCGATGTCGCGGCTCTGCTTGTATATCCTGGACCATGCCTGGAACTGCTCCCAGAACATGAATTGCAGCGCAGAGAAGGGCAGGTCTCGATATAGGGTTGCTTTGTAGCCGTGGAAAAGCGCAGAGGCACCTTCTGATCGGACGATTGTGCGCGCGGCGTCGAGAGTGCCGCGGTAGTTGTATCCGGAGACGAAATGGGGGTTGTTATAGCGGCCTTGAAGTTGCAATCGGGTTTTGAGAACTTCGGATGGCACGTAGACAATGGAAGCTGCGAGGTCGCCCAGGAAGCCTGAAATGAAAGAGTTAGCTCAACGGCCTTTGGAAAGCGATCGCCCTCGGTCTGTTCGGCATGCAGCTTACCTGCTGAGAGATAGGCGAGATGGTGCTGAAGCCCGTGATCTATCAAGAATCGCTTGCTCCATTCGTATGTCCCGAAGAACATCAATGTGCCAGGGAACGACCCGCCCAACGCTGGGATCCAGCCTCCGTATAAGCCCCTCGCAAGGCCCTCCTGTCGCCATATGGTGTGGTATGATCGCCCCAAGGATGAGTATTTCGGGGGGATATGCGGATCTCCCTGCTGTCGCGTCTTGACGGTATCCAGCGAATGCATTAGCATGTCACCGGTCGAGCCTCCAATGCCTCCCGCAATCATAGCCTAACAAGAACCCCAACAGTCAGCGCGAAAAAAGATCTCCAAATAGCCCCTCATCGCGAGCGTAACGTCATTGGCAGCAACCCGCCACAATTAACAACAAAACGGAGGAAAAAACCAACATGGATATACGGCGGCCGGCCCTCAACCTCGACATCTTCGCTGTGCATGGTATGCGCAAGGTTCGCAAGCCCCCCTGCAGTGTGGCTTTCGGACGAGACTATCGAGTGGTGGCCGGCATATCGAGTAGAGTCCAGCGCAGTTACGTCACGGCCAGGTGCCGCAGTGGTCGTCGTCGTCGTCGAATCGCTCGTTGCGGCGCTCTCGGGCTTTGTAGTCGCAGAGTTGAAGCCTGCCAAAGGGAATTGGGAGGAGGTGGAAAGGCCTTCGGACATTTGCAAAGAGCGCCGCCCAATTGAGACTGAAGAAGGCTTATCGATGCGAAAGGGGAAAAGAAAAAAAAAAGGAAAAGGAAAGAAAGGGTCCGCCGAAGAAAAAGAACAACCAGCGCACAAGACAGCAAGGCCGAAACTTGGAAATTATCTCCTCCCCTTTCAAATGTCTATGTATTAGGATCAGGAGATAAGATATGATGGAAAAAGACGTCAAATTCTCCTTCGGTACCTGACTGAGCAAGTCGGTCGCGTGGGCTCCCGGTCTTCTGTCTGAGAACTTTTTGATGTGCGCAAGCTGATAGGCGGCTTGGGCTCAGCCACAGCTGTCTTGTAGATCCGCTGTGGCGTTCCCGGCGAATTGACGGGTTGACGGGGTTCTGTTCGGAGGCGAGCTTTTGGCCCACGCCGAGCGTTGATGTGCGGCAGAGATGGAAGCAAATCTGATGTATTGCGGTATCGTTTCTCGGTGAATTTCATAATCTTGTATGATACAGTTATTGAACTCTAATGGTTTCATCTACCCCAGACGCCTCTCAAATGCATGTGCAGCAAATCCCTAGTCATACAGTCGTAGTAGTACACACCAGCATCTTCTTCCCTTGATCACTCCACCAATGGCCTGTCATGCTCCCACCACCTCACCGGCCCAAACTTCTTCGGCGGATAGACAATGTGCGTCACTCTGCCTGTTAATAATCTCTTTGAGACCGGGCCATAAGTGTTGCTGTCCAGACTTGAGCCTGGAGGGCCGTCTCCTTCTACCCACACATGTCCCTGTGGTATCTTGACTGTTCCAACGGGATATGGCTGCTTCGTCTTGATCACATCGCCTTCTAGGGCAACCACTCTCTTGACGGCAATTGTCTCGGGATGGAAGGGGCTCCTATTAATTCGTCAGTTAAACACAACCACCAAACAAAACGAAATAAGCAAGGTGAGGCCACCAACGCACCTCAGTGTCACAACCATCCCCCTCTGCAAATCCTCCTGCGGCGACCACTTGTAATTCAGCACCACATCCCTCCGTAGAGACGAATCTCTATCCGCATTCATAAAAGGATACATCGAAGACCCGTCAATGACCGTCAGCTCCGCCACATGCAGGTTGAACCAGGCAATCACCGGAATCCATGTCGCAAAGCCGATGAGGTTCAGCACCGTTGTCCGAGTAAGGCTTGGAGGGCCGCCGGAACCACCTCTTATTCGCGCCCATATCGAATTGAGAGCCATGGAGATGGCCTCAGAAAATACTCATTCAAACAAAGGCGTATAATTTAAAAGAAGATGAGGTTTTCAATGCAGCAAGCTCACAGAAGGAAATGTTCAGCGTTTCATTCATCGAGCCATCATGAGGAATTGGTACTGCAGTGGTCGCCTGTCAAAAAAAGTTGCTTAGTGGTGTCATTGGCTTGTTAGTGCCTCTTCTGGGTTAGCTCATCCCACAGCAGAAGCTCTTAGTGACCTCGCAGCTCAAGCACACCTACAGCAAAGCTTTAACGCTGGTCGAGTCTACGTATGAAGCCAGTTGGTACAGTTTGTGGTTGTTTGATTTATAGCATTTTTTTAATCTTATGAAAAGCTTTGATGCCCCGCGTAAATCAAACGTCCAGCAGTTACGGCCAAAATCTACCCTCACAAATATATCCCCGCCTTCCACGGCTTTTAGGTCGTCCGTCACGCAAAAGACGCCATTACCCACGACCAAAACTTCTTAAACCAAATTCTAGGCCATGTCTCTCATTTTCATACGAGCGCTGACAGCTTATTTTCGCTTTCTTCTTTTTGTTCAAAAGATGCTACCCGCTTTTTCCCTTTCTCTTCAGTCGAGCTTGGAATCGCAGCTTCGTCGCTGGTGGTATAGAGCTGTGCTTTGAGACGCTTAGATTGTCTCAGGGATGTTGTCGTCACTGTCGCTGACACTCTCGTCGCCGCTAACCTCAGCGTTCTCACGCTCTCTCTTCTCCATCAGAGCCTGCAGCTCAGCGTCATCGCTCTCCGTGACGGCCTTGGGCTCCATCTTGACGGTGAGGTTGCCACCGGCAGCCTCAATGGTAGTACGGATGTCGACAATGGCCTCCTCCAGACGAGTGATACCTTGCGCCTTGTCAATGCATGTGCTGGTAAGCACATACAGAGGCGGCGAAACAAGTCGGACCTTGACCTGCATGTTCTCTGTGTTCTTGGCCTCGGCGGTTCGCAGCGCAGCCTTGACAGCGTCGATACCCTCATAACCGAAGCAGGTAACTTCGACGTCGGCACGGACCTTGGTGGGCTGAGGGGTGAGTCGCTTGCTGATGTACAGCTTCAGCTCGTCGTCGACGACCTGGTTAGGGAATGTGATCTCCTCCCACACCTCAGGGTTGCTATGTCCAAGTTAGTCGCCTCTCCAATATCGCACAGCTAGCCGAGTATGCGGGTCACATACGTGATAGACAGCTTGAAGGCGTCAATGGCGTGACCATATTTGCGGTTCAGGGGCCAGGCTATGCTCTCGTACAGAGACTCGATCGGTGTCTGGGTCTTCTCGGCAACGTGTCGCATGATGGAGTGGACCATCTTGCTCTTGTTGTATCGCTCCTCACACTTGACGATATCTTCGGGAGAAACACGTCGTTTTGACAAATCGATATATCCTGCGATTCAATATGAGCTTCAGCTTCAACCCTCTCTTCCGTTTGGATCTAGTTCATCACCCACCCTTCTCCTTGTCGACACGAAGCACCACCACGACCTCGTTACGACCGACTCGGATAAGCTTCTGGATACTTCTGATACGTCTTCGGGAAAGCTCAGAGAGGAGAATCATGCCGTCAATGTTGTCGTACTCCAGCAGCTTAACGTAAGCACCCATCTCGGCAATCTATCCGTCATTTTCAATTTTCTTGTCAGATTCTCCAGTCTTTCTCTATTTCCAACCTCCCCAACCTCGTAGCTGAGCAAAACCCACCTGCTTGACATTGACCATGACAAAGCTATCAATCTCCGGATACTTCTCCTCGTAGAAACGGCAGTTCGTTAGAGACATCTTGGCGGTATTTGTTCGATGACAATCCGGGGAAATTGAATGTCGATTGGGAAAAGAGGATATTAGGAAGTGGGGTGTTTTTTCTCCGAGTCTCTATCCCGTTGCTTCTCACGCGAGTGTCCAAATTCGTCTGAAAATCGCTGTGCGGTTCGAATTCGGGGCCGAGAAAAAATTCGCTATCGGGGGATTCGTGCGTTGAGGACTCGTAGAAATGAGGTAGAGCTACGTTTCTAAACGATTCGAAGTGGAATGAGGAGTCACAATTTTGATATTTTGCGCTTGAGCCAAACTTCGTGGCGGGGCCTGGCTCAACGCCACATCTGCGATTGTGGGTTATCTCCACGTGATCCTCTTCAGTAAACAGCAGCTTCAATCGTCAAACAACTTACATCGTCATAGCTCAGTGGGCATTGGCAATGGCTCCAGGTGCGTTTTTGATGCTTTTTGCGAGATGTAGCTTCAGCTTTTGGAACGTTTTACTGACACAGGAACAGCAACGCAGTACGAGCTCTCACCGCCCCCCGGCGACGCGGTATCAGCGATCGCATTCGCGCCAATCTCGGGCACGAAGCTCCTTGTCTCGTCCTGGGATAACAAGGTATACCATTATGACCTTACAAATGGCCCTGAGGCTTCAAGCCTCGTTACCACATATGAGCATCGCGCTCCGGTTTTAGATGTCTGCTTCGGCGCCGACGACAATGAGGCCTTCACCGCGGGCATGGACTGGACGGTCAACCGGTATTTGCTACTCTAGCCGCACGATGACCAACACAAGAGAAGCCGCTAACTATGAAATCACAGTCTCAATCTTGAAACCGGAGAATTGACCGCGCTCAGCAAGCACACTGCACCCGTCCGTCGCGTCGTATACAGCAAATCCTACGGCATCCTCGTCTCCGCGTCTTGGGACAGCACTCTCAACCTGCACAACCTCAACGATCCTTCAAGCACCCCCATCACCATTGCTCTCCCGGGCAAGCCTCAGGCCCTTGCCGGCAGCCCCAGCAAGATTGTTGTCGCCATGACAGGTCGCATCATCAACATCTACGATGTCCAGACAATCGTTGAGCTATTCCAAACCGGCGGCACTGAGCTCAAACCCTGGCAACAGCGCGAGTCGTCTCTCCGATACCTTACTCGTGCCGTATCCTGCATGCCCAACGACGCCGGTTACGCTACCAGCAGCATCGAAGGTCGTGTTGCAGTCGAGTGGTTTGAGGACACAGCCGAGTCACAAGCCAGAAAATACGCATTCAAATGCCACAGACAGGCGGCTCCCGACGGCGATGGAGATATCGTGTACCCAGTCAATGCGCTCGCGTTCCATTCTACCCATGGAACTTTTGCATCGGGAGGCGGCGATGGCACAGTAGCCCTATGGGATGCCGAGGCCAAGAGGAGGTTAAAACAGTATCAAAAGTTCCCCAACAATGTTGCGGCTCTGGCATTTTCAAACGATGGAAAGTATCTGGCTGTCGGTGTGTGCCCAGGATTTGAGACTGGCCAAAACGACTATAGCGGCGCTGGACAGACATCAGTCTTCATCCGAGAGCTGGGCGAGAACGAGGCAAAGGGCAAGGGCGCTAAATAAATGTTGACGGCATGCGTCAACTGAATCCCCAGTCCAATTCGGCGTTCGGGTAGGATATAGGATATTTGTATTATGATAACAGCAATGTGACAGTTGATATACACCGACTATAGTAGGTATGTAGATACCCATTAATACAACAAAATGGTTACAATCTTGTTAACTTGGCTTGCCTAGCAATAGAATCTTGAAATGCCGTATATGTGTGACCCAGTGGGCTTCCTCTTCTTTTCTATCTCATGATTAAAGCCATAGCTCAACGCCATCCGAGCAAGAGAACTCCAGGTTCCGGCTGTGGCTCTGATATCGTCTACAGCAATCAATACTCTCTACTTCGTTCACCCTCCTACGCACTTTGTATAGAGTGTTCTGTCGTTGCTGCGTGGCTTTCATGCTGGAGAAATTCCGCAGAGGGAAATTCGCTGCTTTGCAGGATAACCGAAGAGGGCATTGAAGGTCAAAGAGACTTCAAGAATTCTGTACACTTATCCAATACCACTTCCCAAAAACAGTTTCGTGCCATCAAATCACGTTGACTGAATTGGAGATCACCACGTCTTGCATTACAATTCTATAACACTGTATGATATTAGCACCTCTTGAAAGAACAAACATAATAGTACACATCACATATTGCATGTTATTGCTACCAAGATATCTGCGATAGATGCCACTAGAATTTGGGGCAGCAAGGTGAAGCAATGATTTCATATCCTAAGATTCTTCCTACTTGGATGCGCTTAAAAATGATACTCAGACTAGGTTGCGTTTCTCAGCTCTGTCTCTCTCTCTCTCTCTCTCTCTCTCTCTCCAACAGCTGCTACATACTGCAGCTAAGATTCTCATCTTCTCTCTTGGTTTTCTTCTTTCATGGCTCATTTCTCTTTGGAAGCTCACCAGCCAGGACTCGCATGCATCCCATGCTCGTGGTTACCATATTGATGGTGGGGCATCATTTGTTCATGATGGCCATATTGGTGATTCTGCCGCCCTGGCAGCCACCTCCAGCACGACGTCTTAAAGCGGACGCTCTATTCCCCGATCTTGGACGGCGTAATGGCCTATAGCAAAGATGAGCGTCAGCTAACGGGGATATGTAACAGGATTAGATGAAAGCTGGCATACCTTGGGCTCGGGGATATATTCAAAGTGAGCCGCAGATTCGATCAGCCAGATCTTCTGTTGAGATCCATTGAACTTCTTGCCCCATAGCATATTGTTGGGGAATCCGAGATCAAAGGGGTATGCACTCTCAATCTCTTCAATGTCCTCCTCAGTGAGCTGCAGAGTGAGAGCCTCGATGTTACTCTTGAGATGATCCACTGTCCTTCCACCAATAATGGGGAATACGTAGGGGGTCTTTTGAACAACATAGGCCAGTGCAACACTGGTAATCACCGTGTTTTTACGAACAGCAATCTTCTCAAGCACCTTGCTGACTTGAATATCGACCTCAGTAGCCTCGACCTTGCGGCCAACCTCTGCTTTGCGCTGCTCCTCGGTCTTGAACTTGCCTCCGCCCAGCGCTCCCCAGGGGGCGAGGGCCATTCCCTCTTCTCTGCACATGGGGATGATGTCGCGCTCGAAATCACGAGAAGCTGCAGACCAACGTCCTTGGTAAACGGAAAACTGGCGGAAGCCGTGGTTTCGGGCGTACTCATTTGCCTTGCTGCAATTGGAATATCAGTGAACCGAGCTGAAAGATGTGGTTATAATTGTGAACGGCTTGTTGTATACGCACCTCACTACCCAAGCGGGAGTATCGCTGATTCCTAGATACAACACTTTACCAGCCACAACGAGGCTGTTCAGAGATTGCATCAACTCAGGGATAGAAGTGGCATAGTCCCACCAGTGCACATATAGCTGTGATGAATTAGCATACAAAATGCCGAGTTAGAGGTAGTTTGGCAGAATAACTCACCAAGTCGATGTAGTCGGTTTGCAGCTTCTTCAAACTGGCCTCAACAGATGCGTTGAGACTTTTGGTTCCATTTCCAGTGTAGTTGGCAGCGATATGGGGGCGGTTGGGCCCCAGTTTATAGCAGGTGGTAAACTTGGTTGCGATAACTGCACGAGGCGATAGGTTAGATGCATCACGTAACAGACTGCTCAGTCTAAAAGGGCGACATACCCATTTCATGGCGGTTTCCACGTTTCTTCATCCAGTCGCCAATGATTGTCTCAGACTCCTCGTACTGATAGTTGTTTGACGTATCAATGAAGTTGCCTATGTGGTGATGTTAGTGATTCGCGCACTGAATATGTCCACGAATACATTGGGCATGATTTGCTAACCTCCCTGCAAAGGATGTTAGCACAGTGTTATCAGATACTTATAGCTATGATGGATAAAAGGTATGATAGCTTTATACAGAAGCTTTGGTACTCACCTGTTCATAGAAAAAATCCAGAATGGACTCTGAAGCTGCCTTGTCGCACTCTCCCATGTAGTCCTTCCTGAGATCCAACTCAGCAACTTGGCATTTATTTTGAGTTCTATCACAAATTTCCAAACTCACCATGCTGAGCCGAAGTTCATGGCCCCCAAGCAGAGAGGGCTGACTCTCACACCGGCTGTTGGCGATAGCAAACGGTAGCGGTTGAGTGGGCTCTTGGGAGCGGGGGGCGGTCCAAAGAGGCTCATGTTGGCGAATTGGTGGTGTGATATCGGATATTATGATTTGCTACTGGGTTCCTTTGCAAGGAGTAGTGTATTTTTACTACAGGGAAGATCGAGTAGAGGACTATGATTGCGGCGAGAGCAGTTGGCGGGCGGTGGCGCTTTATAGTCGCAGCAACACGAAATGGCAATGCAGCAACTTTCAACTCGCCAACCTCATCCGAGGCACGGCGCTTCCACCACACATGTAGCTCTGTCGCAGCCATAACCGATTTACTAGTGTGATGGAGATTGGCAATAGCAACTGGAGCCCTTTGGGTCTGAAGCTGCGGCAAGAGGGTGCGTGATGGAAGGGGCAATTGATGCGGGTGCCAATTGCATTCGCCTGTACCGCGTACGTGAGAGGCTGCCAATCAGAAGCACGCATCAGAGCGCATAAGCCTATATCGAGCACTACACCCTGTCTCAATCTCGACACAACCCCGGCCAAGGCCAGCTGCAGGTCTGGATGTATCCGGCACGACTCTCGGCCGAGGAGTGCTGTTATGTCCATCGCCTTAGCTGCTTTCTCCTAGACCCATTGCTCTAAACTCCGAATTGCGTATTCGATAGAAACGCGAGTTGCTCGAGATCCCACTTGAGCCCTAGTGCCCGCCAGATCGCGGAAGATGTATCAATAGATTGCCTCGATCCAGAAGCGGGGTTGGCAGAGCAAGATGCCCAGTTACAGCAAACCGCCCGGCGTTAAGCACTTGAACTGTTGAGGGGCAAAGTCCGCCGCTGAACAAACCATTGCGTAAATACGCAAGACAAATTAAACACAGGCTATATGCGATTTGTCAACTACTACCCATTCGTAGTTAAGCAGTCTATAGCCTGATCGTACATGTAATGAAGCTAGTCGATCTACGTAAGCATGTAATCTGATGGTTGCCAATGCTATATCGAACGATCTACAAATAAAGCAGAGGCAGTTGCTCCAAGGCAGGTGGAGTGGCGGAGCTAGGAGATGCTAGAAAAATTGAGTAGACATCGACGAGACAAGCCCAGAAGACAGCTTGATCGAAATGCTTCTGCAAGAAGATGAAGCTATAGAGCAGCCAACGAAACAAACCGTAGAAGCGAGATTTACTTGGCGCAGACAAGAACAAGCTGCTTATTGATAGAAATAGCAATAAAAGTAACATCAGCTTTCTAGATTTTTCTATCATATTGCATTCAATTGGATTTAAATTTGCAATAAGACTTATCTGCATGGTTTGTATTAAATATCGCCAGCATCTTTCGTCTTCAGTTGCTTTCCCAGATGGAGGTACGTACCTCGCCCCGCCAAACGTGGCGCCGGCAGGTACGTACCCCACTAACCACCAATTCTTCCAGACTATTGCCGAGATATTTGCACCCATCATGCCATGGCAGAAATCTTACGATAGCTTCCAAACGAGATCGAATCGCAAATCACGCTTCCTGGATGCGCCAGAATAGCCCAATCCGCTACACATAGGCAGCGCAGCGGCAGAAATGGGCTTTCGACATGGCTTCCACTCCTCCCGTGCCCTCCAAGGCCGCTCTTAATGCTCTCCGAGGCGTCCTTTTTACAACATCATGCTCCGTCGCTTTGCTCGCCGAAGAGCGCCGCCGCCGACTCAAGATAGCTCGCTCGGCCATTGATAATGCGCGGAAGCTGCACACCGTCAAAAGCAATAGGGGCGCCGTTGCGCTGAGCGAAAGCTGGGAAGATAGACTCGCCGATCTAGGCGATGAAGTCCTATCGCTGCCGTCTGCTTCGCGATCCAAAAATTCCTATCGAAGACGACGCCGGGGCAGCTCTGCCAACTCTCTGGTCCTTGACGGAGAGGCCAACATCCACCGACATTCATTCGAGTACCATGAGCACCCCGGCAGGGCCGCGTCTAACGACAGAGAGCAAAAGGCTACCCAAGAGACGCACATATCAAAATTCGGATTGGATGCGACCAAGTTTATACTTCCATTGACCGATATCCGGCCATCAGATATCTCATTCAAGCCTTTAAAGGCTCCTCCGATGTCCGCTCTACCACTTCGTTCCAAAGAGATGGATTCACAAAACCTTGGACCAGGTTCAGAAGCCAGGGTGAAAGTCTCTCTGCATAGAGATTATGAGCCACTTCCACGGCGCTTGAAAATCCAGGATGGCCCATTAGCTCTACATGAACCTTTGCAGTTGGACTCTTCAGCTCAGGCCCGCCTGTCTCTGGCCAATATATCAACGCCAGATAAACTTCCTCAAACATATCTCGATCAGATTACAAAGCTTGAGCAAATGCTACAGGATTTAGAGTCACGCGATTCGAATCATACCTTGATCTCCGAATTGTTAGATTCCGCTGTTGATCAGCTGCAGGCTTCAATGGTATCTCGGCCGATGGCTCCCAGGTGGAATAACCATTTCAAATCAACTGGATTACGATTGCTTAGAATTACAATCGAACACGATTCTGCTAGAATGACAATTGTGCTCGCCACTCTGCTCCCAATATTCAAGGATCCCACCCAAGTTCTATCACCTGTCGCCAAATGGCTATGGGAGAAGAAGGATAAAAGAGGGTTGGAACGGCTTCTCGAGTTTCTGTCAGAGAACAAACAAAAACGATTGTGGATGCACGGCATGGCGATTTATCGAGTGCTCTCTGGCCTGGACGAGGCTATGGACAGTTTCAAAGATATCAAGCAGATCTATCGCCTTCTGCAGAGCGCTGGCTTATACAAAGCAATTGCCGTGCCCTCTAATGTGGAATATAAAATCCGCCGGCTCATGGTTTCGAAAGCTCTCAAAGCGGGAGATGATGCTTTTGCTCAAGAAGAAATGAAATATCTGCGTGCATTGGATCCGGATACAACAAAAGCAGATGTTAAGCTCCAAAGCAGGCTCATTGTGCGAGAGGCTGCTCTTGGGCACTGGGAGTCAGTTCGTGACAGTATAGAGATGCTCGAGAGTGCTAACAGCACAAAGCCAAACGAGTTGCGATACACAATTGGCAAAATCATTGATGTTTTCGTACAAACTTGCTCCTCGGAAGGTCTCGAAACCTTGCTCAGGAGATTTGTGCGCAACTATAACATAAATCTGAAGTCCAGATGGGTTAACCTTGTCTTGGACAAATATGCAAGCCGCCATGACCTCGATTCTATGTTCTCATGGCTTCGATTTTGCTCCGAAGCTGGATTTCAGATGGATGATACGTTTATACGCCGCTTCTACTCTGCATGCCGCAAATATTGGAGCTTTTCTGACAAAACTATTACGAGTTTGCACCAAAATCTCCAAGGGCTAGCACCAACCCTCTCGAATTTTCTGCCCAGTAAAACAAACGGGAAAAGGTCAAATGATGCGCCACCCGCCTCGCTTGAATCGCACAATTGGGTATCTGAGGCAGATGCTTTTGACTGTATGGACTGGCTATCAGCTCAGAACGAGTGGGAACGCGTTTGTGAGGCGTACAGCCGCTTGCTGCTGAGCGGGCTTCATCCATCAATTCGCTGCCTTCGTTTGGCAGTCTTAGGACACCTCAAGAAGCAAAACGGGAGCGTCAATGAGGCCGCGTCGCTCATTGACGAAGCTCGTGGCCGGGGCTACGATGTTACGGAAGCCCTGACTCCGCTGCTATTGACGAGACTTGAGCATGGCGAGGATGTTGGGCATCTTATTAAGCAGGCCCTTCGTCAAGGCGCTCGTATACATGACAGCGTGTATAACAAAGCTGCGCAAATACTATCGACAAAAGGCGACTTGAAAGGGGCCGCCACCATATGCGAGGTAGCAGCCAGGGAGAACGGCCAGGGAGAACTCTTGTACAGCGAATACAATTTTTCCAATCTGGTTTTTGCATACACCGGCTCTGCTAGTTACAAGGCTTTGAAGTCCATCCTGACCAAGTTTACGTCGGAAGTCCAGTGGTGGCGCGGCAGCCGGGCTTGCAAGGAGAGCATCAAGCTGGCGATGAAGACTACGGCGATGCGGGCTGTGGTACATCCCATGGAGAACAACGACCATCGTGAGGCGCTGTATAAGCTCGACGAGGCCCTCATCCATGTCAAAAAGTGTCGTTCCACCAGAGACGATCGGCGTGCGGTGACGGAGGCGTTTATACGAGTAGCTCGACCTTTGGCAGCCGAGCCGGAGCAAATTGTCTCGGATGCACGCAGTTCGAACGCAGCTACGGTTGGATTTTCATCGCTAGAATCAACGGAAACAAAATACTTTCAGAGATCAGTTTTGGCAAATCGTCAGGGGCTGACAGCTGTTGGAGACGCATGATGAAAGGGATGTTGAGCCCAGATTATGTCTTTCTCAAGACTTGTAGCATTAAATGTATCAGATATAGTTATTTGGGAAACATTTCCCATATAATGACACACATAAATAGTCTTAAACAATATGTCCTTGGTATTCACAATATCATAACATTATGCTTTGCAGGATCTGAATTAGATGGCTCATTCGTCGGCTATACTTGGTGGCGATTGTTTAATACAAGTCAATATAAAGTAACGGGCCTCGCAATAGATGAATAGAACAGTTCAAGAGCATATGATACACGTCTACAATGAGAGAAGACGCAAGCATCCTCTGTGTCATTGATGCTCTCACGAAAAACGTCCAACCGCTACAAAATAGCTCCGCAAAGCACAGAGATCGAGTAACAACGACGGTTTGGAGCAGCTTTCAAGATGCAAGCATTATCGTGATATGCATCAATAATTTAGCACTACTGTATGCAATGATGAACAAGTGATGTGTTCATCTGATCGCCGAGTTATCCGCTTATTCTTTAGAGAATGCTGTTACAGGCTCTCTGCTGCTCCGATTATAATAAAGCATCATACTACTTCTTCTTTTTGTAACATTTCATATGATCCAGAGAATGAAACCGCTCAGATCGGTAATCCTTATTGCCACTATGGCCTTATGTTGGGTGAAATAACGATACATATCTTGTTATTTGCAGGGATAATATTGTCAAATATTATTTTTTTGTATCCTGCCGATATAATTGCCATATATCTCGTTTATTTATTTTGTTTATTAGTTTACATTTTCTTTTTTGAAACATTATTTTATCTGTGTATCCCTTCTTTTCTTCTTCACTCTGCAATCCCCCTTTATCCGCCATGTAGATCATTCGAGGGAACACACCTACTCGGCCACCAGATCTAAACCCGAGCACCTCCCTTATATAAGGCTTCGTGATAGAAGATGTCTCCAAGGATTCAGCGAGAAGATATACCCTTCTAGAGTTACATTGCTCTTTAATTATGATGAAACACACCTCTAAACTTCAATCCCTCGGTTCTACAACTGAAATCCTCCCATCATCAACCGGAATTACGGCAGTCGAAAAGCAAGGACGAAGAAGCTCCGAAAACGGAAAACACCAAACGCAGGCTTTAGCCAAGGATATTTCGGTATCATCGGAATACCCACCTTAGCCAGCAGTGTCCCGCTCGGTATCTTCTGATGAAGGGATTGCCTCGGCGGTTCTCGGTGTTGTACAAGCATCTCGTCATCCAGCGTCAAGCTGCATATGAACAGGGTGCCCCCATAAGGTAAGGCACTCCGTTATGTTTTCCACAAAACAAATCTTTGCTACCTATCGGCACAGCCGGCCTCGTATGCTTAAAGAACAATGACAATGGCTTTACAGCAAGATAATAAAAATAGTAACAGTAGCAAGCACATGCAAAAGAGGGAAAAAAAAGCTTCAAAGGCAACGGTGGTGAGATGATAGAATCAATTTACACCAATTAGAAGAACAGCTCCAGCTCGTGCCACCGAAACGCTAAGGCACGTTCAGCTTACACGTTTGAAATCGCCAAATTACAAGTTGCCTAATTTCAGCAGCAACCACATAGACAATTTTATTCGACAGGGCGCAACAAGAGCCGCAATCTCGAACGGTGCCTGGTTTTGTCGTTTTACTTCAGGGTATCACATCTCACAAGGGTTTCTTGCCGAGCCACAACCTTTCCGGCACTCCGCTCGTCAGGTTCAGGTAGCTTCGACTACCACAAAGCCTAATACTGGCGACGCCACATCAAATATACAGCCATTGGGTGCCTCTTACTGCAAATTTACAACCACGTGCCTGTTTATGTCTCTTCTCCTCTCTTCACATGCTGCCTTCATTGAATCAAAACGGCCAATTGGCTTCTGATTGGCCAGACAAGTTTCTCTTGGCTTGCTGAGGCACGAGCAAAACAGCCTTTCAACGGCCTCACTGCGGAAGGCGGCAAGAGGAGCCTTGAAACGATCGGTAGTTGATAGCTCTGCATAGCCTGATGGGATGGAGGGCGGAATACGAGGACTGGGCGCAGTGGCTTGAGGATTATATGGCCCTGAAACTGGAGCCGTCTATCGGAGCAGAGGGGTGGTTCTTACAATTGATCAGTGACTAATTTGATTTGTGATATTATCAGTAGACGTCTTATGCAGGTCCAGTGCCGGGGTTGCCTGATGTCAAGTCAATCTGCGCTTGTTAAGGTGCTGTGCCTCATCGATTGTGGCGGGACCACGATGAGTCTTGAGCAGATTTGCAGCAGAATCTAGAGATTGAGAAGTCATGGTCTAGTGAATATGTTCACGGTCCATACTGTACGCCAAAGCCACGGGCAAACCTCTTTCAGGGAGACCAATTGCCTAAAGAGGGCATTGCCACAGCGAGGTCCAGACGCCATGCTGGCAAAAATCTCGAATGCCGCGCACTGTTGTGGTGGTTGGTGGCTGGACAGTAATACCACCAAGCTGACAGTAATTTATTCTACTTTCAATGGAAATAACTGTTTTTTATTTTCTCGAGCTTATTTGCTTACTTTAATCTACCGTTTCCGTCGTTCTCGACAAAGTAAAATCTGACTGGAATTAAATTGTCTTATTTTGCCCAGGAACACAAAAAGTTGACAAAAGTAAGCAAGTTGTTTGGGCGCAGGGCGGGGAAGAACAATAACAAACAAAAAAAACACCATGATGTCATGTTCACGATACGACAAGCGAGGAGTAGCCCGGATTCAAAGAAAACCAACGGCAAAAAACACGTGAACGAATGCAGCGGCAATGCATGTCTCGTCATCAGCCGCTTCTTCTATCCCGTTTACCAAAAATGGCGATAAAAAGAGAGAGAGAGAGAGAGAGAATGACACAGCGGCAAAGATGGCCGCCTTCAAAACAAACGTAGGCCCGAAAGGAATGTCAACGCCAGCGAACAAAGACACCACTGGTGACATTTTGCTGCTGTCTGCTAATGCCGGCCGTCTCTTCCTTCGTGCTCGGTTCTGAATTGGGCCCAAAAGAAAATCCAACGGGCCATGTGGTTTGCCACTGCGGCGCCGCAAAGGACTCACAGCAGCTTCTCCTCTCGCTTTGCCCGAGGGGAGCCGCTGCAGCCGCAACAGTCAGCAGAGACAAGAGATGGACACAAGCGAGGAGGATTATTTGGGACTCGTGAACAGCGGCAATGACTAGTAAGCAGCTGAAGAGCGGATAGCAAAGGCTCTCTCTCTCTCTCTCTCTCTTTTTTTTCCCTCCCTTGAGCAACAGCGTCAGGTGAGCTGAAATATTTATGAGCCATAGCATATCAATTTCATAATGAGAATCACCTAAGAGATAAAAAAAAAACAGAGAGTAAACAGCTCACAGCTCACTTTGCTCGAAAGAGGGCTGAGCCACCCCTCGCTTTTTCCCCTTGCGGCTTGTTTGCTTCTTGGTTTTCTCCCCCTCCCCGGCCCTGGGGGCTGGCTGTTGGAGGGGAGGGGCGATAAAATAGGAATCACATGAGAGGGCGAATTTTCGTCGCCGGTTTTTCTTACTGGAGGATAATCGAGATTAGCAGGATATGTGCGAGATGGGCATTGGCTGGTAAATAAAGATTGGCCGCTTGCTTAGAGCCGGTTGCAATTTATCCTTTTTATTTTTATTTTTATTTTTACCAGCCGTTGATTTTAATTATTTTATTTTTGTTTTGCTTTGAGGGGGCCCTTGCTTACCGTTTACTCTATTTTACTTTGAGAATTCCAGCGTGTTTATCGTTATTTCCTGCGCGGCCATCCCCGCACTTATCCGCTTTTCGCAGCACCACCCGCAAACAAGCTTCTGCCCCAAAAAAGCTCTGGGGGAGGGGGATGTTTTTGTGTTTTCGATAATAAATGCGTCAGCGACGAAGCATATTCACGGCCTGGTCGTCGAGCGAGGCCCATATCGCCGATGGGAAGCAACAATGCGATCAAGTGACGCGGCATGCGCTGGATCCTTTGTTGGTTCCAGCATGCACAAGCGACGACAGCACATGTAATTAATCTACGTGCAATCTGCATCCATGTCGCCGTAGGGCTGGTAGTTAATCAACGAGCGCGGGTCCGAGGCAGCGCGGCGATACTCGTATAGCAAGTGATGTGTAGCATCCGGCTCTGCGCTTACAAGTACCTGCGAAATGGAGCCGATAGAGTGATGAGCACATGCTAATGCTAATGCATGCACCGCGCCGAGGGCTATGCCGCGATGCTATTTTTCCGTTTCCCCTGAATGACAGCAAGCATTCGAGCCGAGTGCTTATATTGCTGCCGTATACATGTGCCCGTGATGGTTCACTGCGCTGCTGTTGGTGACGAGTTTAAAGCTCCACAGTCTAAAACGGTTCAATTCAAGCGCTTTGATTCATTGAATGCGTCCCATTCTACCGTTTCTGACTCATTGAGATGCGCAAGAGAGGCCGTAACGTAGCAGAGGGCAAAATCGTTCAAGCCTCTTCTCGTTTCGTAGCAGTGGCGTTCGGGCCATCGAGCACAATGATTCTATTCGCAGCGAAATGATAATTCACAACTTGGCCACAATTCGCGCCACAGCGACCAGCCGCGATGAGGGAAAGTCGGCATGCCATGATGCCGTCAAAGGCCGCATTTCAAGCAATTGAAGCCGGCGGGTTGCATTATATTTGCCCTCATTTGAAGTGCGCCCTCGCATAGTAATAAGCTCCCGCTCGTTCCACGGCGCTGTTGCGGCAGTTGTTGGTTGCTCAGCTAGGCGTTGCGCCTCGCTTGGAAATTGATCACGCGTCCCACGACGTGGCCGTTTGCATAAGAAGCAAGCTGCGGTTTCCTTGTAAGACGAGACGACGTTATCGAGCAAACCTTGAAGAATTCGCCTCTGACGCGAGGCTGCATTACGTAGATTTTCGCGGCCTTGTGAGAGCGACCAGATATCAATGATATCAGTGATTGCAGCTAATTGATGACTCCATGGCCAGCATCAGCAGATCAGGCTGGAGTCACGTGCTGGAAACACCGCCCAATACGGCATAGCGCAAACCCCATCTGCTCGGCTGCTCCACGGCTAAAAGTGCGGCTATGATGCATCGATGCTATCAACCACAGACTGCCATCATCTTGAGATTCCTGCGAACTGAGAAACATGTTTGGAAGAGTAAAAGACGCATCTCGCAATTTCTAGCTCTTTCATTAATAACATAAATATTATAAATCATTGCTTATACGGCGTCAATAGCGCAATAACTTGCACCATATTCTGAAGTGAGACCGTATACCATTTTGCCCGTTTGTCATCTCGCAAAAAGAGGCTACACGTCTGGATGCTCGCTTAATCATACGCAAAGCCAATCGCAGATGATGAGTTTCTGGCCCCGGAAATGCTTGGTTGCAAATCTCATTTTGGCCGAATGGGAATAAACCTTATCTCCATACATCCAGCTCAGTACAGGTACATCTTGTTCAAACTCATTTCGTGGCTGAAAGTCTCTCGACTTACACACGTTTTTTCTTCGCGTTTCCACTTCTGACAGCCGGTGCCACAGCGAGTAGCTTTTTGCGGGATTCTTTTCAATCCGCCCGTTCTCCGCTTGACCCGCCTTTCCCACGCTATCCGGGGAAAGGGCTAGATCACAACAAGGCCATTATCCAGACAAGGGAAATCCGCCCTTGACGCTTTTTTGCAAACGATTGATGAGCCACGGCCGGGATGCCGCCACCGGCCCGGTTGCTTTTCCGGTCCAACATCCAGAATAGTCCTTGGTTTACGAATACCGAGAGGCCGTAGAATCTACGAGTGCCACGTGTGGCGGCCTTTGAGCAGTTCGAGTATACGAACTAGCAGCGAAATAGGATGTGAAACCCGTGTGCGGTTTTGAGACACCGAAAGAAGTTGTCATGGCGAACTCGCCATTTGCCAGCATGGCGCTGAAGGCCCGGTTGGAAGTTATCGCCGGCGGCAAGTTATTGCGTCAAACTTGAGGTTTATTCCATGCGAATACGTACATGGATGAAAGCTGAAACAATAGAATTGCGGCAGCCATGATTCATGAGCCACTCCTTCTATTCTTTTTCTTTTTTTTTAATCGCCAAAAATCATTATTTTATTATTTTACCCCATGCAGCACCATCGTATTCTCCAACAACCACCCCCTAAAACCCTCGAAACTAGCAGCAGGCAGCCAAATAAACCCCATTCTCCAGAAGCGGAATGTGCCAAGTTTCCAGCTCTGTTACGAGTCGTGACAACTTCTAGACTACCCGCCAACGACACAAAGAGTAAAGGGCGAAAGAAAGACTTTAAAGTTTGGTGGAAATGACACGCCAAGCGGTCCGATAAGAAGCATCCTGGTGTTTCAATATTCCCCATGTCCCTTCTTTTCGGGTTCAAGCCACCGAAACCGAAGACTTTTGGTACCACGCAGGCCATCAACTCCCACTCACACCCACCCACCCCGAGATAAATCCCCCCCAGAGGGCTTTTTTCCGGCTTTCCCACGTGTCGTAGAAGGCTTCTAGAAGAAATCAGAAAAGCGGGGTCTCCACACCCTCTTCTTCGGTTTTTATTGTTTTATCTCATTTCTCTATTGGCTGCGTCAATTATTCTTTTATTCTTTTTATTTTCTTTTTCTCAGCTTTTTCCCCACGCAACCCTTTCGCCCCATTCCAGCCACTCCAAGCTGTGCTGTCACTGGTGCGCGTTGCGGACTGGCGTTGGGAAAGAACGAAGCGCCATGTTCCGTGTGGAGCAGAGAATGACTTGTTTGACAGATTGTTGGGCGCTTGAGGTAAAAGATGAAGTAATGTGATTGAATATATTGATTTACTCCAGTTACGTGCTAGGCGCGGTGGCTGTCCGAAGACGAAAAAAAAAGTACCTTGCACTTATAGAAGGAAAAGAAGAAGAAAAAGGCCCGCCTCCAAGAACTGGCGTTCCTCCGCGGATGCAACGCAACATCTGGCCCTGGTCGCCTCGCTTTCCTATTCGGGCAACTTTCCATTTAGGAAGGGTTCGTTTTTCCACTGAGACACGTCGCAAGCCCTCTATCTCTGCAAACGATCCCTGCGCGATGTAACATCCGCAAAGATAACGCAAATGCTTGTTTTTTTTTCGTTTGTATATGCAAGGCCTCGTCCCCTTATCTCCGCGCGTCGGGAGACTTGTATACTAGTACTCAGTTTCCATTATGTACTTGTTTGCCCGATTTTCTAATCTCGCTTGTTCCAGTAGATTCTTACATACTTCCGTATCCGTGGCAAAGAAAGCCACGAGACACAATCTACCCTCGGGTATCGCACAACTTATCCGTGGCAAGTTGTAAAACAGCCACAAAGAGCTTCCCTTGTTCCGAGATTTGCCAACGCCCCCAAGTTCCCATCCTTATGTAAACATCAAGGCAAAAAGGCAAATGCAACAACAGGTAGAACCAAAAGATGAAACACACGTGCCACATGCCTGCCACGCGACAGAGACACCTCCCTCTCACCAGCCACACTCGTCGTTTTGGGTAACATCTGCGACAAAACAACCCAGATTTGGCCGAAAGCAACACGTTGAGCCGAAGGGAGGTGCGCCACAAGTTCGGGGTGTTGCTGTCTTCGCCACGAAAAGCAGTGGCGGTGCGGCCCTCCGCGTAATTATTATTATGTCTGTGGCTTTGCGATTTCAAGGGGAGGGCTGTTCAGCTGTTGGGGTAAGATTGCCTCTTTGAGATGTCATTCCCGAGCAAGGCAAAAAAAATAAATCACGGATGAAAGTCTCGGCACTTTCCATTGAGGCTAACTTTACACGGTTTGCCGGCGAGTGAAGCAGCAAAAGTCAGCGCAAGATGCTGACCACTGAAAAGGTAAAATAAAGAGAATAAAATAAAATAAAATAACAATATTATTTTATCGCTGATTTTACCATTTCTTTCAGAGCAATTTCCTTCCCGTCTGATCTTCATTAGTCACCCGGCCCTGACCGCGGGCACATGCAACGGAAAAAACAAGAAATCCTCATTGACTTGTAAGCGCATGCAGAGCAGCATCCAGTCCAAAAGCATCAGCCATGGCCAAAACCACCCCCAGCCTCGATGACGTAGCACCCTCTCCCAGCAAAAACCTCCAACCCTACCTACGTAGGTATCATTGGGATCGAGATCAGTTTCTCCCACACCTCCCCCCCCTTTTTTTCATTCTGGGCAAATCTCACCCGATTCCGATTTCCAGGCAACCTTTTTTCTTTTTTGTTCGCTGACTTGACAATCTCGCCGCCAATGTCGGTCACTTAGTCAGTTCCAATGTCATTTCGTTCGTTCACTCGGTTTTCGACCTCCGTTGTAAGGGGCCGGCTCTCCCCCCTCCCCTGGAATTATTCTGCTTCTTCGGACCGTTTGACGCAAGCCCGTCCGTTGCGTTGGCGACAAGACAGGGCAAGCCACGGGGGACACTAAAACTGTTCTGCGCATAACATGCATATAGTACCATCAATTTGCAGCGACGCAAGGTACGGTCCAGCTGGGATGTTTAGCGTGGCGCGCTCGTCCGAGTGATTAGGCAAATCACCATCGCCCATCGTGACAGGCCGCTTTTGAGTTGCAGCTTCCCCGATGGAGCGTCCGCGCACGATCGGAGAAGAAGCAGAGAAGAGACATTTCGGGCCGGAATGCCGCTTTGAAGGACGAAAGGACGGCAATCATTCGCCTTTTTCGGATTGATTGTATCTTGTGTATATCCTCCTCAATAATTGACAATAAAATTTAAATTCCATTTATCAATTTAATTATTTAGTACATTATAGTTTAATTTTCTATGCTTGACACCGTTATTAGTTGCCGTTAGGCCTGTAATCATTCTTTTGACAGGTTGAAGCGTATCGTGTTGCGACTCTACTCACGTTTTGGCGATTCAGTATCAACCTACATAGTGATGCAGTCACCGCCAAAGCTCCCAGTAGTGAACGCCGCGCATATGTTACACTTACTCGTTCAACGCGCAACTACTCTCACTTCTTTGCTAAGAGAACATTAGATTAAGAAAAAATTAGCAAATAAAATAAGCAATGTGAAACTGCGCTCTACTCAACACTGCATGTCTTGCCTTCACCGCTTCACCCATTCATGCGCATAAAGGCCTCGAGTCAAATCAACCAACCAACGCCTGCCCAAAGCACCATCTGAGCAAGATATTGCTACGTAACAGGGAAAAAGAAAGGATACGGTGCTGCAGCCGCTTAGATGCTTCTGGATATTCTTTTCCCCTCGCCCATTTTTTCGGTGAAATGGGCCGACCTGCATCATTCCCTTCGGGGGTCTTCCGGGGGGGCGTTGCTTAGCTTCCGGTCAGACGAACTACTGCCTGTCGTACTTGATTGTTTATCCCTCTCCTGCGTTGGCGGAGGATAAAAAAAAAGGCCCGTAGGAAGAAGAAGAAGCAGCGTGTTCCTGCTGTTCAGGCTAGTCAACGCCCATTTTTTTTTTTTGAGACAGATCGTCGCTCGAGTCATATGGACCCCTATACTGGGCGACCGACCTGACGTAACGGCTGTGCATATACATGCACTCTATCTCTTGTCTTTTTGACCTGCATAGGGGAGATATACTCTCGTGATTATCTGACGCAACTAGTCATGCCAAAGGCAAGGCTCTCTCTATCATATGGGGAGTAAAGGGGGGTCCTGCGGAGGTGGAGAGCAAAGTGGAAGCCGAGGCCCATATGACAAGGCTGACGACATTAAAAACCGCCTGGATATCGCAGCGGAAAACCGCTGTGGGGTCCAAAGAGCATCATTTCCCCACGGGGGAACTCACAAGCTGTGGAACGGCTAAAGCTAACAGAACCCTGGTCTCTGGACTCTAATTTCCGTCGACGAAGAGCCGCTAAAGAAGCGTAGGAACTACCAAACAGGCACTACTGGATTTTTCAAGTCATGCCGTCCTTTTTTTTATTGCTTTTTCACCGCAGACGGAGAAAAGGAAAATAATAGACTGAGAGAAATAGGACAAACGATCAAAAGGATAAAATCGAGCAAGCCCGTAACAGGCATTGATGTTCGTTTTCTAGCGTCGTCGCTAGTTTTCGTTCTTGGGTGGAGGGTGAATTGAGAAAGAGAAAGAGGGTGTCGACTACAAACGTGGGAACGAAACCCGTCGATCGTTCTCTTTGGGGGTCAAAGATGATGCCACCTACAACTAGGGATGGGCTAAATCGGGAACCATCGCTTGGTCCTTCTTCGGGGCGCTGCAACAGCACCAATATAGTTGCTTCCACAGGTCGTGGCAGTTAATATACAGGGCACCTACAGCGTGATCTCGTCCAAGCGACGATCACAAAGCTTGCCAACCCCCCCTCAAAGGCAGCGAGGCGAATGGTCTTCCACCACGTCGGTTTAAACTACAAACGTGGGTGGTAGCCTACGGAAGGGGGGGCGCACACGACTCAGTGCATATAATGTTTCTCTCTCTTTTTTCATCTTTTTGTGCTGGCAAAATGGGGAAATGATGCTAGGGAAAGCAGCCTTATACAGTAAGTATCACTGGCAGGTGATTTGGATTGATCGCCAGTCGGCACTCGCCAATCGCCTTGCGAAGAGGGAGCAGAGATCGAGCATCACGAGGCACCCCGCTGATGTTCAGAATAAATTGGGCTTTGTTCTCCTTTTTTTTTCCAGGCTCTTGGGAATGATGTTCGCTGTCTATGACTTCACTTTTTCTGCTGCGATCGAGAGATGGCCCTTGCTAGATCGCTTGCCAGCGATATCAAGCCCATCATCATCGTCACCCTGAAAGCATCCGCTGCTTCATTCTCGGCAATAATGCTCGGTGCATCGTCATAAAAATTGTCCACCAGACCAAACAAAACCAGAGAAATGTCACGCTGGCTGTCACTGCCTGTCTTTGTCTTCCCCAGAATCCCGTCAATAGCCAGCGCCCAGCGCCTCTTGTCTGTCACTGGAGGGGGGGCGCTCGCTGTGGCTTTTTGTTCCCCCGGATTTTCTAGCCGCACTCCAAAAGAATGCTTCCAAGCACTTGCTCTAGCTGCATCGAGCAAGATATTCCGTAACTTGCCTTTTTGTGACGGCAATAAAATGAAAAAGAATAGAGCGAGAAATTAAGAGATAAAATAAAATAAAAAAGTAATACAATATTCATTCTCCGATGATCTCCATGGCGGCCACCAAATCTTGCAGCTATCTCGCCTGTCTCGCCTGTCAACCATCGCCGGAAGAGAGGACCCCAAAGCCGAGCCATTCAAAGAGCAAAGCCGAACGTAATTTTGCCGGGGAAGCGGGGCCCCATTTTCGGCTGCCATTGCTATTGCTGTGGTCGTACTCGTAAAAGACCCTCAACCGTATTTCGACGTTTTTTGCATGTAAGCAGCTTATTTTTCTGGCTGTTTTTGGCAGCTCTTCTATTTATTTTGTCCTTCTTGCAATGAGCTTGCCTTGTACCATTCAATCATGTGCACGAGTATTGTTGCCCGGCTAGAGTTTGTGCTGTTTTCTCTCTCGTTATCTGTCTGGCAATGCCATCCGCAATATCTAGTGCTTTCACCTGCACTGCCTGCCGCATTCTCCTGTACCCTGAACCCAGCCAAAAAAACAAAAAAATCATCATGCCACAAATAAGCAGCTAAGCTCAAGTTACAAGGCAGCAGCAAAACTAAGCAGCGAGCTATTGCCCAGGGCGCACATCGTTCTCTCTAGGATCTCCATTTAGGCACATGTTTATTGGGCCGCGTATGTGTATCTACATGCTTCTGATCGCACTACGGGCTGTAGCCAGACCCTTAGACCCCTAAATCTTCCGTTGACGACACTTCAGCCATCGGCATTAGCCTCTTCAGATGGTCCATCTTTTACCCCAAGGAAAAAGAAGACAAAAAAAACCCGCATATGATTTCATTCTAAACATCTGTCAAACTTACGGCGCGCCGCCAATTGGTGCCGTTCTTTTACCTAGATCGCGACTACAATGATGCTATTACACCCCTCCCAAATCTAGATGATCAAGAACATCAGATCACCAAAGCCGAGAAACCGAGGATAGTAAAACATCTTTCGGCTTAATCCAGCCGGCGCTCCAAACCATATACCGATCCCCAATTGGCTCCCATTTCCTTGTCAACTGTCAAAAAGCCATTGCTTGATAAACCCTTCCACACCTTTCGGCAAATTGACCCCGCCAAAGGTTGAACTGTCAGAAAGGTATCAAAAGCATTGAGCCACAGAAAACAACTGCCATGTGCTCTTAGACAACCACCCAGTGTTTATATGATCTTCTATCCAGTCCATATTAATAATTGCTTCGGGATTTTATGCCACAATCTCCTTTCGCCCTGAAAAGAAACGTGCAGTTACCTATCATGGCCAACGGATCCTCGGATCTCATCGTGGCTTGATGAGCTTTGTTTCTCTCTATTTCCTCTCTTTATAAGCTTCTCTTCCACGCAAGCCGCATCGCAACCAACTGCCGTGAGGCCCCCCCAACATGCGTTATTCGCCATCCATTCTTCATCGCAGCCCATCCGTTTCATTGACAGCTCACAACGAACTTGTTATCCCGCGTGTCCGAAGCAACACTCGAGCAAAGTTGCTCCCCATTGGTCCAGTCACAACTGCCGCTGCAATTCCCCCTCTCCCTTGTTTTTCCACATCGTCGCCCCTTCAGCCCATCTTCAGCCTCACCACCATCTTAGCTTCCCCCCTTTAGCTCCAGCTTTTTTCTCTTCTACCAAAAGCTCTCTAGCTTCACTTTTCAGCTTTTTTTTTTTTTTTTCAATTCCGCCCTCTCATCCCGACAGCCCCGTAATAGCCGATCAACCACCACCAAGCGGTAAACATCCGGAACACATGGGACCAAACAGTTGTCAATCGAGGTATCCTCTTTTTACCTTGATTTCTTTGTCATTCTGCCTTGCGTAGCCCCTCTCCCCCTCTTCAGTGCAGAGAGAGAAAAAAAAGCCGGTGTGTTTTGGTTTTTCTGGGTCAAAGACTTCATATTCCCGGCTCATTCGGTTTTTCTGTGGAGTTTGGGTGGGCTGGGCGGAATAGCGCCCGGCCAGCCTTGATGGGGGGGGCTTCTCTTCTGTTTACCCTCTAATGCCGTTTCCATAATCATGTCATTGATTTCAATGAACCCTCACCGCCATGAGTTCATAGCGAGAGAGGAAGAGGAGATATGGGGGGGGTCATTTTGGAACGTAATGAGTCAATGCTGCAGGGCCCTTGCTTGTGAAAATTTTCTCATGCCAAAAGCATCAAACGTGCATATGCAGTAGATTGTCTAGATAGCGACTCAATTGGTTAGTACCGAGCAAGAAAAGGTCGCATCTCCTGTTTGGCTGCACTGCCCAGCGGAGAGCCGAAGAAGAAGTGGGAAGACAGATGCCGTGAGTTCCCAGAGTACTCGGTACTTGGTTACGTCGCAGTCATCTGCGCTAGAGCCAGAGTACCGGATACTGCAGATGTCGTTAGTCAATCTGTCAATTAATCGCAACACCAACTTAATCAGCAAAAGAGTAACCCCCCATGCCACCGATTCCGCCGTCATGCAAGTCACAACCCGCGCAGATCCTTCACAAGGCACAGTTTAAACAAGAGCAAAAGAGAGCGAGAGAATGTTTGCCACGAATTTATTAATGTTTTTTGCCTGTGTCCATCTAATAAGACACCCTTTTTGCTATGGTAAAACCCTTTTTTGACATTTGTCTCGTAGAAAACAACACACTTTTGAGAAAAAGACCCACGGGAGCTCCTCTTTTTTGGCCTCCACCAGCTTTTTTCCATCTTATTTGCTGCCTTCTTTTTTTTTAGTCTTCTGTAGATCCGTGCATGGGATTCTGTTGTCCCCGCTAATCGTCTTTCGCTGAGAAAAAAGAAAAGTGATAGAAAAGAAAAAATTTTCCTCGCCCAAGGTCGCCCCTGGAAACGCATATTCCGAACCCCCACTAAAATACAACTTGATGCATAACCCACTTCCCAATGGGTAAAGGGCTGCAAAGTAGAAACAAATCCATGAGCGTCATCAGAGCTCACCAAATGTCGATCCGAATAGCTCAAGACCATGGTATCATTGAAAAGCAACGCCACGTAAAGTGCGAATGAGTTTTTTGTTGTCCCAACTAGACATTATGAGACCAAGTATAACAAGAAAAGAACAAGAGAAAGAGAATATATGTGTGTGAAAGTATGTCGCTTCGTTCATGAAGTAGTTCCGTTTCGCCTGTGCAGCCATGTGTTTGCTGCCATGATGATGTGAATCGAAACCCCCAAACGCCATAATGATTGATGTACACGGTCAAGGCGTTATGTAATGGATTATATGCCTTGCCAAACTAAATCAGGTCGCTGATCGTCACCTACCACCCCTTTGAGTGGTATCCGTTGTTGGCCTCCTTGGTGAGGTACTGGTTCCAGCTGCTAGCGTTGACATCCTCGCTCTGCTTCAAGCAAGCTCGCTCAGGGTACTGCTTCAAGTTGGCAACATCGTGAGATGTGTGTCTGCGCTTGAGAACAGCATTGGCAGTAGAAGACTTCTGCTGTCGCTCCCAGAGGAGGTGGCGTCGAAGAGACTCGGTAAGCTCAGTAGCGAGCATGTTGCGGCGGGTGGTTCGGGGAGAGAGAGCAGCCTGGGCATGTACGTGGTTGGTGGTAGCAACGATGGGCTGAGCACTGGATCGGGGAATTTCGTTGATGGGCTTCAGCGCTGTCTGGCGACCCTTCATCATGAGAGGGCCATCGTCAGAGTCGTTGGGAGAGGCAGCCATGGAAGATCCAGCGAAAGCAGATCGTGATCTGGTGAGAGCCGAAGTAGACTGAGATGCGTGGCTGCCGAGGCTCTTGGCACGGTCATTGGCCATCATCAGAGTGATGAGCGATGGTCGTGAAGCCAGGTTGGCCTTGGACTCGACGCGCTGGAAGAACTTCTCATCGACGCTGGGCTTTCCACTCTCGTCGAGTGAGTCCTCCCAGTCGGAGGAGTCATCATCGTCGTCAATGGCACTCTCATCGATGTACTCGCCCTCAGTGTCAGAGTCAATAGCGGACTCGGCATCAGGGTAGTGAGTGATGTTGTTGCTGAAGGAGGTCTGCTTGGACGCAGATGGCAGGTTGCGGCTGCTGGCCAGGGAGCTATCCTCCTCTGATGAGCCACCAAGCTTGAACATGGGCTTCTTGGAGGTCATGATGGACTTGTGGGCATCGACGCTCTGCCCGCAGTCGCTGGAAGAGACTGATCCTCCCAGGGCGAACTTGGGGGGTTGTCTCTTGGACTGGACGGGCTTGTGAGCTGGTGATGAGCTTGGCTCGGGGAAGCTGTCATCCATGGGGGGTGCGTTGAAGACGGGGATGCCAGCAAGGTGCTTGGGGGAGGCGGCGGAAGACATGTCGGCAGATGCTAATGATACCTCTGAGGGCTGTTCAGAGGAGCGTGATTCGGTGGTAGTAGATCCAGAGCGGGTGATGGCGATGATGGGGGAGGTGGTGTTTGATGGGGCAGAAAGGGGAGTCTTGTCCTTGACAATGGAGACGACCATCTTCTCAAAGTCGTCGGAGCTGATGTGGCGGTCACGTCTGCTAGCAGAGGACTCGACCCGTCGTATCCTGGGGCGGATCTCCAGGGGAGCTGAGACTGAAGTGAATTCGGGAGTGTCCTCGTCTGCGAGGGAGTCGACGCTGCCTGAGAGCTGAGGAAGCTCGGGAAGTCGGGCCTCGGAAGGAATATCCTTGGGGGCCGTCCGGGCTATTGAGGATCTGTGAGCGCAGTCGATGAGCTGTTCGCGTTGCCAGAGTCTCCAGCTCAGGTTCTCTAATCTGCGGCCTTGTTCAACTGAATCTGCACAGCGAGAAAAGACTGAGAAAGCGCATGTTAGTATCGGACCGATTGCCTTGTCATACAGCTGTTGTTGGGGAGGCGATTCTTCCTTACCTGTCCACATAGAATACAAGTTGGCGGGATTGCCGGTATCGACCTTGTGGATGACGTTCGCATCCACCGTTAACACATGAGTATCCAGGCGGTAGGGCATCGCTGCCGGGAGGAGATGAGGCTCGAGGGAATCGAGCTGCGAAGAGCGCGATAGTTGAGAAGACGGTGCTGTTGCAGGGATGCGCAGAGGTGAAGAAGTTGTAATTGTCCGGGGATGAAGTTTGGATTCTGGCAATTACTAGATCCAATCGTCTCCGGAAGTGTAGTCCAGGCAATCGACGTTGTATCAATGGCAAGTCGAGGGTGGAGAGCCCGGATGCGTAATAGACTTCGTCGAGGAGGGGAGAGGGTTTGTTGGGCGGCGACGAGATTCGAGAGGCGTCGGATGCGGGTATATGCTGGTGATGTATTGTTGATGAAGGGGATGAAGGGCCTTCAAGTATGTCGACGTCGTGCCCGCTTTGTATGGATATGCGGAGAGATGGAGAATCAAGAGGTTGTCGAGAAGCTGGGGAACGAGATCTAGTTATTAAGAGTAGCCTCCATAGGAGGGTGTATTTGGGCATGACAGGCTTAAGAAGACAGGTGGGATGGGGAGTGCGGTGTGCCGACGACACTGACTTCGCGCAAAGGGCATGATAGCGCACCCCTCCTGGGGGGGTGTAGGGGGTGTGAAGAGAGAGGGAGGGGTACGATACAACTTAGCGTGTACTGTACAACAGGTACGAGGAGACCCGGCGGCGGATACGTACCAGACATGCGTGTGTCCCTTTACCCCGGCAGCAGCACGGAGGCGCCGCCAGGAGAAACAGCAGGCGCGAGTTGGGACGAAGGGTGGCTACTTGGGGCTACTGGCGTGACGCTGTGGCTTTGGCTGGCGCGGCAAGTACCGACGATGTCGCCGGTGGGGGCCTGAGCGGTGCTTTTTCGCGAGGATTCCAGGGCAAAAAGCGCTGCCCTGTCATCCCAGCAGGAAATGCCAAGGGGGATTAACCTGTACGCTGGTTCGGAGAGGTGCCGCCGACTCCCCGGAGAGATTAGCGCGGACGACCAGTCATACTGGTCTTTTCCCAAAGAGGCATCAGTCGCGCCCACCATTACAAAAAGCATCCCTCAGGAGATTAGCGCGCTCAAAATGCACTAAGCCATCAAAGGAAGCATCTTTTTGCGCTGCTCTCAGCTCCGTAGCCCTGCCATCCCAGGACCGACGTTTGGCCCTGTCGCGACGGACACAATCATGTGACGGTCCCTTTCCAAGATCCGTTTTGACAGAACAATGTGGTCTTGCCCCATGCGGACTAGCCACTGCCTATTCGAGATTAAACACAGGCCAGGCTCGTGGTGCTGTGCCTGAACGGGCAGTGACTGTCCAGGCCTGGAACTGCCATTCCCATCACGCGCTGCCAAGCTTTCTCGCCCCCGCAAACGGTCCAAGCCATGCGTTCGAGACGAGCAAACGGTTCGAGGTTCGTCCGTTTGCTCTCCGAATTGACGGATGCCGAATGCGTACAGTTTTGGACACACAGGATCTGGCGGCTTTCGGGAAACCGTGGGCGACGTGCGTTGGCGGCATTCGCGCGCGCCTCTCACGATGGAGTCGGCTTCTGCCAATGTCACGTTCGCCTTGCGCCAATGCGAATGGCGGGCATGGCTCTCAGCTACCGAGACCAGATCTGTGTCTCCCAATGCCATCCATCATCACACGGTGGCGCGCGAATTGCACTTCGCCATTTGGCTGCCGCTATACTTGTCAACAGAAGACTGTCTGTCAACAGGCAATTGGACCGTCGGCTTATTCACAGGGTCCCCCCCTCAGCGAATTGAGGCACAGCGTGTAGTGAGTGAGTGAGTGACTGAGCTTCTGAGCCGCCGTTGATGTGACGTGCCCTGGCTGGGGGCCATAGCCGGCCCCGGGGCTCTGATGCCAGTGGTCCAGCACACAGTCCAGGTGACCCAGCCCTGTACGAATCGCCGGGCTGTCTTGTGGTGATCACAAAGGGCCGCCAGAGATGGCCTCGTCCGCTGCTGTTGCGCAGGCAATTTCGGCGCCTCGCCGCTTGCGCCCAGAAACGAACGGCCCGGTGCTGTGCTGTGCTGTGCCGTGCTTGATCTGGCCGCCGCCCAAGGCTGCTCCGGCCTGCTCGTCCGTTACGCCTGACTGCTCGTCGCCTCCGTCTCGCTGCAGGTCGCGATCATGGGGCACCGTCACCGTCCGCGGATACAGTTGAGAGCCTCGCAGGCGCTCAGAGGGTGGCATTGGGGCCTGTTCGCCCAGTCCCTCGGCGCCAGCGCACCACAGGCGAGCGTCTGCGACAGTTCGGGGTCACCTGTCCCGGGCCTCTGGTGGCGTCGATTGAGGGCAGTTGAGACGATTGAGCTGCTCAGGGGGTGAGCACCACCCAAATGCGCTGCAGGGTCCTCCCGACCCGCCGTGGCCACTGGCATTGGGTCACCAGGACACCCGTCCTGAGCAGAAACAACGCTGGGCTTGCCAACGCATAGCTCTCCGCCGCATGACCTCAAGACTTTTCCTTGGTCCACGGCCTGCTGCTGCTTGCGATGCCATGAATGAAACAAGCAGGCCAGGCCAACGATCGCTCACGAGCGCAGCATCCTTTCTGGCCTTTCTAACCAATAGCTGGCGACGGCCGACTGCAACGGGTCGCATACTCGTATTGATGGTTTCTTTTTGTTTTTGTTTTTGTTTTTCACTCTGAAAGCGCTATTGAACGGCCGAGATGCCTCGTAGAGAGTACAAGATGAGGAGAGAAAAAAAAACCACGCAGTCAATCCAATGGAACGAAGCCAAAACTGGCATCGCCACAGCCCAATCCTGTTGTCTCTTATTGGGGGGGCCTGGAACGTCAAGCAGTCCAAGCAGGCAGCAGTATTTCTTTTCCTGTTCTTATTCTGGCTTCCTTGGATTCGGTGCCATTCCCCCACGGGGTTATACTGTAGCAGGTATCACTAGCACTCGTAATTGGTAAGGGCGTCTCATACAAGCAAGGACCAAGTACCTAGTGAGACTGCCACTCAGCGTCCAGAGCATTAGCACGCGTGTAAGTCGGAGCTTGGCTTCATGTCCATTGCCCGCACTATTGCTAGGCCTCTTGGATCCGGACTGAAATTAAATAAAGGCTGGGGGGTCATTGATAAGTCGCTGATGAGGCATCGTCCCTAGCTTTTGCCCCTACGGACGAGCTACGCGTAGCACTTCCTAGCTGGCTCTCGAGATAATTTCCAAATATTCGGGCCCGCGGATGGTCCCCGTCAACGATTAGCTCCTGAGAGAATCCGGGCGCGTGGAAATTAGACCGCTCGGATCGCGATATTGCAATTTAAAAAAAAATATCAATCAAAATGTAAAACGCAACGACCCTGTCACCAAACCCTCTGACAGCCAGCGGCGCGAGTCCAATTCGCAAATTCGGCGTACTTGTCGATAGGTACCTATTTCTTCTCCCCTTGTTGTTTTTTCTCCTCCTCTC
This sequence comes from Trichoderma sp. 2475, assembly GCA_038502285.1. NCBI lineage: Eukaryota > Fungi > Ascomycota > Sordariomycetes > Hypocreales > Hypocreaceae > Trichoderma > Trichoderma sp. 2475. Next base: position 2,236,943 of record JARPVV010000004.1, read on the forward strand.
ACAAGTCCCCGCTATGGCCTCCTCCTACTGTATTATGCGCAATTGATCCAGCGCGCGGGCTCCGTTTTTATCTTAGTAAACAATACTAGTAGCCAAGGTTTTAAGGTATCTGGGAGATTTTGGGCTGCGGATGATAATGCAGGTAAGCTGAGCCAGAGCCACACGAGACGTAACGGCGCCGCGAGAGAGGCCGATTTACACCGGCTCACCGCTCCGTTGCTTGTTTTGATTGTTTTCTTTATGCCTTCTTTTCCGTCTGTGCTGTCTTCTCTGTATACTAGTCCTTGATAGGGTATACAAGTATTATAGTACCTATGCTGTCGTATTCCTTCCGGCAAAGGGGAGGGGGATTCGGTTGATGGCGGTTAAATTGAAGTGCCGGCATTGCAGTAAGCATTGAGGCTAGGTACGAATGCCATTTAGCGGCTAACAGGCAACACGATTTGCCCCGGACTGGAGGCGCAATTGACAGACGGCGATGCTGCTCCTACGGGCAATATACGCCCAGGGCACGACAGGGCACGACAGGGGGTGGCTTCCTTGAGCGATGCACGAGAATATCTCCGACAAGGTGGGAAGGGATAAAAATCAGAAACGGATATTGTGAGGATGTAACGTGCCTGGCGCAGCTGGCGGGGGTCAAGGGCTCGCCTTATCGACAAGCCGTGGAGTTGGCTTCACTGCCTGCTTTGAACATGTATGTTGGTGTTTGCTAGAGCTTCAATTCCATCGGTAGAAAGAAACCCGCTTTTTCGGATAACCATTATTTGCGTCGGCCACTCGATCAACCTACACATCGGATGATTATCCGCCTCCGCATAGCCCAGCAGTGTTTGTTTGTCGATCTACAGCTGGAGTGTGAGCTACTGGCGTCTATCCCTAATTGGAACCGGCGACCTCTATTTGCCGGTCTGTTTCTATTTTCAACAAATGCAATAAGATAAAATACAGTTATTGCTAGGCAATAAATGTATCATTTAATGAAACAGCTACTATCATACCAACTAATATAAGAATCCACGCCAAAATGGAAAGGCTGATATATGATGTAGTCGACTTTGATAGCCTATTCAGCTGCATCCCTTGACACTACGATCTCGCTCGGAGAAAGTTACTCCATTCAATCATTCATTTCTCTTTTACCTTGGTTTCCTTCTTCTTTTTCTCGGTAATAGCTGGTATTGACGCCCGATAAGGTACAGTTTAGCGTATAGACGACAAAAAAACCTGGTCAGCAGCGGCTTCAGCTTCCCCAGAAAAACGCCCGTACCATCGCAAAAAGAAAATTGGCATGTTCAGCTGCGGCACATGGGTTAAGGGAAGCGGCTGGACATCCGGCATCCGGTCGGGTCAAAAACCCATCACGGTATCATATTAAGGCGTTTTGTAATATCAAAAGCAACAGCAGCGAGCGCCATTGGATCGTTTAATTCCTTTCTTTTTTTCTTTTCCAACAGTTGGCGATGATACAGGGTATGCGAAGGGCATCTACGCGAGTTGGTACCCCAGGGAGAGGGGAAAAATGGGGCCTTTGGGTCTCTAGCAAAATCACGGTATCGGGACGGCTATGCATGTCTCAATAGTAAGACGCGATATTGAAAAAAGAAGGGTTGTTCCAAGCCACAAATAATGCTGCTGCTCCCGTGACTGGTTTTGATGTTTTAGTCAGGGGAGACTTGATTCGCCGCAATATGCAGCCTGCAAAAAACTACATGTCTAATTGATAACCGGCCAATCAGCCACCAGTTTCAGCTCTGACAAAGCATTCTCTTTCAGCTCGTAAGTACATATTGTAGTACACCAGGTAAACAAAATCAAGTAGAGCCGACTATCTACTCACCACAGCAGCTAACGAGTCAAACAAGATCCTTCGAGGAAGCTTGCCGCATGCTTCCCAATCATGTGTTACGGCCCGGCTTGCTACAAACAGGGCATGGGGCTCAGCCGTCACCCAATTAATTAAAAATAAAAATAAGGCATTTATTATACTACCGTGCTACTAGCTACTAGCCCTCACTCGAGTAAACGAAGCCGTCGTCGGCTCTCATCCTCGCCCTTGCCCTTTTCTTTTTCATGCCCTGCGACGAGACTCGGGACTCTCGCTTGGCTGCAACGGGCAAACGAATCGAGCGGCATCTCAACCCCCCCGGCCTCCACACAATTGCAAAACGGCTCCCCGGTCCGGAGGTCCTAGCGGGTGCGACTGCAAACCCGTGGTGCGCCTAGCGCTTCCTCCCGCTGCTGAATCAAGCAGAAACGAAGGCGTGTCCAAAGCAGTAGTAGATGCATATGGAAGGGAGAAAAGACACATTGTGATTGAAGGAAATGAGAATGGCGGTGATGAATGGTGACTGCAGTGTGCCGTGTTGCAACGCTTTCTTCCTTGATTGATAATTTTTTTCTTCTTTCTAATCTCTCCTTGCAGGTGCGAGCGAGCGAATGAGGGTGGCCATCACATATTACATATGGAGAATATCGATGCAAGGCATATATTAAATGCTGCCAGCTTGTGAACGTTGGCCTTTCCCCGCTTACATGTGATAATCTCATCCGGGCCTTTTATCTCATCACGTCTATTTCTTCAGTCTTTTATATTTTCTCTCTATTTTTTTTTTTTCTGTTCGAAAGTGAACACGCGATATGATTCAAACGGACTGCATGCGACAGCATCTCAAGATTCTTCCCAAATAGGGCTTTAGTAGTCAGCCAGTAGATGAGTAACAGCAGCAATAGGCTGGTTGCCCGTTTCAGACGACAGCCCGCCCTCTTTACGAGACGCCCACGACGCCCGACGCACCACCACGTAGAGGATTTTAATTACCTGCTGCTAAAACCGCGCGTCCGCTTCCACCAGCCGGAGCCATGGCTAGCTACGCCGGTCTAGCATTTGCGACCCGTCAGATTTGCCCAGCGAGCTGGAAACGATCGCAGGCGGCGGACTCCGCTACCTGTCATATATGATAGATGGATCAAGCAGGTTAGAGTAGGGGAGAGAGAGAAAAAAAAAGGTGACACATGCCAAATGCTACGCGGCAGATGCCTTTTAACCTACTGCGGCCGAGTAGCAAGCCCGCATGCATTTAGTAGCAGCATTCGACTCCTTGCTTTAACGCCGTGGCTCCAATCGCGGCACACACACACAAGAGAATGAAGCGAAGTGCGAAGGGGGAAAGAAGCAAAGGGCTGACTAACTATGAAATCTGCTAGCTGGCAGAGGAGAAGATGCATGTGGTCTGCGCCGGAACGAGCTTCCGGTCTGGTATAGTGCGCGTGAGGCTGAATCAGGCGGTGATTGGGCTCTTTCACTAGGGAGGGGAGGGGAGTAGCATAGCGATGGATGATTATTCGATGGACGGGGCTAATAATAACAGCTGCTACTCCGTATATGCATGCACGCGTGCAAATCAAGGAAATGTTTACTTGTTTTCTTTTTTTTTTCCTCTTTGCTTTTTTTTTGTCGGGAGGTCGACCACTCATATTTGCTTGTTTGTTTCCTCGAGGCAAGATTTCCTGTTTGGGATTTGCATAATGTTCAGCTCCCGACGAAACGCAGGGGGCAGGTATATACATGCGGGCCAATGGGAGGACATATGACACCCCAGCCGCAGTATTATTGGAAAGAAAAAAAAAAAAGAAATTACAATGTGATAATATATCCTGCTTCTGCTGACTACTCCCCTATCGTCCGTGATTTGCACGTCTGTCTTGTTCCTGTTCTCCACGATTTCCAGTTCCCCTACCTAACATTCTACTGTACTCCGCACTCTTGTTTGGTCTCGGGACTTTTCATACCAAACCAGTCTCAACTCCACTTCCCCGAGAACAAGTCTTGCGTAAAAGAGACCCACGCTGTTACAATGGAGGCTGAGACACTCTTGATTCAAGATATTTGATTTCTTGTTTAGATCATGTGAAATGCAATGAGACATACCATCTCACTTTACTTCTCTCCGTTGGGATTTTGATAGTACTGTTTTCCTGCGTGTTGAAATGCAGCAGCATGCGTGTGCGCGGAGGACGGAAGGCCAGCCGTACGGACTTTGTGGGGCACGGATCTGGTTGTTGGTCCAGCCAGTTTTTAGCCCTTTGGACCTGCTAATGCAATGTAGATATCCCTTGGGACCTTGAAGCTTGAAACGATAAAATCCCTTTTCATATTTATTTTAATTCTTATTATTATTCATTTTTTTTTAATTGCAATAAACCTCATATATCCCTTCTTTCCAAGGCACATTGGCCACCCATGCCGCCTAACATCACGCCGCATGCATTCGGATACCGATTTCAGCTCCCTACAACAACACATTGCTTTTTCTCGATCCAAGCAACAGTGAAAATTTTTGCGCATCGACAAACGCTGGCCAATAGACTTAAACTAGCTTGCTGCCAATCTGTTCGGATCGTGCATGTGCCGCGCACGGGCTGTTGGCCCAGTCTGCCTAGCAAAATGAAACCCCTTGGAGGGGAAAAGCAGAGACATTGCATGCGAGGGAGGTGGATCGCCGTCGACGTGTCGCAGCAAATAGTTAACAAAGCTAATGCAAAGATCTGATATTAAAGTTGAAGTCTTGTTTTTTTTCAAGATGTCCTGTCACATATGATATACTTTGCCCTACTTGCACTCCACTGTTGCAACGAGGCTTGATGCTGTAGCCCATGTATATAGCTTTATTTCGTTTGCGTATCAACTATCGTGCCCCTTTGAGGGTCCAGCCGAAAGAGGCAAAAAGGCTGCAGTATGTTGACTCAGACGGCTCAGATTGAGGCAAAAAAGGCCAATGCGAGTCTTTTGACTCACTAAGAATTCGACCGATGTGAGTCCACGAACTGTGTGTCTCTGGTGCATTCCTGCCCTTGCTGCTGGGAGTAACAATGCTTAGAATGCGTTTGGGAACGCCAAACCTGGGGAAAGCATTATTATACTTACATGTATTTTCCCCCTTGGATAAGCTCCATATGCTAAGGCGCCCCGGATTCTTTTTAGCTGCGCAAGCGTACCTGTCAAAGGCGCATATATATATTTAGATGCGGAATACTACCCACGGATACTGCATCAAACTCTGGCTGAATCCGCATAGTGCTACTGCTGTTACAAGCTCATAAAATGCATGCAGTGAGGCCAGCCACCAACCCCCCCTCCAAACTTTGATTTTCCGTGCCTGAAAGTATGTACCTCGATAAGCGAGAGTCCAAGATCCTATGGCGGGGCATTCATCCTAGGGTGGCGATGACTTGCTGAAGTGACACATGAGGGCCAGAGACATGAGACCGCATGGAGACTTAACAACGGGGGGCAAATAAATGATAATCACGGGGGAGAAACAAGGGGAAGGGGTAATTGTTCTTAATATTTTATTTGCTTGGCATTAAATTCTTTATTTGTTTCCTTGCTTTATTCATCTCTGCATAAGGGACAGTGGCTTATACGCAAACGTTGACACTTCTGCGTGCGGAGCGGTACCTGAGCTGCGGCTGCCATTTGCGGCGATTAAGGCACAGAGGCTCAGCCACCGATGTACTCCGCCTTTGCAGAGGCCAATTGAGTTTGATATATCGCGATTACGACGCATAAACTGGGGGAGTGCACGGTGCTTCTATTTTGGAATTAATGCAAAAAAAATAAATAATTCTATTCGATAAAATCCAATTTATTTTATTTTATTTTACTCTCGTTTGTTTTGATTAATACATCCACGTCTTCGGCGGTACCTGAACCCTGAAGATCATGAGGCAAAGTCAAGTCGCAATTAGCTGTACCTTTCACATGACTCTAGTGTAAATCAGATGGATACCGTGGGTATCTCCGTATAACAACACTGCCATTGTCTAGAACGCGATCCACCAAAAGGGGGGGATCAACCACCGTGTAGGCCACTCCGTTCGAGTAATGTAGTTCAGCAACTCACGTGAATGCTTGTTCAAGACCTAGAACATGCTTGAACATCTCCGACTATTTGCTGACGGGAGCTAGATACACATGTTGCGATACCGAAGCAGACGATCAACTCTGGAATCGAGCTTGGCGCCCCATTAGTGCACATCAGTTGGCAGGGTCGCAGCAAGCGGATCAGCAAAAAGCCCAGACTCGATATGCCCGCGTTGCCGCGAGTTGAGCTCGCTGCCAAAGCTGCATGAGCCGCCGTAGATCCTATTCTGACAGGGAGCCGGTGGCGATATATGCAGCTACCATGTCTTTTTTTCTCCCGTTACAACCTGCTCGACATGGTAAAAGATAGTCTCTTTTGCCACCGGGCCGTATCTGACGGACTGTCAAGAGCATAGTAAACGGCAGCATGGCTCCAATTTTTCGCATAGCTCGGTAGGAGATATATGTCGGGCCGGGGTTGACGATAGCTCATAGGAGGAGTATCTTACCTAGCTTCGCGCAGCCTCGGCCTGACTTGTGACAAGGCAAAAAAACAAAATCCGCATGAATAATTCTAGACCCAGAGATGGACATGCTACAAGCGGCACGGAGCTGGCATTTGATAACACGCCCTAGGATCCAGGGCTCCAGGTTGCATAAAGTTGACTATCGGATGGAACTCTCAGCTAGCAACATGGCGATACCCCGTAAATGCTACGGCGGAGTATCGCCGTCAACTACCGCCTCCACGCGGGGTAAAACGAGGCCATTTCCATTTAGGCGCGCTTCTGGCACGAGCACGATCATACAGCCATGTCGCCGAGGCTGAATAGCTCGTGCCGGTGGCCCCCTCCGCTCCAATTGCCACTTTCAGGCAGATGGTTTGGATCGTGGAGAAAGGCTACGATAATCTGGACCGTGATAATACGGGACAATGGAAAGGAATTGCGGAGAGGCGATCAAGTGACTGCTGACAAAGGGAGACGGCACGGTGGAAGGGAACAGGCACATGACTTGCGCAATATGCCTTGCAAAGGAAAACGGTGGGCATTGGGCAAGTTTTGGCGCGTGCACTTTTATTGTAGCCTCGTCAGCGGCGTCCTACGGCTAATCCACGGGTTCATTTGGCCCTCTAGAGCGGATGGCGCGCGCGCGACGGCGAACTCCCCGGCGGTGGATTGCTCGAAACGGTAGTGTAAGCGCCGTAACGGGATTTCGCAGACGAGACCAAAGCGAGCAATTACACGAAGCCCCTCTCCGCCAACTTCGGACTCATCGCGAGTGAGCATTTAGTAACGTTTGGGGGTCACGGTATAGCAAAACGGAAGAGAGACATGTATACTGTACTTTCAGCTTTGTCAAACATAAGCTTGTTCAAGTCACCTACCTACTTGGCTCTAACGTTATCTCATATGAGGGTCCCCTCTTACAGTACAGATGCGAAAAGGCGGTCGAGTTAGGTTTCCTCGATATGTGGCCCGCATGAATCAATGGGAAAAACTTTGGCCGAGGGCCTTTCTGCTAGGCTACTATACATTTTGACAAGGCCCTTTTCGGCCGATCTTTTGGTTGAGCATGCATGAGGAAAAGCGGGAAAAAGTCCATGTTTAGTTCAACGTTCTTCTGGAACATGCAGGGCGGTTTCTTCAGCCAGGCCTGGGGGGCTGCATCGGCGGACCGTCTCTTTTTTTTCTTTCCTCGCTAGGATGTTTAACTCCTCTGCATCTGCAAAGCTAAAAAGATCGTTGTATGAAACTCCGCCGTGCTGTACAGAGATTCTCACAAGTGACGACAGCGTGCATTCTGCTGGAGATGATTGCATGCTGGCGGCCTCAAGGGGAGGGGGAGTTCATGACTCGGCTTGAGACAACTGCGCATAAAACGGATCGCCGCGCAGCTGACTACGGAAATGATTTCCATGTTGCTTCTAGAAGATTGCCAAGAATCCTGGCACTAGGAGCGCGCAACAACAAGTCATGTCCCCCTCTCTGCTTGGCTGTCTGCCTGGGAGAGGGGCCTTTGGCGTTTGAAGCCAGCAATTTCGGCCCCGCAGCCGGAGTAGCGCAGCGACGAGGCTACTGACCTGCGACGGGGTCACCTTTGGTGTTTGGCTGAGCTGCCATTGGCCTTGTGGTGCCTTCTGGGAATGCAGGGTCTGCCCCATATCGTAACAGGTTAGTTTAGAGCGCGTTATAAGCCGAGCAATGAACCGAGGGCACGACTCATTCCAACTGATAAACTCGCTGACTATCCAAGGACCACGTTTCTCGGCTGTGGCTGGTTACTGCACGGAGCGAAATACGGTCAAGCTGATTGATGGGCGGAGGCTTGTGATAATGGAGCAAGCTGTGCCGTCTCCGTGAACTGAACTGTATACAGTATAATTTGCAGTTTGCCTGTGGTTTCTATTTATTGCAGGGCTCGGTAAAAAAAAATTGCTGAAGAAGCCCACAATGTTCTGCGCCACAGGGCGCATGTCAAATGCACGCCACCCGTGTCATCCCGACTCGATCCGAAATGACAGCAAAAGAGAGGAGTAACAACCAACCTATTGTGGATAATACTGTAGACCTCTACAATTTTTTTTTCTCTCACCTAATGCAGCATAACGTAAGAGGCACATGTCGGTATTTCCCCTACACTGTGAAATGCCTACATGTGGGCTCGTCAAAATCCACAGGCAAAAAAGCTGGCAATGGAGACGTGGGGACCCAGAATGAGCAGAATACTGTCAATGCATTTTTGACGGACAAATACATGTTGGCTTGTTCCTGTGACCGCCTGCTGGAATCGGGGAAATGGGGCCGCGAAGGGGAGACCGGAAACTTCAAGACACGTGGATCCTGTGCCTGAGGCTCCGTGCCTTTTGTGGTGTATAGCGTGCAATAGCGCCTGGTCCCTTTGGTGAGGCCATCGTGAACTTCGGGGAACCTAAAGCCTGGGCCTGCCATCACCTGCCAGCCCGGGCCTTGGTGCGCCGCCGTCCCGGCTCTTGAGGCTCTCCTCTCGTATTACGCACTCGGCGACGGGCTCCGCAGAGCTGCTATCAAGAGGGCCTGGCCCGGTTAGTGACATTTCATCACGGCCATTGAGAGGAGGGCCAAAGAGAAAGCCTATCCACCCGTCGGTGGACTAATCCAGCCCACAAACTGGATACTTGTATACTTTGCTTGGGTACCGATACTCCGTGGCGGTACGGCGATAGAGGCCTCTGGTTCCCCTCTCTTCTGGACGTATCGCAGGTTACAATGCCCGTAATCGAGCGGATCCCCGATTCCCACCTATCGAGAACAGACAGAATAAGAGGAGAGGATATTGGCTGGATGGGAAGGGGTGATACGAAATTTGGAGCGCTAGGAAGAAAACAAAGGGCTCGGTGGGGACCCAAAGTGGACTTTTCAATGGTGCAATTTTTCCATTTTTTTTTCTTCTCAATTTATTCTGGCACGTCTCCGTAATTAATCAAGCTAAGGAGGAGAGAAGAGAAAAAATGAATAAAAAATAATAATGGAGATGGTTTTTGGTACGAATCGTGAGATAAAATAAAATAAAATGAATAAATTCATGTGGGAATTTATCCAGGCGGTGGAATTTCCCAGCCACTTAGCAGGTCCCCCTCCTCCCAGGCACAATGGCACTACCGCAAATCACTTTTTTGCTATCAAAAACCGGATCTGTGCAGACTCCTTTGTTCCACACGTTGGAACGGAGCACTGGCCCGCCCACTTCGGGCCTTTGTCGTGACAAAGTAGCTCCGGACAAACGCCGTGAGGGAGCTCGTGTATGTGTATGTGTATGCGTGTTGTTGATTCAGTGTATGGACAAGGCGAGTCGACACAACGCGCCTTGAGATGCCAACGAGCTGGCGAACGAGTCAACCGACCGACTCAATGAGTGAATTGGACTGATGAATTGATTGTAAACCGTCATTGAACGGAGCTGGCGATTGTGAGCTGTGGAGAGGAGCATCGGAAAGGCTGCGGGCGTGCCGCGCCATCATCGCCATAGAGCCGTATTCTGGCATGTGCACCTACAAGATTGTTGGCAGCCATCAACCGCAGCTTTTCCACTTGAGATTGGGTATTTGGAGGCATTCACGATTTCATCCAACGTGCAGGCAGATAGATAGACCCTGAGCAAAGGCCATCCTGATAGGGCTGGCATGCCAGGCCGAACGCCCCAACGTGCATGCTTTTCCCACGCGTGTTGAGTCGAGGCATGCGTCGTGGCTATTCTGTAAAAGCTTAATGCTGTGCATTGCATGCAACGGCATCGCAGCCGATCGATCAGCCCATTTACCCGCCTACACGCGCGGGAGAGACTTTGTGACCAGATCAAACACGATGCATGTCTATAATGTTTGTGACTAGTGGTGAGACCAGGGTCTCTGTACCTTTTTGTCCCCAGTCTCCCTAGTAAGGGAGTGCGAGGCTGCTATTCAAGCTTTGCACGGCTATTCGTCTTTTGTAATTTCATAACGAAATTATTTCGTAATTAGCAGGTTGCTTCATTGCAATGTTGCTCGCTGGCGTACCACTGCATCGGGATTCCGGTGGTGAGGTGAATAGGAACTGTGTAAGTTGGTGGTTTATTGTGAGGTTTCTGGGGATTACACCAGGCAGCAGGCGAGGGAATGTGCACAGCTACATTCATCGCTGCTGTTGGATGAGAGGCCCCAGAAAAGGAAAAGAGTAGGAATTGAAACACAGTAAATAAAATATACCCTATTAAAATAGAATAGAATAATAACTATTAACAATTAAATGCTGCAATGAGCTGTTGGCCCAGCAAGGGCAGTTAGTAATACGCCCTCAGCATCGCCCGCAAACATAAACTCAATCGAACCACGTCCAACAGCAACGAAACATCTTGCCAGCTCCCACTACCCCGTACTGCTGCCAATGGGGTTTCAGCCCGCCTCCAGTCGATCACGGCTCCGCAAAACGGCAAAAAGAGGCTTGACCTGGTCGACGCGGTTGAAGCATTCATATTGCTGTTGGTCCTGCCCGTCTGTGCGGCCATAGGCTTTTCCACTTCCATCTGCGTCATCATCAGTCGGCGACTTTGGACTTTGCATCGCTCCAAAGGCTGCGCCCGGCACTGGCCAACGGCCAATCCGGCTCCAGGCTGTCTGGGCGTTTGATCTGCTAGCGACGGTCAACCATCTGTGCTGCCAGCCCGATTCTCCAAGCTGCACCCACGCCTCTGTCATGCGGTCTGCCAGGCACGGCCGGCCTGAGCCAGCAACGCCTCTGCCCCGATTCTTCTTTTCAACTCTGGGGCCATTGTTCGGGGCTGATTGCTGCCAATCAGACGTTGCTGGATGAGGAAGGCTTCGACAATGGATGGCTTGTCTGAGACGCATCGAGATTGGACCGCATATTGTCGAATGGCTCGAGGACAAGATGACCCGTGGATAATGAATGAATGCAAATGCACACTCCGTCCGGGGCCCCGGCTTGGAATCCCGTTTGGCAGCTCTTCCTCCAGACTTGGATACCTCTACGCCCAATTACGGCACTTGCCAGGAGCAATCGGGCGGTCCTATGTATGCCTACGCATCCGTTGGCTGGCTGGCAGATGACTACGTGCTGCATAATGGGGGCGAGAGGCGCGAGTATAAACAGCAGGATGGCATTGGATGAGGCAGGTATGTCTGGATTGGATGGCATGCCGCTGCGGTTTCCCATAGGCAAGCTCTCAACTAACGGGCCTCGTTTAGGATGACACACCTGTATCTGGCCTGCAAATCGGCATCGCCAACGGATGGTGGTGGTACCTCTGTAGGCTGTACGCTAATGTGAAAGGCATTGATGATGATGATAGCATCACCCTGGCGTTGACGAGCCGCAGAACATGAGGGAAGCCGGGGTGAGAAACAGACAGACATTGGCATTGGCCTTTGAGTCGACGCCCATCGACCCCTTCATCTGCCTGCCTTTCTCTTCCATGGGACAGCTACTGTACATGCTGGTGCGCGAAGCTTGTTGCGGGTCATGCGTCTGAAAGTGATGAACTGGCACTCCCCGTGATAATGCCTCCTTTTTACGATCTACGGTGCGTCCAGGCGCAGTCAAGCTCACTCACGGGCTGACGGCTTTGCCTGTATCCATGTCGGCGTCTGCTATGATACTGTAGTGGGCTGGGTTGTCGCAGCTACAGCGTACGGCCATGTTACGAGCTGTGAACGTTTGTTTGCGTTGCTCGAAACAGCAACTCAGACGTACCACACGATGTTTTCGCTGCTCAAGTGACCGCCTACGTGGCGGCTGCAGGATGGCGCCCGCTCCGCCTTCCCCGCCCCTGATGATGCACCCATGGACTGATTGTCCAAAAGAGCTATCCGCCGCTACAGAATTCAGCCCCCAAAGGCCTGATCCGGTGGTGGAGGTGCGTCTTTTCAGCATCCAGTCGCTCCCCTAGGCTGTTTCATGACCTTTGGCCCAGAAGCCACCGCTGCTACCTGAATGGCCTCACCGACGATTTGGCGAGCTCAGCACAGACAGATGGACAGGCTACACGCCCCTCCGTAGCCGTCAGATGATGACTGCCTGCTGGACCCCGAGAGAATAGGCACTGGACCCTGGATTGAGACGAGCCAAGACGTCGCAGCGAATCAAACTGTAAGTGCATTGGGATGATGGGCATATCAACAGCGAAAAACGGCATTGCTCAACAGCAAAGGAGTCATCGTCCACCAGCTCGGCGCAGGCGGCTGATTCATATCGAAGCGCCTGCTGCATGCTGCAGATCCCGCAGCCCTCTTTGGGCGAGCATGCACAACCAGCTGCGGACCGCAGGGCTTTTTCTGCAACAAGCGCTCGCAGAGAGCTACTATCCATGCGATGTGACGCACGATAGACGTACTCGATAGTCGTCGGCTGGCCCAGGGGGAATTGAGCTGCAGCCGTCCGATCAGTGCCATGCCAACACCAACGCCCCCAGTGCGCTTTGCGATTCTGCCGCGACCTGCGCATGGGCAATTTCGATTCAAATTACGTTTGTTATTACCACAGTTCTTTTTACCACATCTTTTGCGCCTCTTGGCTCCCGAGACCGCAGCAGCCCCCATGTGAACGCGGAAGTGGCGCTTCGCAATGTCTCTAAAATAAAACAAGAACCTGACACAGCGCGACCGGCCCGCACCCGAGATCATCTGATCGCCCAGAGCTGCCTTGCTTACTTCATCGCAGGGACCAAGACCCCGTGTTGATAGGCGGCAATACAGTCTATCTCTGTACATGCCTGCTCACAAGCTGGCTGTTGGCCTCACGAACCTCTGGGGCCCTTTGACAGCCCTCACAGCCTTCCCCGGAGGAGGGAGCACTTGAGGGTGGTGTCGTCGTATGTAAGCCGCGGAATGTCACCGCACTCTGGAGAGAGACGGTCCTTTTGTTCGAAACACGCTGGATGCAATTTCTCCTTTCTGATTCTCTCGATCAATCCCACTCAAGGCACCGAGGACGAAAAATTCTAACTCGTCACATTCACATTTGGTGACAAGCAATCCCCTTGGTCAAAAAGCACGCCATTTCTGCTGATGGCCTTGGACACCCGCGTGGGGGTTTTTCATTTCCCACCGTGGGCGGCCGAGCAGCTTGAAAACTTATTGGTCGAATTGCGTCTTGTCTGAAGCGGACCAATTGACATGGCAGATTTTCTTTTTTCTTTCTACTGTTCATTTTGCGCCTCGTGCATAATGGCGCTGGCCACGGAGTACCTAATACGCACAGCCGGCTCCTCGATTTCTGCTTTCCATCACCGAGGCCGCAGTTTTAGCAGCTGTAATAAACCTGTAACCGGGATGTAGACGGACGAGGTTGCCGAAGGAGGGCACGTGTAAATCGAGGTTTTTTTCCTTGCCCTTCTTTTTTTGTAATAGCTGTCCGGTATCGCCCGAGGAAGCTCGGCGAGGGCGCTCTTGGTCGCCGTCCATGATCTTGTGAAAGAAGTTGGAATTTGATGAGAGTAATTGTGATTCATAATATCATCCGAGGATAAGCAGCAGCCATTGAAGCAGGGCCAAGCAGCTGATTTTACTGGGCTGGGGACGGGAAGCAGCTGCAAGGATACACCATCTTGAAGACACAGCATCAGGGGAAGCAGTAGTAATAAAGATGGTGCTGAAAATGAAAATAAAATTACTTGATTAATTAATTCTTAGTGCCCTCATGAGCTTATTCAAATAATAATTTTATTTTATTGTTAATTAAAAATATCATTTACCTTCCAGCCAAGCTGAGACTTGACTTGCGCGGGTCTCGTCTCTATTCTCGAGGGTATCACAAACGGCAAGAGTCGCTCACCGTCCATAGAGTAGAGCGCGTTGTACCTTGGAAATAATAGTTACCTTTAATCCTAATTTTTCATTCACATGAGCACCCCCAGCCAGGCAATTCCGAGCACAGCGTGTCACTGCCGGGTCAGGGCTGTCGGACAACATGCATACATCCACGCCATCTCACATCTTGTCTCCCTCTCTCTCTCTTGATAGCTTGGCTTGGAGGAGATCAAGGGAAGCGGGCTAGGACTTTGAAAGGTGTGGTTGAACAATGTCTAGACAATCAACTCGTATTCATTTCTCTTGTGTATGGAGGTACACGCTGGCTCTTTTTTTCATTTATAGCCAACCAGTGCTTGATGGGTGAAGCTGTGGCTTTTTTTTTTCTCTCGTGTATACGTGAAGGAGCTGCGGGATTCAACTTGGCGAAAAAGTCCAGCTGATGAGCAGTTTTGCTCGGTCCCATTGAACTCTTCGTAAGTGCTACTGTGTGTCTGTAATCTCCAGCTCTGCTTGGACACGAGCTGACCTTTTTCTGTTCAAAGATCATATGGCGAGTGTGGTTGGCGAGGACTGTCATCAGCATGGCCTGAACACTCAATGTTCCAATGGGAGATTACGACGCACATAAGATACGAGTCTCAGCTCAAGCACGTCGAGGTTAATCCGGATGAGTCTATTGCCGAGATGTCCCAGCGTGACTCTCCTTTGTATTTCTTGTACACGCTCACAATTTTGATGGCGGTGCGATGTTGCGCTACCCTCTCTCTCTCTTTTCCTCCTCCTTTCCCGCATGTTCACATCCTTTTCCTATCTGGACGCGGGTGTGAAGAGACAAAAAAAAAACTGGCCGAGACCCTCTCCTCTTTTCTCTCTCTTCATGGAGTGTATTAGATATAGGCCATGAGACACGGCAGACGGGAGCCAACATATGCCCCACGGGGAGATGCTGCAGTGAAGGAAGTGCAGGATCAAGAGAGCAAATGCTCCGCCCAGAACAAAAAAAATCGGTTTGATCGCCAATGATGTCTGGGTGTAAGATGAGAAGCAAAAGCCGTTCCTGAGATGCTCTGACCCAACCTTTGTTGGTTTGGCTGAGATGAGAACGAAGTTGCCCCCTCCTACTGTCCGTCCTTTCTTCCCAACAGGCAGCAGGATGAGCCGAAAGCGAAGGCGAAAAAAATGTGTCACAGTGCAATTGAAGGCGTCGGAGCCAAAGCTGAAAAGGATAGGCAAAGAGGAAGAGGGATGATGATCATGTGGCTGCGGCTTGTCCGAGGGCCTTGTCGTCTTGTCAAGGATGAGGCATCTAACATGATATCGAACCAACTTGCCGGAGACACTACGACTCAGTCTAGATTCAGCGAGTAAGAAAAATAGAAGCAAAGACTGAGCGAAGAAGAAACAAGAGTGAGACATTTTTTTCCAGGTCTTATTTTAAAATACATCCATCATTTTATTTCGTTTTGGTTGGCAAGATATGTCTCTTCCTCTACGAGAAGCGCCGAGCTGCCGGGGCAAGTATACGCGGGCGCAAACTGACTCTCTGCACATTTGCCTCCCGTCCGTGTAAGTCCCGGAAGACAAGGATCGAAAAACAAACCCTCATTTTGCTCTTGTGATGATCCAGACGAAGGAGCGAAGCTGTCATTTCTTCGGCGATGGATTGTAGAAAGGGTCCAGGCTCGGCCATGAGCGATATTGGCGAGGAATTCAGCAACGAGCTGATGCTAATTTAGAGCCAAGCAGAGAAAAAGGCCACTGCGCTCACTTTAGGTCTTCACACGACCAACGCCAGCGTTGCACTGCGCAGCCGGTGAGACAAGCCACTGATTGCGAGTCTTTTGTAATTTATAATACTTGTCAATTAATGAATTATATTTATTCCTAGTTTTCTTATTGGATCTTTCTGCTTTGGTAGAGACAAGCGTAGTAGCAGGAAAAAAAAGCAATTTCCTTGGGGCCTCCACGAGGCCGTGTCTCACTCCATGACCACCCCCAAATACCTACTGCGTGTCTTGCTTCTTCATCACACCGACTGTTTTGGACTGCCGGTTCAGCTCAGACCGTGAACGTGACCTCTTTTTATTTATTTATATCAGTTTAATTGATTTTTATTAATCTCTACATAGTATGGGTTCCCTCTTTTTTTTTTCGGTCCCGTCTTGGCAGCCCGCCTGTGCAACGGCGATAAAAAGCTGGGGGAGAGTGGCGGAGGATGTCCTGCTTTGTCCAATGGCACGCGCATTATCATCTCGTCTTTTTGATAGAGAGAGAGATTGAGAGGAACTTAGTGTGTGTAAAGTCAAGTAAGACTGGACATCTGCTGTGTCACCGAGCGGTGATCATGATGCAACTTTGGAAGTTGGTGGGCTGAATTGGAGGGGGGGGGAAAAAGGGTCTGGACCAATGGGTTTGGTAGGCAGCTGGTTTCTTTTTGGGGGGAAATATGATTCGCTTGGAGGATGGAGTGGCTTAGACTTGGAGGTGGATTGCACGAATGAGATGGGAGAAGAGAAGTAAAAAAAAAAGTACAGTCAGAGAGGATTTGCGTGTTTCTGGGAGAAACATGAATGACATAAGAGTTGGTGGCGTATTACGTGGGAAAGGAGGTGTCGATGTAATATGTGCAGAAGGCTTGATTGCTTGACGTTTTGGGCAAAGAGAATAGCGATGAAGTGCAAATGATGAAAATTGACCTCATTCGAGTGAAAAAGGGGGAAAGGGAATAGAAGATGGTTTTGGTGATGATGAAGAGTGAAAGGGATGTAAAGAAGTGGTGGTGATATGCACAGTGGCATATATAAGAGGTGGCGGGGTTGTCTGCTGTAAGTCGGGCACCTATGTAGCTAAAACAATTTCAATTTTAGAGTGATTCATATCACGCATCAAATAAAAGAATGATATAGTTGCAGAAATCATTTTTCTGATGGACAGATATCCAAGTCATGGATGTTGACAGCATGCGTGATGAAATGCATGGATTCATAGTGGTCGCTATATGTCTGCTTGGTGATGTATCAAGATGCATCTGCCAAAAGGTAAGCTGAAAGCCCAACCATGATTGTATCCATCTCTCACCAAGCTTGAAATTGAATAATACAATAATGCAGCCATCGTTCTCTTTCTGGTATGTAGTTGAATCAACATACAGCCTGCGTGCTCGTGCTGTACGAGGATTTAGTAGACTTCGCATAAACAACTAGATACCCTATGTGCTTCAAGCCAATTTCGGCAACTTTATTTCTGAGCACATGCATGGTTATAAATTGTCCAAAATAAAGATATTTTATTCTAATACTCTTAGATATGTCTATATTTCATGTTGAAAAGAACTGCATGTAACAATTCTTGTCCCAGCCAATACAGGTTGAGAGTTTCCAATATGGTTAGCACTGAAGACTTCAAAGAGCACGTATCCTTTGGTACTAATTATCAGCCAGCTACAGCATGGATAATTCACATGCGATGAAATTGTATCAAAATATATACGGCCGTACAATCTACTTCTACACTGTTGCCTGGACTGCCTCACGACGAGTTGACCAAACATCTAGAAGGGCTGCTCTATCAGCCAAATTAAAGCCACCATCGTATGCGCACCAATAACAACCCTCTTTGTTCCCATTCCAGTAACTCGTAAAGCCTTGCTCGCAACTCTCCCAATTACGAACACAAATCTAAGCCATGATTTGCATTTCCCTTCTTCCCCAAAACAATAAAAGTTAGAAAGACAATGCGATACAGGATTCAGCAGGGGTGGTCCGACGGCCCCAGCCTCGTTATTCCCGGGTTCGATTCCACCCCGGCCGGCCTCTTCCTTTCTATCAGGGGGTGGAATTGGTCGATGCCTTAATCCTGCCTAGTATAGGCAGGACTAGGTTCTATGTGAGCTCTATAATCGTACGTTCTTTGGATAAGTAAGCAATCGGGATAGTCAGTCACAATTGATCGTGTATGGCATCCAATGAACACTTTCCGCCTTGGGCAATATTCACGGGAAAGGGATGTGTGCATGTAGTAATTACTCAATAGATGGAATAGCAGGGGCTCAATTGCCCATACGTTAGGAAAGAAGGGTGTCAGATCTGGGTAGCCGTCTTAACTCGGACCAAACATCAGCCCGTTCAGTTTTAAAAAAAAGGCAGAGAGTAGACGATGAAAAGTAAAAGCCGGCCGAAAGTGAAGCTATCCCAAAACAACATCATCCCACGTGGACTGCTGCAAATCCTGGTCTCCCCGTCTGCAAGGCAAGGACCCCACGAGCAATTGCCAGAAACCACCTTGCTCCTGTATATACAATGCAACTATAACTGTACATTGTCAAGTCGTATTACGTAGGGATGCGAGTGCCGAGCGGCATCGGTACTCGCGGTACTTTTCGCCGCACCTGCGATGATGCGGCATGTACACGTATGTAAGAGCATGCATGCATGCATCCCCGGAGAGGCCGCAAATATACCCTTGAGCGTCAGCAGCAGCCCTGCCATCATCTTCCAAATCGTATCAGTACGTTGTAGTTTTGGAGGGGAGGGGGCTTATCCCACCCCCTTCTATAGATTGTATCAAATATCGCTTCAGTCTCAATGCCCAATGATGTAGAACACGTGCGTTTTGCGTTTACGGCAAGTTGGTCCTTTTTGCTCAGAGATGTTTATATATGTAGCATTGTGTGGGGAAAATGAAAAAGTAGTAAGCAAAAACAAATCATCGGTAGTCCAAGTGCTGGGGCATCAATTACTATCATCATCTCCTCTGAAGACCGAGGCAGGCTTTCTATCGGTGTATCCATATCCACGATGTGTGGACAATGATCTCCGGCGGTTCGATGAAATTGTCCGGCGGCAAATTTCGCCGCATCAGCTCAAGAATCAGCTCCTCGCGGAAGAGCAAGGGAATAATGCCGTCTTCTGCTGAGTATTAACTTTACTTCTTGTGGACATACATGGAAGGGGGCACGCTGTTCTTTTACAAAAAAAAAAGGCATTCAGAGGCGACGGGGACTTTTTGCTGACCACGTCTATAACAAGTCACATTTGCTAAGGCTTTTGATCTTCGATCACTGTCTTGCTTTTTTTTTTTTGGCCTTATCCACCACCTCCTTTTGGCAGTGCACTTACTCTGGGCAATGGATAAATAGATCTATCCCTGCGTCTCTTGCTTCTTACGCGAAAGGCCCGGCCCGTACATGTATAATCACGTAACCAGCCTATTTAGCCGGGAAAGAAGGGCTGGCAAGGTATATATAAAAGGAAAATAAGATTTGGAGAGCGAGAGCCCGCGGTGAGAAAAAAGCTTCGGCAAGGGTCCGAGGCTACCATTGTATCAAAAGACACAGATTTATGCGCAGCTCTGCTTTGGGATGAGCCGCAGATATGGATATGGGGGCCCCCGTCACATCTCAGATTGCTCAGTAAACCGCCAAGATGCAGGCTATGTATCCCGTTTCACGGATATGGTAACGGGTAGCCATGGCCTTGGATTCCGGGCGTGGGGGTTGCCCGGTGCTTATGTAGATGGGGTGATCTGTGCCCTTGTGCATTTGGAAGTGAGTCTGACGCTCGTTTGGGATATAGGTGGAAGGTAGCAATGCAGTGGTGGTGTTCGTGATGACGATGGTGTTCCATTGAGAGATGTTGGTATGGCGGGCAGACCGGAAATGACAACTGGAAGATGTGCCGCGTATGCCGTGACGGAACTGTCATGACCGTATTGGTGCCTCGTGATGATGATTTTGCATCTGTATTGTGTAGTTGCCTTGTTCATGCCAAGAGGGATGTCTGCTGGCTGATACCAGCGATGGTTCGTAATCAGTCTGTAAGAAAGAGAATAGCCTTGTAAATGAGAGATGCTTGAGTGAATTGAGCAACACGAGCTTAGTAGAGTTGCTGACGACAAACTCGTATGGGCATCCCATATAGACAGTTTTCCGAGATCATAATGCCACTGCACAACCCGATTATCAAGCACAACTGCTCCCGTCAAAGCTTCCAACACTAATCAAGCTTTGACAATTTTCGTTCTGAAACTCTCGACATTGATGCTGGGTTTCTCCAGGTTATGACGACATTCGATGCGCAACGCTCTCCATTTGTGCGACACGATACTTGTCCCAGGCGCACGGTAATGCTGCCACGTTCTCCAGCATCATGGTGGCCAGGGAACAACGTTTTCATCGAACCACTGGAGTGGTTTGGAAGTGGTGCCCTTGCTGGTTAAATATAGACATCGCTAATCCGCTGCAACGCTGGCGTATGGAGAAGCTCAATTGAGATGAATCTACTTTCCCTCCAACTGTCATTCGGCCTCGATTGTTGCAGACTCATGGCTTCCAAGTAAACCATATCACATGGTGGGCGACTGAGCTATGGTAACTGTGTTGAATACCATACCCTATTCAGCATCTCATCTTCGCCGTCATCTCTTCCCTTTTTCCTAATAAAAAGCAAAGGAGCAGTTTGGTTGCATTGACCCCCCAGTAATACAACTATGCTACTGTATATATGTATACAATCCCAAAGTACCTACACATGCCTACTCAGCATTGCTGGCGGTCCGAGAGCCGTGCTGTCAAGCGGGTACGCTATCCTCCACCAGACGGATATGGCAAACCATCGTCGGACCGCCTCTCGGCTGCGCCTTGGCGCTACTCGAAACGTGAAGATCCTCAGATGAACATCTCGTATCTCTCAAGCTGCTGCCTTCATCACAGACCCCACTGCCTTTACGGCTGACCGAACCAATCCACAGCAGGAAATGGGCTTAGGAAGCGGGAACCAGCAGATACAGAGAGAGCAACGAGTCGAGGTGAGAATACCAGACCGGAGCTGGATCCTTGTCGGGCCGATCATGGCAGCATGACAAAGAAGAAGAGGCGAAAAAAACACAAATGTCAAGCATGCGAGTAGTATATCGATTCTTCCCCTGCCATCTCTGACAGGATAAAAACAATAATCCTTCTATCTAGGAGACGTCCTCCGCCGCGGATGTCCGGCTCCTTGGCTGATTGGCAATATAGGGGCGTTTAAAGTGAAGCATTGCTTGGTTGCCAGGTTCAAGACTGTTCACATGATGGAAAGCCCTTCGGATCGAGGAAGCAGTGCTCTCGCTTAAGTCTCACATTTTGGGGGGGCGCCGCTGCATAATGGAAGTCTTCTCGAAAAAGCAACAGGGCCAGAGCAGTGCTGTTTGACCCGCCTCTTCCTTTCTGACCAGGCCCCCCCAGACCAGCCAAATCGCAGAATAACAGACTTGCACATGGGAAAGCTACCACCTCTCGACTGCCGAGTCGTGAAGCCGAGTCATATGCCAGGTATTGCTTGAAATGTGAAAGCCACCCTTTCCAATTCCGGCTCTGCCAGCACAACGCTGGGATGTGAGGTTATTCCAGGATAGCATGTCGATACGTGACGTGCTCGAACTGGCCGCCACCCGAGACTGGCAGCCTGCCGCCACTCATTCACGTCTCGTGTTTTTCTGATATGATCATTCTCTCTCGCCATCAGGAGTGCCGTGGTTTCTGGCCACCTTTCGACGGGTTGAAAGCAACAACGTCCCGCAGAACAAGCATACTGATAAGAGCAGAATGGCAGAAACTGATTCGCGGCGGAGGATGCAGATGCTGGGCGGCGATTCCGAATGAGCTGGGCAGGTCTCTGTGCGGCCCATAAAAGCACTCTGAACAGGGCCGAACGACTGGGGCGCTTCTTGTCATGGCGGAACTGCGAACCATGTAAGCCCAGGGTGGATGTGTGAAGAGTCAGGGATAAGTTGAGCCTATTATTCTTTTTTTTTTATTTTCTTTTTTTTCTCAGAATAAAAAGAAAAAAGAAAAAAAAGTCATTTTCATTTTATCAATTTCCATCCCAGCGCCACAACCCACCGTTTCGGACCGGCTTATTCGAGTTAATATAACCAACCAACGCTTCGTCGTAGAATCTCAATCCGCGTCTCATTCTAGGCCGTCTTCACCGTCGTCGTTTAGTAGCCCGCAACAACGCCTAGTTGCAATGATCTTCAAAGCGCCAGGACGCCACACCCGCGTGGCTCGATGCCAGAGAGCTGTCACTTTGTAAATCCCCACCAATCAGCCAACTCCTCTCCAATTCCGTTTTCTGCACCGTTACGGGTGAGATGGAATCGCCGACAGCTGCTGGAATCCCTTTGCGGCGGCATAGGATAATGTGAATAAACAATTTAAAAATAAAAAAATGATAATATAGAAATTGCACATACCCATGGAATAAAATTAAGGAAACCTCAGTGGACCGCTAAAAAAAAAAAATCTGCAGGCCGAGGTCGAGGTGACGGACCCTGGACTGATCACCACGTTTTTCCAAAAGTGCCTCCTTTTAGCACGCCGGAAGGCATCCGGTGGCTGGGGTCCCACAAGCCCATGCTGAATCTTGACCTTGACGGCCTTGTGACCTTGGAGCGATCTGGCTGTGTTTGTACAAGTTTGGAGGATGGAACCCGTCTTCCCTCTTTTGGCAGGTTTAACGTTACGTGGGAATCTGATCGATGACACTAGCCTGTGCAGAGAGGAGGATGTCCCTGGCCTGCCTCGTGCCATTGGCTAATAAGGCGCTGGAATAAGCTTGCCTGCGAGACTGGACGGAAAAATAGACTGATTATGCTATCTGCATTAGCATGGCACTATTGTTACATGAGAGCGTGTTGTGCTTACCGGAGAGTTTTCGTAGACTTCTCGTCAACATTACAGGATACTCGTTGCTATATGTTGGTGAACAGCATAGAAGAATCTATTGCGTATGCTTCATCTCCAATCTTGTTTCCGCGGCGCGCATGGCCCCCCGGGGCCTACAGAATGAAAGGCACGACAAAAAGAGGAAATAATGGCGCCCAAGAAGTGCTTGCAGGAGCGGTAGGATAGCCAGGCGAGCCATGCGTCTGGCAGTCGCATCGGATATCGACATGCCTTCTCAT
Organism: Trichoderma sp. 2475; assembly: GCA_038502285.1. NCBI lineage: Eukaryota > Fungi > Ascomycota > Sordariomycetes > Hypocreales > Hypocreaceae > Trichoderma > Trichoderma sp. 2475. Next base: position 2,260,036 of record JARPVV010000004.1, read on the forward strand.
TGGACTACAAAGGGAGAGCCCAGCAAAAGCGGATACAGTAGCTATGGGCTTGACAGCTGCAGCCCATGGAGCTGATGGTAGACTGCACCGAACAAGGCTGAGTTGCAAATTGGATTTGGTCCCTGATCGTCCTCCCCAAGTGGATGCCTTGGCCTGGAGCCCCATCTCACTGTTGCCATTTAAGGCTTGTTAAAGTGATGCCTAGTTTTGCGGAGGGCGTCGACATTGTAATGTTCAATTAGCATAGGCTTGCATAATAGCCACATCTGTACTCCGTAGTAATCGCTAAGTCTCCATTGGCTTGGTGCAGCGAGTCTTCCTCCTCAATGGTGCTCCAGCCATTGCCTTCCATGACAACCGCACCTTGTTGAAGATGATTGTATGATACGCCTGGATGTACCACGAGTCTCTCGTTCTGGCAATTTTCTCGAAAGTCCTGTCACGGAATCCTTCCGGGCTACGATTCCTTCAAGTCCTGCATGTCACTAGAGGCACTTGCAGATGCAGATGCAGATGAGACATTTATTTGCTTCGACTGTCTCGGTTGAAAGCGAGCACTTGCTGGATTCCACGAATCGAGGTATGCAGCTGTATGCAGGACTGCTCGATGTAAAGAGCATACTTCTCCGTGGAAACCCGAGTGACAGCGAGACTCATCCTTAAACCCACCCCCATTTATTTTTGGAGCCGGTCCACTTGGACGATAAGCTCAAGGTTTGACATCCGCACATTGTTTCCACTGTTTTATTATGATGAAAAGTCCTAGAATCTCCATCGGCATCGCTGGGATATCGGCGAGAAATGCAGCTTGACAACAGTATCTCGGCCTCACTTGCAACAGGAGCCCACACGCGGAAGGCCGCCGCCAATGCATATAAGCACGGCACTAGCGGGTGATCGTCTGCATCAGGAAAGCCAAGTTTGCATCTGAGACCACTTGTCGATCTTCTAGAGCCAAATTGTCAGCTCGTAGATGTGATCTGCACGAGTTGTCTCGAGAAACGGCCGTTTTACACTGCAGCTTTGGTCTCACATATCCGTATATAGTCATGATGGCGCAAATGCAACCAAAAAACCATGAGAGTGAAAGAGACCAGGTTTGCAACACGTGCACCCAGGGGTCGATCATCTCCCGTATTCTTCTGTAAAGATACAGTACTTTGCTCGACTGTACGAGCCACCCTACCTACCTTATCCAAAACGGTTCGGCGATTTTGCGGGGGAACGAAGATCGCGACCAAAGCTGCCTAGTCCCGGGCTGCTAGCCACAAGTCAATACGCTGTTGGTCGCCCGTTTAAAAGAGAGTAAAAAACGTGGGAGACGGGGGTAAAGACGCAATGGAACGTGCCTTTAGGCCCGCTCTTCCAGAAAGCTGGACATGCCCGTGATGTGTGTATTTCGCATGGGGATAATAAGAATGGGAACATGCTTTCCCCCCCTCGCTGGAAACGTGGAGAGAATGCGCCACTGCAACGAGGCTGGGAACTGCCACCAGATCAGACCATCAATACGCAATGCCACATTTGTCTCTTAATTTGGAATACACGAGGCTTCAAACAAAACGAACAGTGAATGCGCCTCTCACGTGGGCCGCAGTCGGAGGAAACCCCCAGCCACCAATAAGCTGCAGCGCCTCGTCTGACCTCCAGCAGGTACATGCCCTTTGTACACTTTCAGTCCAACAAACAACATGAATCAACGGTCAAACCGAATCCAGCCGCTCTCGTGCCGTCTGTTTCCCCTTTCGGACCTGCTCGGCCTTCCATCTTTCTTCCCTCAACAGCCTGATGTTGTGTGTAGATGCTTAAACAAGAAATCCCAGCCTCCACACCTCCATCTCGTGTCCTGCTGTCTCGCTTTTTTGAGACCGGGAGGATCATCATCGGTTCCAAAATTTTTGTCCCCATGGAGAATGAAGTGTGTTTAGGTTCCGGCCTCACTTTGCGCGGGGGGGCACGTCGGGGATCAGCAGGGTCGCATGAAATAGCCGTCATCCATTCGTTCTCGCACACGAGGGAGAAGGGATAACAATAAAACGCAAGGATCTCGGGATACACGCCCCCCCTCCTCAAGTAAAGCACCCCCCAAGGCCAAAACGCATCATGGGAATTTACGAAAAAAGTAAAAAAGTAAAGAGCATCATGCACTCACTATGGGACAAGGGCCCGATGGATGCTAGATTTAGATTGCGCCAGTAACGAGGCGGGCAGATGTCTCTGAAGCACGAAGCACGCTTTTTTCGAGCTGTCACATTCTCCCACGTCCGATTCTGGGTTGCCGTTGCATTTAGCCGGTAGATTCATATTCTTTTTTAGGTTAAAATAAAATAATGATTCTTCTTTTTGCTATTCTTTGAGTTAATTACCGTCGTTTTTTATTTTATTTCCCACCTTATTCTCCGCCTCGCTTCGTGGTAGCCGCGATCAAACTACGTACGTAATACGCCGGCGAGCGTCGACGTCGTCTGGAGGCCGCTTTGCCCCTTTTCTTTCTCCGAGATGATGGATGTGACATTGATCATTATGAATCCAACAGAAGTAATGTAGCATTTCCCCGGACTGTCAAGTTGTTATGGATTTCACAAAATGGATACTCCTTCTGCCCTCGATCATGGCGCCAGGGGTTCCAGGCGTGGCAAGGAGAATCACAACCGAGACTTCACCAAGAGAAGAAAAAAAGGCGCAAAGTTTCTTATAGGAGCTTGACATAAGAGATGGTGATTTTGATAGTCGAGTAATACATCCTCAAGTAAACTGTGCAATGTAAACTGGCTACTCAAGTACCCCCCCTTAATCTTTCTTCGTTGCCGCAGATGTCCCAATTCTCTTATACTTTCTCGGATCCTTCCTCCTCATTGTAGTCTTGTCTCTGTTTCCTTTACCTCCTTCCCAGAACCCCTTGCCTCTCTTGCCAATCACACTACGACCGCAGAAGCGACACGCTTCGACGGCGTAGTTTTGCTCGCGGCTGCAAAACCCACAAATCATCCGGTTGGCCCACTCGTTGATATGATCCTCCGCCTGATCGTGGCACTTGTCACACTTGTACACGCGGTTACAACATGAGAACCGGAACCACCGATACGACTTGCGGTAGTGGGTACAGGCGCCCCGCTCCGGGAGCTGGTCTCCCGCGTGGAGCCCGAGTTTCTCTTGCTTCCGCCGCATGCCGGCCGCGGGCGGGGGCAGCGATCCCGGAGAGACAAAGAGGAACTTGACTTCGGGGATTTTGAAGGTGAATTTGCTGTGGCACTCGCGGCACACGTTGGCCGTGGTCTCGCCCCTGACGGAAACGAGGCCTTGGCTAGGGGTTGAGCACTTGGCACACGTAGGCACGAACGTACTGGGCAGCATATCTGCTACCTTGCATCCGGATAGATCAATAAAGCCAGCCCTTGCTGAATTCTCATGAACCAGCTGCTGGTTGAACTTGGCGGAGAGAGACGTCGCGCATTTCTTGCAGCTAGTCGCCTTCTCGACTGATGGCTTGAGCCCCGTGATGTCATTTAGAGTCTTGCATCGCTCACACTTGACACTGAGGCTCAGAAGCGAAATATGTAGAAGCTCAATGCTGTGAAGTTCAACATTCGGAAACGATATCATGGTGCCGTGTTCAACCTCATCAGCAGATGGTGGTGCTCTCGCATCGTCATCTTCGCCTCCCAATACCGCACCTCCATCGTCTGCGTCATCCGAGTCAGAGTAGCTGTCCTCTAACTCATCATCTTCATAGCCGACATTCCACTCAGGGGGTCGAGGAATGACCTGAATGTGACCCTTTTCCTTGCTGAATGGCTGTGATAAGCCAGTCGAAGAATTCTCGGGACTTTGTGGCTGCTTTCCTTTTGCCGCTGCCATTGCTTCTGCTGCTGCTGTAGCAGCCGCAGCCTTTTCCTTCTCTGCCTTTGCCGCCAGAGCATGCGCCTGTTTGGCTAGGTTGTGAAGGTTTTGAGCCAAGTAGTTTACATGGCTCATGAGAGTCATTTGCTTCTGCTCCGCAGCCCTTTCTGCAAAGAGATCTTCTATTGGTTCCGCATCTTCAGCATTCGCTTCATTTAGCTGAACGCGCAGCTGCTGCAGCGGATATAAGAGCGGGATGATCAAGTGGATGCTGTTCACCGAGTGCAGTCCAGAGGGGAGCTCAGCACGGCGCTTTGGCTCGAGTGGCAGCGTAAAGATGACACCATCTCCAGATCGACGAAACTGGGTCATTCTTCCCATTCTCGCCTCTAGCTGGCGGATCTCTTGAGCTCGCCTGGCCTTTGCCTCGGTGATTTGCTCTCTGGTGTATGAGGGCTCCGGGATATAGCGCCTCGGGGGAGGTGTAGGAGTAGGAGAAATGCCCTTCTCCGCAAAGGGGGAGCCGGCAGCAATGGATGCTTCAAGTTCCGCTGCTTGGTCGAGATGCCTCGTATCCTTGAACGACACAAGTTTAATCGTTTCCACCTTTTGCTCCGACAGAAATCGTTCCAGGTTCCTGTCTAGAGCGTAAACCAGGGCTAGCAGAGTCGAGCCCTTCTTCTCCTCAGCTAACCTATCCCAACCTCTCTCAATATTGATGCTGAAGCCTTTGGGGATGTCCTTATTCCTGACTAGCAGTACCGGCCTTTCCTCCGGATACTCTTCTGGAATGCGGACGTCACAGTCCAAGTAGGGCAGTTCAAAGGGGAAGTCTGGGTCCGAGGGTTTCAGCTTGAACACCAGCGATGTATCTCCCTCCGAAGTTGTAGATTCCGTGGGTGAGAATCTCCTCTTGAGCTGTTCAATCTGAAAACGGCGCGGGTCCTGGATCTGAGCTTCGGGCACAGGCTTGGGGACGACTCGCGCACTAGAAGCGCTGGGCACCGCCTGGTTGCGGTCCAGAGGGGAGCCATCCGGCTGCGATTTGAGTGAAATCATGATGAAGGAGTCAATCAAACGAATTATGCCAATGTTGATAGCTCGCGAAAGGATTGACGGATGCAACGGATATTTGTACAGACGATAGGAAATCGAGTGACAAAAGAAAGCCCCAACGCCAAAGAATGAACGATAGAAACAAAATCAAGCTCCAAAGCTCTGCGCTGCGGTTATAGTTGACGAGGTAGAATTTGAGAAACGTTCCTGAGCTCTCTTTTAAGCTGTCCTCAGGAGGCGAAGAGGCGATATCTAGAAAGCTCAGGTGGGGCTGCTGAAGAATGCTGTAGCTGGAGTTTGAAGCAGAAAAAGGCTAGTGGGGATCTTTGGATCAGCTACAGTACAGCCTCTTCCCTGAATGAGTCACTGACAGCAGTGAGTAATAGCGCTTGCTGGTACTGCACTAACGGTAATCTGGTCAACTACAGCACCAGTCATGTTAGCGCTGAACCTAGATTGGATCCCCAGAATTTCCATATTTGGACCTGTTCATTTCGAGAAGCACGGCAAGCAGATTTTAGCATCATCAAAGTCTGTGGTCATCCCCTTGTGAGTCACTTTAAGACTAACTCATTGAAGCAATTACCCCCTAATAGTTGACAATGTAAACTTGTCGCTGTTGGACGGCGAAAGGTGCCATGTACATGTAGTCTGGGCATGTTTTATATCGAGCATCCTACATGTTCTTGCTTACCTATGTACATTGCATTGCTCGAATAGGTACAGAGTTGCACGCACACAGACATTACTAGGTGCTTTTGCAAACTCTTAATTAAGCACGGGCAAGACATCCAGGTTGAGCATCTCATCAGTCGATCACTGTTTATCATGGCGAAATAGGAAGGCGTCTTGGGGCAATGCGTCCATGACAAATTGGGCTGGTAACACAGCCTGGCCAGTCAACTACCAGTAGGTCGTAATCATGCAACATCTCCTCTGCGGGATGCTGAGCAGTGTCATTGGTAATTAATATGCGGATAAGAATGAGTTACCTGGTTTTCGGTTGGTTGGTTTCAGAGCCGTACGTGTACCCGTCGCGTGATTTCTGATCTCTGTTCGTATTGGCAATGCTGCAAGTACGTACCTGTGCAGACTAACAACATCGAGCATAGATCTCAGACTGTTGATCTCTCGAGAAAGGGCATTATTTGACAATGTGCCCATCATCCAATACTGCAAGACAGGAATGAGACAATCACCAGAGTAATTTGAAAGAGCATGAAAAAGAGGGAGTAGTGCCCAATGACTTTTCCTGATGCTTGGGACGTTGATATCTGTAGTAAAGTGGTGCTTTTTCATCCTGCGAGACATCCCAGCCGCGCCCCAACAAGATAATATTAAAGATTTATTCTCTTTTATTATTTTATCTTAATACCATTTAATCGTATTATTCTCTTGCTCTCCCTTCTGCTCGTTTATCCGGGGAAGAAAAAGCAGTGATCCTATTTGCCTGATGATGCCTTGTCAATGGAATGACTTTTCTCAAAAAAGCTGTCTGGTGGACACCTGCAGCTGCGCCGCCGTCTATTATGCATGCATGCCTATCTGAACACCTGGGTGGTCTTAAGGAGAAAAAAAAAAGGAGGCAACCAAGATGCGGAGTGAAAAATGGGAAAACTAAAATTCAGAGGAGAGAAATCGTGATGCAGCCTGAATCAAGACAATATGGAGACGACTGCTGGGTCTTTGATTTCGTGGGCAGATGGATGTCAAGGGTCGCTGCATCATGCTGGCCTGTATGTGCCTGTGCAGCAGCGCCATGCCACGTCCAGACACAGCGCCCGGCAGTACGACCCGTGGAGAAGCTCAGAGGCAGACTTTGTCAGAGAAATACAATCTGGATAGTCACAGAGCAAAGGAGAGTTTGCTGGCCATGGCTCAGTTGCCGCATGGCTGCTCGTCGTGATCAGACCCTCAACTCACACGCAACTTACACGCCCCCAGTTGGAGCCCCCGGATGACCAGCGCGTATCCGCGAGACAGAGGCCCTAAAGAGGAGGCATCTCTGGCGGTACGAGCAGAACTAGCAATAGGTACCAACTACTTATTCTGTGAGGATTAGATGCGTGGATGCAGGTAATAGTCGGTACGGGACGAAGCAAGGAGCACCTATCCATCTTAGGTACAGCACTCGCACCCAATGGACGTGCTCCGTACTTGGACATCTTCGCATCTGGCTGGTCATTGATGGAAGGCCCTTGTGCTCCATAATAGTCCTACAATCCGTTGGTTGATAGAGCATCCTCGTGGTGCTACGAGCAGCGCACATGGGACGATGCAATGGCTCTCGAAGGAGTGGGCGGACGGGGAAAACAACCAACAATGCTTGATCGCGGAGTAATTTCTGCTTCTTCCTTGCTGTGCTTTTGCTGTGCATAAAAAAAAAAAAAAAAGCAACATGCACACAATCCACAGCGGAGGGATTGGACAGCTGGACGGCGGTGGAGGTCTGCCAGCTCAGCATTTCTCAGGCAGATGACCTGCGAGGTGCGGCATGGCGGCTGCATCAGCGCCTGGGGGCGGTGAGAGGCGGTGCGCGAGTGTGGCAGGCAGGACTTTTTTTTTACATTGTATTTATTTTTAATTTTCTTGTTTTTATTAATTAATTTTTTTTTATTCATAGCTGCATCTCAGTAACCCCTGCAACACACGCCGCAGCTGAGAGGAGAAAAAGAGGAGGCCGCAGCATGGCCCAAACCGGGCTACCGTCACAAAGCAGAAGCTCGACGACGGCAGCGCAAAATTCGATGCTGGGAGCAGCCGGTGGAGCCTCGACACCACCTCCAATGCAGCTTAATATAAGAATAGATTATTCACGGCCGAGAAAAATACCCAGATATTCTTGATTTTTTATTTTCACAGATACCTCCTCAGCACCCGCTGCAACCTCCGCTACCCCTGCTCCCAATTTTTTTCCCCGGTGCCGCTTGGGTATCGACAAGAGGCTGCAAGGCTGCTTCAACTCGTGCTTGACTCGTCTCTCACATGTCCACAGTAATAAATGCTGTGCTGGACGGGCATTTCGACTCTACTGGATTAGACTAATGGATAGGTACCTTTGTGATTGCCCTACCTCTGTATCTTGCCGCCCGTAAACAATGTACCACAACATCTCCGGCTTGCTCTTGCTTGTACTGCAGCTGATAGGGCACTCGTCTTTTCCCGTCCAATAATCCTTTCACAATCAGGCTCCTCCGGCTCTGTGTTCCGCTGGATTGTGGCTGTTAGTTCCTCTTCTTTACCCAACAGCTGCAAGGGTGTATCTCTATGGGCGAATATCAGCATGAGCGTGAGCAGACATTTCAGCCCTCCATTGACGATGGATGGCTATAGGAATCTCCGAAGGCCACTCGCGAATATCTCGTGCCCCTGTTCATCACGTTTGCTTTTACCTTTTCTCCTTCTCTTCGTAAATCGAAGCATCGACCATCGCAACTCGCGTGTATACTCTCATTGCCTGCCCAAGTTAGGCAGACTTCGGGGCCCTTCCCCGCAATGGCGTTTCAACGCGGCTATCTCCCGGCTCAAGCGTCAAAACGGCCGGTGACTGAAATCACAGGCCAAGAAGCGCCAGGCCATCTGACGGTTTGCGCGTTCGACTCTCGCCATGCAAGACGGAGCATGTGTTCCCGGCCACCTGAAGGGCTGCATGCTGATGTACGTGCGCACGGCTGTACTCTCCCATACGTTTACACAGACTGCCGCAGAGCACAGCACGGTGCACTTACACACACTTACACACACCACACTCCGCGTACAAGTTCCGTATGGGCATTATTCGGGCGTCACCCATCTGATGTTGACTGCATGTACTCCGTATGCCATTACTACTGCTAATAGTGTAAGCAATATACGCTGCGGGCTGGCGGTTCAGGTCGCAAATGCTCACGGGCACTCTATGCTGTCGTATACACGTAGCCGTCACCACCTCTACACACTTGTAGCACTCCGTTTCAATGCCCTGTCGGGCGTTTGTATCTACCATGTAACCCCATTACAGCTGCAGCATAAAAGTCCCGTCATCTCAGGGTGGCAAACATATCAGCACGGGCCGTACCATCGTCTGCCCAGATGCTTACCGGGCCAGCCATCACTTCAATCCCTCGTCATCGTTGCAGCATCCATCCTTCACCCTTCTCTGGCCGAGCGAATGACGTACCGAATAGAACGAATCAGTCAGTCATACTGGGGTTACATACAAAGAACCTGCCCAAACTATTGAATGTAGTGCTACGACGGCACCCGCCTCTCGCTAATAGCAAATTCGTATCTTGGACGGGAAGACGATGGCGCCAGAAGCCCGTCTCTGACTGGCTCACCGTTTTGTACTCTCCTCGCAAATGGTCAAAGCTCACGTTCTGCAGCCCTATTCGACGAGCGCCTCAAGCCACTTACACGGCACGTCTCACGAATCTGGGATGCCATCACACCGGTCGGCGCCCATCACATTGCACAGCGTCCCGTGCAATTTCATTCGAGCTCTTTGCGAAACGTTGGCGACGCTCTCATCCCGATTTGGTGCCGCACAGACGCAATTCCCTTTGTCCTGATTCAATCTGGTGTTCCACGCCTCTGAGCTTTCTTTACAAGGATGGCCTTGACAATGAGTGGAAAGCAAGTGCCTATACTTGAGGCGCTTTCATCTTGTAACACCACCATTACCTATTCCAGCCCGTATGCTGTGTACATCAAATTCGCCCGAGACATCATGTGTACATATGTACTCGTGCCACCTCGTTCCTCACCGACTGGAGACTGCGTCTCTGTTTTAGGAATAGGTAAACGGCATGGTAAAACAGATGCTACTGCAGCTTGCCTTGGCTTTTGCATGAGGTTCCAAGTTGTTTGCTCACCGGTAGCATCAGCCGCAGCTGAAATCCTTTGCACGTGTGCTGAAAGTGAGCAAGGGGTAATATTAGACCGTGATTTTTTCGGACGTTTCAGCTTCCCTTGACAACGACTTACAAGGACAAGTATACAAAGATATAGAATAGAAGATGCTTTAAAAATCATGTGATGATGTAAAATATTAGACGGCATCAAGAGAGAGTATAACAAATAGCGAATGATGCCAATATATGACAAAAAACAGCAGAGAACTGTTACGTACTAGGACGCGACAAGAAGAGTACACAGTACGGGGGGGATACAGCAGTGATACTGTAACCACTTCAAAAGAGCAAGGATCGTCTTCAAATAGAGAAATTCTATATGTTTGCTTTAGAAAATGGCTTGGTTAGCGCATAATGTCTTATATATCCAGCGTTCCATTCGGGGGGCCAGGAATTCGGCCCCGAGCGGGCCCAAAGTGATACGATTTGGGCGTCAATAGCTATTGTATTTAAATAAAAATAAATACTTAAAAGCTCATTATTATATAATTATTATTGGAATAGATTAAATCCACCATGCTTGCATTCTGTGAAGTTGCAACGTAATAAACGGAGAGTTCGGCGACGGCATCTATCTCGGAACGTGCAGCGGGCGTGGCAGCGGGCTCAACCCCTGGTGCGACTGCTACAAGTTGCAATGTAGGAGCACAAAGATAGGGTCATAAGAGCTTGTATTGTCTATGATGCGGGCTCCGCGCCAACTGTACATATAGGACCTCCCATCGCCTTCCTTCCCTGGGGATGTCGGGCAGGCGTCTCTCAACAATCTCGCCCTCGGTGGCGTGTTAGGCTCCTTATCCCTGCAGCAAGATATATACACTGGTAAAGTGTAATACGTATTGCTGGAGAACAGTATCTACTATTCTCTCCCACTTGGTAAACATCGATTTCATCGATTTCTTCTAGAAATCGATGTTTACCAAGTAAGCTCATAGATTGTTTGCGCCACGATGGTTCTTTATTTCAAAGTAATTGACGACATACAAAAAGACAGCCAGCTAAGGAGAGTGATGAGAAGAGATCTGTTTCCCATGATGAGATACACCCTTACAGACGAGGCTGGCATGGAATTCTTGGTTAATATTATTGGCTACCTTTTGTGAGAAATTATAGAAACACTGTATAACAATTTATGTAGAACGAGAAGAAAAAAATTAAAGAAGCAGTCAAGTATAAAGGCGCAGCTCCGGGCCATCGCGCAAACACTGGTCAGGTGTCTGAGTCCTAAATCCCACGTTTCATCTCACCGAGTTCGCGGTCAGAGCTTCTTATTGATGTTTGATTCCGTGGCGTGCCATCCTTCTAAAGTAGTGGATCTTGAACTTCTGGTGGCAGTTGTGCGTTTTGGTCAGCGTGTCCAATGTGGTTTTCAGATGGCGTCTTGCTCGTATCCGTCTTTCAGTTCCCATTTCAAGTCTGGTGACATGTTAGTGAGGCTCTCTGTGGGCGAGGGTGCCTTGTCATTGAACATAGCTTGCTGTCTGGCATAAGATCGCCTGCTGGAGGTATCTGTTCCATGTTCGCCACGTATGCGATGGCGAGCTGGATTCTGGCCGCTGGTATCCAATCCGGCGTGTTCTCAAGACTTCAAAGCCCAGAGAAGCGACAAATAGTTTGAAGTGGCAGACGAGATGAAATTTATGAATGAGCTGAAGGCCCATAGGCTTTGGGCGTACGAGTTCCTCGGGACCTCTTGGCTGAAATGATCTTGTCAGACAACATCATCTTGCCGACAACGAGGCAGCGAGCCGCCAGGATTTCGCTGTGCATCGAATTCAAGGCGCACACATTGATGGGGATCACTCATGCAAATGCAAGAAAAGGTAGTCATTCATTCATTGACAACTGGATCAAAGCATTGCAAGCGCAATTTCGACTTGATCAAGTGGGATCTGCCAGTCGGATGGCAACATTCGTCGAAACGGACGAGGATTGCAAACAGGGCAAGGACATCAGAGACTGGGCACTGAAGTTCCTCCAAGCCTCGCGTGCGGCAGGCTTCACCACGGATGCACAGCAGATGACCCAACTTTACCTTCATGTGAGTCCGGATTTGCGAGAACTCATTTTCAAACCACAGGCAGATGTGACCAAAAATGAATCCATTGAGGACTTGCGCGACAAGCAACAAGCCAGACAGGTGGTCCTGACCAGCGAGTTGATGGGAAGTGGTACCCCAACGCATTGGTTGACCAACATCTTGAGAGGTAACCGAATGCATGTGGACCATGTCTACCAATGATCCCCCGAAGTTCAAACTGCTGGAATGCAAAAAAGCAGTGTCTGTCGGTCTAAACCTTCCAATCATTGCATATATCCCTTAAACTTGAATATTCGGATAAAAAGACGTTCAGGTTCTTCGCCATTTGCAAGTATGAGATCCTGCCACATTGCTCAAGTCTTGTCCGCATCTGGTGAGCAGAGGCATGAATCAAGTCGTAATACTCATTGTACTTCATGGAGATAAACAAATGGGAGAGCAGCGGCGAATTTAAGGTCTTGCCGTCATCGCCTATGACGAAGATCTGTATGCCATCCCCATGTGTCGTTGCTTTCCTTGATTGTTGGCACAGCATTTGCTGCAATATTTTGTAGATGATCTCATCCATCTTCCAAGGTCGGGGCTTATCAAGGGCCTTTATAGCTGCAGCTCAAGGTTGGCTTCCGTATCGGTGGCTTCTTTGTTGCTCCAGCGTTTCGCTGTGGGGGCCATCGGCGAGGAACTTTATCTTCAGCGTGGAAGTTTTATCTTGAACCTTCCATTATTAAGTGACCTGGATGATCCGGCTTTGTTAGATCTGGAAGGCCAACAATTTGGCGTTTGAGAATTATTTGTGGAAGAAACATCTCCTTCATCTTCCAAGGAGCCATCGAGGGCTTATATATCTCCAATTGGCTTCTCCATCGTAACTTTGTCGAGGCATGAGCCAAAAAGTGTATCATAAACTTTATTACTGATGAGCAATCTAGGCGATCTGGCTTTTTACTGAATTTGGTTTGATCAAGTTATTTGAAGCTTGTTGCCTTTGGACATATCTGTCCCATCCGGCCATTGAACCAAAGGGCCAGCTTCGGCCCATTATGACATCGGTTTTTGCAACTCATTTTGAGCCTACTGCCTTTATTAATTAAGCCTCTCGACAAAGTTGTAATTACAGCCTCGTGCCGCGTCGTCTGGTGCGACTTTGACAGTCGCTCCGAGGCTGTTGATTCGCTAACGAGCTTCTCTCAAACAGCTGTGACATTATTGGGGCCTTTGCAGTTTCCCATATTCGAATAAGCAAATCGCATATTTTTCAATGGAATTTCTGCGAGTTTCTCAAATATTTGTTGGTTCCGCAGCGCCTGTGAACTGGAGGCTGTCCAAAATATATCTATATCTTAGATCTTAGGGAAACGTTATCCAGCCCTCCAGCTTAAGCATGGGCTGCTGCTAGTTCTATATGTGGTTGCTATTTGATTGCTATTACTGCTGCTGCTGCTGCTGCTGCTGTTCTTGCTGCTATTTGGAATACGCAATATTTGGCATTATGTCCATGTATTTTAATATGTGGAATGGCTGCCTTGTTGCGCTACAGCTGGGGTTATGGATACTGAGACTGGGCGCTGAATAACGTCACCTATATCTTAGTGTGTTCACCTGGGTATAGAAAGATACGGTTGCTGGCCCATTAGCGAGGAACTCCATCACAAATCCTATTGTTACCGGGGCGGGTTGGCTATTGTTGAACTTGATTTGGCCAAGAAAGATCAACTTCATCGCCTGTGGATAGATTTATCGACCAGTCACTGAAACCGAAGTCGAATACAATCTCTTATTGAACCGAGGTTCATGGCTTCTATGGGGCCTATCTGGCTACACCAAAGGTCTACACGTTTGTTTCATCTAGCGCTTTGCTAGTTACATGTTGCGGCCGTTTGAGGTCCGAAGGGCGCTCATGGTGGAATCCAGCCTGCTGATGGAACGGTCCCAACTGCACAGTAGGCAACGGCCAGAATATCCAGATAGCACGCCATATTTCCCGTGAAGATCGTACAACGACTCTTACGTAGAAATTATCTCAAAAATACTGCCATTCCTGGCCATCTGGTGCCCAGCATGCCCTCTCCACAAGTTCAGCAAAGTGTAATGGAATAAGCATCACCGCTAAGAATGGAATTGACATCGCCAAAGGATCTAAAGCAAATACACACGTTAGGTTTATCCACATCACATCAAGAATGCTCGAAGAGTACCGTGCATATAAGTCCCAAATACATATTCTTTAGCCAGAGCTGGCCCCAGCACATAAGGCAGAACGTTGATAGAATTGGCCGCTTGGAATAGAAGTCGTAAGGCATAACAAGCGAAAGCGAGCTGATAATCACCAGTTGCAAGATCGGTTCTTCACCAAATACATACAGTCTGAAACTGATGTACATGGTTATGTGTGATGACCAAATCCATATCAAACCCAACATACAAAACAGCCAGTCGGTAAAAGGATTGGACTTGAGAGAGTGGAGGTTCCTTTGTATTTCTTTCAGCACAACCGTGAAGCGAGAAACCGTTTGATGTTGGAAGATGGCCCATGCTATGCTTCCAACGACAAGTAGGATGTCGGATAGGCCAGATAGTAAAGAACCCAACAGAATCAAAAGGTGTGGTTTATAGAATTCGAGATTGAGGTAGTTTGCGATTTGGCCTAGATGGAGGCAATTTGGGAACTTCGATTAGGAGGGCACTGGTGATGTCGAGATCAATGTAGCCAGATATTGCGGCTAGAAGAACGCTGTTGGTGTTGTCCACTATAGGATTTGGTAATTCGGCCATGAATGTGCCGTTGGTACTTTGTACAGAGTCCATATTAATGATGATGGCTGGTCTCTGTTGGGATCGAGTAATGTAGCTAGTCGATCTATGGTTGAAGTTTTTGTGTGGAACAGATGAAGGATGAAGTGTGCAAATATCAGCGAATCTTTTGGCGGAGAGCCACAAGGCATTAGCACAAGGGTAAGGTTTGTTGAATAGCGATTTCTACGTTTTAATTCCACCAACTGTCCGCCATTTACGGGTCTTGCCGAACGCCATCATCACATCTACCGCGAAATTCAAGAAAGTGGGCGGATGGCGTTAATCCATAAAGTATCTACAGCCGTGTTCCTTTTCCTGGCGTAATCTAGAGTTAATATCGATACCTATAGTAACTCTATCAACGTCAAAGAGCCTCAAACGATTTTCTCGAGTGAAACTGAAAGATCAAGACGATATGAAATGACTTCGCGTCGTATATTTTCCTCCTCAGACAACACCAAAACATACCGGGTTTCATTCCATCCGTCATCCGATACTTGATCTACCCATACGTACTAGATCTACTGTGGTTACTAGATCTATGAATGAATACTGGATCTACCCATGGCTATGCGAAAAGAAAAGATGTTTTCAGAGTTCAGAGCGCTCGGTCTCATCGTGGCATCCGCCATTGGCCAAATGACTAGCACAAACTGATAGCGTGTAGCCACAAGATGCACCATGGTAGAATTTGCTTTGACCAAGACACATTAGAAGAGCCTGAGAAGTACATGGCGCTACATTCTCCGATGAACATAGATGAAACATGAGCCCAAATGAACTTTGTAGATTGATTTAGATTATCAGCTCGCGGCAACGAGCAAAGTGGTTTCTATTTGACCAACCATGCTTTTTAATATAACCCCCTTATCTATGCTCAGACTGAAGCTCCCTTAGAAATCGTTATCCTCAGCGCCAGACACAATGACATTGTTAACCTTGAGAACCATTCGGCACAGCTGTGTCGCCAACTGCAGCTGTTGCTTCTTGCTAATCAACGGATCAATGACAAAAGCGGACTTCATGTCGTTATCGCCACGTCCCATGCAGTCAACACCAAGCTTTCCTCTGTTTTCAGGGCCAGCCTTGACCTGCTGGCTCTTCACCTCTGCCAGGGTTGAGATGGAGTTGAGACCGCTGTTCTCGGCCAGGGCCATGGGGACGGCATCCAGGGCCTCGGCAAAGGCGCGCATGGCATACTGTTCCAGGCCGGGAGTCTTGCCTGCAGCGTCCTCTACTGCCAAGGAGCAGGCAATCTCTGCGGCACCACCTCCGTATACGACTCGGTTGTCTCTTACCAAGTTTCTTACAACGCAAAGAGCATCGTGGAGAGAGCGCTTAGCCTCGTCAATGATCTAAATATTACACGTCAGCTGGTATTCGATTAAGCAAAGAGTCTTTTCATCATACCATCTTGTTGCTTCCTCGCACGAAAACAGTCACAGCTCGGGTGTTGGCGCACTCCTCGATAACCAGCATCTTCTCTCTTGTGGTTCCGAAAGACATTTCTCTGACAATGCCAGCAGAACCCAGCTTCTCAGCCTTCAGGTCCTCAAAGCGAGGCACTATCCTACCATTGGTTGCAATGGCAATCAGCTCAATCTCAGGACCACCAACCCATCGAACAGCGGGGAGCTGGTTCTGGAGCAGCAGGTGGTTGGCCTCATCGTCGAAACCCCACTGGCAGATGGCCAGGTTGGCGCCGGTATCCTTGATCTGTTGAATCATCTCTATGAACTTGTCCTTCTCGTAGTTTTGTAGCTTCTTGAACTCTTCTACGCTTGTGATGTCGAGGTGGTGCTTGGTCTTGGGCTTAGGAGGCTCGAAAGCGCATGTCAAGATTGCAATCTTGGCATCCTTGACTTCTGAGGGCATCTGGGGGTGAGAAAAGTCCTTGTCGATAATCACACCCTTGACAAGGATAGTGTCCTCGAGAGCGCCACCGACCTTGCCGTCAACCTTGATCAGCTCAAAGTCCACATCCTTGCGCTCGAGATCAGCCACCGATAGAACCGCGTCAACGGCAATCTTGGCGAACTGGTCATGGGCCTTGGAGACAATCTTGCTTCCCAAACTCGTCCGTGCGACCTTGAGCAGGTTGCTAGTCTCTTCCTTTGAAAACTCGATCGTGTCGGAGATCTTGTCCAGCTCGGCAACAGCAATATCGCAGGCCTGGTCGTAGCCATCGGCAATACGGATAGGGTGAATGCCCTTGTCGATGAGGTCGGCGGCCTGCTCCAAGAGGGCACCGGCGAGGACAACAACGCCCGTTGTGCCATCACCGATTTCCTCATCCTGTGATTTTGACAGCTCCACTAGCAGCTTGGCAACGTGGTTGCTGACATCCATCTGCTGGAGAATGGTGGCTCCATCGTTCGTGACCGTGATGTCGCCGTCCGGTGAGATTAGGATCTTGTCGAGACCGCGAGGGCCGAGTGATGTCTTGACGATGTTGGCGACTGTTCGGGCAGCGAGGATATGTGACTTGACAGCTTCGTTGCCAAACTGGCGCTTCTTCTTCCCCTGACTAGACCGCTGTTAGACAGCAGGCAGCTGCACACGAGTTTCTGCGACTTACTCTCTGACAACAATGAAGGGCCGACCTTGCTCATCCTTCACCACCGCCGCTGCGCGCTGAGAGTTAGCTGCGATTTCGTGGCCAAAGCCGGGGCCTCGGAGCCTTTACCGTTGGAAACATCTAGGTCTGAAGTGCGTACTTGTTAGTTTCATTGCCCCCCTGACCATGGCCATCGTTTGATTCGATCTCGACTTACTCAGCGACATCTTGGCTGGGGGAAACTTGTTGTCGAATTTGTAAAGACAAGTGAATATCAATCGGTCCCGGCACCAAAATTAATTACCCCCTTGATTTGGTGACAGAGTATAGCTTCGAGCTTTCCACGATCGTGCCCGAATTTTTCGACCACTTGGGGGAGTTGCCTACAACTCCCACTACAAAGGGTGCGGGACACGGACAAAGTAAAGTCCGCCTACCGGCACCCCGCCATATTATTAAAGCTTCTGGAATTGCCCCTCCATGACTTAATCTGGCGGATGGAGCACAGTTGCCCCTCACGACCAGCGACTGTCTTGGAAGCTAAAGGCGCTGGGCTGCTTTCTGCACGGCTTAAGGTTTAGTCGTTCACTGTCGGCATTTGACTTTTCGTCTTTGTGATTGTGAAACTTATTTCAATATTGGCTGAAGCCTGTACAAATATCGCGAGGCATATTTTCATACTGCGCGGTGGCGGCTGTGGCAGCGTCTGCCCAATCGATCAATGAGTCAACCCCGAGTGTTCGTCATAGAAGCAGCTAGTCCCGGGAAAACGTTCGGCGCCGGCAGCCAGATCAACCTTTCAAACTCACCCACAAAG
Organism: Trichoderma sp. 2475; assembly: GCA_038502285.1. NCBI lineage: Eukaryota > Fungi > Ascomycota > Sordariomycetes > Hypocreales > Hypocreaceae > Trichoderma > Trichoderma sp. 2475. Next base: position 2,278,032 of record JARPVV010000004.1, read on the forward strand.
CTCAACGCTGCACGTCTTGCTCTATAAACAAACTCGAATAACCTCGAAAAGGCACTTGCATACGCGATCGCGATGGCGCCTCCGACCACGTACGACGACGATGACTTCGTCGACCAGTATGACGACTTTGGGGAAGAGGACGAAATGAGTGCTGAAGACAAGGTTGCGATGCAGCAGGGGACCGCAGAAGTACAGAAAGCTCTTGGGACAGAAGCAAGCAAAGTCACAGTTGCGCAAATACAAGAGGCTCTGTGGCATTACTACTACGACATCGATAAGTCTGTCGCCTATCTGACAAAGACCTTTATTGCGCCAGCTCCAAAGGCAGCTCCCAAACCAGCGCCAAAGAAGGCACCTGAAGGTAAGACTGGCGCGTTTCCCTTACCAACCAATCAAGCCCTGTTTTTGCGAACCTTTGAAGCAACCCGCGAATCGCCTGAGCACGATGCATACTCCACAAGCTTTTACGGCATTCCTCTGCACACACATATGGTCCCCGTTGCAGTGAAGCCTCGGATATCTCCGACATTTTTCGACGACATGCCGTGGCTAGAGATACCGAAAGAACGAGAAGCTGTATTTATTGAGCCACCACGCTCTGTCGGAGGGCTATTAGGAGGCAGCAGTTCCGCCCCCAAGATGTCCAAGCTCCAAGCACTGGCCGCGCTTCGCAAGAAAAAGGCCGAAGAGAAGAAAGATCAAGAAAGAGTCACTCCGCCAGAAGACGAAGTATCGAAGCTTTCGCTATCCGATAGTCGCAACAAAGAGAACACTAGCCATGGCTCGAAGCTTGACCCCGACTCTGCAGTGGCCTCAAATGCGCTGGTGCAGGAGAAAGAGATGTCAAAGGGCCCCGTTGGCAATTCTGTCAGGGGACACGCCGATTCGACAGCCATCAAGGAAAGCGAACCGAGCGATACCAAACCTGAAGCGGAGCCGGTAGTGAGCCATAACCATGCTCCTTCTGCATTCGCGCGCACGCTTTTTGGCTCGGCTTTGGAGACAGACCAAACGCAGAGGCCTCATGTTTTTGCAATGCCATACACCCAGTCTTCCTCTTTCCTAGCCAACGCCTTCTCGGAGCCCAGTCCAGACGACATTGTGCTCGCAGCTCAGGCGAAAGGTTCGAATTTTGCTAAGGCGAAATGATGGGCTAATTCTAATTTTAACCAGCGGGAAAGAAAACTCCAGCCACACCGAAAACCCCGAAGAAATCACAAAAGAACGAGGAAGCCACCAAAGAGAGTGGGCTTGCGAGCAGCGTCTCAAGTCTCAAGATTAACGATGGGCCGCCACCTAATAGCAAAGGCCTCGATGTTATCAAGGAATTTGAACAAAATGCCAGCAAGAGGAATGCCAGCTTCGTAGTTGTTGGTACGTTTCATTATGCTGTTCCGAGAACGATTACCATCTGAAATGAATGCCACTGACTGCTGTTCAGGACACGTCGATGCTGGCAAGAGTACATTAATGGGCCGGCTTCTTCTGGAACTCAAGCTTGTTGAGGAACGTACAGTTGACAAATACCGACGACAAGGTGAAAAAATTGGAAAGCAGTCTTTTGCGTTGGCATGGGTCATGGACCAGCGAAGTGAAGAGCGGGATCGAGGAGTGACGATAGATATCGCCACCAATTACTTCGAAACTGAGTCAACCAAGTTTACAATTCTAGATGCTCCGGGCCATCGAGACTTTGTGCCCAATATGATTGCTGGCGCCAGTCAGGCAGACTTTGCAATTCTTGTTATCGATGCCAATATTGGAGCTTACGAGAAGGGACTGAAAGGCCAAACACGAGAGCATGTTCTGCTTCTGCGGAGCTTAGGTGTTCAACAGCTAATCGTTGCTGTAAATAAACTCGACATGGTCGGGTGGTCCCAGGATCGTTTCCAAGAAATATCAGAGGAAGTTTCAGGATTTTTGACTGGCCTCGGGTTTCAAGACAAGCATGTCACATTCATTCCCATATCAGGGTTGAATGGAGACAACATTGTCAAGAGAACAGAAGATGCTGCTGGACTTTGGTACCAAGGACCTACTCTAATAGAAGGCTTGGAAGCATCTGGGCCGTCAACCGCACGAGCTCTAAAGAAGCCCTTCCGCATGGCGATTTCCGAGATTTTCCGCTCGCAGCAGGGAACTACGACTCTTGCCGGCCGTATAGACTCTGGCACCATCCAAATCGGAGATGCTGTGCTGGTGCAGCCAAGCGGAGAGTCGGCGTACATCAAATCTATCGTGCTTGATACCGAGGCCAAGGACTGGGCGGTAGCTGGCCAGAATATCAGCGTTGCCTTGACGAACATCGATCCCATTCATATCAAAATCGGCGACATCATTTGCCACACAACGGACCCTATCGCTGTTGGCGACACGTTTGCTATGAAAGCCATGGCATTTGAGCACCTGATGCCGATGCCAGTGGATCTTCACCGCGGCAGACTCCACGCTGCAGGCCAGATCCAATCAATAGCGGCTACTCTTGACAAAGCCACTGGCGAAATAGTCAAGAAGAAGCCCAAGGTTGTACAGCCCGGAGGCGTGGCTCGGATTTTGATCAAGCTGGAGGCAAAGGTTCCCTTGGAGGCTGGACAACGGGTCGTTATAAGAAGCGGAGGTGAAACCATAGCCGCTGGCTTATTAGAGTAAAACCAGCATTATTTTCTTCTATTTTCTTCTTTGGAATACGGCTATAGACTAGGGATATGATATTTGCAGCAAAAAGCAAAATGGGCGCTTGTTAGATAAGATGCGTATACCAATAATGAAGTGCCATATCTGGATAGAACCGCGGATTTTGAAAGTTTTCCTTTGCTACCAACTGGGGCCACCAGCCAGATACCTAGCACGAATATGGCAAGGCAGCAAAATTGAAGCATCCACTGGCAGCCTTGCAAACAATCTAGTACTTAGCATGACGTGTAGAAATATTCTAGTTGTCTAGGTCAGTACTGGTATTAAATTGATACCACGTAGCCACAGGCCCGGCATGTGCATGGCAGCGTGGCAATCCACTTATACAACTTCAGCCTCGTTGTGGCAAATCTTAACTTGACAGCAGAGCGTTTGCCTCTACGGTATCCACTAGGAAATGCCGAGTGCTGAAGCGGAGAAACGGCTAGTAGTACACTTGGCCTGAAGGCAGACTGGCGCTTATTACACCGGATACGAAATATTATAAGCATAAGCGAACTATTCATAGAAGGCGAGAAAGAAAGGCAGCTTGCAATCATGGTACAACGTGGCCACAGCGCTTTACAGCAAACAGCTTCCTGTTCCGTGATGATATTGTGCCTAATACCAAGACTCGGTCCCATTTTGCCAGCCGCCGAACCCCATAGTTGTAGCTCTGAGTCACGCTATTGGAATAGCATCGAAATTCCTCCGTCAGCGTCTAATATCAGAACATAGAAGCGTGGCCTCTTCGGCCTGGAGGCTGGAGGCTGGAGGGGCAAAATGGAGAACGAGTGGCGTTGGCTGTTCACAGCACCTCCAAATAGGTAGGTGTGGTGCTTGGAGCCTCTTGGTAGGCTGTCAAAAATGCCCGGCGAGCAGGTACAGGGCGCCATGTGCTCCGTATTACTGGCTGAGCTACACTGTACAATTGCGCCTCAATCTGCGCGACATCACAGTACGCAGATATAAGACCCCTGTCACGTGCGGGGCGGAAGGTTCTGGGGACCCTGTTTGGCTCGCGCAAGGGACCCGTACCTTGAACTTACCTGAAATCTGGCCTTTTTGGAGCCTTCTGGACACCTCAACTTTTTCTGGGGCAGCATTCATAAAGTGCCCGATCGTCGCCTTCTCTTCTCCAACCCATTTTTTCCCTTTTTCTCTCCAGCAAAGATACCCCCTCGCCTGGTGAAATACGCCTGGTCTGAGGAAACAATTGAGCTCGCTGCGTTAGATCGCTGCGCATTTTCTTTTCTCTTTTCTTTTAAGCTGGTTACCGGGCTTATACGTGCGCGGGGTGCATTTCTTTTTTCAAAACCACATTTTCTTCACAATGGCTCGTTCACGGAGCTCCCTGGCCTTGGGCCTGGGTCTGCTCTGCTGGATCACCCTGCTCTTCGCTCCTTTGGCCTTTGTTGGAAAGGTCAATGCCAGCGACGATGCGGACAACTACGGAACTGTTATCGGTATTGTAAGTGAAGATGGACAAGGCTGAAGGCAACCCCCACCATATTAACACGTTTCCTCTTTTAGGATTTGGGTACAACCTACAGCTGTGTCGGTGTGATGCAGAAGGGCAAGGTCGAGATTCTCGTCAACGATCAGGGTAACCGAATTACTCCTTCCTACGTGGCCTTCACCGATGAGGAGCGTCTGGTTGGCGACTCAGCCAAGAACCAGGCCGCCGCTAACCCCACCAACACCATCTTCGATATCAAGTCAGTCAGAGCCTTTCCATGCGCGTCAAGATGTATATATATGGACACATTGCTAAATGTTGCGCAGGCGTATGATTGGTCGCAAGTTTGCCGAGAAGGACATCCAGGCCGATATCAAGCACTTCCCCTACAAGGTCATTGACAAGGATGGAAAGCCCATTGTTCAGGTCCAGGTGAACGGCGAGAAGAAGCAGTTCACTCCTGAGGAGATTTCCGCCATGATCCTTGGCAAGATGAAGGAGGTCGCCGAGTCCTACTTGGGCAAGAAGGTTACCCACGCTGTCGTCACTGTCCCCGCCTACTTCAACGTAAGTTTATATCCCAGTATTCTAGAAACAAATAGAAACGTTGTGTTAACAATTTTCCAGGACAACCAACGTCAGGCCACCAAGGATGCCGGTATTATTGCCGGCCTCAACGTCCTTCGAATTGTCAACGAGCCTACCGCCGCCGCTATCGCCTACGGTCTGGACAAGACTGATGGCGAGCGCCAGATCATTGTCTACGATCTCGGTGGTGGTACCTTCGATGTCTCCCTTCTCTCCATTGACAACGGTGTCTTCGAGGTTTTGGCTACCGCCGGTGATACCCACCTTGGTGGTGAGGACTTTGACCAGCGTGTCATCAACTACCTGGCCAAGGCCTACAACAAGAAGAACAGCGTTGACATCTCCAAGGACCTCAAGGCCATGGGCAAGCTCAAGCGCGAGGCTGAAAAGGCCAAGCGAACTCTGTCTTCCCAGATGAGCACCCGTATTGAGATTGAGGCTTTCTTCGAGGGCAACGACTTCTCCGAGACTCTTACCCGAGCCAAGTTCGAGGAGCTCAACATGGATCTCTTCAAGAAGACTCTCAAGCCTGTTGAGCAGGTTCTCAAGGACGCCAACGTTAAGAAGAGCGAAGTCGATGACATTGTTCTTGTTGGTGGTTCCACTCGTATCCCCAAGGTTCAGTCCCTGATTGAGGAGTACTTTGGTGGCAAGAAGGCTTCCAAGGGTATCAACCCCGATGAGGCTGTTGCTTTCGGTGCCGCCGTTCAGGCTGGTGTCCTTTCCGGTGAGGAGGGTACTGAGGAGATCGTCCTCATGGACGTCAACCCCCTGACTCTCGGTATCGAGACCACCGGTGGAGTCATGACCAAGCTCATTCCCCGTAACACTCCTATCCCCACTCGCAAGAGCCAGATCTTCTCAACTGCTGCCGATAACCAGCCTGTTGTCCTGATCCAGGTCTTCGAGGGTGAGCGTTCCATGACCAAGGACAACAACATTCTTGGCAAGTTCGAGCTTACCGGTATCCCCCCCGCTCCCCGTGGTGTTCCCCAGATCGAGGTCTCCTTCGAGCTGGATGCCAACGGTATTCTGAAGGTCTCTGCCCACGACAAGGGCACCGGCAAGCAGGAGTCCATCACCATCACCAACGACAAGGGCCGTCTCACTCAGGAGGAGATTGACCGTATGGTTGCCGAGGCCGAGAAGTTCGCCGAGGAGGACAAGGCTACCCGTGAGCGCATCGAGGCCCGTAACGGTCTTGAGAACTACGCTTTCAGCCTGAAGAACCAGGTCAACGACGAGGAGGGTCTCGGTGGCAAGATTGACGAGGAGGACAAGGAGACTGTAAGTTGGATTCCATCCATTTCTGCGATGAAGCGAACGTTTTTGCTAACTTATATCAATAGATTCTTGACGCTGTTAAGGAGGCTACTGAGTGGCTCGAGGAGAACGGCGCCGACGCCACCGCCGAGGACTTTGAGGAGCAGAAGGAGAAGCTGTCCAACGTCGCCTACCCCATCACCTCCAAGATGTACCAGGGTGCTGGTGGCGAGGACGATGGCAGCTTCCATGACGAATTGTAAAAAATTGCATAGATGTTTTATTATCTAGAGGAACCAAAGAAGTTCCCCGGTGTTATCGTCGGTTATGACGCGGATATGTTTTTAGTCTTATTAAATTTGAATGCAACTCTGCAACTGTAAAGTAGATGCATAGATTGAAGTTTGAATTTGATACCTACCTGGCGAATGTGTGCTTGTGGTGCGTGAGTTTGCTGTAAGCTTTTCCTTCTCATCAGTGCCAAAGTGTTGCTGTAGCATGAGAAATATCTATGTATTTGCTTCAGGGAAGCTATTAGTTTATCTCTAGTATTCCTCATATAACTACAGAAACAGAAAGGATTAATTAGTAGTGGCTGCATGCTTTCATTCATGGGGGCATCAAAGATCGTGACTGGCTCTCGGCTCAACTCACTAGTATCAGGAGAAGTGATGGTTAGGTATTGATCCCTCTGATGGGCATTATTGATTCAAAACGAGCTGCTGATTCATACTATCAGTTCTCCCAGTCTCTGCAGCCCCGTGATCCTCTGTGGTAACACCTGGTGCAGTATCCGTAGACTGAGGCTGCCAGGTGGCTCGCAGCTCGATACGGTTCTATATCGCCTGTAGGTTCAAAGATGACTCGATCCAACACATGAAATAGGCTTGCTCTTCAATCAGCTCTTCCTTTACCTAAACTTCTTGCATCGAGATTTCTGATGCGCTGGTCTCTTTGGCTGCAATTACATCTTTACTCCCCGAATTCGATCAGCACAAACATATCGCATGATACTAGCTATAGACGAGGCCACTGAAACGAGCAAAGGAAGCAAGGAATATTCTCACTTAAGTTCTCGTTGACCTCTTAAGCGGTTATTATGGCAGACTCTCCGACCGGCAATGATCAGACGTTGGCTTCAAATGAAGGATCCGCATCCCGACCAGTGAGTTGACTTCTTCTACTCACTCCTTTCTCATCTTCCATTAGAGACACTGCCTACATAGGTTTGCTGATTTCGTACAATTGTTCAGAAACCGAAGATCAAGATATCTTTTCTCAAGTCCGGTCCAGCTAATACCACTGGGCTAAAGGACGCCTCGACTCATGGCGAAGATACCGAGGCCATGGAGCTCGATGACCCCATGGCGACTACTCCAAAAGCTGAGCTGAAGGACGGGAGTCTTGACAGTCTCGAAATTACCAAACTTGAAGACACCAAAGAAGACAATACTACTCAAGAAGAATTGATTATGAAGCTCTTCGACATGGTTCGTGATGTGACCGCAGAGCAGCTGGCACTCAAACAGCTTCAAATAACAAACACAATCTGCCGCCTCAAAGAACTCCAAGATCAACAGCCCCCCAAGGCCGCCTTCAGCCCTGTCATGGCAAACAGTTGCCGCGAGCGTCTCGAAGGCACACTCGCATATCTCACCTCAGAGCTCTCGGCCATCCCCCCAGCCAAGTGGACCACCTACAAGAAGAAGCTCCTCAAGTTTTGCGAATCCGAGTCCATTCTTACCATGACTTTTGCGCAGCGTCTCTACAAAGTCGTCGACATAATCTATCTCCCGGAAGAAATGGACGCGATACCAAAGGAGGATTTCGAGAGAATGCACAGCGCGGCGAGGATTTGTGTGGCTGCCGCCCAAGCGCTGGGCCCAGAGAGCGAGAGCGAGGAGGCACTGGCTGAGAAGTGGATTAGTGCAAAGGCGCAGGATCTGGAGTTTTTGAAGAGGATGTTTCGTTCTATGCGAGGGATTTTCAAGGCTTCTGCGCCCGAGCGGACGGAGATGCCTTGGGAGACGCAGGCGTGAGAACGGGATAATGGACAGGGCTGCAAGAATGTCCAGAGCTTTTGAGACGATGTATTTTGAGATTTATTGACAAGGTGTGGCGGTAAATGCTGCAGAAACAGGCAGTTAGACAGGTTTTACGCGAGTATATTCACAATGATACCATTCAAGCTCGCTCTAGATAATAAGAAGCAAAAAAGCAAGCCATCCTCGCAACCCTCGATCTCCCAAAGATGCTCTGGTAACTCGTTTTGCAAGTCTTGTCATATAAATTGAAATATCACGTGATAGCGCGGTTCAGCTCGCATCGAAAAGACGCGCCGTCGCGGTAAATGGATTACGACATCGAGCCAGCTTTCCCGCAAAGTGTCTCAAAAAAAGGGAGACTGAGATTGTCTTCTTTTCTTTAAAAAAAAAAAAAAAAAAGCTCACTTGGCCATTGGAGCTTCAGGTTCTAGATTTTGACTCTTTTAATTGTCCCAAAAATGCCTGCTGCTAAGCGATCAGCTCCCATCCAAGCAGAGTCGACCGGCACGCGCCGGCGCTCCGGCCGCTTGTCTAGCACGCAGCTGAAGAGTGTATACTTTGAAAGCGAAGATGAGAGTGAAGAACAAGCTGCCGGGCGCAAGAAGAGAGCATCTCTGAGCAAAAAACGGGGTAGGAAAGCATTGAATGAATCTGATGAGGAAGAAGAAGACTTCAAAGAAGACTCGGAGGACGAGGCGGAGGTGCAACCTAAGAAGAAATCCCGGGGACGGCCTCCAAAGAAAGCCAAAGAAGAGTCTGATGAGGATCAATATCATACTCCGGATGAGGAAGAGGATAATAAAGACAATGATGGAGAGGAAGACGACGACGACGACGACGATGACGGATCACGAAAGGTCACCATTATTCCTCTAGAGAAGCTACGAGATACGGGAGGCGTTCCGTATGAAGATCACTATGTGCATAAGAACACTATGCTGTTTCTGAAAGATCTCAAGGCAAACAATAAGAGATCATGGCTGAAATGTGAGAAGGCAAACGATCATTGCCCTTGAATCTTGACTTTAGTGCTAATTGGCTACTGCATGCAGCACATGATGGAGAGTATAGGAGAGCCTTAAAGGACTGGCAGTCATTTGTCGACACGACTACACAGACACTCATCGAGGTCGACGAAACCATTCCCGAACTTCCCGCAAAGGATGTCATTTTCCGCATCCACCGCGACATTCGCTTCAGCAAAGACCCAACGCCGTACAAGGTGCGCAATTGTCCCAAATTTTTATCCAACTCCTACTTATGTAATTGACTTTTGAAATACAGGCTCACTTCTCCGCTGCCTGGTCCCGCACAGGCAAAAAAGGCCCCTACGCGGTATATTACATTCACTGCGAGCCCAAGGCCACTTTCATAGGTGGCGGGCTGTGGCATCCCGAGGCCGCGTATATTGCCAAGCTGCGGGCGAGCATCGACGAGAGGCCGAGGAGGTGGCGACGGGCATTCAGCGATCCGCACTTGAAGAGGGTGTTTTTCCCGGCAGTAAAGGAAAAGGATGGGGTGGAGGCCGTGGTGAAGGCTTTTGTGGCGCGGAATCAAGACAATGCGCTCAAGAAGAGGCCAATGGTATGTACTTTTTTCGAGGTCGCTTTCTTTACATGGGATACGTTATTTATCCATATCCTGAATTTGTGAAGACGACTGGTTCCTTCCCCTTGGTTACTGTTGGCTAACTTCGTAATTCAGGGCTACGAAGTCACGCATCGCGATATAGAACTTTTAAAGCTTCGAAACTTCACTATTGGTACCAAGCTGGACGACAGTGTCCTGAGTAGTGACGATGCACAGGCCAAAATCAAAGAGACAATGAGGGGTCTCTTAGCCTTTGTATGTCTCCCCAATGCTGGCGGCTGCATCAAGCTGTCGTTTCATTGCACCCATTCTGAGTTTACATGCTGACCAGCGTACGATAGATCACCTTTCTCAATAGCGTCGTGATGCCTGACCCTAATCTCGACGACGAAGAGAGCGACGAAGAAGATGGTGAGAATGACGAAGAGGTGCATAGCGACGACGAGGCCATAGAAGAAGAGGAGGATGATGAGTAGCCGCTCAAAACAGTTTCTTGTTTTCAATCTTTGCGGATAAGTCGGAACCATACGTGTTCATATGCAAGGGCGACTGTCGTGCATGTTCGCCTTTTGAGGGCATTTGGATATGTGGCCCAGTCTCACAAGTTATGTATAAGCAAGCGAGCAATTTTCTCATTTCCGCGCATTGCTTCACAAAGTTCTTACTGGCTGTGTGTCTTCTAATTGCAAGGGAACTGTCTCTCAAGGGTATTTCATTTCGAATTGAAGCCTAGTATGGTGCAACGTCGGAGTCGGTGGAAACCTGTGTTCTAACGATGCACGTCAGCAACTAATACACCAACCACACAGCATCTTCCACCTCCAACAGTAGCAGGCAATATCGCGAACAATTGCAAAGCAAGAAGCCGTCTAGTGGGGGGTTTTGGATCCCTGAATCAGTCGAGATCCCACTTATAAGCTGGAAGGAAGAGAAATCAGGCCATGCCACCCCAACGTTACCACAATAGATACACCGAAACCGCTCGCCAAACGGCCCGTATTGCTACCACTAGCAGTAGGTAGTAGAAGCTGAACGGCTATATACACAATGAGCTGCAGAGCAACTCCGAAATAGCTTTAGCCAGAAACCAACGCCCCTCCCCCGCTTCCCCAAGATCGATCGCTCAGGTCTCCGCATCTCGGGCTGGGATCATCCAAGGTTGGCTTGCCAAGGGAGTTAATAGGACATTAGCCGCCCATGCCAATTGGTTGGTGTGCTTCCTGCCATCTGCTTCTGCGTGTGTGCCTTACCCTTCCGTGGGGGAGTTGTAAAAAGATAGCTGTACCAAATCGTATAACATAACAGAGTTACCTTTAGTTACCGTAGACGGGCGAATGGCCTATTAGATGCTGCGGCCAAAAGATTCATAGATTATGCCGATCGTCCATTGCCCGAGACTTAGTCGACCCGTGCATACTTGCAAGGTTGCATCTGAATGGGCGCATAGATACACCGCTCGTCTCATTTTGATGCAAGCCACGACAGGCCCGTAGGTGCCAGGATTGGAACGTTGGTCATCTGTTAGTTGTGCCTATGACTGTACGCGCGTGGCGTTTCGTTTCGCAGCATCAAATGCACCGTCAAAAGCTTAATGAGGGGTCGCCCAGCGTCGCGAAACGTCATATAAGACGTACTCGGATTCATCTCATTCCAGCACTTATTAGCGTTTACTTTAAGTTCTATTGCGCATAGCTTCCTACACTTTCCACTGAAATACCTTTCTGAGTCAACATTCTCTGTGAAAGCTGTTATACTTGCTGTTTGTCGTGTGGCTGCTAAATCTTACGAAACTTGAGACACAAAGAAAGATGGCTCCAATGGCGACGAGCGTTGGCACCACCAACAACGGCGGTATTCGACCTCGTATTCTCATTCCCGAGAAAATATCGCCAGATGGCCTGGCAATGCTGGAGCCGCACTTTGACGTGGACGTCAAGTTGGGTTTGACCCATGCCGAGCTCATCGCTCAGATCCCAAGTTATCATGGTTTAATTGTCCGATCTGAAACCAAGGTAACAGAGGAGGTCTTAATGGCCGGAAGGAAACTTCGAGTGGTGGCGAGAGCAGGTGTTGGTGTTGATAATATCAATGTGCCTACGGCAACGTCCCAGGGCATCATTGTCGTCAATTCGCCCTCTGGAAATATCCTCGCTGCCGCAGAGCACACGATAGCTCTGCTTCTCGCCACTGCTAGAAACGTTGGCCGAGCAGATGGAAGCTTGAAACAAGGAGGCTGGGAAAGAAGCAAACTCGTCGGTATCGAAGTGGGACGAAAGGTTCTCGGTATCGTTGGACTGGGCAAAGTTGGCATGAATGTTGCACGAATGGCAAAGGGCCTCGGCATGAAAGTCGTAGCCGTCGACCCATATGCCAACCCAGACATGGCACGACAGGCTGGAGTTGACTTGGTGCCTGAGCTGAAGGAAATGCTTCCCACTGTGGATTTTCTGACTATCCATACCCCCTTACTGGCGACGACGCTGGATCTTGTTGGCGAAGCAGAGTTCAAGAGCATGAAGAAGACGGCCCGAGTGCTTAATGTCGCTCGTGGTGGAGTATACAACGAAGCTGCACTGGTGAAGGCCCTTGATGAAGGATGGATTGCCGGAGCAGGAATTGACGTCTTCACCTCAGAGCCTCCCAAGGCAGACTCAGACGCTGGCCAGATCGCCAGGCATCCCAAAGTAGTGGCCACTCCTCACTTGGGAGCCTCTACCGTCGAGGCACAGGAGAACGTCTCAATAGATGTATGCACGCAAGTGCTTGAAATCCTGCGAGGTGGCCTTCCCACCAGCGCCGTCAACGCGCCAATCATCCTTCCCGAAGAGTATCGCAAGGTGCAGCCATTTGTGCAACTTGTCGAGAAGATGGGACGCCTTTACTCTCAACACTTTGTCAGGACCAAGGGAGGATTAATTGGTGGACGTAAATTCGAGTTGATCTACCATGGTGATCTGGCAGGAATGTCAAACACGAAACCGCTGTATGCCGCGCTCGTCAAGGGGCTGGTTGCCTCGTTCAGCGAGTCTCACGTTAACATTGTCAATGCAACAATGATTGCCAAAGAAAAGGGCATCATGATCAGCGAGACGCACTCGCATCAGCCAGGCGACCTGTCGTATGCAAACCTGGTGACGCTCAAGGCACACGCAGACGACGGCAGCGGCGAGCAAGTCATCCAGGGCTACGCGTCAGACAAGCGGCTGTACATCTCCAAGTTGGATCGCTTCAACGCAACCTTCACTCCGGAGGGGACAATGATTTTTCTGCACAATTATGACGAGCCGGGCAAGATTGGAGGCGTCGGTATGGTGCTGGGCTCTCATGGAATCAACATCCGATTCATGCAAGTCGCCAGCCTAGACGAAGACTCGAAGCAAGGGGGCCCTGGAGAAAACGAGGCTTTGATGATTCTGGGCATAGATCGGCCAGTAGATGAAGAAGTCATGGAGGGGCTGCGTCGGTCTGAAGGAGTCCTAGATGTGGTGCTAATTCAACTGTAAAATGGAGAGATAGCCCTATCGATCTAGCTGGTATGCGGTAGATGGGCATGGCTTGTGATTTAGGCAAAGCAAACATCGGATAACCTACATCAGTCAGGTGTTAATTTACCGCTTACTGGCCATCTTGCAGCTTCGTATTAAGCTTAAATAGTAGCTTTGCTGATACAATGTTTCAAGTGATTAACCACGCCAGATCTTTCAAGCTGCGATGCACGATTGTCTTATACCTCTAGTAACGCTTAGCATGAACTGCCGAGCTACCGAGGCGTGGGGCCGCTTTTGGCGCAGGAACAAGCAATCGTCGTCATCACAGCGCTTGTGCCAGCAGCAAGAGGCCGCTAGCCTCCATCGGCCCACAGGGCTTGAAAGCTTCCCTGCCTTACGAAGCTTCGAGCCGACGTTTCAACCTTGCTTTCTTTTTTTCCCTCCTCCACAGGTCTCAACCTTCACGGTTGCGGAACCCCAGAACCATCGACTTCGGCTCGGACATTCAACAGGCTCTTCTTCTTCCATTGCCGCATACCTCAGCAGCGCTTGTCTCGCTCTTTCTACGATCCGGACAATTCGAGCTTTCTGCAGCGACCGTCAGCAGCTAGCCGGGACTGCGGGTCTTCTCATCGCAGGGACGTGCATCGCCCTACTCTTTATCCGCCGGCCGCCATTTCTCTCTCCGACAGTGACGAACGCATTACCGACACATCGTTTCTCCAACGCCTATAGCGGCACGATTGAAGCCATCCAACTCGAAATCTGGCGATGAACACGAGAACCGCCCCGGGAGGCCTCGCCAGCCTTCGCCCGGCGGTGCTGGGCTTGGGGCGAGTAATCGGTCTCTGCTTTACGGCGGTTTCGGCGGCGCCCGTATCGTCGCAAGAGCATCATGAGGAGCACACAGACACCCCCATCTGGGTGCTGGCTGTCGCGTCGATGACGCTTGTTTTGCTGGGCGGTGCATTTGCCGGCTTGACCATCGCGTACGTGACTGGCCTCGAACCTTGGCATCCGTGACACGGGTTACTGACACTGTAGCAGATTGATGGGCCAAGACTCCATCTACCTCCAGGTTGTCTCTGGCGATCCTACCGAGCCGCAACACAAAAACGCGGCGCGAGTCCTTCGGCTGCTCAACAGGGGAAAGCATTGGGTACTGGTCACCCTGCTACTCGCCAACGTCATTGTTAACGAATCGCTTCCCGTGGTACTGGACCGCTTTTTGGGCGGCGGTGTTGCCGCTATCATAGGCAGCACAATCCTTATCGGTGAGCACTTGTAGCCTCCTTGTTTGACCACTTGTTTGCTTGCTCTTATCGTGTCGGCCGGCTCTTCCATACTAATCCCGAATGCAGTCATTTTTGGCGAAATTGTGCCTCAGTCAGTGTGTGTGCGATTTGGCCTGCCAATTGGCGGAACCATGTCCACGCCCGTCTTGATCCTCATGTACCTCTTGGGTCCGGTAGCTTGGCCCACTGCCAAGCTTCTCGATTGGATTCTGGGAGAGGACCACGGTACCGTATACAAAAAGAGTGGCCTCAAAACCCTTGTGACTCTACACAAGTCGCTTGGCGAAGTGTCGGAGCGATTGAACCAAGATGAGGTCACCATTATTACCGCCGTTCTAGATCTCAAGGACAAGCCCGTATCGGAAGTCATGACTCCCATGGATGACGTGTTTACGCTTGCTGAGGATCACATCTTGGATGAGGACACTATGGATACGATTCTTTCCTCTGGATACTCGCGAATTCCCATCTACCGCTCAGGTAACCCGACCGATTTCGTAGGAATGCTTCTCGTGAAAACCCTCATTACGTACGATCCCGACGACCGCATTCCGGTTAGAGAAGTGCAACTGGGAGCCGTTGTAGAAACACGGCCTGAGACGAGCTGCCTGGATATCATCAACTTCTTCCAAGAGGGAAAATCTCACATGGTCTTGGTTTCTGAATTTCCTGGGTCCAACCACGGTGCTCTTGGCGTAGTTACCTTGGAGGATGTCATTGAAGAGCTTATCGGAGAGTGAGTGCTGGAGTTTCAATTTGTGGTCCCTTATCAGACATGAAATTTCCCGAGCATGCTGTTCTGTCTGTTGCTAACGCGAGGCATATAGGGAAATTGTCGACGAATCAGACGTCTATGTCGACGTGCACAAGGCTATCCGGCGTCTAACCCCTGCTCCTCGAGCGCACCGTAGGCACAGTGACAATCCAGGCGCAGGGGTGGCGGTAAGGAAGACGCCGGACCTTGTGGCTAATATTCACAAGCATCCGGAAGGTCAGACCCTTGATGTCGGCTCATATAAGAGTGACTCAGGTCACCTTGAGCGCCCTCCTAAGACAGCTGTATTCATGAAGCGCCAACATTCAGCAGGTCCTGACGGCCGCATCGGAAAGAGTCCGGTGCCTGTTAAAGCCTCGCTTGATGAGATGCGACAGCAACTCCGGCTCGGTCCCGCGAACCGCGCGGCGAACCCTCGTAGCAGCACGAGAGGAAGCGTATTCAAGATTAAACAGGGCTTGGGAACGGTAGTGACGACGACTATAACCGAGCCTGCAAAGCCAATCAATGGCGAAGCAGCGGGCGCAGACGAGCACACCGAAACAACGCCGCTATTGGGCAAAGACCTGAATGGAACAAGGTAGCGATGGCAGGTGAAATACTGCTTCAAAAGGTGTGTGGCGACGGTGAACGATGGAGTGCAAATGCTACTATGGAATAATGCTTTTCGAAAAAGAAAATTGTGTGTCTAGGACACGAGACTTGTTTCATGTATCTCACTTTTACTTAATATGCTAGCGTTTTCAAGGACCGTGGAATAGGTCCCATGGGTTTTCGGCGCAAACGTCCTCTTCCCTTGTATCAATACTATCCATGCCGTTGATCTTCTCTATGCCCTTTTACTTCTTTATTCTATTATTCTATCACTGTCGAACGCCTCGTCTCTCACCTCTAATCATACCAAATAGCATTCATGCCAAATCCGGGCTCTGGAACCCGCACCCTCGCAACCCGCGCCAAGAATTCGTCCTGCCACCGATATATCTCCAACCATCCCTCTTGATCGTCCGTAATGGCAACCCACTCGTCGGTCCAATCGCTCGGCGCCACGGCATTGCTGTGCCCGCCGCTCGTGGGCGTCGGGTTCAGGCAGATCTGGCGCTCAATGACGCCTTCATCAGACAGCTTGAAGGCGGCGACGTAACCGGTAAGGTCGAAGCTATTGGCGCGAGACGAGGCGAAGAGATACTTGCCCGAGTATGAGAGAGCGCACACGTCGGCGCGGTACTGGGTCCAGCGATTTGGTATGCCTGGCGGGATCAGGGGGAAATGGCGGTGCGTGAAGACGGGTATGTGAGTCGTGGGATCGATGAGGTATTCGCAGATGCGGTTGCCCTTTTCCATGAGGGCGTAGAGATAGTTGCCCGACGGGTGGATGGCGACCCATCGCGGGTGGTCGCGCGAGTCTGGGCAATCAACGGCACCGACGAGCTCGAGCTCTGGGGACTCGGGCTGCTTCTTCTTGTGAACCCAGAGCTTGTTGGCCGTAAGATCAGCTGAGTAGAGATACGTCTCGGTTGGGTCAAAGACCATGCCGTGAATGCCCGTGTTGGGCTGGTACTCGTAGTTTTGAACATTGTTCACTAAGGCGCCGGACGAAGCGTCGGTGGTGAAAACTGAGCCGTGGCCGGCGTGTTTGTAAAAGGGGTTGCAGTAGACTGCGTAGGGGGGCTTTTTGGCGGCAAGGAGGAAGATGGCGCGAGTGTTTGTTTCGAGAGATGCGGCTTGAGCTGTGATGAAGATTGATAATTAGAATTAGATTCACCGAATTCGACATGTGTATTATTGACTTGGGGAGACGTACGATCGTGAAGCATTGGGTGAGAGACTTGGTGGACGATTTCTGTGGGCGAGTTGGCCTTGAAGCTGGACCACTTCTTCATGGCAGCTCCGTAGATGGCCTTCTTCTCATGCTTTTGGGAAGAAAGAGCGCATTAGTATGTACTATTCCTTATCTTATGGGCTTCACTTCTGCACTTACATCAAATGTCATCCATGATATGGGTTCGTCTTGCGCAATCTCGGTGCGCTTGACAAGCTTGAGCGTGAGCGCCTCGTCGTCAAAGGCAAAGGTGAAGATGGCGCCGGGCGGCGTCCATGTGCCGACCATGAGGTGGTGAATGCCCATTTTCGAGGGGAGTTTTGGCTTCTCGCCAAGTCGCGATAGTTGCCGCAACTGTCGCCCGCCAACAAGGTTACTGGTGGTTGGTGAGAGGACCTTCGAACGAGCCGCGGTTGCAAGCCGGTTCAGGGTCATGTAAAGCAGAGAATCGTACGATGAAGAAGACGAAGATGAATGATTGGAAAACTTTGGTTTTGTTCGCGACGCGACAACACGCGTAGTGATGTGACAAGCTTCAAAGTAAAACTCGATAAACTACATCATGGCAACTTCAAATCACTGCACGAGGATATTCCTTTACCCCCCTGTCAATACTGCATCCCCCAAAGCCTCGAATCGTGCTAGAAACTTCCCGATGCTAGTGCCGCTCTCTACACGTACATACAGTATGCGTACCTTGGATTAGCGCCGCTATATCCGGAGCACCTACAATCGTAGTAAGAAGCTGGTAATAACTCGCCATTTGTTTGCCGCTCGTTAGACCGGGATTCAAACCGCATAACTGAAACGATACCTGTAGAATCGCGGGGCAAAAAAAAAAATAACGACATCATCTATGCTAGTAGCAGGAAAAAAGAGCTCGCCTCGCTCGCCTATTGTGGGGTTCGGGGGGTTGGCGGGGGGCCCGCAGGCGCTAAAACGATGGAAAATGAGGGGCTTCCCGGCCGGTTTGTAGATTCGGTAATTGGGACTGGAGAAGCAAAACGTGAGACGTTGGGACTGATGACCGCAGTGTCGGGTAGTTAATGGCTTGTATCCGCGAGGGATGCGGCGGGAGGGCCATCCGGGGGAGTGATACTGCAGATGCTCGGTATTGCTATGGTATTAACCGCTGCTTTACTATCACTAGGTGTTGAATCAAGCGACAGTATTTACAATTGCAAGTGATGCAAGTAATGCATGCAGCCAGTTTGTCAAGTGCCAAACTGGTGCTACCTCTGTTAGAAAATCTACAAGCACCGCCGCTGTATCGCAGCAGCAGCGTCTGCCCCGGCGCGGCTTTTCCGGGGGCCGTTCGCATCGCCGCACAGCACCGCTCAGCAGCTCAGCAGGTCCCGACTCCAGCTCCCGGACTTTGTTTCCGCAACCCCAGGTGGCTAAAAAATACTCCCCCATGTGCCGGTGGCTTCATGGCCCATCGTCTGTTTTCCCCACACCTTGGCCCCTTGGACCACTGGCCACGAGGCTATTGTGTCTGACAGCAGTTTCTTTACCCGCCGTGCAGCTGTGCGTGCATGCACAAGTCAGATCCTGATATTACGTGCGGGTGGAGGATGGCACACCTGGATATCCCTTTGTTTTGATATATATATCTCATCGTCCCACCGTCTTCCATTCTCCTTTCATACTCCATTCTTCATTGCATTCTTGGTTCTCCATTACTCTCTTCATCTCCTCGCATCTTCCATACAGCTCCAGTACCCAGTTCCATACACTTGATAGATACCACCAGCAAAGCCCCCAGTCTCGTTTCTCGATAACCACATACAAAAGTCTCTAAAACACCAACAACACATACCCAAAATGGCTACCAACGGTACCAACGGCACCACCAATGGCGCCTCGGCCCGCTTCGACCCTACCTTCACCAAGCGTGTCATTGACACCATGGGCCCCAACATGACTCCCCGTAACCGCCAGGTCATGAGCGCCCTGTTAACTCACCTGCACGACTTTGCCCGCGAGGTCGAGCTCACCGTGGACGAGTGGATGACGGGCGTGCACTTTATCAACGCCGTGGGCCAGATCTCAACCAAGACCCGAAACGAGGCCCACCGAGTCTCTGATGTGCTTGGCCTGGAATCGTAAGTCATTCATTGCATGTACATTTATAGCACCCTTTTGACTAACGCCACTTTATAGCCTCGTTGATGAAATCGCCAACAAGATCGTCGCCGAGGGCGACATTGATCCCACCTCATCATCCATCCTGGGCCCCTTCTGGTCGCCCAACGCCCCCTTCCGCGAGAACGGCGGCTCCATCATCCAGGACCCCAACCCCGAGGGCCGCGTCGCCCTGATGCACGGCACCATCACAGACCTGCTCACCGGCAAGCCCATCCCCAACGCCGTCTTCGACATCTGGCAGGCCAGCGCCAACGGCAAATACGACTTCCAGGATCCCGAGAACCAGAGCCCCAACAACCTGCGCGGCAAGTTCAGGGCCGACGAGAACGGCAAATACTGGTTCTACTGCTACCACCCTACCGCCTACTCGCTACCTACCGATGGGCCTTCCTACAAGCTGCTGACGATGATGGATCGCCATCCCATGCGCCCTGCCCACATTCACATCATGGTGAGTTTTCTGCAACGCCCAAATTCAACTGACAAAAGCAAGCATTGCTAATCAGATATCTTGTAATAGGTTACTCACCCCGAATACAGGGGATGCACAACTCAGCTCTACCCCAAGGATGACCCCTGGTTGGCCACTGACACCGTCTTCGCTGTCAAGGACGACCTCATTCTCGACTTCAAGCCCCTCAAGGGCGACGACAAGGCTACTTTGGATTTGGAGTACAATGTCATTTTGGCGCCCAAGGGATACAAGGGCAAGCAGTTTTAAAGAAAAAGAAGCAGGAAAAATAGAGAAATGAGAATATAGGCATGTGTTTTATGTATAATTTGGGTGGAAATTTGAATGACGAGACGGGAAAAATCTTCCTTTGGTTGTATTATCAGCTAGCTTTGCATATATGTATTGCATCATTTACTGTTTTATATAGTATATACCATTCTATTTGTATACCTTTTTTTTTTCCACATGGAAAAAGCTTTACGCGGATAGAGCCGCCCAGCACATCCCCCCATTGCTTGCATTTGCCGGTTGCTTGCATGCAGCATGCAGCATGTATGTGATGCGCAGGCACCGCGCAGAGAGCATGGATTCAGGGTCCAAAGCTAAAATGGGGGGCGATCTCCCGAGCTGAGCAGTTGACAGGGGGCCCACTGGCGTAGATTGCGTTGGATTGGTGGCCAAGCAGCTTCTTTGCTGGCTTTACACCCACAACGCTCTTTCAGCCATGTTAAGACGGATTCACGGATACGGATGACCCAATCGGTATGTGTAAATGGCATTTTAGTATTGAGCATCTCAACTTTCATGGATGCTACACGCTATCAGAGAATTCATGCAGAGAGTTTAGCTGATATTATGATATTGGTAGTCTTTGCTTCATGCTTCCTTTGTATAGTTGTTTAATTCAATATAAGTGCATTTCTTATTCGGTTCAAGCAGCTGCTTCATCCAGTTGCCAGTACGCCATTCATCGCACGAATGTGGCTGTCAACTAACTCGCATGATCAAGGTAAACAGTGAATGCAATGTTTTACGATTGTGAATTCTGTGATAAAAGCAAATTGGTCGGTAACTCGACATGCACGAATCGCTTGTAAGTCAGGCGTCCTTCCATCCGTATCTTCAGCGACGCTAACAAGGCGAGAAGAGGTTACCTGCACCGCTCGCCACACCTCTATTGCTATGATGAAGAAGACTGGCATCTATGATGTGTCCCGTGTTGTATGCCTTTGAGATGCAATAAGAAATCTTCGCGCCACAATGCTAGCTTTCTTTTTGCTCCTCGTATATGAAGCACGATATGGCATTATGGCAATAACAATGGTATAACTGTCTAGCTCAAGTCTGCGGATCGCAAACAAGTCAGATTGCAACAGAATGCGTATAAAAGCCAACGGGTAGTCCAGATGCTTGTCAATCGTAGATGCTGGCTTGCAGATTGTCATCGCAGCTTTACTCCAAGGAGCCTCCTGCCTATTTAGGTTGCTATTTTCTACAGTATGAGGCCCCCGACTACAACAGAGGCGGATATATTCATAATCATTTTAAAGTCCGTCTCGATTTATTACAACATGATAAGACATCTATCCAGTATGTAAATAGATGCTTCAATCGCCATGAGGTTTGAAACTTTCACTCACACAGCACTAAGACTGATCCCTCAGATACTTACAACATAGCCCGCCAGAAATCTTCATTTCTCTCGACCTAACATAAAACGCGTCTATAGCCTGCCATTCTTTGATTTCTTTCCCCCTTTATGACTCTAAAGTCAAATCAATTTTTTTTCCCTCTTTATTTTTCGTGTCGGGGTTTCGGAATGCTCATAAGCCTCGTGCGGGTCAAGAACCTACACCACGTACTGCCACTTGGAGAGCTCGCAATGCTTCTTATTTTGTACCGTATTAATAATCATATGAACGGGAAGAAAGCCTTGGAGTAGGGCATCCAACAAAAGAGGCAGCAAGACAACTATTGGAATTATTACAAGACTTTTAAAAACAAAATTAGCAGCCGTAAAACGAAACAATCTATAGTTTTGTTTATACACTAATTCTCAACGCCATGTTTACTTTAATTTAAGCCAGAAGCTATAAAAAAGTTAATATTATCAAGAAAAGGTAAGGCAGGTACCTCGATACTTGCTCTTATAGGTGCCAACGCAGAGCGCACGGGTGCCATTGTCAACAGACAAGGCAACTCCAGCTCCTTATCCCCGTGCTCTGTGATATCTCATCACGATCGACTCGTTTAGACGAGAACAACGAGCACGAAGGGGCCCGGCCCGCCTTTTTTTTTTTTCCCTGCCCCCCCTTGGCCACGTACGTTATGCATCTCTCATGTAACGATTCGGTTCCTCCCGCGCGGCCAATTCACCAGTTTCTCTTGCATCTCACCCAATAGTAATCAACCAAACTCATTATCAAGGCTGCCCTCCGCCATCTTTTTTTCCTTTCTTCATACAATCCCCAGCCACGTGTGTGACGCAACCATGCCACTTTTTTTCTCCAACCTCGCCGTCAGAGTTGCCTTCTGAGTCTCCTTTTTCTCTTTTTTTTTTCTCCCCTCTCCCCCTCACAAGGCCTGGAACTTTCCGGCTTTGATGTGATGGGGCCCGTAATTCACAGCTCCAGCCTCTTTACTTTTTTTCTTCGCCATATACATGTACTGCCTGCAAACTGTAACATCAGATCTCGTCAGTGCTACATTACGCGCACTACACCGCCATCCTACCAAAGAAACGCATCACACGGCACATGTCAAAAAAACCTAGACAAATGAAAATGAAATGAGATGCTCAAAAGAAAGTTTCAGTAAATTAAAAAAAAAAGAAAAAATAAACCTCATGATTGCCCACTCGCCCTCCTCCAATTACCTGCTCCACCAAAACATGCCACACCCTTTTCCTTCCCCAGAAACCGGCAAATCGTTGTCGGGCAATGCATGTATCACTCACACACACACACACACACAAGCTTCACCCAATTCTTTTCTTCCTTGCCACGCCACACACGCCCGGGCCAGCAGGGATCCAGTTCCGCGAGAGAGACGAAAAGGAAAGGAAGAAAAGGGCTCCCATGTGGTGCTTGTTTACTCCTGATAAGTCCCTACGTACGTCAGCTAGAGCTACTACCAGGTACGACTCAGTTGGCACCTCTACGAGTACAGCAGTATAATTCGCAGCCGCACCTCTTGCGCAAGTTGCGACAGCTCACAAAGTCAGTTGTCGGTAGCTCCCACTAGCACCAGCGCCAGCTTTGCCAATCGCGCCGTATGACATCTTTGCTGGCCCATCCGGCCTGTTTTTGAGCTCTTTGCCCCTGGCCTCAAAATGCTTGCATCTTAGCGCGGCACCCACCCCCCATGTCCCCATGGCCGTTGCTCCGGCAACACGTCCCCCACATCAACAACAAACCAGAGCCCGCCACCCACTCGCCCAACCCCCAGCCAAGCTAAGCCCCGTCGTGTTGAGAGAGAGAGGCGCGCGACCGACCGCAAAAACCCACGGGCGTGTTTCCTTTCTTCGGGGCTGCGTCCATGTCCATCCCTCCCTGAAAACTGTCAGCGCTCCCCTAAATCGAGAAGAGACGATTCTCCACTTGACGCAATACAACTGCAGCTCGCTCTTCTGGACTCGGCAAGACATGTAGAGAGCAGCAGACAAGGTTGAAAAGGGTCAAGCCTGGGTGCCGACATAGCTTCCTTCCACACTGCATCTTCCCTTTCCGCAACCTGCAATGTCACTTTGGCAGCTGTAACTTGAGGCATCATTTTTCTTCTTTCTTCTTCTTCTCTTTTTTTTCTTTTTGGCGCGCCTTCTTTTCTTTCTTTACCAGCTTCGTCCAGCTCTTGATTATCAGTCCTCCGAATCCCTTTTGGCCCGCCAAGGGCCCCCCCCTTCTTTGTTTGTCCTTCGTCTTCTTCATCATTGCGCGTTCCAGACCAGCCCGGGTATAGTTACCGCCCGAGACGTCGAGTTCCCCGTCCTTGCCCTTTTGTACAACAAGTGGCTTTCGCAACCCCCCAGAAAAAGGAGCGTCCGGCTGTGCAACCGAGACCCGATATAGATACACGAACAGCAAAGAGATCCGCAAAGCAAATAGACCAGAGTTTCTGCTCGTCAGATCGAGCAGAGGCGTGCCATGGCCTCCAGCAATGGCATCTATAATCCCAGCAGCAGCAACTTTAGCACGCCTCAGCACCAGCATCAGCATCAACGAGCGAAGCCATCCGTCCTAAAGTTCATCCATCGCCGAGATCAATCCTCCACCGACGCCGCGCTGCAGGCACCCAAGGCCTCGCCTCTGGAAGCACAGTTCTCCAACGTCATGCCCGTCGGCAACTTCGCCAGAAACAATCCCGGGGCTCTCGGCGAGCTTCAGCACAATCAGCAGGAGCCGGCTCCTCGACCCCCGCCGCGCAAATCTCGAGACGAACGCCGACCGGAACCCGAGCCGGACAATCGCTCAGACTCACCTATTAAGAAGAGCTTGTTCCCGAGCATGAACAAATCGCGCGAGTCCTCTCCAACTAAGAGCCCGAAGAAGGCGAAATCTGGAACCAGTCTTACGGGGCTGCTCAGTCGACCCAAGACGGTCAAGAACCTGCATAAGCTGGTGACAGACGGCGATGAGATACGGTCAGGGAAGGACAAGGAGAATAGAACGCCGGTTGAGCCGCCGCACAGTGCTACGTTGCCCGTTTACGCTCAATTCGCCAACAATGAATCCATGAACTCCTTGCCGCCCCCCAGCCCAACTAGGAGTACTAGGGAGTCCTCGGAGAGACGGTCGATGGCTAAGGAACGATCGCGTCCTTTCATGTACGCCACTAGGTCACAGCAAGACATTAAGAAGTCGTCTATAAAGTCGGATTCACCCAACGGGACCAAGTCAGACTCATTCAAGGGTAAGTCTATCCGAGAGCGAGGCAAAGTTTTTGGGACCTTTGCCAGCTTTGGCCATGGCCGATCCAAATCGGAAACGTCGACTCCCCGCGCTGGCTCTCCTTCCGCAGCTGGTCCCGTGCTGGATTTGAAGGATATCAACAAGCAGCTCGAGGCGCTTCTAGATCGCCGAAATATCCCGGAAAACCAGCGCTACAAGATGCGAAACTTGAGCGACACGATCAAGATGGAATTCATTCGACAAGACTGGGCCGAAATGCGTGCTGCCAAGCTAGAGCGCAAACAAAACCGTCCCCGAACCAGCATGAGCAGCAGCGTGAATGGCGGTACCGCTGCCGCTGCCTCTACGTCCACGTCAGCCGTCGTTTCCGATGCCGAAGAGGAAAAGCCGAAGCGGACTCGTGGCCGGAGTTTCACATTCTCTCGCGCGAAAAAGGAGAAGGAGCAAGATAAGGAGAAAGAGAAAGGCCGCTCAGCCTCTAAAAATCGTTCAGTATCCAAGAACCGCTCATCGTCCAAAAAGTCCAGTAAAGGAGAGAGCACACTGGGCCGCCATTTCAGAAACAAATCAGCCGACAGCGTGGCCAGCGACAACAGGCCAACCTCGAGCGCCAACTCACCTGCCAGCAGCGGACTGTTGTCCAAGATCAAACTCCAGCAGGGCCCGGCCGACTACGTTGCGTACCTTAGAAAAGTGCGCCAGCCGCAGCAAGTGGAAGTTGGTAAACTCCATAAGCTAAGGCTACTGCTGCGGAATGAGACCGTCGCCTGGATTGAAGAGTTTATTCAGCAAGGGGGGATGAAGGAGATCGTGGGGCTGCTAAATCGAATCATGGAAGTAGAATGGAGGTAAGCTTTCCCTTTCCCTCTTCATTATTCTTAGCCCTCTTTGTTTTGCTTGTTTTCTTCATCATGAAATCTGACTCGGTAAAAAAATAGAGAGGAGCACGAAGACGCTCTACTTCACGAAAACTTATTATGCCTCAAGGCCCTCTCTACAACAGCCAGGGCAATGGAGTATCTCCACACTGTCCAGGCCGACCTCTTCCCGAAACTGCTACATATGCTCTTTGACCCTGAGAAGAAGGGCCCTAGCGAATTCACTACACGCAATATCATCACATCTGTCTTGTACACGTACATCGAGTCAGCCTCCACCGCCGAGCGCGTTATCAGGGCTAGAAGCATCCTGAGGCACCTGCGAGATCCAGAACCAGATGAATCTAACCGACCGCTTCCATTCGTTCTGGAGATGAGGCAAGAGCGGCCTTACCGGGTTTGGTGCAAGGAGGTCGTCAGCGTGACCAAAGAAGTCTTCTGGATCTTCCTCCATCACCTCAACGTGGTCGCGCTAACGCCCGAGACAGACACCTCAGGTGATGCAGCCATGAGCCGGCTTACCAACAACGAGGACCAGCAGTATGCATACATGCGCCGCCACTTCCCACAGGAAAAGGCCCCAGTGCCCGCTGCCCCTTATGTGGGCGGCGTGGAGTGGGACGCGACCAATTATCTCGCGTCTCACCTGGACCTGATGAATGCCATCCTGGCATGTACCCTCACCGCGGAAGAGAGAAACAAGCTGAGAGCCGACCTTCGCATCTCCGGATGGGAGCGGTGCATGGGGGGCAGCTTGCGACTGTGCAAAGAGAAATTTTACGGCAGTGTCCACACCGGGCTCAGGACGTGGGTGGCTGCGGCAGCGGAGGATAAATGGGACGTCAAGGACGTCAGATACGGCCCGCCTGCTGATGCCCGATCCCCAGTAAAAACTGTCCAGCGGAAAAAAGTCGAGGATGCGCCAAAGATCGACATGCCAAAGCTTGACTTTGGATCCAACAAGGTGCAGCAGTCAAAGACACAGCCACGGACACAGACACAGACAAATTCACAGAAAAGGCCTCCTCCCAAAGACGGCTGGTTATCATGATGAAGGCAACAAAGAGAGTCACCGCTAGTTTCAGAGAGCGGACATTTGCTAAGAAGCATGGGTTGTCGAATATCATCCACATGCGTAAAGCGGCAGATATGTGATCGTTTTACGCATGCGGAAATATAAATCCACTTGCAATATGTGGCTCTGCGTCTCAAATAACCACTTGGAAAGGAGAGAGACGGGAAAAAAAAAAGTTGAACAAAAAAAAAAGGACCACACAACAAGATTGTAAGGTGTTTATTGCTGGCGGGTATTTCCATGTCATCTTTTCTCCCGCGCTCCTGGACATCCGGTCCAGTTGAGATGGAGACATTGGGTAGCGCCAAGGGGTTTTATGGTTTTTTTTTTTTTTTGTAATTTCCTTTGTCGAAACATTGGGGCATGGGGTTTTCTGTATGATTGCATGTTCATGAGTTAATGACACGACTAAGCCTGCGGGCCACTTCATCTATAGGTATTGACGAAATTTGAGCTCAGATGCTTTGTCTCCATACCGTGATATACAATCCGTGACTATGTTTAACCAACAGCAGGCGTTGATGCAGGCGGGACTCTATAGATCAAACGGTGCTCAACACGACTTACTTTGCTAGAAGCAGATGCTTTGTCGTTCGTCTCTTATGCCCCCCGGTGTAGTTTGAAAGCTTCGTAGACTGACATGCCTTTGAGGACATCCTCCTTTACTTTGGCATCCGCCGCAACAAGGCTAGGCAATAGTTCCAGGACCTGACTGACTTTATCTCGTGGAATAATTACAACACCATTGCCTGGGTCGCTAAACGCAACGTCGCCTGGGTTGACTTGAACCCCATTGACCTCGACAGCAACTTGGGTGGCCCATGGCACGCTACCACCACCAGCCCCCACGGTAGAAGTGCCGTAGGCCCAAATCTGTAAAATTTAGACCCATGATGAGAGCTCGTCCATAAAAGTAGAAGTATCGAGGAGCGGAGGGGGTGTGTTCACATGAAATGGCAGGGATTCATCAGATGGCGAGGGGGGGGACTCACTGGCAAAGCGGTACTTCTCAACTCGTCCAAGTCTCTCACTCTTCCGGCGACCATGATACCTGCTACCTGGCGAATTTTCATTCTGAGGGCCATGATGCCACCGCAGACAGCGTTTGTTTGACCTGGGGGCTGTCTTAACACGGCAAAAGTCCCGGGCTGGATGATATCAGCCCAATGGGAATCCTTGGGGATATTTTTCGGAGGCAGGCCATCGTCGGACAACTGTTCCTTGGGGGCAAATAAGATTGTAAACACAGGGGCAATGGTAACTTGTGATTCAGCGGCTTGGCCCCCTTGTTGCGGGCTGTATGCAATGAGGTCAGCAATATAGCCGGAGCCGGGGACTTTGAGCTTCAGCAACGCATCTGAAATATCACACGCCGAATACTGTGCAAGTTGTGCGATGATGTCGCCAGACAATGGCAACGATTGGGCCATGATGAAGTATGACGGCGATCCTGATTTTGGTCGCTGGCGATCTCAGTTGGCATGTGACTGCAAGTCGCTCATCCAAGAACAGGCTGAAAACTGACCAGGATGCTCCTCTGCCCACTATCCCGGCCGGATATTTCCAATTCTGAGTGTTCAATGGCTTACGGAGGATTGATCGGACCTTGCGGAGCAATCTCTACTGCAGCCACCGTACCTTGCACCGCTGCAGCTGGGCTAAGTCGGCCGGATTATCGGAGTGCAGACGCACAGATGAGGGCACCCGGAGGGGCGTGAGAGTGAGGATAAGTCGGTGAGCGCGGCCGGACCTGACTGGCCGTTGGCAATGATATGGAAACTGAGTAAAGAAAGGCTGGGCTGGGCTACCTGGCAGTTGAGGTCGCCACAGGCCAGGGCTTGCAGTGGAAATGATTCGTATCTGGGCGTTGTTGTATGATGCCTCAGGCGGCGGCTGGTGGCGAGCTGGACTGGCAAGTAGCACCGAGCGCTGCAGGCAATGGCAAAGTCAGGGGCGGCAGCGATGGGGAGCTGTGGAAGGAACTGAGCACAGTGAAAGGATCAATTGAGATGCTGTGACGGCAACTGCAGCTGTAAACGGCGCTGAGAGGCAAGCCGAGGAGTAGGTACAAATTACCAAGGAAGTAGTCGGCAGCGGCTGTAAGTCGCAACCGCGCAATGGCTGGAAGGCACATCCATGCATGTGCCAGTGATGGAGCTGTGGGTAACTGCCTGGTGCCGCCGCCCACTTACATGTAGGTAGCGTTCATTTAGCAGTTACAGTAATATGAGCAAGTGCTTGGCATTTTAAGGTGCACTGCAGCTAGTCAACCGTGGCTACACAGCGCTGCATCTTAAGCCTTTCCATCATTTTCAGCTTCCCTGTTTGTGTCTTCTTTTCCAATGCTCGCCGCGATTCCATTGTCTGCGACACTTCAAAGACCGAGTGGAAAACGTAAACCAAAGAGAACATTACAAGAGGCGAAGATGCGAAGACGAAGCTCCAGAGGTCCAAATGCTACTTGTAGTGGGGGTGGCCGGAGCAGAAACCGGAGCCACCGCAACACGGGCCGGCCAATCAGCCTCCGTACCAATCCAAACGCCCTGCTGCTGCAAGCTCCAGCACCGCTGCATCAGTCCTCGTCCAGGCCGGGCTGGCCATGGGCCAAATTCGGTGAAAGAGGAAGGTTTGATAGGATCGAAACAAGAGTCGTGGAGACCGGCAATCGGCGTCGGCGGTGCAAATGATGCCACATTGGCTGCTGTTGGCGTCCCCATGAAGGTGCATGAGGTGCCTTGTGCCGGGCTTTGTGCCTGAATGAAAGCCCTGGACAGACATAGGACGATGGGCCTCGTTCGTGGGGCCAGCACAATATTGTACGAAGACGCAGCAAGTGCTGGGCGCTTCATGTTCACAACGACTGCTAGTGTTGCTATCTAGGTATGTACGTGTAGCAGTCATTCAGGCTTGCAAGCTTGGAGAAGGCACTAACACTACAGAATGCTACCCTCAAGCAGGCTGGCTTTCATTGAGCTGGCGAGGATGACGCTAACTGTAGGATCATGCAACTACTCACGAGTGAACAGATAATAAGTGACAGCAAAAGCATACCTGATACGAGAATCTCTAGAAGGATCCCAACCGTGCATAATGAGGCTGGACGATAGCGACTTTCCGATTTGCTGAGAAAAGCCCCTGCGCAGCAAAAGACAGGGTATGGGGTAATGGAGGGTCGGCTGGAGCAAAACGATAAAAGCAGACAGACGGCGACGATGGGTGAGCTCGCCCTATTGTGGCCGGTGATGGCGGGCTGAGAGCTGGATTTTGTGTAACCAGTTGAGTTGCGAAGGATGGTGCGGTGCTGATGCCGCGACAAACCGAGAGAACATGAGGCGCGATAGCCTGGTGATTGTATCCTACTCTCAGGCCACTGATATTTTTTGGCATCTCGATCGGCGTGCATCGAGATGCTAGAGATGAGTTACTTGTATCTCATTCACTACATTGCCTGACTTTCAACAAGCCATGGGCCAGTCGGAGCCCCTCCGGCCGACGCGGAAGCACAGCTTGACAGAAATGGGAAAGCATGGACTGTGTGGTGAACTCATCAGATGCGACAGGGGCCTCAAATGCGAATCACAGCCTGCCACAATGCCAAAGAACCAAAAAGGAAGCAAAAAAAAAAAGGTTGACATAATTCTGCCAATAGAATGGATGCTGGACCCTCGCTTACCCATGTGCGGCCGATGGCAGGGGCCGGTGCTAGTGCTTCTGCGGCTGTCACCAATGGACGAGCAACTGCAGATCCAACCAACCCCATGCAAAGTCGTGGCATCACTTCAACATGAATGTGTTTGCGCTGACAACTAAGACAGCCAAGCTGAACGAGATGCATGAAACTTGGCACAGCTATGCTTCAGGTACGTGGCCAGTCTCGATCGGCCTATACGTGAGTCGCCGAGGTTCTCTCTGTCCCATCCTTGATGCTCTTCTGTGCTCCTCTGTGCTCTTTTGTAACGTTCTGCCATTTTCTGACTATATAAGATAGATTGATGAAAGAACGTTTACGAAATTATACAGGACATCTGGTCAGTAAACACCTGGGTACTAAACTGTCATTGCGAAAAAGGGGCCTGTTTCCCCCACCACCCCCAAGACTGTGTGGCTAGATCGATGGCCGATTTGGTGGTGGTGTGTGCCGCGCCCCTCCCCTTTTTGTCGTTCAAAGCACCCCCTCTGGTGAAGGCTCAAGGCGAGCTGGACAAACGCAGAGCTGCAGCAGTAGGGCAAGCCACAATGTCTCGGTGTTAGCTGTTTCCACGCATCTCTCATTTCACGCAACTGAGCTTTGGCTGCACATTCGTATAGCACGTCACCTACATCTTACCGGAATCCAGGAAAGACATCCGTTGGGCTGGATTTGTTGCGCGGGGGCACATTCTGGTGTGAGCCATGCACAGCATCTCCTGACAACTCCAGACAGCATGTAGTGCCTATGTAACGCGTCACCAATTATCCTGGGCAGATGAAGTCGAGACAGCCCGATTCAAGATTTCTGGCACGCTGTACACACGCACACACACCTGATGTCAGTTCGCGTCTAGCTGTGGCCCCCTCTGTTCCTCCCTTGGTTCTCGCAGCTCATATTTTCTATTATTATCTTACCGTACTTCCACAAGGGCCACGACTCTTCTATGCATTCCGCCCTTTGCGGATGTCAGTGCTTGAGTGGCATCCACCAGCATCTGGCCAAAGTGATAAAGGGCACAGTAATATGACAGTGGCAACGATGCTTACGAATAGGTACATATCAAGACACAAGCCCGTACATGCATATACGGAGCTCATACGTACATACATACTGCAGTATGTTGCACGGAATTACATTATACGTACAAAGTACGACCTGGACGTTGCCGCTCTCGCTCATGTCCCCTTGCCCGATCTGGCTGACATATGGGTATTACGGAGCCCGTTGTGTACTGTATAGGATATCTACCCCAAGCGGATGGACCCCAAGGCCGCAGAGCCAGCGAGTCGGGTCCGTTAAACGGTAGCTTAGGTAGGTATTGTTCCGGGCGATGCCCATGTTTGATCCTCTCCCCTGACGACTAGGTAGATGCTGGCCCCCCTTCTCACGCTTCTCCCCGGTATATTCGACTAGCCCCTCGGAGTAATTGGTTGTCTCCCACGGTTAATGCCCGATTTGAACAACGCGGCGACAACATCTCTGGATAGCTTCTAGGCGATGCAAGGACCAAACACGGGGTAAGCTCGATACTATTCCAGAGGCGTGGCTTTTGCAGGGTCAGGACCGGTTGCCATTGGCCACGCGACGGCTCGCGACGGCTCGCACCCCCGTCCTATTAACCAATTGCCAGCAGAGCAGCCCTGGTATTGAGCGCTACACAACGTGCGTGTTCATAGTCTAGCTCCCGCGCGGTTCTCCAGTCCTAGCTGACGCACCTAAAACTAGATGCTGCAGCCTCTGCGCCGACCTCATGTATAAGAGAGTTGCGCCATGGTCAGATAGCCTGGTCAACGCGAATCTCAGAGGGGGCTGGGGGCATCTATGACGACAGGCCGTGCTGGGCCATCAAAGACGAGAGGCTGCCAGGGCCTCGAGGCTGCATTGACTATGGGCATGTGCGATGCATACATACATCACCACTCACCTACACTCAGGCATGTACAAGCAGCCTACATGGGCGACTGACCTGTCTGTCTGTCGCGATGCCTGGTCACGATTAAGGTTGGACCAGCATAGCGATTGATCAGCGGTATCCAGGCACGAAAGCGGCGGGCAGAGACGCGATATGGGTCTGGCCCTGGCCTATGGACGCCGGGGGGAGCAGAAGCGTGGCTGTCCTGCAGGCGCTAATCTGCTAGCCATCTGAGCAGGCCCAAGGTACGCGGTAGGTACAGGCGCTGCTCTGCTTAGCTGGCCTAGCCTTGACCAGGGCCAGCGATCCATTCGATTATAGCGGGCTTGTACCGAACGAGAATAGCTGGCCGCAGCCGCCCGCACACGTCTGAGCTGTCACTATTCTCGCGTGTAGGCGCAGACCGAATACTACCGGCAGACATCGACGTCTCCTTCTCAAGCACTAATAAGGGGAATCTAGCAATGGCTTCTACCGTCCTTGGGGGAGAAATTGAATTGCTGTGCTCTTCGCGAGACAAGTTTTGAGGCTTTGCAGGAGCAGGAGGCAAGGCTGATGATTAGTAGGAGGGAGGCCGTAAGATACCACCCTCCAGCTTCTTAGCAAGGTAAGATGGAGCGGGATGTTGGAGATGTATTCATCCCTTTGATTATGATTAGATTCTATACTAGGTAGGTGCTCGGGTTAGTACACGTCGTACAACTGTAAACGACCAGGATTCGATAACATGATGACGACCAGTCCAACTCCTTGATATGTGTCGTCCAAGGGACTTGCCGCTGCTGGCCGCAAGAGAAGACCGCAGCACGCTCTGAGTACAGCGCAGCAGTGTTTTTACATACACGCCACTCTGTTGCCGCTGCATCATTTTATCTCCAAGTTGAGCAAAGAAGCCAGCTTGGGCCCTTGCAGCGCACGGGCATTGCCTCCTCACAGTGGCAGCAAGCGGCGCAAGTGGGCGTTTCTTTTTCTTTCTCTGGAGGGTAGCCAAGACTACCGAAAGTCATGTCATGTTTGGTTTTTCTAGCCCAGTGCTAGGGAGAAGCGGTTTGCTACCCACTTGAGTAGAATACTGGTCCATACCCCAGCATGAAAACGGGTAACAATACCAATTACCTGGTAGTTATCATCATCACTGACACCTCTCAGAACCGCGCCTTGGGAGCACGACAGGTGGAGGCGGTAAGTTAAGTTCAGCAAGGTATAGGGCTCGGGGCTTGTACTCGGAGGTAGCTCGCCGTACCCAGCGTGCCCCTCGTCCATTGTTTGCGACAGGCGAGCTGCAGCTGCTGCCCGCAGTGACTTGGTGTCGCGGTGTACTGGGCTGGGCTGGAAGGGTGAAGAAGAGCCGCTTTCTGCACCACCGAGAAACCAGACTAGCACTGCTGCTGCTGACTCTTTGGTGCTAGCGAGGGCCTTGCCGTGCTTAGCTGCGCGGTTCTCCGTGCATCTATTGTGGACTGCCCGGATCCTGCTCCATACAGGACCCAGCGCAGTTCATACCACTGTCACCACCAGACGACTATTGCTGCTGTACTGTACCTTGGGTACCTACTGTGCGCCACGCCCACTGTACCGCTACGGCGCCGTCGCTGGCGGCTCGCTGCTCTTTGCCCAGGCCAAGGCGCTCCAAACGAGCATAACGCAGGATTACATACGCCCGTCCGCGGCCAACCTGCCGCCTGACAGATCACCTCACACAGCGCTTGCGCGGGTGTCTTGCCATGTACTCGGATGTACATGCAGGCAGCTGTTGCCCCCACCCCTCCTCTTTTTTCTTCTTTCTTTTTTCCTCTGTTCCATCTTGGCTCCGTCGTCTCCTCACTCCGCTTTGGCTGAACTCACTCCGAGCATCCACGTCTTGTTCTCGTCGCCTCGTCACAAACCACCCCCCCAGCCACCCGTCTTTTTTTTTTCTCCTCTTCCCTGGTCTCCTCTTTCTGGCCCTTCGTTTGCCGGTTCTGTCTTTTTCCCCCGTTTGGCCCGACCAACCTCGAGCAGCCTGCAACTCCAAGCCCCACCACACCTCCATCAACAGGGCCCCAAAGAGCCTTTCCAGGGTTCTGTCGAAAGGGACGCTTGCGAGATCTCCTGCTACTGCCACTACTAGCACCACCAAGCAGCAGCGGCAGCACTACCTCCGCGCCCAGGACACTCAGAAACACACACCGGCTGCACTCTGCTGCACGGCGTGCCTGTCTGTACGTGGACGGTCCATCGAGGCGCCTGCTCGTCTAGCCCAGCGATCCGGAATAGGAGCTAGGGTTTTGAGCAAACCCTTGTCAGAATCATAAACACAATGTCAATAAAGTAAGCCTGCTTCGCGAGCCACCATCGTCCCGCCTCTTTTCTCTCCTTCTTCCCAAGGCCCCCAATCCCACTGCGTCTCTTGTTCATTGCCTGCCCGTTCCGATTCTTGATTCTTGTAGCTGGGCTCCGGGCTTCACGTCACCTCTGGCAGGAAAACCTATTTAATTCCTCCTCGACTCTTCTTCTCTTCTCTCTTTCTCTCTTTCCTCCTCCTCCTCGAAACCTTCTTTTCCTCTCCTGCTACTGCTTCATCTTTGCATCTTCATCCGCTTCATACAGAAGAGAGAGCTAGGCGTTTCTCATTGCCCTTTGTCTCTCGCTGTCTGCTGCTTATCCCGCTCATATCTGATTCTCTCTCTTCGTCTTGCCTACTTTTGCCCAACGTCGTATATATCCTCGTTGTTTGCCCTGTCTGCCTTGCCAGAGAGTGTTTCTGGCCACGGCTTCTTGCCCCGCTATCGAACCCAGAGATTCATGGGAACCATGTGCCTGGGCCCCGCCCCACGATGAACAACCCTCATGACTATCTTATCTCGAGCGCTCCCTCGCGGCCTATAGATCCTGACAATGCCGATAGTTGGGTTATGCTCAACCAGGGCGGATTTGTGAAGCTGGGCAATGAACGAATCTTGTACAAGCTCGATTCGCGCATATCATGCGAATTATCCGTCCCTCCCGAGCTAAGAGATCGCTGCGTCCCGTTCCAGCGCAAGAGTGACAGGGGAGCTCTCTTCCTAACCAACAAGCGGGTTGGTTCAGCCTTTTTGAAACAGCCCCATAAAGTTTGGCTCTACGTATGCTAACACAGACGCCAGGTCATTTATATCCCCTCAAAGCCAACGCAAGAGCCCAAGTTCGAATCCTTCAGCGCCCCCATTCTAAAGTTTCAAGACTCAACCACCTCGTCGTCCATGTGGTGGGGATGGGTCTGGAAATCAGACTGCATCCCCGTGTCAGGAGGTGGCATTCCGCCTGAGATTCCTCGAGTCGAAGTCAAGTTCACCTTCTCCGATGGCGGCATGATGGAGTTCAACGAGGCTTACGTCGGCTTGCGCGAACGCCTGTTCCAATATCAAGAAATGCGCCGCGAGTTAGACGCCAGCAC
Source organism: Trichoderma sp. 2475 (assembly GCA_038502285.1). NCBI lineage: Eukaryota > Fungi > Ascomycota > Sordariomycetes > Hypocreales > Hypocreaceae > Trichoderma > Trichoderma sp. 2475. The sequence continues at coordinate 2,313,510 of JARPVV010000004.1, forward strand.
TGAGGTTCCAGACGAGCCTCTGCCTGCCTACTCGGCCGACGGTAGTGGCCAGCAGCAGCCGCCTTCATCGTCGGACCAGCTGACTGTCCCGCGACCCAACCGCTCAGACAGCTCTTCCAGTCGCCGTGCCCCCAACGAGCCGCCGCCAAACTACGATGAGGCGCAAGCGCAGCAGATCAGCAACCGATTGGAAGACCACATCCGCAATGAGGTTGACCGAGGGGCCGAAGAAGAGTAGGCGGGATAATGAGTGCTCCGTAGCGAAGCGTTTTGGGTGGAGCGAATAATGAGACTACGAACTATCTCTTGTGTGATTTTGTGCTTGATTCTTTTTTGTACCGGACAAGCTAGACAGTTGAGTTTAATTCGCCGTAATTTATTGCTATTGGGTGGAATTTGGATGGCGTCAGAACGATCAATTACAGTATAGGAATTACAGTTGGACAAGGGCGATACGATATATTAGAGCCCTCCAGGCCCATCCCGATAGATGGCCGAGTTTGATTAAATGCAAAGGATTTCTTCTCTCTTTATAATTCCAGTTGACCCAATGCTGCAGATTGTCCTACCTCTTGTGATTCCATTCATTGTTCATGTCTCACCTCGCTCTGCTTTGGCTGTGGAGGTAGGGGGTGATACAATCCATACAACCCCTCCCCATTCAATCGGAGATCTTGAACCACCCCCCAGTCCTGGAGTGAGCATCAGCCAAAAACGGCAACCCCAGCTCTGCCAATAGCACGCTGCAACGATAACCTGCCCTGTGAAGGTACGTACCTCGCCTGGATGGGTTTGCTGACAAAGAAGACGGACACAAAATAATGTGACAAGTCCCGTGACCTGCAACTGGTTGGGCTGGACCAATCAAAATGCCTCAATTCCGGGTCAGCTTTTCGCGAATTTGACCGACAGCTTCCGAACCGCCAATACGCCTCATCCAAAACGTACGATACCGCACACGGAAACCGATCACACGGCGATTACCACAATCTCGCCAAATCATCGCAATGGGTATCTGGGACGCTTTCTCCGAGATTGTCGAGGCGGTGACGCCATGGAGTGTTGTGGAGGCCGAAGCTCCGGCTGAGGAAACCCAGGTAGGTGGGATGTCTTTTCGGGAAGAGAGAGAGGGAGACAGAAAAAGAATGCGATGCTCTTGGGCAGCTCTGCAGGCACAAGGGGCGGTCAATCGGTCGAGCGACATCGGAATTACGGTTCTTGAGGACAGATGTTTATTTCTTCTATGGGTCTGGAGCTAATTGATATGCGTGATAGGATGCTCCCGAGGCCCAGGTAGAGGACAAGAAGGAAGAGCCTGAGGAGGAACCCGCCGCCGAGGAGGAGGAGGAAGAGGAGGAAGAGGAGGAGGATGACGAGGAGCCCAAGGACCCCAAGGAGGAGCTCGAGGAAGGTTCGTGATTCACTCGTCCTTTGTCATTTTTTTGGCGCATGATGTGCTGTCGTCGCTGCGGGTGCGGGGCGAGGCATTTCCGCAACTCATGCGCATCGAGGGCTGTTTCGCGACAATTGGACTTCCCCCCTTTTCTTCTCCAGACTTTGTATGCTGACGAGGCTTTTTTTGTTCATCCAGAGTGCAAGAACTCTCCCCAGTGCTCCCCCGCCAAGCACCACTTCGACGAGTGCGTTGAGCGAGTTCACCAGCAGGAGAGCGAGGGCGAGGCCAAGGAGGACTGCGTCGAGGAGTGTACGTTTCCCTCTCCCCCTTTTATCGATCGCAAAAGAAAAGAAAGGAGAATTGCACGCCAATTTGCCTTTTCTTTTTAAGCTACACCCAGAATCGAGCTGGTCAAGTCGGAATGAATCGGGTTGCTAACATGAGATATAACCTTCTTTTAGTCTTCCACCTTGCTCACTGCGCTTCCGCATGCGCCGCCCCCAAGCTGTGGTCTAAGCTGAAATAAACGCATCCCCCTTTTCAGGGAAAAACAAGAAAAATAAAATGAAAATGAAATCATACGCCCCCGACGAAAAGCATGCTCGAATTTTAGGAAGGGAAAAAGAAAGAATAGAGGAGGAAAGACAGAGAAAAAAGAGTTCAATTTCACCTTTTGGTTTGGGGGTTTTGTTTTCATTTGGATGACCGGCTTTTCTCTATCCACGACGGTCAATGACAAAGACAGCAGCCTCGTTGTTCTTGACGGAGCTGTCCTGTGTGTAATCTTACGCTCAGCGAGCAACTGGAAAAAATAGATTTTTCTTCTTCACTTTCTATCGTGACTGCATTCCCTTTTCTTGGGCGACGTTTGATTTTACGGTCCCCTTATGGCTACATCTATTCACTGGTTGAATTTTTACTTCGTTCCTGGTCATGGTTAAACACTCTTCCTGCCATTTTTATCTTGAGAATCTCACGGCGTTGGCAGGGTCATGGCGGTGGTTTACCTTCAAGTATTTGCAGATTCGGAGTTGGTAGTCACTCAACGAGACTGATTTTATAAATTTCTGCAAATCCTCAATGACTGGTATCCGAGAGAATCGGCAAGTTTTTTCTTTGTTGGCTGCTCAGTAATGGAATCATCAAGCGCATATCAAAGAGGAACATTCGAGCAGTGCAAGCTGAAATTCAATGTTGTCAAGCACCCCAGTATATTACACACGACCGGGCCCTTTATCTATCAGTCCCATCATCTCAGAAAGGAATAATAGCCCTAAACCAGAAGCCAAACTTTGAATGGCCAAAAAGACAAGAAACTTCCAAGAAAACGCCTGTTTGCTAATCGCATCGTATAATTCGCTTTACAAAGAAATAGCACCCCTTCGGCTCTCTCGAACGTGCAGCATTCCTTGCAGACCGCAGAATACAAAGAAACCCTACAGGCAAAAAGGTAATGTTAGAAGACAAAAAGGTTGTGGATATCATCGCGTGCAGCGTGCTGAGCGTCGGATCGGATCGGAGGAAGCAAGACGTACAATGTAGACAAAGACGGCTGTAAAGACGGTGCCAGAAACAGCCTTTCCATCAGCGGGATCGTCCACGCCTCCGACGAGCTCCTCGTGGCCGGAGCGGTATAGAGCGGCGAGGACGGTAAGGATGATGATTGCGAAGAAGGAGATGACGGTGCTGTTTCGGAGTCCCACCACGCGGAATGTTAGCCAACAGTAAACCCTTTCCCACAATTTTCTTTCAAATCTTTCTTGAGTGCTGGCTTCGGGGATGGAATTTTCAGAACTCCGATATGATGACGACGTACCAAGACCATGCTTGCATAGCACTGACGACGGGCTTCATGATGGGCGGAAGGGGGAGTGGTGTGCGTGCAAGGCCTGACGCGCGGCTAGGAAAGACGAGGCAGTGTTGTAGCGCTTTGGCTCAAAGGAAAACGAGACGACCGAAAGATTATCAAAGAGAGGAATCACGATGAAACCTCGGTGTGTTTTTTGTCGCAGCGAATGATGTTAGTGGTGTGGTAATGCAGGTTGCGTAGCTGCCCAGTCAAATCAATAGCGCAACTAAAACGGAGCTCAGCACCCGGCGTCGCGGCCGGGGGCAGCGCAGCAGCTGGATGCCTTGGATATCAGGCACTTGACGGACCGCTATATTAGACTCCGGGACGTGGGGGCGTTTTTAGGCGCGCGGAAGTGGCGGCCAATCCTAACTGGGACGCGGCGCTTATGTGTACATGGAACCTTGCCTTGTAAGGGCTTCTTTGGACGGGAGGGGATCGGATCTGAGCAGGGAATGGCTTTTGTTTCCTTAGAATAGCTGTTTAGCGTCAGATTTGCGTGGGTCTGATGTTTTCATTGGCTGTGGTGAGAGGAGCGGTATGTATGTAAAGAAGATCGATGTTTATGGATGGAAAGGAGAGGCTGGCTGATGATGAATGGGGCTGAGGCTGGATGCGAATTTCAGGCCTTTGTTGTTACACGGGGAGTTGTGGCTTAGCAAATCTCGGGGAAGAAGCAGCCTTTTCTTGTTCCGCGATGAGAGCGAACATGGTGATGCTCGTATTCCAGCTCTATCCTAGAGCGTCGGCATGCATGTAAGCTTTCTTCGCTGCGTTCACGCATACCCCTATTATCTACTCTTTCTAATGATGGTAGCCTTGAATACAGCAGGACATCGCTGCAGCTTTCTCTATACGCACTCATAGCCCCCTTTCTAAAGGAAGCATATTGGGCTCAGCTGGCCCACCCAATGTCGCACCGCGACACGGCTGGCTACCTATCAACCAGCCAGGGGTGCTCCCTGTGCGAATCTGGAGTCGCATCAGGCCGCCCTCGCCCATCCAACCAGCCTTTGTGGCCTAGTACAAAGTTTGGGGGCAGGGAAAAGCATTGCTGTTCGATGGGTGCCATGCAATTCCAAAAACAGAGCTGAGCTGGGTGTCCAGACAGCCTGGCGGCTCAGTCGGAAGCCGGCAGGCGGAAGATCTGGTTTATTGTGAACGTGAAACGAAGCAGTCAAAGTGAGTTTTTAAAGATCTGGGGATATATATGTGGATGGGCTCGAGTCCAGCTATGCTGCCTCGTGTTCTGCCTTTCATTTCCGCTGCTGCAAGGTCCCTCTTCTTGTACACACGTTTTTTGTGCGTCTGTGGAGCCGGTTATCGACAGATTCAACAAACAGTCGCCTTTTTCGATGAGAGTACCGCAGGTCGAGTCATAAGTCGTACCACATAGGAACAAACAGTATTGATCAACCAACAAGCGAAAAACTAGGGCATCTATTTCTGTCTCACTTCGCTACAATCCCGCCCCAAGTAACATTGTTGTTTGTTACTCGAGAGAACAAGATAGAGAAAACGGTTACTACCTTTGTCACTGCAGTATCATTAGCTTTGGGATTTTTTTTTCTAAGAACGAAAAAAATAAAAAAAAAAAATAAAAGCAGAGGCTTCGTCTGGATCTAGGTATGCGCACGTATTTCGTACCACCCTTAGGATAGAAGCCCTGGTTACCTCAGTCTCTGGTGTCTTCCTTCTGTTTCTCCTTTGGTTTCGTTCGGCTGCGGCTTCCCGTCGCCCTCGTGTTGCCATTCGGACTTATAACTGCTTTATTTCTCGCTATCAAATCCTTTCAGCTTCAAACTTCTTATTCACACATTCTCTTGTATTGCGCTTACAGAACTCTGCAGAATAGATATACTCTCTGAATACTTTGGTTTATCTAAATTCACCACCAGAAACCGACGAATCTTCTTTCCATCATTACCATGCGGGCTTGCAGTATTCTAGCGATCCTCTCAACCGTCAGCTATACCACAGCCAAAGATGCGCCCGTTATTTCTGGGAATCCTCAAGGCGTCGAATACAAGGCTACTCTACCCAAAGAACCTTTCTTCCCCAAAGCGGAGCTGGTAGGCAACGTGAAGGGTAATGTTTCGGCAGTGGCAGGCCCTGGTGGCAAGGGCGTCAGGTTCACCGTCCAATTCGAAAACTTTCCCAAATCGGGTGGTCCTTTCAGTGAGCACTGTCCATATAGAGATGTGATTTGACGATATCATAGTGGCTAATCGAGTAACGTATGCAGTATATCACATCCATGAGAAGCCAGCTACCGACGGCAACTGTACATCAACTTTGGCGCACCTGGACCCGTTTGGGCGTGGCGAGACGCCTGCTTGCGATGACTCCAAGCCCGAGACCTGCCAGGTCGGCGATTTGAGTGGCAAATACGGCAAAATCACCTCCGATCCGTTCTTGGCCGAATACTTTGACCTCTACACCTCTATGAAGCCGGACAATCCGGCCTTCTTTGGCAATCTGTCGATCGTTGTCCATTATGCAAACAAGACACGTCTGACCTGCGCCAACTTTGCCAAGCTGCAGGTCTCAAGCGGTATTACAGAGTCAGCTCACGCGACCACCAGCTCTCGCACTGCTACCAAGGCTCCAGTTACTACTGGCGCTCACAAGATTGTTGGATCGCATAATGCAACAAACTCTCGCAATGTAACAGGCCCTCATCATTCTACAGGTTCTATCCCTACGAAAAATCCTCATAACACTGGCGTTCCCACTGGTACTGGCATTGTAACTGCTACTGGCGGTCTCACTGATCCGGCGAGCTTCACTACTGCCTCTACCAGTGATGTCGTAAGTGCAAGTGCGACATCAACTACTGTACCCTTTCCCGGGGCTGCTGCTGGGAACAAAATCTCGATCTCTTTGCTGGGTGGCGTTGTTGTCATAATGCTACTCTCCCTGTGAGACAAAAAAAATGGGATCACCTTGCATGTACATGTGGGTAGAGCTTTTGTGCGATACCCCTATTCAGAATGGGAAAAGAGCTGAGTTTCTTTTTTTGCTTTTTCTTCTCATACACATTTAATGATAGAACAGTGTTTGCTTTTGAGCCGGCTCTTATAGTTAGACAATAAAAATTTACACACCTCCCTTGTTTATCATTAAGGACACCTCCTTTATCAAAGGCTCTGCTGTGTGAAGCGCACAAACTGCGGCTAGTGGATGCGGCTGAGCTGCATAATAAAACGATTCAACTCAATGCCTGGTTGCATTTAATTTCCTTCTGTCCACTTGATTGGCCCCCAAAGGCAGGGCAAACCGCTGAGGCAGAATAAAAACGAGGCTGGCTGGCCTTTACAGCGCCACCATGCAGGCAAACGGTACCTGATTGCCAATAGTGTTCTTTCAGGCCTTCTCCCTGCTTACAACATGACAAGCGGTGACAGCTCATTAAACAGAAGCGAGTCCCTCCGCAGTGGTGGCATTCTCAAATGCTGATCGTCATGAATCGCAAATGATATTGATTCAGGCTGCTGCTCGTATACCTTGAGGTGCCTATTAAAAATAGAAAACAGAAGCAAAAGTATAAAAAGAGTCGGAGGTTTCACCTCTAATTTGCCTTTGCCTGGCGTCACCAGAGGCGCTTCACGTGATTGGCATTTCCACCACTGGCTGAAAAAGAAGCTGCTACCAGACCACGGCGCATGCATTTGGCTTCACTACCTTTCTTTCATCCCCTTTTTATTTCATCAGATGCTCTAGAGCTGAAGTCTTTTACTGCGGCACAGATTCCCATCTTTCATAACCTTTTCAAATAGCCTTAGCAGGGCCCCCAGCATTCTTTTTCCTAGCACCACTACTCTGGAGCTCCAGTCGCTTTTCAGCTGCTCCACCACCCCACGTTCTTTAATGGGAAACTCTTAGCAGCGTTCGACGTCAATCGCATCAATCGCTCTCGAGCATGATAGGATTGTAGAGATTTCACGGGAAAACAAAAAGCGCAATGGCGAAGAAGAAGGTGAAGCAGGTAGTGGGCGAAGATGATGGTGGAATTGGAAGCCGGCCATCAATGCCTGTTCCTACAACGCACCAAGCACCGTCATCGCCAAGTCCAAATTCAAGGCACAAATCTAGAACTCCCGACGCGGCTCATTCGACGGCAGCTACAACGGGGCTTGCAATATGTCGCAATAAGTATGTGTATGGCACTCGTTTTTTTTATGCCCCCTTTGCTTTATCTTTGGTCGGGCTTCATTGACAGTATCATGAAATCAGACATTGGCGCCATATCTCTTCCTATCACGGCCCATGGTTGCAAATGCCGTACGAGATACTGGAGACTATTGCCAATATCAACTACAATACGCCATTGCCACGGCCCCTCGATGCTGCCTCGTTCTTTGACCTTGTCAAGGCACGACGGTTGGTCGACGAAGCTACCAATCTTGCTGTGAGGGCTGCTAGTGACATCGCCTCGCCAACACTAACCAGCGTTAATGGTGGCTTTCCGGGTATATCTTCAATGATGTCTCACGGCCTGGGCGCTTCAGGGCATGGCGGGAAACTAAGCAGAGAGCGCAAATTCAAGATGAGAGAGCAGGCGAGCCAGAAGCTAGCGCGCGCATATCGCTTGGACGAAATCGTCTGCAGTGTTGCAACTATGCAAGGCGCGTCGCCGCTTGAAGACGTCGGCAGCCTCGTTTTACAGCGCAATCCCAAGGATCCTGACGCCAGATATGTTCACTTTTTCCACGAAAAGATACCATCGAGGAAAATGGCCGAAAGTACGAGTTTAGAGCCTCTCACGGAGATTATTGGAGATCGCCCAGGAGAACCAGAGGTGCTGCGAACACGCGCGACGGTAAAGGTGTTCAAGAACGATTTAGAAGGCGCAATCTTCGATCTCACTCACGCCTTGTCTATATCCCAGTTCATCCGTAAATCTCACCAACCCAAACAGGAGGATGCACAAATCTTAGACTCACAACGCACGGCCGCTAGGAGACGGCCTCACGATGTCATTTTGCCGGAAAAAGATCAACCGAGCAGCCTTGAGGCTCAAATATACTTCCAACGGGCATCAGTATATTTGACACTCGCTTCGGATAACGCTGTTGATAGCATGCCAGCATCGCCATCAAATCAAGCCAGCGGAAAACCAGCCCTTACAAGCTCGGGAGATGGAGGGGCAGAAGCAGGGGCAGAGGCCAGCGACCCAGGCAAAGAGATATCCCGAAAGCAGGTTGAGTCACGCAAAATGGCTAAAACCTATGCCAAACGGGCCATAAAGGATTATCTGTCCTTCTTTTCGAATATACACTATTCACCTAACCTCCCAGCCAAAATAGCCAAGGAGTTCAACGACCGCGTCAGCATGGTCATGCACGGCATCCGCAGTTCTAGAGCCCTTGATACAAGCAGTTGGACAACATCACACACGGTTTACTCCTTACCTGATCTTTTTCGCTCTGTTCCCCCGGCCGACCTTCCGCCGTATCCAGCTCAAGATCCAACGACGCAAGGCGTGCAACAGCCGCTAGACGAAGCCTCATGTGAATGGGTGACGTATCATCCGCTGCTCAGCGACGCTTTGCACTCTCTTCTCTTGGCCCACTGTCTCGCCCAAACCTCTACCAAAGAAATTCAGCGACATGCTTACATGGTTGCTCGCCTTATCAGGCTATCCGACGGATATCCCTTGTTTCAAGCGAACAGGTCGTCTGCCCGAGCCGATTGGACCGAGCTAGTTCATTGTGCCGGCAATTGGTTACAACTCAGTTCTTCGTGGGACAACTTGTGCCAACCGGCGCCACTACCTGCATACCTCGAAGACCCGTGTAAACACCACTGTCCCAAGCACGGTGGCAGCCATAAAAAGATACCTTTACATTCTGGGAGATCCGTAGCGGCCTCGGCTGCGGCAGCGCTCGTCGGTGGAGGCACTTTTGACGCCACCACCGCTGCCACTGAAGAAGAGCAGCGTCGAAAGGAGCTAATCCGAGAGCAGGCTATAGCAGATACTCTCGACGATGAGCGCGTTACTGACGAGGCTTCATTCCGAGCAGCCGTTAGGGCTCGCGAGAAGCGAGCTCGACAAAACGAAGCTTTATTCTCTACCCAAACTTCTAACGGTAGTCTCATTGAAATCTTCCCAGGTCCGGGTTTGAGCATGAATGGTTCAAATGAGACTACTGAGGCCAGTGGTGCAAGTGATGTAAAGGAGACAGAGACGACAAATGACACCAATAGCGCACGTATGACAAGCGGCTCAAATGGCGCGAGGAACGGATACAGAGTTATAAAGGAGACTGATCTCGAACCCGCCCCATCGCAACGCTCGTCTACCGAAGATGGCAAAGAATACACCCTCACGACCGAACGAGCCAATGCAATTGCACGATGGGTCCAGGAGGCTCCTGTTGTTACCGGCATGACAAAGCGCAAGAAGCGAACCAAGAAGGCGGATGGCAGTACCAACGGCCTCAGCGCAAAGGTCGATGAAGCCGAGCAGGGCATCCACAAGCTGGAGATTTAAGTACGTAATCATAACATGGTATAAGGGATGGACGCTATATTGTTATTCATGCGGAAATTAAAGAGAGATGTGAAGATTTCAAAAGGGATATTCTATCAAGTCCTCAGATGGACTGGGCATATCAGCGCCAAAATCATGGCAACACCTATTTCGCAAGCGTAGTGGTTTTATACAGGCAAAATAAGGCACAATAAAGGAAACGCCAATTTATTATGATAAGTTTCAGTAGGCCAATGTATTAAATATAAGCGTGAAATTAGACATCTGTCCCCTTAGATACATCCTCATTGCCGCAGTTGCTCCTGTAGAAATTGCGCCGTTTCTTCTCAGTAATCCCACTGAACATTTACAAAAGAAGAAGGGTGAGTTTTCAAAATCGACAATCATCGATTCCTCGCCTCGCCTCGCCTCACCAATTCGATTCCTCCGTCATTTGCTTCCAAAGCATCGTCTCCAATAAGTTTATATCCCCTCGAGCGCTTCCTCCCATCAACCAACGTCCGCCACTTCCTCCTCAGCATCCTCGCCGTCTTGTTTTCGTATTCCCGACGCTCGGTGCTCTCGCCATCCCGAGGCGAGAGGCTTGTGGACGTGGTGGAGAGCCTGAGGAGTGGCGAGAGCGGGAAGTGCGTTACGAAGTCGTTGTATTCTTCTGCGCTGGGGAACGGCAGGACGAAGGAGGGAGACGGGCCGATCATGCTGAATAGCTTTTTTTCTTCGCGTATTGTTGTTTCTCGCTTTTAAATGCTTGTGTAATGGTAGATTTGTGTGATATATCAGATGGCTTGTGTTCGATTGAGATGTACAGATACACAATGGTTGCTTTTGGTGCTTCTCGGGTATCTTGTAAGAGATCACAATGGGACAATGAAGGGTATTATGGAGGTTTATTGGAAGCTCCTTTAGGCGCTTGCAACGCGTACTTCGCGATACCAGCCGTTTGTCAGCAGAAAGTGAGACAAAACTGAACATCTCAATCAGGGATCCCGCGCGTTTGGTATTGCATTCCCTCCAATACACGCATCATACCAGCCAGCACCTTCTCTGTAACAGTTTTCACATCTAGTCCTTTTTAACATATAATCAAGTTTATTGTTGATTCCAGAAAACAAGAATATCCGACACGTAGGAGTAAGAAGATTGCTTTACGCGTCCGTTTGATACATATAAGCGCTCCTCCCTGACCAAACAACCGCATAATCAGGGATAAAATTATAAATTGGTTTGAAACCCCTACCAAACACTTCAAATCTTATGAACAACCACGAGACAGAATAGACCATGGATACTTTGGTGGGTGCTATAAAGGCAACGCATAAGCATCCAGTGTGTCTTTATGAGAAGGCCAAAGAGGATAGCCCCTTCGGGGAGATTAGGAAATGCTGCGAAAGCTCGATTAGGGAAAATCACACAGTAAGCTAAAGTACATGTGGATATCAAAACATGCAGGACCATGCCGATGAAAGCCTCAGGGGAGGTTAATATTGCTGTGATGGACGTGTGCCTTATTCCTTATCGCACTCACCGCGTATACTCTGCTTAGAATGCATAGTGCAACTTTGAAAGTGACAATAGACGAGCCATGAAAATCGTTTTGGCTGCCTTTCACTCTCTCGATGAAAACCCATCATCCTCCAGGGAAGTTAAAAATGCTATGGAATACACCACAGCCGCATGTCTCCAGTCAGCCATCAGGCAAATAGGCTGAGTGCATGTTGTCACTCATCGCGAGTAAATGCAACGCCTCCTTACTTGTACCAAATGAAGCAACTGTCTTGGACAAGCTTCAGCCATCATTCATGCATTCGCAACGCCTTATTGCAGCTCTATATTGCAGCTACCTCTACTAGCACTGATTCAAACTCCAAAAATTGCCCCTGTGCAAACCAAACGCCCAATTCTAGTCCCAAATGCAAATGCATGAAAAAAAGGGGAGGCTCTAAAACGCAATTGCCATATGATCATGTGTTACCACCATGTATCCATCTGCCAAATCAAAGAAAAAAACAAAACTCCATCATTTTGTCTCATTGTTTAAAGCACGCCGTCATATACAACGCATTATACGAATCTGATTCCACTCATCTTTAGCCTTCAGCTTCAACAACCTCCAAGCCCTCCAAGACTTTGATAGCTCTCGTGCCCTCCATTTCAAATCGGTTGACCAAAGATTCGCATTCATACTTGAGCTTCTTTTCCGCTTCCGCCGCGTTAAAGTAAATCCATTCTTCCACGCTCATTTGCCGCTCTGGACTGGTCAGCTCGTTGCCTCGCTTCAAAAACCTGTCCACGTCATTTTCCTTTCCTGGGGTGCCATTTTGTGACCCAAAGATGGCTTCTAGGCTTGCGGAAGCCCATTGCGTCGTACTTCGAAGCCCGGTCATAACGTTACGCTTCGAAGGCGATCCATGAACTGGAGTTGTTGCCTCAGAGGCCAGCATAGTACGCTTTGCGCCGCCAGGAGCGGGGGCACGAGACAAAGGAGGCTGATTCTCTGCATCTGATGATTGGGGAGATTGTGAGGGCGACAGTACTGGTTGTCTAGCCGACGGTACGGGAGACAGGAGCTTAGACGGAGTACCTGGTAATGGAGCCAGAGATAAAGCATCTTCCTTGGGCGAGAAAATAGCTCGCAAAGGTGATTGTTTAGGTGGCCGAGGGAGCGCTTCTGACGGTTCAGGAGCCCCGATAAGCTCGTCGTCAGCCTCCGTCTCAGTCTGTTCAGCAGGCGTAATCTCGACCAGTTTCTTAGCTGGTCTTCCACGACCACGTTTTGCGGGTGCATAGGCGTCCTTGTTTCTTCCAACAGCTGAATAATCATGAAGATTCTGTGATGAAGAGGAGGCTTTAGATGGGCGTCCTCTACGTCTTGGCGCGAGAGCAGAAGCAGCCTCGCTGTCTTCATCTGCCCCTGTCGAGTCCAGAGACGAACTTGCAGGTCTACCGAGGCCTCGTTTCACGGCAGGGTTAGCTGTATGGGTATCCCCAGACTCGGCTGACAGTAGAGACGCCAATGACTCTCTCGACGGCCGGCCTCGGCCGCGCTTAACCGGCTGTGATGCCGATCCGTCAGTCTCACCGATAGACTCATCTTGAGATGTTAGTGACATCCTCGGCCGCCCACGCCCACGTTTCCCAGCGGGAGGCGGTAAACTTGGTATCTTCGCAAGACTCCTAGTGCTGTTTAGACTGACATCAGCTGATACCACTCTTTCGTCTTCTTTCTGAGACTCTGAAAATTCAGATTCAGGCTCGATCTTCTTAGGTTTGAGCTGCTTCATCGTCTTTTGCACGCCAGCTTTACGACCTCTCTTGGGCGCTGACTCTTTGACTTCCATCTCCGCTTGTAGAGCTTGAAGCTCATCTTCAATCTCTTCCTCGCTGGGTTCAGGAACGGCTGGATCGAATATTGCATACTCGGCCGATCTTTTCTTTTTGAGCTGAGTAATTTCGACTTCCGAGTCGGTTATTGTTCTGCTTGCTTTGGCTAGGTTCCGCGTCGAGTCAGAATCATATGCAATCTCCTCCTCACTGGTAAAGTGGTACTCCAGATCAGCCTCTAGTCGGCGTTCAATCTCCTCATTATTTAGCAAGCCACCAGGGGCTCGTAACGATGCCAGAGAAGCTTGTGAACTCAGCTTCGACGCGCGTTTGCGACCGGGCTTTGATCTGGACGATGATGCTCCGCTCTTGTTATAGGAAATACTGGAGACATCGGTCATTTCGGAGTCGTCCTCACGGGCTGCAATGCTATCAATGGTGTCGTTGACAGAAAGCTGCGACCCTCTCTTCTTCAAAGTGGGCTCACCCATCAAACTCATTGTCGATTCCTCTACAGCCTCACTCGACCTTTTCTTGCCTCGCCCGAGTTTTGGTGGTTGCGTGTCTTCTTCCATTGGGCTGCTTTCATCAAGCAACTCAGATGGCTCCTCCTTTTGAATCTTCTTCCTACCAGCTTTTACCGCCGGCCCCCTCTTCGCTCTGGGCTTCTTCGCCCCGGGCTGTGTGGCCGAAGATGAAACTGTAGCAAGAGTATCGTCGAATCCGACACTCATATCGGAAGGATTCGAGATATCGACGGAGGATGACCCATGTGACTGGCCAGATACTGATGAGTTGCGTGATGACTTTCCACGGTTGGAAGCTTTCCCCAGAGCCTTGTATTGGCTGACCAGTGAGAAAAAAGGGCAGTCAGGAGACCGATTGTAGTGCTCATCTCTAGGACGGGGTTAGCTATTAGGCGGCGCGACTCAAGTAATAGATGCGCCAATCTTACAAAGGCTTGTCACTCTGTTCCCATCCATCGAGTGCAAGTTGACAGTATGCACACGTAGCCATGTCATCTGAGTCCCGAGTTGGCGTATACTTCCATCCGGCTTCTACTAGCTATTAAAGGTCAGCAAAACATGCCAATCAATACAGGCTGCGACTCAAGTGGTAACACACCTGCTTAGTCTTGCATTTCCAGCCCTTCTTATTCTCGTGGGGCCATCTGCCGGCAAAAGTCGCCTTGCGCGCTGCGACCATTTCGGGATCATTGGGATCCTCTCTTGCATAATCTCCAATATCGGCCTCAATAGCAGCAACCAGTGCCCAGCCGCAATGGGGTGCATGTTTGACGTGCTCGTAGATTGGGTCGTCGCCAGCCTCCCATCCATCCAATCCTTTTTCGCACAAGAAGCATATCGTATTGTCGGGGCTATCGGGGCTGGGATTGAATACAAATCCGGCTCTGGCAAGCTATGCTTATTGTCAGTTTCCGATCCATCAAGCAGTATTGGGCTGGAGAAGCGGCGCATACACTTGTTGCCGAAATCTGCTTGTGAGGCCAATTAAGCGCCTTGGCCGCTCCTCGTCCGCCGGTAGTCGATCCGCGCTTCTTGGTCGTCTTCTGAAAGGAGGCCAGACGGGCTTCATAGGAGAAATACTGGTCGAAATCTATGTTGGCCATCTTGAGGATCGCCTCAAGCGCGGGCAGGGAAAATCAGGGGGCGAGTCCGCTGTTGTTCGATTCCTGAGTCTGAGAAAGACTCGCCGCAGGTGCGAGAGGCGAAGAGCTCCTGACTTGACCAAAGATCAGAGACCCCGACGCAGCATCTCAGGAAGGCTCAAGCGCTTTACTCAGCAACTGGAAAGTGTCGAGGTCCACTTGGTCGCAATATGCGAGGGTCGTCGCTCGATAAAAATCGTTGCAAGGGGGTCTATGAGCTTCGGTCCGAGGCGGAAATTCGTCCTCCGTGAGCGTGTTTCGAGCAACGAGTCGAGCAGCAGCTGTGCGGCAGGACCAGGCGGCGGAGAGGTTTGTTTGTTTTGTATTCTGGATGTGACCAGCGATAGTATCGGTGGTGTCGTGACGTGGAGCGCGTTTGTTTACCCAGCTGTTTCGTTGTGGGGCTAGCTTCAGCCACAGAGATCGCAGCACTCAACCCCAGATATGAGCCCTGCAGTGTAGACGCCACAGCTGGTCTAGGCGCTTACAGTCCCCTAAACGCCCCAAAATTCCAGTAGAAGAAGCTCTGCAAGTACCTGTACACCTCAGTGCTGCTTGTAAGCATCCATACAACTCTAATATTACACTTAAAGTTAACGAAGCAAAGAGCTGTTGGATTTAGATGTAGATCCCAGGTCTCTAGCTGCTAGCCAGATGTAGGGCAGGTCCATCTGTAGTGTTGGCAGACAAATGTCTTCAAGGAATGTTTAGCGAGATTATCATGTATTTTCGGCGCTTTCTCAAGCTTGTTACATTCAAGACTTGATGGATTAGCCACTGAAAGATAGAGTTTTCATTATTAAACTGTGAGATAGAATCTATTAAACGAGAGTTCGGAACGGCTTTACCTTTATGGCTTATCTACCATGAGCGTAAAGGCATTTAATCACGCAACATCATGCTTTCGGAGATATACTTATACATACATGCTATGTTCTATAGGAGCAACAAGTATCTCCACTCCTCTGTACAAACGCGCCATCTTCGAATAGATAAGGTTCATATAAAATCTTTTGCGTATTTCCTACGTCTCACGATTTGCTCTCCTGGCTTCAGAGCGCACGCCTAATTGGGCTTGTGGTGTCTCTCGTTACAAGCCACATCCCACTTACATACCAAGTCTTTAAGCCCCTAGTATTAGATCCTCAATACGTGTATTAAGCAGCAGTAATCCCTTGCACATGTATATATATTCATATTCATATCCTATAATTGACGTCAAGCAAATCTGCCTGCCCACCGATGTGGTATTAAATCACAGCCAATTACAACTTGCCAGCGTCTTTCATGGCCTTCTCGCCATCCACCAAAACGCACCAGCCCTCAGAGCCTCTGCCTCCTTCTCCATAGACAACAGCCTCAAAGGCTCCGTCTTCCAAGGCGAACTTTAGGACCTCGTCATCAAAAGTGCCAGGCTGCAGCCAGACAGCGGGAATTCCAACGCTCTTGGCCTCCTTGAGGACATTGATGGTGATGCCCGGATGGGTGATGATGGAGACCGACGTCTCCTTTGGCCGTGGCAGGGCCTTGACATCTGGCTTGGTGGGGTGCTGCACGCCATCCACCTCGACGAACTGTGAGGCGGGGTTGATGGGAGTGACGGGCAGATCATGGAATAGATACCAGGCATGGACTATTTTTTTGCATGGTCAGAGATGCATCCAATAAGATATTTATAGATGGTGAGAGGGGCCTATGGAGTTGAACCTTTATGACCAAACTTGGCGGGGTTGGAACTAGCTCCCACCACTGCAAAGAGAGGAGAGGAGAAGAACCGCTTGGCGGTGGCTTCAGTGACAGCAGCCATGATTTGCCTGTAGTTGTGAGGTGTTATGAAGAGTAGAACTGTTTCTGAGTTGAATGGTTTGGGTCTAAATGCTCTTTATGAGTAGATTTTTAATCATCCAGGCCCAGTGGATGCTAGCTGACGTGATTATTCGGAAGAAGTCCTCATCGGTTGATCATCGGAATACCTCTTTCAGAGAGATGGAGAGATATCAACTCCTTAGAGGATGAAGCAATTAATAGCATATAGTAAAGAATTATTCTATACGGCGGTCAGATAGGGACTTTATTGCAATGATTTGGAATTGAAGCGTTGCAGCGGCTGGAGATGATGTTGCATTGCAGGGTAGCGTGCATGTACTCTGCCGCTGGACGGTCGTAGACGGTCACTTTACATCAACAAATTACCGAATATGGCGCATTATTCCAAATTTCTTGCATATATTGTGATCATCTATCCGGTAAAAGATAGGTGCCGACGGCTAGTCATCAAGATATTGTCCCTTTAAAATTGAAGACTGAAAGTGAGGCACTTCCATTGGCAGTTAAAGGGCGATTGAAAGCTTGCACATTATCACACGGCATGTCTTGTATCACAAATGTTTAAATTCGCCATCGACACTTACTAAGAAGCTAATATCTATACCCTTCAACATTTTTGCTGGTTTGATTGTCAAATCTTCATCCTTGTTTTCTTATTTAGCAAATGTTGGGTCCTGCGAGAAGCTCGCGTGAAAGGACATCCGCAATCACATCATGCACCGGCGTTCTTGGATGCAATGAGTTGAGCCAAAAGTATTGATTCACGGGAACACCGCATGATGGATCGAAATAGTCGTCAGTTGGGGTGCCGCTTTGTAACAAATCGGTAAATAATTGTAACACGCCAGAACATGTAGGATCAACTTACTTGGCATACGCTTGACAGAAGTTTGTGGTGTTGGTGATTCCAGCAGTCTGCGGAAAAGACTTGACATTATTCAAGATCTCGGTAAAGAGCGCATTAGCATCATAAATCCAAATATTACTGTCCGCACGTAGGGCTTTCTCGCTCTCGGCCATTTTGACGAGAAGCTGATTCCACTGCACGACGTCGATCTTTTCCTGCTGGGCGACAGTTGCTCCAGCGGCAATCGTTCCGGGCGATCGGTCGATGGTCGGGACAGTTATAAAGACAAAGTTACGCGCACCAGCTGCGTAGAGCTGTTCCACGAGCGACGTGTATTCCGAGATTAGCTGCTGGTTAATGGTTGCAGTAGAAGTAGAGCCTTTGCCGAAAGTGGCTCCAATGTCGTTGATGCCCACCCATATCGTAAACAGCGTATTGCTGCCGAGCCACTTGGGAGCTTTCGGCACGGTGATGGGCGATACATATCCAGGAATGAACTCGTTGACAATCTGTTGTTTAACAGAGCTGATGGATGTCGACGATGCTGGTACGATGTCGTTGTCTAGTGTTGCTCCACTAACAGCCAGATCATATGAAAAGAATACGGATGCATTGTAGGTTACTGTGAGGAAATCGACCCAGTTCTCGCCATGTGCGGACGTTGCTCCGGGCCAAAGACCCAGAGGAGCGGAGACAGAAGGCTGTGCTCCACCCGTATAGTTGAAGCCTATGTTTGGTAAGTTATTTTATAGGAAACCGTTCGAGGAAGTAAACCAACTGGTAGTTGTATAACTGTCGCCACTGGGTATACGAAAGAGACTCATCAGCACATGTTGCGGTTATTACCTGAAATATTATAGAATTTGAATGGTAAACCCCTCTTACTCACAAATAAAAGGCATATTTAATTCCTTTCCATCCCGACCAGTTGGACGTAGGTGTACATGTCCGCCTAGCCAAGGGAGAGGCACTAATACCCTGCGTCAAGACAGCTAGGGACACCACCAATAATCTTCTTGTTCTGGACCACATGTTAGTGGTGAAATGAAAGGTGATTGAAACTCTGTCTGATTGAAACTCTGTCAAGTTACTTTAAAACAATGAGTGAGTCTAGTAATTGCAGCGAATTGAAGTGAACTTTTATATAAAATTATATCTGTAATATTGAAGCCCATCCATCACATTCATCACACCACCAATTGTCTCGAAACTTGAAAATTGGTAAACTGTTGCTTACCTCGACACCATCCGATATCAGACTATGGTCACCAACTGCTTAAAGCAGGAATGCGAGGTAGCATTGCTTCCCTTTCCCAGGTTTTGTAAGCATGCTGCTGTAAACTTGTCTCGTAGTGGCAAGCGTTATTTTCCTATTTGGGTAGTCTGATGAGCGATCCCCCCCCCTAATGTTGCTGCTTTCGCTCTAGATATGGACTAATTCAAGTCTGGCTTCCCATGATCTATTATACATACCACAACTCTTGGTTGTGATTCCTGTTCTAAATTACCAGTCTAGGAAGTCCGGTAGTTATTTATAAACCGGTAGTCGGAAATAGTACGGATTCATTATTAACTTTAACGCAGCTTGGCATAGCTGGTCGTGTAACTAATTTACAACTCATTGGTGTTGTCATTATTATTAGACTTGGACGCTAGATTGTTCCACCTATCCAGGGCCTTTCAACCATAGAGCAGCTTCTCAATTCGGAAAGTGGTGATTAGAGCAGGGGACGGAGTTTTGGAGTTTTCAATTCTCGTATTTATTGGGCAGCCATCTGCCCTTTCCTAAACACTATTGACTCACCAAGTCTCTGTTTGGATAACGCAAACATGACTAGACTCCTTGGCCTTCTTGGTTTTGCCAACCTCGCAGCAGCTGCGTGCATATCGAGCGGAGATGAAACAACAATCAACAATGCTCTAAAGAGTGGTGGAGCAGGTGCCGTTGTTCAACTTTGCCCAGGGGCTGTCATCACCGTTCACAATACCGTTGCGTTTACGGCCGCCAACCAGGAGCTGTCAACTCAAGGCTATCCAACCGACTCAACGCGTGCCATCATTCGCCTGCAAGCAACAGATCAGTCTATTTCAGCAGTCATCCGAGGAGGGAGCCTCAGCGGTATTAAATTGAGAAACATCCAGATTGATGGTAATCGATCAGGAAATGGTCAGATCACTGCTCAAGGTACATACGGCAAGTTCATGTTTGCTCAGAGTACAACTTGTTAACGTCGTTCTAGCCAGTTCTGCAAACATTGAGCTGGGCGGCATTCAAAGCGGCCTCATCGTCGACCATGTTGCGTCCATGAACCCACGAGGCTGGAGCTGTATGCATATTGGAGAGGGCGAGGCCGCATCAGGAGCTTCGGCTTGCAGTAACGCGACCATCACCAACAACGATATCGGCCCTTGCGGATTGGAAGGACACGACGCCGCAGGCCATGGCCAATGGGCTGATGGCATATCTTTTGCTTGCTCAAACTCATTGGTTCAGAGCAATACAGTATGTCATCTGATGCTTCCATTTATTGTATCTGAGTCTTGGGTCCAGGAACTAATCTCGAGAAATAAGGTCACCGGAAGCACTGATGGAGGAATTGTTCTATTCAGTGGCCCCGGCAACAAGGTTCTGTCTAACAAAATTATAGGCTCGACAACAAACGCAGGTTTCGGAGCAATCAACTTGGTCGATAATCTCGGTGTGTATAACGGGAGCTTTGCCAACGTTGAAGTCTCAAACAACTCCATACAAGGACAGCGATTGTTCGGTGTCGGCATTGCGGTTGGATCTTGCGTCTGGACCACTTGCGATGCCTCAACTACAACACCAAAGCTTTCGGGGCCTGTTACGATATCCAACAACGTGTTTAGTGGCAGTATTGCGTTCCCGATTCCAATTTCAGGCTGGACAGGAGGAATCACGGTAAGACGATAGATACCTCCATCGGAAGCAGTGCTAACGATTCGAGTTGTAGGTGACGGGCAACACCGTGACAGGCGTGGGTAGCAACTCCGCCTTCTCAGAAGCCGGAAACTGTCCTGCGGCAACCAAGACGGCATTCAACGCGAATCAGCATCTTCTATGGAACAGTCCCAGCGTAACAGGGCCGACAAACTTGCAGTCAGGCTTTGTGCAGCACACGGACTATCCATCGTTCTTCATCTGCCCGACGCCGCCTCTGCCCAGCACGCAGGTTTGGACAAATGGAACGTTGGCAGTCACCACTGTTCCGACGACCTTCTCCTCCCTTCATAACGGCTTCAACTTTGTGTTTGATGACAGCGCGCATCTCATTGTCTATGACAATGGCGTGGTGCAAACAACGATTGGATCGACCACTACGTGCAACGGCCAGTGCACTCTCAATTTCCAGGGCGATGGAAATCTTGTAAAGAGACTGAGCGGATCTGCATTCTGGGCGTCAGGCACGGCCAATAAAGGGTCGACTCTGACGTCGATGAACACGTCTCCTTGGCTGGAGATTAAAGACAAGACGGGAGCCGTGATTTGGGATGGAGTGAATGGAGTACGTTTACACTGATGGTGCCAAATGTTGCGGATGGCTAACGAGAATAGGCTCATTAATACGACATCGCGGTCAAGGATTTCACGTGTTTCCACTCAGCCTTGCTTGCTCATGCTGTCAGAAACGTATTGGCGTGGAAGAGGTAAAATGGTATGAGATGGTCTTTGTGGCTGAACAACAACTGGTTTTAATTTCTGGAAATGCTGTTACTGTTTGCGGCATCATCAAGGCATATGACTATGCATGTACTATATGTAGCTAGCAACTAATACATCTAGTCTGATTCGTCGCCAACATGATTATTCAAAATTCATACGAGCTATACAGGAGAAAACCCATCTTATTCAATTGTCAATAATTTAGGTAACAGCTAATTAAATGCGCGCATCTTACCAGCCTCGTAGTGTTGCTGCGCTGCACTTGTTGTTTACATTGGGGCAGTCTAAGCTGGATCGCTAGCAGCAATCCTAGCTGCATAACAACGTGCACGGCATAAAAATAGCGACCCAGGGCCTCAGACCGCCATTGGCTGTGATGCCCGCCTGTTGACTCGTTGCCCCGTCAGAACCAGGCAAGGGGACGGTGGGGCGTCAATGTCAGGAGACGCAGACCTCTTGTTGTCGTTTTGGACTCTGCATCTCTTTTCGAGGCTCAGAGACATCATCGCCGTCGTCTGAACTCCCGCGAGACAAGTGTCAAATCCTCTGCGACAACAGCCATAAACAGCCGTCTTACTCCTCGCACCAATCACAATGGTGAGTTGCCCCAGCACCGCTCCGATGTAAACAAAGCGCCGGCTCGGCACCTGATTCGCCCGCAGCTGCTGCCCGTTTGGCGCCGCAACTTTGGGAGGACGACTCAAAGGGGCCTTTTTTTGCATTCCTCTGCTGCATTTTGCGAAAGACGCTGCATCGCCCGGTCGCATTTGACAAGCCTGCGCGCAAAACCAGCACTTGCACATTTTATATCGAGATTAAAAAAAAAAAAAATGGCTTCTAATCAGTTCGACTCCCAGGCCTCAACCAACTACAAGGAGGCATTTGCCCTGTTCGACAAGCGCGGCAACGGTCGCTGCACCATCGACTCTCTGGGCGATCTGCTGCGCGCATGCGGCCAGAACCCCACGCTGGCCGAGATCCAGGAGCTGGAGAAGGGCCTCGGAAACGAGTGTGAGTTTGGCCAAGAGGAGGAACAGCCCGGAATGAAGTGCGCATTTATGCTGACTTGCTACTCTCCCCCTTGCAGTTGACTTCGATGCCTTCCAGCGCGTCCTGAACCGACCAGGCGGTTTCCGCGACCCCGGCGAGCCTGAAGAATACTGCCGCGGTTTCCAAGTGTTTGATAAAGACATGACGGGCTTTATTGGCGTCGGCCAGCTCAAGTACATCCTGACCAACCTGGGCGAGAAGATGACTGAGGAGGAGGTCGACGAGCTGCTCAAGGCTGTGGACACCAGCTCTGGCCAGATCAACTACACTGGTACGTGGGACCCCAGGCTTTACTGTATATCCTGCGTCCAACTATTCGTTTGCTAACCTCTCTCGCTCTCAGACCTGGTCCGAACTATTCTCGCCAACTAAGATTCCTTTGTACGAAGAACCTGACCTGGTGGCATCTTCTTGCATCTGTAAACGGGATGGCGTTGCTATGCGTTGTTTGTTTTGATTATGGTAGTGAATTGGAAACGCTTGGGATGGATGATATTTCTTTTTATCTGCAATGAATGGCCGTAGACTTTTGTATGCTGTTATGGCTAAATGAATACGTTTGGGTGCTTGAAACGTTGTCTCGGCGGCCAGTAAGGCCTGGTACGTTCTTTATATACAAAAGAGCTATATAAAATATCTTCCGGATTTGGAGTCTTTTACTGTTGATGGAATTTCGACTATCGCCCAGTGCCTATGCGCCTGCCAACGGCCATGTTCTCGCCTTTCTTTTGCTTGCAGCTGTGGCGGTGTTGTCATGGCGGAGTCACCCCGCGATGCTGTCGGCACTCTCGCCTCACCACTTACCGGATATGGACGCTAAGAAGGCCATAGTGGGCTCTGTCAATTACGTGCATCAATAAAGCTATGACCTATACTTGAGCTATAGCGGCATTGACTCCCTATATCACGCTGTCTTGCTGGATATTTAGATGCTGTTATACCAAAATTGACCTCTAGCGGTTGTCGAAATCCTTCCGACTGGCCCTGCACCGCCAATTCAGCCTGCCAGCGTCAAAGCCGCGTTCTGCCGCGTCGACTCCATCAGGCATTCACGTTTGGGGATCAATCAAGCTACCCCTCATCAGCAATCGATTTCCTCTGTTCTGGTAGGCCGAAGCTACATCACGCCCGAAATCCTGCAGTCTAAGCGGACCAATTTGGGACAGAGCTTCCGCCACAGCTGTGCGTAAACCTGCTTGACACTTGCCATCAAACTGGAGCGGCCTCGTACCATAAAGCCCCTCCTTCTCCTCCTCTCTCTCCTCGTACTTGTTCTCGCCGCAACCCTGGCTTCCCAACGAGCCCTTCTCCGCCTCAACTCCCTTGCGAGCCACGTACGATTGCAGGGCTTGGCTCGTCTTCCATCATACCGTCGCCTCCTCACGACCAGCAGCATGGCGCCCGAGCAGTTTCGAAACCCGCCCCAGAGCCCGCCGGTGTTTACCGCCACGGCCGAATCCATCCTGGCTGATGCCAAGAAGAGCACCGAGAAGAGCAAGAGCATCTTGGATCAGATTGTCGCGACCGTGACGCCCGAGACGGCCACGTTTAACAACACCCTGAAGCCCATCTTAATCGACGGCAATGACTCGACCGGTCCCCAGAACATCCAGACCTTCTTCCAGCATGTATCGACTAACGAGTCCCTCCGGGAAGCTTCTACCAAGGCAGAAGAGCTTCTTAACGACTTCTATATCGAGGCAAAGATGCGAGAGGATGTTTTCAAGCTAGTGGATGCAGCGTATTCCACACGGGACTCCCAAAACTTGGATAAAGAGTCTCTCCATATCCTCGAGAAAGAGCGGCGAACATACATCCGCAATGGCTTGCTTCTACCTCCTGGAGAGAAGCGAGACCGCTTCAAGGAAATCAAGAAGCGCCTCAGCCAGCTCTGCATCCTAGGCAAGAAGAACCTCAACGAGGAAAAGGGCGGGTTTTGGTTTACTCGCGAAGAGCTAGAGGGCGTGCCAAAAGACGACATCGATGTCGACACGCTGGAGAAAGGGACTGGCGAGAATGAAGGAAAATTCAAGGTCACCTTTAAATACAACCACTACACCCCATTGATGAAGTATGCAATTCATGAGGATACCAGGCGTAGATATATCATTGCCGATGCGAACAAGGTATGCGAACTCTCCGCTTTGTTATTTTGGAAACATACGCCATGTGCAGAGCTTCAGGCTAATGTATTGAACCCAGTCAAACAACAATGTGGAGATTTTCAAGGAAATCATGGAGCTTCGCGATGAAGCCGCTCGACTCCTGGGATACCCGGATCACGCTAGCGTTAAAATTGAGGAGAAGATGGCAAAGTCGCCGGCCCGTGTCAATGACTTTTTGGATGACTTGCGAGTTCGCCTGGCTCCCGGCGGCAAGAAAGAAGTCGAAGTCTTGCGAGGATACAAGGAGCGAGACTACAAAGAGCGCGGCATTCCCTTTAACGGAGAATTTTATATGTGGGATACTTCCTACTATTCAAGAATCATGAAGGAGGTCGAGTATAGTGTGGATGAAGTGGCAATCTCACAGTACTTCCCAGCAGAGTCAACATTCGCTGGCATGCTCAAGATTTTTGAGGAAATCTTTGGCTTTGTCTTTGTTGAGCTCGGCAAAGAAGACCGAGCACGCTTGAGCCCTTCGGGCAAGGCTGAAGACGTTTCCTGGCATGAAGATGTCATCATGTACAGCGTATGGGATGAAGCAGCCAAAGGAGGCGAATTCTGCGGCTACCTCTACCTTGATCTCTTCCCCAGAGACAACAAATATGGACATTATGCAAACTTTGGAATTGAGCCCGGTTTCACGACAGTGGATGGAAAGAGGAGCTACCCCTCGACTTCCCTGGTGTGCAACTTTAGCAAACCAACAGCGACCAAGCCGTCACTGCTCAAGCACCACGAAGTTGTCACCTTCTTCCACGAGCTTGGCCACGGTATCCATGATCTTGCTGGTCGCTCGCGTTTCAGCTACACTCACGGCACTGCGACGGTGGCCGATTTCGTTGAAGCACCTTCTCAGATGCTTGAGAACTGGTGCTGGACTCCAAGCGTCCTGAAATCCTTGTCGAAGCACTGGGAGAGTGGGGAGAGCATTCCTGATGAGCTCGTCGAGAAGCTCGTCAAAACCAAACATCTTAACTCGGCAATTGGCGCACTAGGTCAGCTTGTCATTGGTACTTTTGACATGACCATTCATGGACCTAAGACCCATGAGGAAGCCAAGACCAGAAACTACGGCAAGCTATGGAATCAGATCCGTCATGACATTTCCCAGATCAAGGGCCCAGAAGATATCGGCGAAACCATGTATGCAATCTAGTCTCTTTTTCTCTTTTTTTCCACCCCCTTGCTTCTTCATTCAGCTTGATGTGTTCGTTTATGACTAACTCGCGATAGGGAATGGGGCAACCGATATGCCAACATTGGCCACTTCCTCGGTGGTTATGATGCCGGTTATTATGGCTACCTCTATTCCGAGGTCTTTTCTCTGGACATGTTCCACTCGTTCTTTAAGAAGAACCCCATGGATGGCAAGGAAGGTCGTAGATACCGCCACACCGTTTTGGAACGAGGTGGCAGCATTGACGAGATGGAGTTTTTGAAGGAGTTTTTGGGTAGAGAGCCCAGTACTGAGGCTTTCTACGAGGAGCTGGGCATTTCGGCCAAATAAGCGATGCTCGTTGGAGCCCATGCCTTTATTAATCATGTAGGCATGTATAAATCATGAAATTATAAATTAAAAGGTCAACGCGCGCGTGCCTATCTGAAAGTTATATGTATATATACACACAAAAGACACAAAAAAAAAGACAAAAAGACGACGGTTTTCCACTTAGACGCTTTTCTCATTAACAACGATATGTATGGCCTCGAGTCAAGAGCAAAAAGCAAAAAATTGCGGCCTGTGTGGATCGAACACACGACCTTCAGATATCAAGTGACTTGAAGTTGGAACTTCAGTCTGACGCTCTCCCAGCTGAGCTAAGGCCGCAATCCAGTTGTTGAAAGATGCGAGGCATTTTTTATCTTATACAGGCTAAGCTTGAGGAAAAGATGTGGGGGTACTGGTCGAATTAAATGGAGATACTTTAGTGCAGTGAGTGAAAACGACGGAGCACGTGCGGTCTATTCCAAACCGAGTACGTACCTGTTTTCTTCCCAGAAGACCCAGAAGAGTGAAAGCCAGATGATATTGATTGGATGATGGAGCACTGAAAGCGAGCCGCTGGAACCATTTGCTGATTCTAGTGTTGTATATGGTGGTGATACAAGTATATACAATCAAATTCCGAGCGAGCGAGTTTCATTGAAAAATCATGGCGATTGTGATTTGCACACCCTCCGAGGCCGAAGCCGTGGCCGTATCAACAGTTCACCTGAGAGCCATGGACGACAATCTCCTTACGCATGCGCAGTTTCCCAGCCAGGAGGGATTGGGCTTCTTTCATGCATGGCTGGAGAATAACACGCTGGAGCATTTGAGGGATGAAGATAAGGGAGTTTTGGTTGCGAAGGATGAGGAGACGGGGGATGTGGTGAGCTTCGTGAAGTGGCTGGTTCATAGGCCTGGGCAGGATGAAGCCGTTGAGGAGGAGTGGCCGGAGGTTGCGAGGAAGGAGTATTTGGATCCATATGCGGCGTTGACGGAGAGGGTTAGAGGGAGGGCTGTTGGGGAGGAGGCGGTGTATTATCGTGAGTTTTTAATTCCCCTTTTGGCCCTTTTATATATATATATATATAGAAATGATATACGTATCAGCCAGCCATGGGTGGTGTCGTAGTTTACTAACGCGAGCTGAACGAATTAGACCCAACGTATATCTGCACGGATCCTCGCTGGGCTGGGCGCGGAGCCGCATCGCTGCTCATGCGCAAAGTTCAAGAACTCGCAGCCGCGGAGAACCTCCCCATTGTGCTAGAGGCGACGATGAATGCCGTTACGTTTTACCAAAAGATGGGGTTTGAGATTAGGGATGAGCTGTCTATGATGTTGCCGCTACGGGGTTCGAGTGAGCCGACGGAATTTTATGAGGAGAAGTGTATGGTTTGGAGTCCGTCAAAGGGAGCAGCAATATGAACATTTTGATAGGGTAGGCTGGGAGATGTCTCACTGGGGCGGCGGCATAGAACATATAGAAGGACACGTGTAGGTTCTCATGAAGCTATTGGGTAGATTGTAGGATGGACATGTTACTTGGCGTGGAAATTACACTCTCCTTGTGGAAAGATGAATGATAGCAACACTTGACAGTTGTTGCATAAACTCATGCTGAGCAGCTGAAAAAAAGCGGCATCTCGCAATTGCATCATGGCCGGATCCACCACATGCACGTGGCATATAGCCTGATTAGGGGCGGCAGACGAGCAGTTTTTATTTTACTCCATGGGGAAAAACCCTCCATGTGCTGCCTATCGATTTAGTCCAGATAGCAGGCAGCTGAAAAAAGATCTCGCCACTTTTGAGAGCCGCGATCTTTGTGCTACGTGAGTTAAAATTGTGAAAAGGGAGAGCGGAGAATGCAACGCCGAGTTCGGGACAACTTTGACATGCATGGGTGGTGCCATCTCTTTTTCTTTCTTTCTTTAACCTTTTGATATTGTCAGCCCAGTCTAGGGTTGTGAATATCAGCAGATAAAGATGCACGAGAGTCCCTTTTTTTTCTTTTTTGTGCTGCAGGGGGAGCAATCTCGTTACGTAGTGGCATCTCATTTCGGGCCGCTTTTACAGATCGCTAAAAAAAAAAGAGAGAGAGGGGTAGATCAAACATGCCAATGGAACTTGAAGCCACATGTTATTACTACGCCTTGGGTAGTAGATTCCATGGAGCAAGATGACGTTTTTGTAAGTCACTTTGAGCGAGACGGAGCTTCAAAGGCCCCCCCTTCGCTTGCTGCGACGATCCAACGCTACACGGAGGAACTTTGATAGGTATATACAGAGGAAAAAGAAGAAGCAAGCGAAAGCGGCCGGGTCCGTCGATTGGAACGCGAGCAAAGGCAGATGGACGTGTCATCTAAATCGGGGGATCCGCTGCTGCATTAACTAAACTGGGCAGGACTCCAGACTGACTAAGTTCGGGGAGATGGTCCAAAGACGGTATCGAATCGACAGACCTTGTCCTTTTCAGCTTTCTTTTTCTTTCGGTAAGCCCAAAAGAAGTTCGCGCGCGCCGCAGCTTTTTAGCCCATGTAGCATTGATTATGTCAATGCGGGTGTTTTTTTGACTTGTAGCCTATGGGTAGGCAGTGATTTAGCATGACAAAAAGGCTCACGGTTGGCGCGGTTTCTGGATATCCTCGTCGTAGATGACTGGAGCGAAAAAAAAGGCCGCAAACCTTCAATGTGGGGGGTCAAACGCGCGACGAGCCGAGCTATTTTCGTCACTTGTTTTCTCTTTTGTTCCGTGAGAGGGAAGAAGAGGCGTAACTATCGCAAATAATGCAACCCAGGAAGCTCGGCAAGGTTGATTTGATGCACCCGCGTATAAGATAGGCTACGGCCCTGTATATGCACGCGGAAGATACAGTAGCATGCAGCATATAAGAAGATGGCTGGGCCAAGATATATGCCCACCACACACACCCTCGTCGGCCACTCGGCGCAGCAGCATGATAAAAAAAGGACATGGGCACGAGATGGGTTGCTAGAAGGACCAATGAGGCTGAATCAAGCATGTGCCGGAGTTTGAATGAATTTGCGGTGACATGCCACTCGAGATGGGCTCCGGCTTGGGGCCGGACGCGGCGCCGAGCACAAAGCTGCTGGCCATTACGTGACAAGTATTCAGGCCCTGCAGTAGACCGGCAGCGGGATGGTTTTCCATTTGGTAATAGGGAGCGCCTTTAGTTTTGGTGTCTTTGCTTGTTTTGGGCTAGCGGAGCGTATTTGGCTTTTGTGCTTGTGCTTCTTCATTCTTTTTGTCTGGATCGCCGTGGCAAGAGAAACCCCCGTGGTCCCCGTAATACTGACAAGAAGGAGGCGGGTAGGGATGACGCTTCCATTGCTGTACAGTATGTTGCCAGAAAAGACTTTGATAATGCTCTCATGCTGATGCTGTTGACGTGAATCGATCTCCGGCCGGTGGAGAAATCGTCAAAGGTCTATCTGGAACTGCCCCTAAAATGCAACGGCGGTGACGTACAGTACGTGCAGGCGGCACGGAAATATTACCTACTTGCTTGTAAATGCTAGCCTGCGAAATGGAGCTGCAAGTGTAAGTGGCTCTCGTGCTACATGCCAGTGTGCTAAGGCGGTTCCCATTATGTAGGTTTATCTCGAGCCGTTATTAATTTTGATCCGTCAGAGATAAGGCATGGCTGCAGGTCCGATTAACTAGCAGAAACGGCGCAGCCCGTAATCGTTCCCTCCCCACCGCTTTCCAGCAACGGTGCATTGGACCCTGATTTGGAGCTGCGAGCATGTTGCAGGCATCAATACTGTAGCAAAGAGGCGTGACTTTTGTAAGACAAGCCACAAGGACCCCAGCATATGCCTGATGGAGCAAATCAACACGCTGCATCACATCTCTCATGCGTGGCATCAGGAAAAAGCGGCCCTGCGTTTTGCGCCTTGTTGGATGGACTTACGGGCGGCTACCCGCGTTAATGCGGCGGATGGGCCTCTATAACTAGTAGAAGTACTGTAGCATTTAACTGTTACCAAAAAAGTAACCGCCAAATATTGGATAGTGAGCTGTTATTCCCACAGCTTCTGCCTTCTTTTTCCTCTTTGTCATGGTAATACTCCGTGAAAGCGCACTAGGCGGCCGGGAGAGAGGCCGAACTGGAACCAGATGTCTGGAACCACACAGAAATAAAACCACCGAGACAGACACCTCTGTGTGGCGCCAGGCACCTCGAAGGATGGATGGATGGATGGCCCGGAAGGCAGGGAGACTCTAGTTTTTACTCTAATTGAACGAGATACGCAGCATATACTGTAGCGGAAGACGAGCTGCTCCCTATGGATGCCAAGCTTCCTTGCCTTGAGCTAAGCATCCAGGCATTCGCCAGGCCTCTCGGTGGCTCGTTTCGAGTACGTACAAAGTTTGAGAGACCCTGCTGCGGTGCTTGTCAAATGGACGGGTCCATCCATCCATCCATCCTGTATGAGCACGGAGGTGAGCAGTGCGTGCGTGCTTGGTTGAGCGTAGAGTCTAGAGCGCATGTAGTGGTGACCAAGCAGACGCCGCGATTAGCGAGCGATAAGCCAGGTTCCCTGTACTTTGGGCGGGAACCAGATCTAGGCGGTCTTACTTTTCTCTGGTGCCAGCTTCTCTTGCGCAGCAGCTGCAGCTCGAGAGGCCAGACCGCTGTCCCTTTGGTTCTTGATATCAAATCAAATCAAATCATATCAAATCAAATCAAACCAAACTCTTATCCAGTTTCATCGCTGCCTAGCTGATGCTGACACACCACAGTTGCCCTGTGGCGGCGCCCTTTATTGAGCCAAACAGCTTAGCACGCTACGAGGTACAGTGCATGCACCCGCTAGGTCGCCATCCGGGCTGAGGTGAGGCTGCCAGAGATCGCCAAGCAGACGCCATCTTTACAAACCGCCGCCGCTGGGTTGGCTGCTCCGACTGACTAGCCATCGGCGAGGGACCGGCGCCCATTCCAGGATCGCGCTGGCCTTGTGCGACCATCCAGCCCGTCCCTCCAGACTCCGCTGGGTCCGTTCCGGCAAAAAGGGTGGCCCTGGCCTGGGTCTGGGGAAGCACATGTCATTTCAATCACTGTCCAGGTCCTCCATCTCGACGCCTCTTCTCTTCTCCTTCACTTCTTCCCGCCCTTCGTCCTCTGCCTCACTCCATCGGTGCTTTTCGGGAGAGCGAGACGACGCAACGGCGCTCCTGCGTGGCTCTTGGCCAACAAGATCTTGATTCTGCCCCCCCCCGGCTCGGGAGGTCCATCTATCATCTGTCATATCCATCACGCATAGCTACGCATCTGCTGATACCACCACCACCACCATTTCACTTATCTCTGCCGGCCCAAACCTTGTCCGATGCGCTCTGCCGGAAGATTCTAAAGAGCTCCAGGCTGATGAAGTTCATCTAAAGAAGAGAGAGAGAGAGAGACAAAGGAAAAGCGAGGCGGTGCTATCTGCAGCTTTATACTCGCAGCCCCCTGGTTCAAATGACGCCGATAACCAAAGCCTATCTCATCCTGGCCACTATCATCACCTGAGATACCGAAACGCGTATCTCTCCCAAAACTGCCATTATTACAATACTCCTAAATCAATCATTACCTGCTGTCTTGTTCCCCAATCTTAACAGCCTGCCGCACTCGAGGGGGAAAAAAAAGGCCGTCTTTTGGCGGGTACCAGCGACCGGGTCGTCGACCAGTCTTGCTCGTGCTCCTTATCTCCTTCGGACTAAATAGTAGTGGCCTGGCCTGGCGCCGCGCCCTTTTTCAGCAACCTTATCACGGACGCCCACAAAAAAGCAGCCAGGGCCGATCTTATACAGTATCTATCCCACGGGAACCTGGCCAACCGCTGCTGCGAGGAATAAGCTGGGCTTTTGGACCTTGCCGTCCCTCCAGTCCTTATCTCTCCGCCGATTCCGTTATCGGGCAGCTCGAGAGACGCTCATCGCATCTCGTCTCATTCTCGAGTTGGCCGTTGGACTCAAGCTTCAGTCGTAACAAGCTGCTGCACCGGTTGCGTCATAGCCCGGCCTCGAGTTGACAGGCGTGGGGAAGACTTGCTTGCCCAGCCTTGGGACGGCGAATAGCATCACCTGCGTCCGGGGTGGCTTGTCTTTCCTTTATTCTATTTTTTTACACGCAGCTCGTGCTCGCGCGACTCTTATCCCCCGCCCCAGTCCAAAAGCGCGGGTAAACTGCCATCTTAGCAGGCAAACAACAAGCAGACGGACGGAGACTGACGGGCAGACAAGCGCCTGGTCCCGGCCAATCTTTTACTTATCTGGACAGTAGTCATACGTGCGTGCCCAATAGGGTGCTGGTGCATATCTATCATCTGTTTATATCCAGTACACGTACACGCATACCTACAGAAATCCAATATACAGTCACTGCCACAAATTGCGTCCGAAGTGGTCCAATCATGGCCCATGACACTCCTATCCAGCGCACGGCGCCAATCGCCATTGCTCCCAAGCCTCCTCGACTGGAGCCCCTCCCTCTCCCGCGGCGCCAGAACAGCTCCCACAGGTTCGAGATAGGCCCCGCGAGCTTGCATGGCAGGGGATCCATCGACTCCGGATCGTTTCCTGGGGCGCCTGCTCCCCCATGCCAGGCTTGTCGCTTCTCTGGAACCAGGTGTACCGTGGCCGAAGATGATGATGGCTGCATGCCTTGTCAGCTCAACGGCACCGAATGCTCTCTAGTGTCGTCGAGTCCTCAGACCCGTAAAAGGAAGCTTAACGGAGACTCTGCCGATGAGAGCGTCAAAAGAGGGTCAGTATAGCTGCGTGTGCCTTGCCTTGTTTTGATTTTGATTTGTTTTCTCTTTGCCCCGTGCCAGATTGCTTCGCCTCTACTTGTACTTGTTCCTCCATACTATCCTGCCCTTATCCTGCCACTCCCACGTTGCATAGTCATCTGACACATGATTGGTTTTCTAGCTCCCCCGGTATTTCCAGCCGCAGAAATCAAAACTCCAGTCTCTCCAGCACCGCCGCCAGCAGCTCGTTCCTGGAAGACATGGCCAACGTCGGCGGCCCCACAATGCTGAAGCGGACGTTGGGCCTCCAGGAGGACAGGTACAGCCAGTACATCGGCCCCACGACGGATTTCGAGCCCTCTCTCATCAATCTCTCTCCCTTTGACACCCATGACGAGAGCCTCTTAGCCCGCGGCACTCTCCGTAAAGTCAGCGATTCTGACACATTTTTGATGCTCCCGGACCAGGGAACAACTGGACACGAACATGTAGTTGAGGATTTGGACGCCATCGAGGCTATTGTCGCCCCCCATGGCCGCAAGCTCATCGATTTATACTTTCGAGTGGTCCACCCCGGCTTACCCATCATCCAGAAAGGCGTCTTCTTAGAAAAATATGAACGATCTTACCGCGAGTTCTCACCACCGATCCTTGCCGCCGTGTACATCCTCGCCATCAACTGGTGGGATCACCACGAAGAACTCTCCAAGCTGCCCCGTCCGGATATCAAAGAGTTGGAGAAACTCGTCCGGACTACTCTCGAAGATGCCATGTACCGACCGAAGCTGTCAACAGTCCAAGCCGGGCTCCTTTTGTCTCAGCGACCTGAGGGCGACCAATGGGCACCGACAGCGCAGCTAGTTGCCATTGCTCAGGAACTCGGCCTTCACTTGGATTGTGCGGGGTGGAAGATCCCCCCGTGGGAAAAGGGGCTGCGAAGGCGATTGGCCTGGGCCCTTTATATGCAAGATAAATGGGGATCTCTCGTCCACGGAAGACCATCTCACATCTTCCCTTCCAACTGGGCTGTTCGACCGTTACGCGCTAATGATTTCCCTGATGTCGAATGGGACGAAAACGATGCGGAAGAGCGCCAGGATATTGAAAAAGGCCGACTGGTCTTCACTCGATTCGTGCAGCTATCCGAGATCCTCTCCGAGATCCTCGATACATTTTATACTCTGCAGGCCATGCAGACCGTCACGAACGCAGGGTCGGGAGGAACGCAGCTTGTCCTTTCACTGGCAAAGCCCATTCAGCTCAAGCTCAAGGAGTGGTATGGAGCGTTACCTACCAACATCCGACTAGATTCATACTCTGCGAGCAAATTGTCGTCGAGACTTTCGTGCATTGGCTATCTCCATTTGGGATACTTTGCAACGGAAATCACTCTTCATAGACGCATTATTCGATCTCTAGCATCGAATACATCATCGGTAGATCCATATGTACAGCATATTTGTCGGAGCGCTGCAAAGGCTCGTTTGATTTCTGCCATGGACTTTGTCAATCGCTTGATGCCGAACCATGTCCAATCGTTTTGGTATTTCGCCTCCAAAACCAACTTTGCCCTCATTGGCACATTTGGATCCTTGCTCTGGGCGACGTCGCCGGGCCGAGAAGAGGCGGATTGGTACAGGCGTCGACTCGGCGAGTACCGCTGGACGTTGTCAGTGAGCTCCAAGCCGGGTCAGAGCAAAGGCCTGACTGAATTTGCCATGACCATGCTAGACATTTCAACTGGTCTCTTGAAGCAGCTTCCGGAGAAGCCGTCCATGAGCCGCACCGGCAGCGCGGTAGACTTTTCTGCCATGTCCATGCCCGGTTCATACTCTGGCGGAGTCAGCATCCTGGGCAGCTTTAGCAACTTTCACAGCACAGATGTGAGCGGTGTGCAGAGCCCTCAGAGTGAAACGGAGAGCAGTGATGAAGGCATGGAGGACGACGATTACGCGACGCCTATGTGATGATATTTTGAGGTGGGATCGCTGCCATGAATCTTTTTTCTCTCTCTTCTGCCCCCTTCCTTTTGCATTTCTTTCGATGTTTTTTTGTGCTGGATATGCAATTTTGGAACGATTGGATGATTTCGAGCGTCAGTTTTTGTGTGCGTTGGCACCCTCTGATTAATTGCATTTCCACCCTGCCCTAATGCGATAGAGGAGTTTGATGACTTTACGTTTTGACGCAACGTTTTATTGTACTTCACCTGCTTTGGATTATTTTTTGTTCTTCGTCAGTTCGTTTCGGCATTGTGTTATAGGCCAGGGGCCTCTAGAGGTGATACCCGCTCGGAGGCCAGCGGGGATCCGAGCGTGTTTAACAAGGCGTTATATAGGAGGCGAAGGGATGGCATTTGTGTGAATGAAAGAGTGGTGAAGTAGTTGGACATATTAGATTGTTAAGAGGGTAGAATGAGAGCTATGGTAGTCCAATCTAAGATGGATTTTTCTTTCTTATGCGAATATGGCGTGCTCACCTTGATGGACTATGACGTGACTTTTATGCTTATTGCCTCAGACCAATGCGCTCTATCAGGGTTCTTGGGAATTACATACAGATTGTTATCAGTACTTGCATGGAATAACGCAAAGTACAATTGAAACATCCTTTGTTCGTGGATATGTAGACTTGTATAGAATTTCCAAGTCCCTTTTGATGGCGATGCTTAGCGTGGCGTAATGCGCCACAGCCAAGCTACCTTACTCAAAATGCACCGCCACAGGTACCACACGCCAAGCACCTCCTTGTTCTGCCCAAGATGTTTTGCCTGAGATTGGAATTGAAACGTAGCACCTCCCTGTTTCACAGCTGTAGCCCATCGTTCGATTATCCTCTTCAAATGCCGGCCATTTGAAGCTGTATTGCTCGGTTGCTTTTTTGTTTTCATTCATTGCTGTCTTATTGCTTTCTTCATATTTTCTTTTTTGACAGATTTGCATTCCTGATTCTCGTTTTACGTCTCTTTTGCTTTTATATAGCTCTGTTTCATTTTATCGTTCGACCATGGCGCCTCCAAAAAAGGCATCTCAACAAAATGCCCAGGACAGTTCAATGGGATTCACCCCAGAGAGATTTGAAAAGGAGCTGAAAGATCTGGCCTCCAAGGCCAAGAGCAACACGTGGAGCAACACCGTCGTCGAGCAGGTGGGCATCTACATCAAGTCCCTGGCGCTGTTAACTCTGCTGGGCGTGTACTCTCATGCGTCGCAGCTTGCGCTTTCGCCCGTCTATGGTTCGATATCGGCGGCGACATGGCATTCGAAGGTGGTCATGGCTGGGTGCTTCATTGGCTGGGCGGGCAATCTGGCGTTTCGTCAAATACTCGCCGTGAAGACGTCGCAGCTTCTACCCCTGGTTGCCATATATGTGCCCATGGTGCAGTGCTTCTTGTATAGGTTCAGCCAGACTTTGGGGCCGCAATATGGGCCCCTAGTAACGGAAATCGTCACTTTGTTCCCGCTGGCGATTCTATCTGCGGCTTCTGTGGCGGATTGTCTGGACGGTGCGGATATGAGCTTGCTGCCCAAGTTTCTGGGGGAGGCTGCCCCTGGGCTCGGATCGTGGGGGACGTTCAAGCTCGTGGAGCATATAGCGGAGATGCACATCCGGAAGCATGCCGGGACGATGTTTTTGTACACGCGCGTGGGCATCGAAATTCTCTTGGCTGGCTCGTATACGCTGCTTGCGCCCTCTAAGTATCTGGTCCTTGCGGTCCCGGCTTTGATGCACACGGCAATGTTCAACCCTCACGTGTCTACGCCAACGGCTACGGCGCTTTTGAACGACACAATGCTGGCTGACAATTGGATGCTTTTGGATCGACGGGAGTCAGTAACTGGGTACATTTCGGTGGTTGAGAACACGAACAGCAAGATGCGGGTGATGCGAGCGGACCACAGCTTGCTGGGAGGGGATTGGGTAGACTGGCGCAAGGAGCAAGTGGTGGAACCTGTTTACGCAGTCTTTGTTACGCTGGAAGCGGTGCGTCTTGTTGAGAGAGAGGTGCCGTTGGCGGACGCTGATGCCAAGGCCCTGGTCATGTAAGTGCTGTTCTTCATATACCCTCAGATGTACGATTTTCCGAAGCCCACTGACAATTACTGTTTAGTGGTCTTGGTATTGGAACAACGCCGTCTGCGCTTGTCTCTCATGGAATTGACACCACCGTTGTGGAGATTGACCCTGTAGTTTACGAATTTGCCCAAAAGCATTTCCAGCTCAAGGAGAATCGTCCAGCGATTATTGAAGACGCGGTGAAGTATACTACTCGGGCTGCCAACGAAACCAAGGAAGTTTATGACTACATTGTCCATGATGTTTTCACGGGTGGTGCAGAGCCTGTGAATCTGTTCACCTTGGAGTTTTTCCAAAATCTGTATACTTTACTGAAGCCCGATGGCGTTATTGTTGTTGTAAGTGTAGTTAACTTTGATTTGTTTTTCTATAAAATGAAATAGCTAACGTGGGTAATTAGAACTACGCGGGCAATTTAATGCTTCCAACTCCCAAGATTATTGTCCGGACTATCTTACAGCAGTTTCCAACGTGTCGCATATTTCGCGAAAACGCCGCTGATCAAAAAGCCATAGCGGAGTCAGGCATAGACTTCACCAACATGATGATCTTTTGCCGCAAGACCGAAGGCGCCCTGACGTTTCGTCCTGTAGTGAAGGAGGATTGCCTGAATAGTGTCTCGAGACAAAACTTTTTGAATCCTCTGAACGAAATGGTGCCCCAGGACTTGTTTTCCATTGGCAGCGATGAAGAGGGAATACTACTGAGGAATGGAACGGACAAGATCAGCAAGGGGCAGCAAGTTAACGCGGATGGCCACTGGGCGATTATGAGAAAAAGCCTGCCGGCTTCCTTGTGGGAGAGATGGTAATTGAAAAATCGAATGTTTGGTCATTTGATTGGAGGAAAAGGAAACGCTTTTTTTTTTCTCTCTGTTTGTGTTCTAATGTAACGCTTTATAAAATGTATCTTGAACAGTTTCGCATGTAATATCATAGATGTAACATATAGCGCATTCTAAGCTTGTTCTTTCTCTCTCTATTTCTTCGCAGCCTCAAGAGCATACTCCTTATTCTCCTTGTTATAATCCCTGACAAAGTCAGAAACGTTTGATGGAATCTCCACCTTGTTATATGATGTGGGAATCGGCTCTCCAACGCTGGAGTAAATAGGCAAAACACCCGTCCACACCGAGTTCTGCGCCTCCTCATTCTGCAAATCGTGCTTGTCGTCCAAGACGCCGCCATCCCGGATCTTTGCGCTCCCCGAGGTGATTCTCACCTTGAGGACGCTCGTGCTCGTCATCTCAGCCTTGGTGGGGGGCTGGCGGGATTTCTGCCAGCGTTCCGGGACGATGCCGTTGGTGATGACTTCCAGGGCGTACTTCTTCTCCTCCTCGTCCTCGACGAGCGTGGCGTAGCCGAAGAGCACGACGGAGCGGTAATTATACGAGTGGTTGAAGCCCGAGGTGGCGAGGATGAGGGCGTCGACGTGCGAGGCGGAGATTGTCACCGGCAGGCCCTTTTCCTCCTCCTTCTGAGCGTCCGTGGTGGCGGCCTTGGTGACGTTGAACATGCGCGCGGAGACGTAGCCGTGGATGTACAGGTCCAAGGGGTCGCCAATGTCGGCGCTGGGACGGTCAAAGGAGCCCATCTGGCCGATCATGGGGAGGACGGCGGGGAAGGGGCTGTCCGGGGTGTTGAAGGCGACGTCGATGATGGGGGAGCCATTGATGAGGCGGTGGATGGTTTCGAGGGCGTAGCTGGCGCGCTCGTTGTGGCGGCGGACGGTGTTGTCTCTGGTTTTGGGGTACTCTAGAGTGTGGCGGCCCATGATGGCGGTTTGTGCTTTTTACTTTTATATACTGTTTATGTGATGATATTTGGGATGATGAGTGTAAGTTTTGTGTGAAGCTGGGAGTGTGTGATATAAGACTGATGCTGGATGGTTGGTGGCGAAAAGAGTCGTTGGAGTTGCGAACTTTCTTGGCTTATATATAACACGATATGACAGCTGCAAGTCCATCTTAGTTTCATGCAGTTACTAAAACGTTGGGAGCTCACACTCGATAGGGCAGTGAGTCAGGGTATTACCAAGCGTCGACTTCTTCCTCTCTATTGGTGACATGGAGATTATTGCCCCAAAGAGGTAATATGAGAGAAGCGCGGCAACCGGATGCGAAGAGAGACAGACGCCCCTCCTCCGCTCCGGGCCGGTTGGACCTTTGCGTAGGTACACTACTGCAGACGCCTTTTGATTACCTACCGCAGCGAAACAATTGGCTCGCCTCGCTAGTGGGAAGGGGGGATTTTCTTTCTTGTCTAACGAATAGACTATGTGGTCATGCACGTTTAAGTTGGGATCGGGCGGAATTGCCCTTTTCAAAGGGTTTCTGGGGGTGGGGGGGAAATGTGGCTGAAAGTTGCATAGAAGGCATCAATTCCATTTACACATCTACAACTATGAAAACGCTGTACTTTCGAGAAACTATGCGGGCATGAGCCGGATAGAGGCACTAGCAGCTGCTGCATGATGGCGTTGTACTCACATGTACGTGAATTTTTAGTTTCAATGCGGAGATGTCGTATAAGAACAAGCCTCGTGCTGCCTTGCTCATCGAACGGTTAATAGATTAGACGAGGTATAGACAGACGTTTGGCTCCTACGGTATCCTTGGTGGCGTTTTGGGGCATCTTTTCTCGAACTGTTTAGCTAATAGGATTCGAAGAGTGGGTGAGCACCAGTGCTGAGAGCAGTTAGAGGATTTGTTAATCAGGTGTCTGCTTTGGAGTTATTGGCGGTTTATGCGTACCGATTGGAGGATGGCTTGATCTGCATTGTCCACACTGCGACGTCGTCTGGAAAGAAAATGCGATATAGGCTAGGGCGCTAGAAACTAGTTATCGGCCTTGGACTGAGCAATTGTCTTTACACTTTGTAACAGATGACTATGCTGATAGTTGAGGAAGGACATTGCGTGTAGGATGAAAGTCCTTGCTGGTAGTCTATTGCTTGCCAATGAAGCCATAACTGCTAATTTACTGAGGAGATCTATCAACAACCGTTGGAGTTATTCTAGGGTATACAACATAAGACCTTTATTGGGCAGAGCTTGCTATGAATCTGTGTTTTATTAATAATTAATATAAGTTATGAAGTAATTGATAATCGAAATCGACAAACCGGAGGCATTGTGACGTTTCTTTTACCACATCTGTTACCCGCATCTTCCATTCGTGCCTTGGCTCTCTTTTACCCGGACATTGTAAGCTCTCATCTTGCCATATCGAGGAATTCCGTTGTAAGCCGCCGCAGAGCCATACATGCAGTTACGATATGCACTTCTATCACGCCCGCGGATCCCGCATGTCGATAGCTTCCAGAGACCGGCCCGGCCTCATGGTGATGTTAAAGGATGCAGTCCTGCTTGATATCTGGTCCACGCTCGTGCATCATCATGCATGTGACCATGTTAGTGCTGAAGCCACAGTCTAATGCTGCGTACCTAATCTTTAATTCTCCTCGCCGCGATATCCACTCCCAACTTCGATGCCTCGATCTAGTGCCAGAGAATGCGAGTTTCCGGCACGGATGCCCGAATATCGCCCAAACAACATTGGATTATGGAGGCCATATTCATGCCTCCAGAATATAGCCTAGCTAGCTGCCTGTGGCGGTGCATAACGCTGCTGTGGCTGCCTCTGTCCTCGCTTGCAGCGTGCCATTTACAGGGGTCCAGCTCCTTCGTTTTCCCATCTCCTGGCCCTAGCCGGGCCGGTTCACTCCTAAAATATCCGGCCCGGGAGATGGTTTGCCCATCATTTCATCGTCCTCCAGCATATCCTGGACGCATACAGGCATTTTCATTACCTATTTTTATTTTACCTGCTGGGCCCATCACCTGAGTGGCGCACTGGACATGCTCATCTCATCGACAATCCCAAGCTGCTCCATAGATCTCTGCGCATAGAGATCTAATCTTGCGGCAAAAGAGCGGCTCCACTTTGACTCTGCTAATATCTTGTAGCGCAAACCAGCTATTCGTCGTGGAGCCTCTGCACCAAGAGCGTCAATCGAAACAAGAAAGCTGGCATGTTGCCAAAGGAAAGAAATGCAAATCCGACGCCCTTTTTTGCGCGCTTCTCCTCTTCGCCTAAAGCCACTTGTTTTCTCCAGCCAGAAATGACCCCCAACGGCGTTGTTTCGTTTGCCCGTGCTAGAACAGGAGGCCTTTTCGTGTATCATCTCGCAAACCCATGCGCGTCTCCCGACGTTGGAGGTTTCAAGTGAAACGGCGCCACCCCGGAGGACTCCTCTTCTGAGCAGCCCTGGTGTTATCGCTCTTGTGCGGCGCCGCTTGATTCGACATTTGCCGTGTGTCAAGTCTGGCATCTGCGCTTCTTGGCAGCCCAGACGCAAAATTTAGCTTCTTGGGCCCGGTCGAGCTATACGCGCACCTCCGTAGAAAGTGCCATGGTTTGATGGTGTCGCAGCTTCGGCTCCCCAAGTGACCTGCCAGGGTCATACGAGTTCGCCCCAGAATTGGCGATGGCCCTCGTTTGAGAGGCTCGTTTTGGCTTCCTTTTTCCATTTCTCTCTCTTTTTTCCTTTCCCAACTCACGCTTTTCTCTTGCTGCGCTGGAGATTTGCCGCGTACATTTGGAGTTTGTGAGGAGTTGACGGACCTTCGCTATGGTTTAATTCTGTTCTTGTGCTGATACCTTTCTTTCTCTCCCTTCTTTTCTTCCCTCCCTCCCCTTTTTGCCGCTTTTTTCGTAGCCCATTGACTGGGTGTTCGCTTCTCTCTTTTCGACCGTTTAATTCAACTACCATCTGGTGCCGCTGCCATGGCCGGCTCCAGCAGCGCCCCGGCTTTGGTCGCGACTTTCGTTTTGTGCGTGGCCCTGCTCGTATTCGATCGAAGAGGAGAGACATATGGTGTATATAAAAGTGTGGAATCAATTTTGGGCTAACGTGTAGAACTCGTAAAATCGTGCAGTGGTCTTGTTGTTCTAGCCGCATCGGCGGCCATATTTTTCTTTGTCAAAGCCAATAGATCGCCTCTGCTCCGAGACGAACTGAGGCTGGCCCTCGTCTTTTTCCTGGCGACCTCGACGCTCTGGGGAATCATCGAATTCGCGGCGACTCTCGTCCCCAACAATATCACCTCGGCGTGCCAGGTCGCCATTTCATTCGCTACTGTGTTCGACCAACTCGCTCGCTTCTCGGTGGAACAGTTTTTGCTATGGGGTGTCAACGGTGGCATGAAGGTCTCCAAGCTGTCGCTTGTCTTGCAGGGCGGTCTTTTCCTCAGATTCATCCTCGGCGCCGTCTTTGTTGGAGTTCAACGGCCTCAGTTCGACCCCGTTTGCGTTGCCACCAACTTGATTCTCCCCATCGGCATTGTTGTCATGGTTGTTGACATCGCCATGGTGATGATTCTGGGGACCAAGGCTTTCCTTGCCAAGAAGAGTGATGCTATCAGGCCGGAGCTGTCTCGGACCAACACCTTGATCCTCGTTACCGTTGGACTGGGCATGTGGACTGCCGTGAGTGCTCCTGATGCTGAAGGATGGTTAAAATGCTGACATCAATATAGTTGAGCACGCCCCTCTTCCTCGGACTCAGTACTACTGACTTGGCTGTCCGAACCATACTGCCTGCTATTGGCCTATTAATCTTAATTGGTATGTCCCAACGGTTGCATCTTGGAAAGTGAATGCTCATCATAGGCAGGAATCGTCGCCCTCACCGCAAAGAGCTTTGTGCCCCCGCCGTCGACGTCTGGCTTGAAGATTCAGAAAACCGTATCATTCGAATCAACGGTTGAGTTGCCGACCCGCAACCTCGGGACCCGAGAATTCCCTTCGCAGACGGCAATGGAAAGAATCAATGGCGCCCTACCTCTTATCAGCCACCCACCTTTCGGACAGGCTTCTCGAGGCATCGGTGGGCTTCCTGTTGAGGGCGAGCTGTTTCCCCCAATGCGAGCTCAGACTGCACCTGTCAGGGCGTACAGCAAGAAGAAGATGACGGATAGGGCTTACAAGGGCGGCAAGATTGTCATCTCGAAGCCGATTGTGCAGATGGATGCGGAAAACAGCAACTTTGACAACATCCCGACCATCGATCTGGCCACCGCGGCGATGAAGGAAAAGGAACGCCGTGAGCTGATGATTCAGAATCCTTTCGTAAATGTCGATCTGGGACTTGGCAAAGCCTCATCTCCTACAGAAGTCACGCGCAAGTTGTCTGCAGCGAAACGAAAGCAGGTCCCCGAATCTGCGGCCTCGAGCAACAGCCGAAACCTCCTTACCGTCGACGAGCCCGCCTTCGCCATGACATCCGCTGTGCAGCTCTCCCCTGGCCCAGAATCGGCTCGCAGACGATCCCCTCGCCATCAAAGGGACGGCTCCGCGCCATCACCGCCAATCATTTCACCAAAGGAGGAGGCACGAACGCCAAAGTCAGCTCCTCTTCAAAGTGTGCCAGCGGCTCTGGTAGCGCCACCACCGCCCCCTATTCCATCATTGCAGACAAGGCTCGAGGAGGATAGAGCCATGTCCGGAGCGGCCGCTGTCTCTCACTTCAGTGTCAGCACCATGGATCCTATGACAGCACGTATCGCGTCGACAATGATGTTTAGTCCCGAGGGTCCAAAATCTGCAAAAGTTGCGGCTCCTCGACCGCCGCCTCCTACAGCACCTGCAGCACCTCCAGCTTCTGTTGATCAGTTTTGGGTGGATCCTCGGACAGCATCGTTACCTCGAAGCAATTCCGTCAAGA
The DNA here is from genome assembly GCA_038502285.1 of Trichoderma sp. 2475. Taxonomy (NCBI): domain Eukaryota; kingdom Fungi; phylum Ascomycota; class Sordariomycetes; order Hypocreales; family Hypocreaceae; genus Trichoderma; species Trichoderma sp. 2475. The sequence continues at coordinate 2,356,869 of JARPVV010000004.1, forward strand.
ACAATATCCGACCATCCAGACAGCGTCCTCCATCACTTCCTGCAGAAGAAGAGAAGCCGGAAACGAAGACTCCTCTTCAGCGAAGGGCAACCGTAGGACTGCCGAACAATCCAAGGGCCAGAGCAACCAGGGTATTCGGTGGGGAGCGAGGTACCATGCATGAGCGACAGATCATGTTCATGAATCACGAGGAGGATACAGTCCCCATCTTGGCCGCCGCAAAAATGGAAGCAGAGGAAGAGAGCGAGTCCCCAACCCGAAAATCGATGATCCACCGACCAAGGCCGATTCCTCGCAAGTCTACGGCGTCAGCTTCTGAGCTCTTGGGATTGGGAATCTCTATCGACCCTGCTCAAGATGACCTTGCGCTCCTCCCAACACCAAACATGCCTTTGATCTCTCCCGTGAGCGTGAAAAGCCTATCGCAGAGTACTTACGGAGCAACTTCACCCGGATCCCTCACCAGAGTCAAGACTGTTCGAAGAACCTCGTTTGTTCCTGATATGCCTGTTGTACCTGCAGAGTACCAGGGTCAACTGCCGAAAGTTTCTCAGGATCCATTTACTGAAGAGACGACTACAAACGTTTGGACGGTTGTGCCAAACGAGGGATTGACTCGGATGCCTAGCACAGACAAGAAGACACGTGCGCTGTGCGTTTCAAAGTTCAGCGTGGATACTGCGTTGACTGCTCAAGAACCACAATCGCCCTATCAGAGTCGATTGTCGGTCAACACTCAGTCATCTTATGAGGAAACTATTGGCCGCAACTCCACAGTTGCCTTTTCTTCAGATCCCAAAGCTGCTAGAGTCTCAACGGTGCTCAACTCCTTCAGCGACCGTCTTACACGTCACGAGAGTGTTGACTCTGAGCTATCTATGATGCTGAGAATGGCCCCCGTACCGCCCAAGAATATGCCAGGCGAGAAACGGGCTGTTGCTCAAGAGAACAGTGATGCGGAGGATGTCCCCTTTATCATTGATATCCCTACGCCCGAATCGCCAAAATCACTGCTTAGCGATGTTCAGCTGACTGTCGACCAATTGCCATCATGGCATCATCGCGTTGGCGAGGAGCTGCCTTCATTTTCTTCTCAACTGAAGGACAGGAGGTCGCGCAAGCTCTTGGTGCCCAAGCCCCTGGCCTTGTACAGGCCAGCCAATGTCACTGTAGTCATCGAAGCCGAACCATCGCCTGAAGAGCCAGCCCAGGAAGCTCTCGACAAGATCCACGAGCAGCTCAAGCGGCTCGATCTTGAGAATGGAGATGCCCGAGCCACTATTAGCGAGAAGCAACGACAGGCTATCTTGGCCAATCTGGAGTCTGAAATGGGCGCGCAAGAGGACCAATGGCAGATGCTAAGAGTCGACTACTCCCAGGGCTCGCCTTCTACCACTGTCTCCGCGTCAGAGATTAACTCACTACGCAGCAGTGTTGATATCAGCAAGTTTGAGATTATGCCCATCACCAAGCTCAACGCGAGCGCCGGTGATTTGCTCGTAGCACTCAAAGAGCAAGCTGAGAACCGCCTGTCAGCTTCTTACGACCAGCTGTCCAAGGAGGAGACACTTGAATCTGGAGACGAGAAGCTTAACCGCCGATCTCTGTCAGCTTCAGGTAAAATGAACCTGCTCTCTGTGAACACCCGAACCATGTCGCAGATTGGTAGCCCTACTCCTCCGGATACTGACGAGTCAGGCGCGGAGAGCGACAATGATAGCATGGTGGAAGGCCTTGGCGCAGCCAAAGACGGATCCACGGCATTGATGCCAAGAGCCACGAGCTTTTTGGCTTTGGATGACGTTTTGAGCCCGTCTGAAGATACCCAAAGCAAGCCCAATGCTCCTGTTGAATTCGAAGATGTCGCATTGATGACTCCCAAGGCCCAGCCCGCCCCTATTGTTGCCCAGCCCGAGGAAATCAAGGTTGCCAATGTTGCGATTGCTGAAGCTGAGACTATCAAGTTCAGCTTGGCAGACCTGGAGGAGCCCTCACCCGTATCTGCTGCACCAGCACCCGCTCCTGCACCTGCGCCTGCTTCAGCACCAGCACCGCGACCTCGACAAGTCATCCGACGACCTCCCCGCCAGAGCAAGCGCATCTCTACGCTCCCAGACATCGTCGAGAACCCAGAACCGCTTGTCGGAAAGTCCGGAAATCTCGGCATCTTCCAGTTCCCATGGGGTGAGAAATCAGACTCGGCCAGGATCCCTCCCCGCATGGTTGGCATTTCCGGCACCATGACCAGCGGCCGTGCCCCCATGAACTCGATCCAAGAGAAGCAGCTCCCCTCAGCCCCTCAGACGTTCCTTGATGACGACGAATTCGAGAATGGATTGGACGATTACGAGAACGAGGAATATGACGATGGCTTTGACGAGGCTACTCTTTGGGAGATTGCCAGCTTGCTCGAGAGCGACCTGGACACCTCCCGAGATGACCTCTTCATGGTTGGCGAGGAGGACTGGGAGGATCAAGCGCCTGCTGAGGATGAGCTGTCCCCCGCTTCATCCCCGGTTCGAGATGTTGCCGAGAGTGTAAAGGAAGAAGTATATGAAATCATCCCAGTTACGCTACCATCATCTGAAAGCTCTTCTGACATTTCTTTAAAAGTCCCCACTCTCTGGACAGCCGGTCTGAAGGACTCTCGGATGGGATTGGGCTTGCCGCAGCCTAGCGAGGGGGAATGGCAATCGTACTTTGCCGTTGCTCCCAGGCAAGCCCGTACTGTTCGTCGGGTGGTTGATGAGCCTACTCAGCTGTCTAGTGTTTCTCTGTGGACAGCTACCGCGACTGATGTCTCGATGTACACTTCTGGAGTATGGCGTGCTCCTGAGGCCAAGACTGTTAAGCCTGCCTCGAAGGTCGTCAGCCTGGTGTGGTCGCCGCTGAAGGCTGCCAAGATCTCCAACCTGGGCCTGCCTCAGCCAATTGACAAACTCTGGGCTGCGTATATCCCGGAAGCAACCCGCGTCGCCCGCAAGACTACTCAGATGCCACAGCCTGCAGTGATTACGTCAACATCACTGTGGTCTCTTAAGCGAATCGTCAAATCTAGTGCTTCGACTGGTGTATGGACTCCTGCGAACAAGGTTGAGGCTGAACAGCGGGCTGCCGCTGCCGCTTCAGTATGGACGCCACTCTCTCGCGCTCGTGTTGCGACTGTGGGACTTCCACAGCCGGAGCTCAGCGTATGGAATCTTTACATTTCACCTTTGACGCGCTCTTCTCCCAAGGCAGCACGAATGCTTCCTCCCGCTACGATTGAGACTACATCCCTGTGGAAGCAGAGCCCAGTTGTCAAGCGCAGCGCGTCAAACGGCGTCTGGAGTCCGGTGGAAAAGGTTGAGGCTGAGGTGCTGACAATCATTGCTACCACTGCTTCACTATGGTCTCTTTCTTCCCGCGCTCGTGCCACTGTGGGACTGCCGCAGCCAGAGCCAATTGTCTGGAAGTCATATATCCCTGTGGTCGCACGTCCTGCTCCCAAAGCAGCTCGGATGCTTTCTCCTGCAGTAATCGAGACAACCTCCCTGTGGAAGCTGAGAGTTACAAAGTCCAGCGTATCACAAGGTGTATGGAGCCCAGCCCCCAAGGAGGAAGAGGCCATCATCACACCTGAGGTGTCTTCCGTTGCTTCCTCGCTTTGGATGCCAATTTCGACTCCTCGTGGTAATCCGTGGAGCCTTCCTCAGCCAGATATCCAGGCTTGGAATGCATACATCTCTACTGATAGCCGTGTAGCTCGCCGTGCTCCTCAAGTCCAGCAGCAGGAAGTTACCCTTCAGAGCTCTTCAATGTGGTCTATTGAGCCCTCAAGAACCATCGAGATGTTCTCTAGTGCAAATTTGTGGAGCTTGAAGATGACCACCCTGCTCTGGGCACCGGCTGTGTCCAAGGATGCCGGTGTTGGTCTCTCCCAGCCGGATGCGAAGGTCTGGAACGCTTACATTGCTCTGCCGAGCCGATCTACTCACCGGGCGATCAGCGTGTCCGAGTCTGAGAATATCACAAGCACAGCCTTGTGGCGTCCTCTGCCAGCTGCTCTTCCTTACTTGGGGGGCGTTTGGGCACCAAAGGCACTGGCTGCAAAGCCATCACATGCCAAGACCTTTAAGGTGGCAAAGGCTCTGTGGTCTTCCTCTCCTGAAAAGACACGCTCCGTCGGGCTGCCACAGCCAGACGCAAGGGTCTGGGACATGTATCTCCTTCTTCCAGCACGCGACTACCGCAAAGCCTACTTGCCTAGACCCGGTATGATCACAAGCTCATCCCTGTGGCGTCCTCTGCCAGCTGCTCTTCCTTACTCAGGAGGCGTTTGGGCACCAAAGTCTCTGGTTGTGAAGTCATCGCACCAATCCCATGCTGAGGCTTCTTTGAAGGTGGCAAAGACTCTGTGGTCTTCATCTCCTGAAAAGACGATCTCCGTTGGGCTGCCACAGCCAGACGCTAAGATCTGGGACATGTATCTCCTTCTCCCAGCGCGCGACTATCGTAAAGCCTATCTGCCCAAGCTCAGCATGATTACAAGCACATCCTTGTGGGCGCCTACACCAAACATTGAGACACCCTCTGGCGGAGTGTGGAAGGCCAAGTCAGTACCATTGGTCACCAAGTCATCTCTCGTTAAGCCCGCTTTGGCAGCGGAAAAGGACTTACTCTGGTCTTCATCTCCCGCCAAGGCAGCTTCGTTCGGCCTACCTCAGCCAGAGGTTTGGAGCGCTTACCTCGTCCCTGCGGGTCGCCGCCAGCGAATCGCGCATGCCCCCAAGGCAGTTGTAACCATTACGAGCACATCTCTCTGGACTCCTACCCCGAGCACCAAAATTCCATCGACAGGAGTCTGGCAGCCAGAATCCACCCCCGTGAACGTTCTGGTAAAGGGGTCTTCTCGCACTTCTGCCAAGGCAAAGAAGATTGGCTCATCACTATGGACCCAGCTGTCCACCGCAAAGCCGTCCGTCGGTCTGCCCCAGCCAATCTCTGAGATCTGGAACTCGTACATCTCGCCCCTGACCAGCGCTACGTCTACCTCTCGCAGAGTTTTCGCCTCGGAGACTACTTCAATCGAAAGCCAGGCTCTTTGGTCTCTCCCGTCTAAGACAGAGGCTGCGGCCGGCTACCTCTGGTGCTCGAAACAGAAGCCAGCTGAGACTAAGCGCCCAGTCGCACAAAACGTTGTTCGTGCCGTGACGGTATCTGGCTCACCTGTTACCGCTACTGCTACGCCCACCTCTGTTGTAGCTCAAAGCCCCGTTTCCTCAGAGGCACGCACGACCAGTGTTCGTAAATCCGTGCCTGTCTTCATGACGCAAGAGCAGTGGAATTCCGCATTCAAGAGAATCTCCCAGGACGTGAAGAAGGATGATTCCAGCCTCGACCAATGGGCTCTCCCATCATCATCGTCATCGAAAACCACCACCAGGCTGAACCGCTCCCAGTCCGTCAAGAGCCGCCCATTCTTCGATCCTTCCGTCATGGCCCTCATTTCCGAACATCCTTCCACCACCACTTCATCTTCCTCCACTTCTTCATCACGCAAGGGCCTCGGGCGATCAAAGAGCATCTCGGCCCTACCCTCCAGCCGCAGAACGCTAAGCCGCAGCAGCAGCAGCAAAGCATCAATCTCTCTACCCAGCGTGGAGCCTCAGCCAGCCGCCTTCCTCTGGACTAAACCCGCTTCGGCGTCTGATAGGGCTTCTTCTTCCATGTGGCAGCCCCCCCGCCGCAGCCGCGCTGACGTGCAGCTCCCGCCCTCATTCAGCATGCTCCTCCTCCCTGGTCCGCGACGAACCGCTGGCAGGAAGACGGATATTGCGATCCCCACTAGTTTCAGCTCTGGACAGGGTTTGTGGAGGGGTGCCGAGCAAGTAAGATTGTGAGATTTGGGAAAGTACAAGGAGCAGGGGTATGAGAAATCTGGAGTCATTCCTAATGCGGTGCTATCAATCGAGATGACAGGAGTAAAGGATTTCTTTTTTTTATGATGTGTGTGTGTGTGTGCGTAAGGAGGAGTGGCAGGTATTACGATTAGTAGATGGTGTGAAAGAAAGAGGATGGTTATGTTTTGTGATGAAGAGGGGATATTATACCCTTGTGATTAGATAATTGAGTTTGGTGTATTGGAAAGTGGGAATATTTTTCTCTTTATTTGTGGGAGATGGATGGTATTTGGAGGTATAGAGGAAGGACGTGGATAATATGGAAGAGTAGTTTGTCGAAAGTATATATTTAAAAAGCAAGTCAATATAACAACAGGTATCAGCATCTATCAGTATCCGAGTCCCAAGTCCAGTAGTAAAGAAAAGAAAGAAAAAAAAAAGTATATACTAGAAGTCACCACAAACACATCAAACATGTACATTTCACTCGCACCAAAGCTTTCACGCAATTGAACGAGACACAAGAGAAACAAAAAAACCTTCATGTATCAAGTCATTGTTCATGTCATGGCCATTCAGAGCTCTCTATCCATGCATCTCGTTAAGCTAAAAGGTAATTGAGGGAGGGAAACAGGGGGAAAAAAGAGAAAGAAAATAAGAAAAGCATCACCAAATGCGCAAAGTTTTGTCAAAATTGCGCCGACGCTTTTGCAAAAGATTCAAACACCATACCAATGCTTCGTTTGCCGACCACTGTGTATATCCTGTGTAATTCCGATCCGAGTGTCCGTCCCTGTTATTTTTCTGGTTTTTATCACTCAGAGCTCCTTGGCCTTTTTTTTTGTCTTTTCAATAATTTTATAAGTGACGTTGAGGTACATATCGTTGTCTCGCGAGCGAATAAGCTGCAGATAGTATCCTCTTCTCATGAAAGGAAAGAGCTTCAGTATCGGCTTGCTCTCTCCTGTTTGTTTTCGGAGCTCATTAGAGTCATTAGGATTTTTTTTAGGTGGGTTGAAGAGAAAGAAGGCAAGGGATAATGGCCTTTCGGGCCAATCCATCTCATCTTCCTCTCTTTACCCAAAAAAAGTTCATTTTCTTTTCGTAGCAAGTCGGTTTGTCAAAAAAGACGTCACCGACACTTCATACTCAAAGGTCATGAAAGACAAAGGAAAAACAGCGCCACATCCCCTTGACGGCCGTGAAGCCGTTGTATAGCCCTGCTTGCTGTTCTAAGAACAGGCGGGCGATATGTCAAAAATGTCCTCATTCGGACTATTATATACGCGATGAATTTTCGTATAATTCCGACTCATATGAATTCGTAGAATCGGATATCCGCGTTATCGGTGGAAGAGCGCGAGCAAATGCAATCGGGCTGCCTTAAAAGTGCTGATAATTCCACAGCAAGAAGCTGAATTGTACAGCAAGCCAAATAAGGTATCGCTGATCGTGCTGATCTAAGCCGGAAGAGAGTCGTCGAAATATGATGAATGTGCTGGAGGCATTATCATGGAGTATTAATCGAATAAATGTATAAACCCGAAACCGTCGCTATGCAAACAGAATAAAAACACACAAGATCATTATTTCTGTACAGAATTTCCCATGAATCTGTACGATGGAAGAGTGATGGACCTGAAAGCGCGGACCGTTGTAAATCCACACTGGAGCGGTGATGCATTAGCTAGCAATCATCGTCTGTAAGCGTCTGGTCATTGGCGAAGAAGAAGCAGATGATGATGTTGAGGTTTTTGGCGATGGCGAATCAAGCAAGGTAGACAGATTGCCCCGGTGTCGAATGGTTCGACGAGACTGGCTCGATCCTGGATCGTCAAACATGCGTGTGAAAGCTGGGCTAGAATCGGTTTGACGTTCGCGCCTTGGGGTAACCGTAGGGCTCTGCGTTATTTGCTCAGCCCGGCGGATAACGTCCGACAAGGAATCTCGGAGCTCTCCAGCTCTCTTCACCAACACTCTTAAGCTATTCGTATCGAAAGTCATCTTGTTGTCTGGGCGAGACTGGGTATCCTGGTCGGGGATGGAACGACTCATTGCCTCCATCACTGAGCGAGCACCTTTGGCTGCCTCTTCTTGCCTGTCAGCACGTAATTCGGGCGTTCGAGAGCGACTGGACTGATTGGATGGCGGGCTATCATCGGCCAACGGCCAATTGCCACCAAAGATGTCGTCGTCGGGAGAGAACACGGATCGTCGTTTCGGAGAATGGCGCTCACGAACCACAGCCGTCTTTGACATGGGCTCCTTGATGTCGAAGGCCATGTCCAGCTTACCGAAAGAGAGATCGCCAAAGTCTTCTTCGGAGAATCCGTCATTGTTATCGAACTCCTCCATGGCATCCAAAAACTTGGCATCATTCTCCTCATCTATAGAATCCTCTTCGTCGGGCGAAGCCAGTGCAATGACACCCTCAGCCTCTTTCCACAAAGTCTTCTGTGGGCCATCGAGCATGTCCATATCGCGCCCGTGGCGACACAGTCGCTTGAGGTCGTTGACGAGCAAAGACAGTTCACGAATCTGCCCCGAATGCGCCTTCACACTGGGCTGCGACGCCTGTATAGATTCAGGCACCGAGAACAGATTGTTGTCGGCTTTATCACCAAAATCATTGGCGCCGCCGCCAAACTCAAAGTCTTCGTCCCAATCCTCGCTCACTGTTTTCGAGCTTAGTCCCCAGGTACCATACTTGGCACCAGTAGATGACTTGCCCTCATCCAAGGCGTGCGAAAGAGGAACACTTTGACTTCGAATATGCGTTGGTATAGGGCCGCGAATGACAGGGCGTCCGCCCCTAGCATCAAGCTCCTGCTTTTCGTAAGATGTCTTTGGTCGCAGCGGAACACCCTCTGTGCTGCTCTTCTCATGAAAAGAAGTTTCACTCCAGTCAAACAAGTTGTTCAGTGGCCGATCATCTGAATCGATATCGGACGTTTGGTCCAGGCTCATATTTGCCAGCGCAACCCTGACGTTTGGGTTAAGGACGCGAGAATTCATTGAGCTGCCTTTGGAGGGAGGAGACAAGGGATTGAAGTGCGCGTCGTCATCAACGTCCCAGTCCTCGTCAAAATCGTCGTCTAATGAAATGCGACCAAACTCTTTCGTGTAAATCGAAACACCATTTTGCGACGACTCTGAGCTGATGCGAGGCAAAGTAAGAATGTGGCGGCTAGAGTACCTCAATCTGGCTCCGCTAGTTTCCCCGATGGGCATCATTGTACTTTCGTCTTCTTCCATAATATTTGTGTCACCGCCCCAGTTATGGCCCAGTATCTCCTGTATCGAGAGGCGCTTGGTCTTACCATTATTTCCTGCGGTGCTCGGGGGGGAGTCGTCATAAATAGAGTCCAAGGGCGTCTCCACAGCCCTTGTGCGACTGGAAGCTGCGGTGCGCAGAGAGTCGAACACAGTGTCACTCTGAAAGTCGGCGTCGTCCTCATCGGCCGATATGAAGCCGCGAGCGTCGCCTTCAAAGCCCTCGGTGGCAGAAAAGCTCTCATGTAATGGAGAGGCTCTATGCTGCGACATGGCAGCGGAGCTGGTCGAGCTCCCGGAGGGCTGGTGCTGCCGTGTTGAATGAGAGGCCGCCCCGCTAGGCGATCCCAGGCGTGGTCCGTCGATTTGAAAATTCGATTTACGAGGGGCGGGGAGAAGTGGGGAGGAATGGCTTCTTTTATGCATTGTTAGCTGAGAGTTGGCTGCTGAATCCAGCGTCGGCCCCTGCCGTCCTAGAGGGCTGGGTGGGATTGGTGATTGCGCCGGCGCTTTCAAGTCGTGCTCCACGGCGGTTTGGGCGCCACTATTGCTTGGGGCTGACACGTGCCGGCGGTCGTCCACACCATCCGTTTCAGTCTCCCGTTTTGGCTGTCGAAGGCTTCCCGATGTTCTCGAGAGCCAGTTGGCCACGGGAGGGAATGGCATTGATTGAGGCCGCATCGCTTTTCTTTCATTCGCATTCTCGGGAGAAGTTGATCGATCGTCCACGTGAACGCCTGTCTCAGGTCGGGCTTGGCGAATCTCATCTCGTCGATCCACAGGGGATGGCGCAATTAGAGGCGCTGAGGCAGGCGACACCATCCTGGGCGTAACAAGATGTACCTTTTGACGATCATAGCCGCCGGGGGAGATGCGCTTCGAGACGGTGCGACCACGGGGGACACCCTCTCCCAGGCGGCCTGCAATACCACCACCTCCTATGTTGCTTGTGCGGGAATGGAAAAAAGATGTCCACTTCGTCCTCCGAGCTCCTCGAGATTGCGCAGAAAGTGCGGCTGTTAAGAGGCTTTCTTGCTTCTTTGATGATTGATCAAAGGAAAACGCCGGTGAGGGCAGGCTCAAATCGGTGCTCTGGCGGAAATGATGCAGGGTAGCGGATCTTTGGTGGCTCGTCGCTGGTCGTCGCAAGATAGATAGATGCGATTTCGGTCGAGTGTTTGTGGGTGTAGGAGGAGCGTCGCTGGATGCGACTGACGTTGCGACTGACGGAGATCGTTTCACAAGCTTATTCGGTGCCAGAGGATTGGCGGCAGTGTTTGGCCTTGATAGAATCGGGGCTGATGAAATGTACGACTGAGAAACCGAGGGCGAATCTGGTCCAATGCTGGATTTTGACTTCACGCTTGACTGGCGCGACAACGGAGGGCGGCGGATCGAGAGCCTTCTAATCCAGGATCCGTTCGACGAGACGGAGTCTCTAGGTCCCTCTGGCGTCGGTGATGCTGAACTCTCACGCTGCCTCAACATTGACCGTCTCTCAGGGATTGGTCGAGGCGATGAGGCAGGCTGATGCGACGGCCTCTGATAACGCGACAATGGAGGGCGAGACACTGTGATTGGGCTGGCCACGGCACTCTGTGGCGGATACTCGACTTCTATTGACGGCGCATCCAGGCTGGCTTCGTATCGTAGAGGAGACGAGAGGGCCGAGGGGGCCGTAACTGGCAGATCGCGGTCGAATGAGATTTCCTTGCGGAGCTGGCTGAATCGCTTCTTGTTGGGTACAGGAGGCGGCTCTTCGGGCTGGCCAAACACCAAGCCGTTGGCCGCAGCAGCAATGGCAGTGCCGGTCCCAATAAGCTACATAATAAACACACGGTTAGAGAAAGATCCAAGGCTGCGAAAAGGAATGATTCTGCTGATGCTGCTGCGTTTGTCCAGGCCAACCACGTCCATTTCTCCCAATTCCCCCCATTCCAGCATTGGGTTGTGCAGTGGCTGCCCGTCCGCATCATGGTTGGGCTCAGGTGTGGCGAGTGCCCGTCTGGAAGGGTCATTAAACTTACACTGGGAACCGTCTGCATGGTTACTGGCGGCTGAGCGACCGCTGCGAGCGTTGCGCTCGAGTTGAACAGACGAGCCGGCAGAGCTGAGCAGAGCTGGGCAGCAGGAGCATCGTCGAATTCAATGGACAGCCGCGCGGGCGCTGTTGAAGAGGGAGAGAGTCTCTCACCCGGGGTGGAGCGAAAGGTCGTCTGTTTTTGGCCGTATGAAACGTCGCTGTGGCTGGAACGCAACTACGAGACGCGCTGCAGGCAAAACGCAAAAGAGAAAAAAGGCGGCCTGGTTTGCTTGGGACGCAGAGCCCACAGCCCAGGGGGGGGCACGAGAGGGTAGATATCCGGCGCGAGCAGGAGGGAGAGGGAGGTGAGAAGGGAGAAGGGGAGTGGCAGAAAACGAAATGAGAAGATCTCGAAAACGAGACGAAGGGGACAGGAAATGAGGAAGCTATTTCCTGCGTCTGGTCCCTGCTTCTCGAGGCCAGAGCCGCAGAGCTGCAGGTGAGCAGCGCAGCGCACAGCGGGTGACACAGCTCCAAAGTGTAAACAGCACCAGGCCTGCCACATACCGCATTCCGGCACCCGCACCATTGCCTGGGCCACTGGAGAGGGCCAATTTTAGCGGCGCCGTCATGGGTCGTTAGTGGGCGGAGCCTGCTGATGGGCGCCTCCGGGCCCTGGAGCTGTAGGGAGCACGGAGCTGGGGCCTGGGCCGAAACACGCCAGCTGGAACCCCCCGCTGAAACGGGTTGGTGGTGGCGCTGGAAGGTCTCCCGTTTTGTACGGGGGGGCCCTGAGAAGAGACTGGAGGAATGACATGACGGCGGCGCTTGTCAGAGCTTCGATGCTTGTTTGTGCCCGCCAGGCGTCGCACCGCTACTCTATTCTGGTGCGTGCTCCGTTTTTGACTGCGAAAAGTCTTACGCCATCCCGCCTGCTGCTAATGCTGATGCTCATGTCAATTACGAAGTTAATTACTACTGTTATACCCCAAAACGGCAGCAAAGCCACTTCGGGCTACACCGAGCAGACGGGTTAGGAGGCGCGAAGGCTGTTGACTTCCAGGGACAGCTGCGTTTGCAAATGTCGTGCTGCGGCGTCAAAAATAAGCGCTCAATTCAATCCAGCCGTGCCCTGCAACAGGCGCTCTGCTATCAAGTCGACAACATGGACCAACATCAACAACAACAACAGCCACGCATGTTTTGTTTACTTGCGGGTCTTACGCTGTGGCCGGGTCGATTTGGGCACCGGCACATCAAGCACCAGAATGTCGCATCCCGGCTGTGGGGGCGGGTCTAATGCGCCTAGCCATGGATATACGGAGCTTTATTTCTCTTGTGCCTGTTTCCATGCCTATCGCCCGGCTCTATCGCAGTCCACCTCAAACCCACCACGGCCAACACTGGGTCTTGCGTTTGCTTTTGGGCTTCAAAATTGAGCCGTCTTGAACTTGCAAGCGCAACGCATTTGCCAATAGTCCGCAGTAGTATCGCACAGCCGAACCACAAGGTTCGATATCATTTCTGTTTGGGTCGCAAAAGTCCTGCACGGCCAAACTTTATACCCGCACTAGGTCGCTGCTCTTCGTCTGCTTTAGGCCTGCTGCTGCCGCTGGTGCTGGTGTAAGCATCAATTTCAGCAGCTCGCAGTAAGACGGCGACGGCCAAAAAAGGCAGCACAACCTCCATGCGTCGAATCACACATTTAGTCAAAGTCAAACTCTTGCCCTGCCCTTGACGACGCTGTGTTACCCTCTCCGAAATTAACGACAACAACTGCAGACACGAAGCTCGAGGCCAACGGGAGCAAAAGGGTGTCATGGTGCCTCCAACTTGCGTATAAACCCGTCACGAGTCCGGTCTCTTGCATGCTTTTGACTTTTGTCCCAATCTCTAGTGGTGTATAGTCGATACTGCGACTCAGGTACGATCAGCATCAAGTGCTCCGGAGAGATCACCACTAGCCCTACATGATACGAAGCACAGCCGCCCTCTTTACAAGTTGAACGTGGCACCAGTCACGACGAGCACAGAGCGCTGCTGTCTCACCAACGGGCCCCCTTGTGCCCGCTGGATCTCAAAATCTTTCATCCTGTGGATGGCATCACCCAACTCGACAGATCTGTGAGACAACTCGCTTCGTGCCTGACGCCCTCGCCAATCGAGCCGCGACCACATGTTCGAGAGGCATGTCTGTGTGCCGCACGAACAGGTATAGCAGTATTTCTAGTCTCACTTCTTTGTTCTTTCAGATTGCTCAAGGCCCAGTGCATGACCCAAGCTTCTTCGACTTGTCTGTGACAAATTTCCCTCCCTCTGACGTTGGTCTTGCGGTCCCATCGCCCTGGTATGTGTGTGTCTGTCCCGGACGATTGGCTACGAACGGAGACCGAGGAATTCAAAAGTCAAGCGCAGTAGGTATTTCATCCAAGCTCTGGAACTAATTGCTCGTGCCTTACGACATAGATACGTTGTTGGACTCGGTGCATTCAGCCGTCATGGCGGCACAGGGCATCCCCTGCGTTGCTCAATCCATCCAATATAGCCATTGGCCAATGGTGAGACTCAGATGCCCGGGAACTCGCTATTCCTTCATCTTTGCTTGTCATTTTTCGCGTCTTCGCTGCCGCTATTGGGCGCAATCCACCCATCCCATGCATTTCCTCGGCGCCAACGAGCGCTATCCTGCAATAAATGGATCGCGATTGTGTGCTAACCGCTGGACCGGCGCCTGCACAACCTTCAGCTGGCACCTTGGCTGCTAGCTTAGCTCGGACTCGTTCCAGAGGTCAGCTCGAGACAATCAGCTCATTTCTGGATAGCGTCCAATGCGAAAAAGTATATTCAACTTGGCGGACAGACCCGTCCCACTGACGTGGCTACTGTCGCGTTGATCATGCCGATCACGGGCTGAGTCGATATTTGGAGCGATTGGCCGCTCGCGCTCTCTTCCTCCAGGCTCATCAATCGCGATCCCGCCAACTGCAGCCTTGACTCGCTCTGAGATTCAACCTGAATCTACGATCAATCTGGCGCAACACAATCGGACCATCCAGTGTGGAGGCGAACAGTGAATAGACGGGGCGGTAGAGCAGGATTCAAGCCCAGATTGGATAAATATTCAGCTGCTTGACAGCCAATTGCGTGTAGCCTGCGATGATTGTCAAGCTGCTTCTTTAACCAGCCAATGAATTGGACCAATTGCCTGCCGGCATGAGATGCTAGCTTGCCCCTCTGAGGACCTGAAACAGCATTGATTTAACTAGCGACTGCTACGTGGAAAGTCGTTTGCATCATCCTTCGAGTTTTCGATCTCCTCCGATGACCTTGGCCGGCTATTCTTAGCACTAGTGCGAAGGCCGAACGCTGCTAGCCCGATGGCTCTGCCAAGACGGAGTCTCAATGGATTGATTAATCACACAATGGCGAGACATGACAACTCCCTGTCTCTTTGCCCTACGAGGCTACCATGAGAGATTCTCTCGCACGGGAGCAGAAAAAATTGACGCCACGCCTGTGCGAATTGTACGCATCTTTTTCGCCAGTTGCAGTCATTTAAATATTCATCACATTCGATAGTAGACCACGGCGGTATTCGCGACAACAACAGCGTTCGTTGGAGTTGCCCCAAAGACGAGCGAGTCTTTCGCCAAGCAGTGCTGCGTTTGACGGAGGATTCATGTCTTCCTCCGTTTCATCACCAGCTTACCTCTCTAATCAACAAAATGGGTGAGGTATATGGTACAGAGCACAGCCATTCGTCGTACTACCGCATACTTGTAGCAATACTCGTATTCAGCTCAATGCAACTACACCCACTTGGCAATTTCTCATGTCCATCTCTCTAGCGTTTCAGGTCCATTATTGTAAAGAAGGATAATACCTCATCATGTTGCACAGAGCCCATCACAATTACCGACCGCTTTTGTTCTCACGTATTCTCACCGTAGCAACGTAATTTCGCTAGTAGGTGAGTTCATCTGGACTCGCTGACTCGCTGCAGGGCTTCACTATTGAGACTGCCCAGATCTAGACTCCTTGCGTCTTGCGGAGACGGCCCCGCGGTTCCAGTTTGTTACGGAGGCAGTGGCAGTGTCGAAGAAAGTAGATGTTGATCCCTGCCCGCTGCGAATCTACATGCGATCAAATGCGATTTTCCAGCGATGAGTTGCATTGTCAACTCCGTCCCCATGTCGAACATGTCTTACACATGCTGAGCAAGACATCTCGAGAGCTGCCCTTCCGCGGTTGCTGTTCCTACCTGGCAATTGCAGATCCACTAACAATCTGATGCACAATAAGCAGGGAGGCACCGGTTCTCAGATGCTGATATTGCAAAGTAACACAGGGTAACACATGTGTCGTATCAGTATAGCACAGCATCTGCAGATTTAGAACATACTGTATCTGCGATTACGAACAATGGGGACTCTTTAAAAGGGCAGCCGCCCTTCCTGCAAGGCGAGATTAGCAATGGCGGTGACAGCATCCAGGTGCTGAATCTACCTGTAACACCAGGTCGGGAACAAGCACACCGAGATTTGGATGATTATCTCCAGGTTGCACCGCCACTGGACTACCGTAATACACGGAGCGCGTATAGCACAACCGGTACGAGAACTTCGCATTGGGAGAAGAAGACCCCCCGATCATGTTCCCCAGCGACGGCGATGCCTCTCTCACGAACAACAATGGGGAATTTGGCGCTGCTCCCGAGAGACCCGCCCCCTGGATGGGATCGGGTAGCCCGTCCCGGAATCTTGCTTTGGCAATCATCGCCATCACGCGTTTGCGCGTGACAACGTGGTGATCCTAGCCAGGGGTTTGTCTGATTTAGGGTTTATGCAAAAGCTAACTGGGCTCCCGCGGTGGTGATCGTGCCTGTGTTAGCTGAAGCTTCGTGCTCGATTTGGCACAGATGTCCGTCGTTCGTAAACAAATGTGTATTATCTGTCAGCTTAGAGTTTGCCAGATGAGCACGAGCGTCTGAAGCTTCGATCATGTTGAGTTATGGTGTTCTATTTGGAGCTTCTAGAAGCGGTGCAACTGAGCAGCGCCCCGAGCCGCGGGCGCCCATGGCTTTGACGGCTTGAAAGTTATTTCTGCAATTGTCAACCTGAGCGAGAGGCTATGACTATCCTGGGAGCTCAGGTGGACAGAACGGGACATAAGAAGAGTAATTGCTAATATTATTTACTCCACAATTGACTTATGCATTCTCTGATGGCATCCATCTTCAGAATAGAGTTTCTTGCGTCTACATCACTCGTCCACATCTCGTAGATATTTCACCGCTTACTGTTTACAGTGTCGGCTTTTGCGGCTGACACTGTCAACTGTTCTCTGCCAGCTGCAAAAACATTCGCCGGACCGTTTCGGCCCGTCCATCCAACGTCATCCAGCCATGGCGGGGCACGCCGCCGCCCAAAGAATTTCCACAGGCGAAGCTGGTTGATGCAAAGATCGATCTCCATATCGGGCGAGCTTCACAGGTAATTGGCCGGAGCTTCTAGACGTAGATTCTAAACGAAGCTACCAGCTGCTCGATTGAAACCAGGCTCCAAGCGCTCTCTCGAGCTATAACTGCATACAGATAGCAGACATGGAGGCCGAGATCAGGGCTGTTCTCCCCAACATCGACCCGGTCGTATCTGACTACTCCGTTGGATACCTGACCCATGCATCCACTGCCTTTGCAGATGAGGAGAGCGAGGTTCAAGATCCTCTTAATGAAGCCGCTGCGACAGTCACCGAGCTGCTTCTCTCTGCCTCTGGGGGCAAAGATGCCGCTCTCGAAGAAAAGATCAAGCAGCTCGTGGAGAAATGGGTCAACAAGTATGCCGAAGCCAACGGAGGTCAAAGACTAGGCCCTATGGCCATCAGGAGATTAGACCAAACGATCCAGGTCAGCTCTCAGCGAAACATGTCGTCTACTCTGGCCGTCGCCGGAGGCGCTGTCGACTTGGAATCCGCCAATGTCAGAAAGGTCGAGTCCAAGGTTGATCGCAAGAAGCTCGAAAAGGCTGAGCGGAAGATTGCCGCCAAGCAGCAGAAGAAGACGTTCAAGACTGTCGAATACGAGGCCTCGAGACTGCTCGAGCAGCCTGAGGATGCACAGTCCTATGAAGAGTTTTACATGGCCGTCAACCCGCTGCAGATTGGTTCGTCGGGAGCCAACAAAACCAAGGACATCAAGCTGGATAGTATTGATGTGTCCATCGGTGCAAACCGTATCCTCACTGATACCACTCTTACGCTCGCCTATGGTCGCCGCTATGGTCTTGTTGGTAACAACGGTGTGGGTAAATCCACGTTGCTCCGAGCTCTCTCCAGGAGAGAAGTCGCCATTCCGACACACATCTCTATTCTTCACGTCGAGCAGGAGGTAAAATATACTTTTCCCCTTTGCGTACAAAGATATTGCTGCTAAATAGATGATGCTAGCTTATGGGTGACGATACTCCTGCTATACAAGCAGTTCTTGATGCCGATGTCTGGCGAAAGGTTCTCCTCAGGGAACAAGATGTAAGACGACACCTGCAATGGCGATATCTAGATTTTGTTTTCTGACTTCATCTGTTAGGAACTCACGGCCAAACTGGCAGAACTGGAAGTCCAACGAGCTCCCTTGGCTGACACATCAGCAGATGCTGCCAGGCTGGACCTTGAGAAGGAGACTATGGACACTAAGCTTGGTGACGTTCAAGCTAAGCTGTCTGAAATGGAGTCTGATAAGGCAGAGTCACGCGCTGCCAGTATTCTTGCTGGTCTCGGTTTCTCTCCCGAGAGGCAGCAATACCCAACCAGGACCTTCTCTGGAGGTTGGCGTATGCGTTTGGCCCTGGCGCGTGCTCTGTTCTGTGAACCTGATCTGTTGCTTCTTGACGAACCGTCCAACATGTTGGACGTTCCCTCGATTACTTTCCTTTCCAATTACCTCCAAGACTACCCAAGCACAGTTCTCGTCGTCTCTCACGACAGAGCATTCCTCAACGAAGTCGCGACAGACATCATCCACCAGCACTCTCAGCGCCTCGATTACTACCGCGGTGCCAACTTTGAGTCTTTCTACGCTACGCGTGAGGAGCGAAAGAAGACGGCCAAGCGAGAATACGAAAAGCAGATGGCAGAGCGAGCTCACTTGCAGGCCTTTATCGACAAGTTCCGTTACAACGCGGCCAAGTCGTCAGAAGCTCAGTCCCGTATCAAGAAGCTCGAGAAGATGCCTGTTTTGGAACCACCGGAGAAGGAATACGATGTCAAGTTCCAGTTCCCCGATGTCGAAAAGCTGTCACCACCCATCATCCAGATGTCAGAAGTCAGCTTTGGATACACTGTTGACAAGCCCTTGTTGAAGAACGTGGACCTCGACGTTCAGCTGGATTCTCGAATCGGTATTGTCGGACCCAACGGTGCTGGTAAGACGACAGTCTTGCAGCTCCTTATTGGAAAGCTCTCAGCGTCAAAGGGTCTTGTCACGTCACATCCACGACTTCGTATTGGATTCTTTGCGCAGCACCACGTGGACTCACTCGACCTCACCATGAGCGCTGTCAGCTTCATGGCAAAGGCGTACCCTGGAAAGACCGACGAAGAATACCGCCGTCAACTGGGCGCTTTCGGTATCACTGGCACAACAGGATTACAAAAGATGGCACAGCTTTCTGGAGGTCAAAAATCAAGAGTGGCCTTTGCCTGCTTGGCATTGACGCAACCCCACATTCTCGTGCTGGACGAACCGTCCAATCACTTGGATATCGAAGCTATGGATGCCCTGTCCGAGGCACTGAACGAGTTCCAGGGAGGCGTGCTGATGGTTTCCCACGACGTGACGATGCTGCAGAATGTCTGTACATCCCTGTGGGTGTGCGACGGAGGCACGGTTGAGAAGTTTGACGGCAACGTGCAGCAGTACAAGAAGAAGATTGCGGCCCAAGCAGACGCTGCGGGAGTTGTCAAGGCGCATTAGTTTAGCTTCTTTTTCTTCTGGTAAATACTACAAGTAAATATATATTGGGAGACGTTATTCAACACCCCAATCTCATTATCCAGCACCTCAGCTGTAGCGTAATGAGTCATTCCATATATTAAAGTGTGTGTACATGACTACCAATTACTGTATATTTAAAATAGCAGCAGTAGCAGCAGTAGCTGGTAGTAGCTAGCAGTACAATATGTAGGCAGTAGTAGCAGCAATAATAGCAGCAATAGCAATAGTACTAGCAGCAGCCCACGCTTAAGCCGGAGGGTTAGATAACAGAATCGGGATGCCGGGTAACTTCTCGCTACCTACATAGGTATCTATACTGTTGCTACATAACTATGTACCTGGACCAGCCTCAATCCTCTGTATTACACTTTCTGTTCTTCCAAAAGTGATGCCAGTCAACCAGTCTCCGTGTTCGCGCCAATTCAGTGCTAGCGGGGAAAAAGTGGTGGGGGGCGCCAACTCTCATCTCGGCTCATGAGCTGGCGTTGCAGGCGACACGATCAGGCAAAGACTTGGGCAGTGTTGCGGTAAAGAGCAGAGGAGAGCGTGTTGGAAGCAGTTGAAGTGATGATCCTCGCCCAACGACCAGGTAAGCCAGGACGGCTTAGCGTGCTTGTATCTTCTCGCTGCCATTGAAGCTGCATGAGTGCCTACACCCCTTTTTTCCCAAGCTTGTGTACGAGTATGCAGTGACATGCTTTTGCCGAGATTTTCCAGCAGCGATGCAGCCACCTGGCGATTGTCCCCAGGGATCATGAGAGTGCGGTAGCGAATCAAATCATGAGAATTCGTTTGTTCAGCCATAATTTATATCGGCAAGTGCTGTCTATGAAGACGGTACTACTGTCTATGCGCGGATACAGGTAGATCTTCTGCTGCAGCTGCACCAACGCCAACAGTAGAGTGCCAAAGGGTCCATCGGGTTTGCTGCCTCTCCCCCTTCTTCAGGCGCCAGGTGGCCCTGAGCCCGGTGCTAAACGTGCTAAGCAGCCACTGGCTCTCCTTCCCCGGCTGGGCCCCGCCTGGCGATGGGGCCCATGGCGGTGAACCATCTCCACCCGCAGCGTCCCAACCTTCAAACAAAAACCACCAGCTCCTCCAAGCCCAAGCTCTTGTCCTGCAAACCCGCGAAGCTCTCCATAGCTCTCGAGATCCTCTCCTTCTCTGCCTTTCTTTCTCCTTCACCGGACTCCATACCCGAGATTTTTTAATTTTACCACGACAGCGTCGCCTTCAGTCAAAATGCGTGAGATTGTACGTTTCCCCTCCCCCTCCATTCCCCCCCTTTCTTTTTTGTTTACTTTGGTCCCTCTGCAAACGCGTTGGAACCCCTGAATTTATACCCCGCCAAACTCAACGCATGAACGCCTCGAATTTTTTTTTCACGCCCAATTCAACCCGATTGAAGCGCGTTGAGATGAGAAAGATGGCATTTTGCTAACTATTGATTTCTTTTTTGGCAAAATAGGTTCACATCCAGACCGGTCAGTGCGTAAGTCAACAACCGCTAAAAATCCGCCATCGAAGCGGTGTCCAGGAGCTCACCATATTCAACAGGGTAACCAAATCGGTGCCGCCTTCTGGCAAACCATTTCCGGCGAGCACGGCCTCGACAGCAATGGTATCTACAACGGCTCTTCTGAGCTCCAGCTGGAGCGCATGAACGTCTACTTCAACGAGGTATGTTTTGATACGCGGAAAAGAAGACACCTGGAGGACTTTTCGCTCTGACCCTGATGGTGCAGGCCTCCAACAACAAGTATGTTCCTCGCGCCGTCCTCGTCGATCTCGAGCCCGGCACCATGGACGCCGTCCGTGCCGGTCCTTTCGGTCAGCTCTTCCGTCCCGACAACTTCATTTTCGGCCAGTCCAGTGCCGGAAACAACTGGGCCAAGGGCCACTACACCGAGGGTGCTGAGCTCGTCGACCAGGTCCTCGACGTTGTCCGCCGTGAGGCCGAAGGCTGCGACTGCCTCCAGGGCTTCCAGATCACCCACTCTCTCGGTGGTGGTACCGGATCTGGTATGGGAACTCTCCTTCTTTCCAAGATCCGCGAGGAATTCCCCGACCGAATGATGGCCACCTTCTCCGTTGTCCCATCCCCTAAGGTGTCCGACACCGTCGTTGAGCCCTACAACGCCACTCTCTCCGTCCACCAGCTGGTCGAGAACTCCGACGAGACCTTCTGCATTGATAACGAGGCTCTCTACGACATCTGCATGCGCACCCTCAAGCTGAACAACCCTGCCTACGGTGACCTGAACTACCTCGTCTCTGCCGTCATGTCAGGCATCACCACCTGCTTGCGTTTCCCCGGTCAGCTCAACTCTGATCTCCGCAAGCTGGCTGTTAACATGGTTCCTTTCCCTCGTCTCCACTTCTTCATGGTCGGCTTTGCTCCCCTGACCAGCCCCGGTGCTCACTCTTTCCGTGCCGTCACCGTGCCCGAGCTCACCCAGCAGATGTTCGACCCCAAGAACATGATGGCTGCTTCTGACTTCCGCAACGGTCGCTACCTGACCTGCTGCTCCATCTTGTAAGTGACGAATGATGCCTCGGTATGATGAGAAGCAGTGCTAACAGACATATCCAGCCGTGGCAAGGTCGCCATGAAGGAGGTTGAGGACCAGATGCGAAACGTGCAGAACAAGAACTCCACCTACTTCGTTGAGTGGATCCCCAACAACATCCAGACTGCCCTTTGCGCCATCCCCCCTCGTGGCCTGAAGATGTCATCCACCTTCATTGGTAACTCCACCTCCATCCAGGAGCTGTTCAAGCGTGTCGGCGAGCAGTTTAGCGCCATGTTCCGTCGCAAGGCTTTCTTGCATTGGTACACTGGCGAGGGTATGGACGAGATGGAGTTCACTGAGGCCGAGTCCAACATGAACGACTTGGTCTCTGAGTACCAGCAATACCAGGAGGCTGGTATTGACGAGGAGGAGGAGTACGAGGATGAGGCTCCCATGGAGGCCGAGGAGTAAAAAGGGACTCCAACTTATTATTCTTTGGGCGCATAAGTTTGTGTGTGCAGCCCTGATCAGCACTGTAGGACTTGCCTTGCAGAGCTTGTTGACATGACTAGACGACTGTTTTGATATCCAAGCGCGATATGACAGTTTGTCAGAGTAGCAAGTGTTTATAAACTAATGAAAATAAACGAGTGCAGCTATTGTACTATCGTAACACTTTGAAACAATTCTTCCACATTGAATGTCCATGACCTTTGTCCATACCTTCTATTAAATCCGATATGTGATACATCTGCCTCGTAGGTACGGAGTCAATTAGCATATGGCGCTAGCAACCAAACTTTAGGCTGCAGCATCCACTGTCGACGTCGCCCTATATTTGACCCATTGACTTCGATCTCTACGGATATTTTTTACGGCCATTACTATCATCTTCACATATTTGCTGAGCATTGCTGAGATAAATGGTATAATGGCTTCAATTGAGGGCACAGATGAGATATTCGAAGGCCCTGGTGCCAGTGCTGAGCGGGATTCACGCAACCATGAGAGTCAGGAAATGACTGAATCTAAAGCGTCTCTTGGCAGTGACGATGCCTCTTGGATTGTTGTCGTAAGTGATTCAAATAAACTATCAGACGCATAATTCATCTAATTATGGTGCCAGTCGGATCCTTCAGCGAAGTCTTCGGTGTCTGAGCCTGGCGGAGTTTCAATTCGCGATGAACCCGCCGTGAGAAATGAGACCAAGCTTCGCGATAACGCGGTTGATGTGGGACAATACATTGATACAGCCCTCGCGGGGGAGGACTTTGCCTTTTTGACAGAGGATGTCAAGGCGGAAGTCAAGGAGCAGCTAATCAAGAATGCAGATGGCATGTGAGTTCATTACGACTTGGGGCCCCATGGCTTGTTTTATATCACAGACAGAGATCTGACTATCTTAGGCCCCAATATGCTGGTGATCAGCTTGAACAACTTAAAAGCTTCACTACCTCCGGAGATATCCTCAAAGCTCTTGGAGATCTTCCTCAGAATATTGACGCAGTTTACGATAGGATCTTGCTAAGTACCGACGAAAGGTTACGGCCTCAAATCATGAGCTCTCTGAAATGGATAGCTTTTTCAATCGACACTATAGACTGTGGTCTATTATCAGAAGTCTTCACTCTGCATCTGGACCAGGGTCAGGCTTTGGCGTCTTCTGCTAGTGATATCTTGAAACACTTTTCCGGACTACTGGTTCATGAAAATGGCTGCATTGAGTTTGATCGTCCATATGTCAAGGAATATTTAACATCTAGCAGGATACGGAACGGCCCTGCATCCGGCTTCTCATTCACATCGAATGATGCCCATCTACACATTGCGAAGTCCTGCTTGGAATATCACCTACAACGCAACCCCTCGGACAATTCAACGACTACTCGGACAATCATGGACGAATACAATGAAGAAGACATGTCAAAGTTGCAGTCTTACGCAACTAAGAACTGGCCCCTGCATCTGGAGAGCGTGCCTCGTTCGTTCTGGTCGCCTGAAATCTGTCAGGCCGCAAATCTTGCTCTCAATGCCTGCAGCCGCAGCCTCTACAGCATGATAAAATCGGTCCTTGGTCAATTCGCGTTTGACGACGCGTGGCTGAATCCACTGAAATACACTGCTCGCGTAAATGCATACCAACTTACTGAGATGCTAATCTCAGAAGGGTTCGGTACTCACGAGTACATTACCCAGAGCGACTTAGATGATGCGTTGCTGGAGGCTGCCTCGGCTGGAAACTATGAAACTGTCCAGCTGCTCCTCGAAAAGGGTGCTGCTGTCGATGTCAAGACGGCATCTTTATATCCCCTTAAGGAGGCCATAAATGGTAGTTATCTGGAAATCGTGCGATTCTTGGTCGACGACGAGAAAACCGTCATCAAAATTCTCAGCGAGGTTTTGAACGATGCAGCGAGAGAGGGCGATTTCAAGACTGTGGAATATCTCGTTCTGAACAATACACCGGTCACCAAACCTGCTATGAAACTTGTAGCAGGGTCCTTCGGAGATTCACCTGAATCTTTAGAATGCTTGCAGTTTTTGCTAGATCACAGCAAGGGCATGAAGCTAGAAGGGGCGCTCTGCATGGCAGCCTCCGGAAAGTGCTGGAAGGCATTTGAGATGTTACGCAGCAGAGGCGCAGATATAAACGGCGTCGATGGACGTTATGGTACTCCTCTTCACCAGGTGTGCGCGGCCCAGAACTTGGACGAATCACGAGTCGAGTATTTGTTAGGTCTGGGCGCAAATCCCAAGACTAGAGCAGGGCTGCACGGAACACCCTTGCAGGCTGTCTGTTATTCGACAACTGGCCGAGATGAGAAGGCTGCCATCAGGGTTGCGAAGCTCCTTCTGGCCCACGGCGCTGGCATCAACAGGACAGGAGGAGCGCTAGGCAGTGCTTTGAAAAACGCATGTGGATCAACAGGCAAGGACGGTGCCTCCTGGTATTCTCTGGTAGAGTTTCTTCTTCAAAACGGCGCAGATGTTAATGAAAAAGGGGGCCAGTACGACACCGCTCTACAAGTCGCATGCGAAGTGGGACATGTCGATATTGTTCGGCTGCTCTTGGATCGGGGAGCTGTTGTCAATCCCGGAGGCGAAGGATATGTGCATGCGTTCGTACATGCGATAATTGCTGCTTGTGATACCAGACCCAAAGATGGATACGATGGAGACATTGAAATGGTTCAACTGCTGCTTGACCATGGCGCCGATATCAACCAGACGGGCAGCAACTCGTATGGATGCGCACTGCAAGCCGCAGCCCAAGCCGGAAATATAAAGCTTGTCCGCTTCCTGCTCGATCACGGAGCAGAAATAGACTTGGATTTCGCGAATTGCGGAACAGCGCTCAAGGCTGCCTGCGCCAATGGTAATAACGAGATTGCATGCCTGCTTCTCGACCGCGGTGCGGACGTGAATGCAGGAGGTCGCAATGCTGGAGTGATTATCCAGACTGCCTGCTGGACTGAGCGCAGCGACGATGAACTGATTCACATGCTGCTCGATCACGGCGCTGATATAAAGCTTACCGGCTTCACATACGTCCCGCTTTTTAACATGGCCGTCATATCAGATGGCATAAAAGACAATGCCACGTTGAAGCGGCTTCTGGATCTAGGTGCCGATATCAACGAGGTGGACATGAACCGTGGCACGCCGCTTCACGCCGTGTTTCGAAAACTATTCCAGGACAGCAGCCTACCGCCCAGCAGGATCCAATTTCTCATCGAGCATGGCGCCGACGTCAATTTTGACATTGCCATGTTTGGATATGGGTCGCCGCTGCATCATCTATGTGCAAACCCATATTACGATTCTACCAAATATCCTCCTCATGAAGCAGCGGCCCTTCTCTTCGAACTTTGCCCACAGCTTGATGTAAATGCGAAAGGCGGACGATATGGCTCGGCTCTGCAGGCGGCGGTGTTTTGCGACTTGGAGGAAACCATCCAGGTTCTGCTCGACCACGGAGCTGATGTAAATGCATCTGGAGGGAGGTACAACAATGCGTTGAATGCGGCTGTTGTGAGGGGATTTTGGCATACTGCCAAGAAGCTGCTTGATCTTGGGGCGACGCCGGATTGCTATAGACAGGATAGTCCGGATGAGAAATGGCTTGCTGATATTGAGAAGGGGGATGGCAAGAAGGCAGCGGAGAGGTATAAGAAGTTTTGGGAGGTGGAGAGAAAGAAATATGTGGAAAGAGGGGGAAAGTTAAGTGTTTAGATAGATAGAAAAGAAAGAAGAAAAGATCTCTTAAGTTCTTAAAGAAGAGCTTGTCATTAATGTCTATAACTAGCAGAAACTCACGACCGGGCGGTAAGTTGGCGGCCTATTTAATGCAGTCTCTCTAAACTCTTTCTTTCTTTCTTTCTTTCTTTCTTTCTTTCTTTCTTTCTTTCTTTCTTTCTTTCTTTCTTTCTTTCTTTCTTTCTTTCTTTCTTTCTTTCTTTCTTTCTTTCTTTCTTTCTTTCTTTCTTTCTTTCTTTCTTTCTTTCTTTC